>JAOQGH010000077.1:36311649-36333619 GCA_025769975.1 Gallinago jamesoni | reverse complement strand
GTCAGGTTGCCTTCTGGGGAAAGCTGGAAAGAAAGGCCACCAGTGACAGATCCCCGAGCTGGGCAATGAGACAGCAAGACCAAAACTGCTGTTAGCAGCAGCAAATGGCAAACTTGGGCAAAAATGCTCCACTCCGTGACATCCCAATTTTTTAACCAGATTTCACAGCCTGGGAGCCCTGGAGACTGGAGAGGCTGACCAAGATCAAGAGTTCAATTCACTCTTCTCAGAATGTTTCAAAGTCGTCCCTGCCAGCTTTTACAGCCAACGTGTACATGTACTTTTACAGGATTGCCTTTGCAAGTTGCAACTGGGGTTAGTAGCTCTGTTTTTTGTGAAAGCCGTGTGTTTTACTGTAACTTCATAAGGATGTAAGAGCTCATTAGGATTTTTGAAATACTCTGAAGTAAAGCTAGTAGTTGTGCAGTGAAATTCCCATAAGGTGCTTCTGAAGCACATACAAATACTAAAACCAGATTCAACGTGGCTGAGTTTCATACCTTCAGCTTATTTTCTCCACAGGTTTTCTCTGTGTCACTTCAGGTTCATTGACCACGTTACATTTTATGTAAAGAATACCCCAGCTCTGTGTGTAGACATTATGAAGTGGTTAGGAGGGGGGGCATAGACATCTGTCAGTGCAGATGTCAAAGCCCTGTGAGCTCCAAGATTCCCTATTTTGATCACAGACAGTAACCACTGAAGTACTGATGCCAACAGAGTTGTTTTCAAGCTGTTTGGCAAGAAAGTGGTAGAATACACCATTGAAATGCACGAGAACCACTTCTTTCACTGCGTAAGGACAGGATTCTGTCCTAACACTGGCTTCTGTGTGCCCCAGCACGCGTACACCGAGTGCCCAGCACAGCTGCTGCTGCCACCCTCCTCGGTACCAGCTGAGTGCTGGGGCCAGAGCTTCCCCTGCCCACAGGAGAGTATGTAGCCGTGGTCCTCAGAACGTGCCCAGAGAAAAGGTTTTCTCTCTTGATACAGAAGATGGATTTTTTTGGGGGGGGGAAATCCTATAATAATTACAAAACATCTCAAAAAATCACTTTGCTCTTTCAGTGGTCAGGGGTGCTGTGTAAGGACATCAGAGAAACTGAATAGCCAGTGGGATTGTTTATGCTTTTCCAAAAAGACTTGCAGAAGGCGGTGAAAGAAAAGCTTATCACATGCTGTATGGATGGCTTCTCCCATCTCTCTTCAGAGAATCGCTTCACCCATATGGGAATCATTATCTGCATTGCTCTGGGCTTGGTCATCAGGGATCTTCCGTTTTGTTTTGTGAATGTATCTGAGTAATCTGGCTTTCTAACTCCTAGCCATTCCCTGTGCTTCTTCCTTGGCTTTCAGCATTGTCATAGCCAGCTGGCCGAGTCTCTGACTCAGACATGGGTGATGTGATAGAAAGGTAGGGGAGAATGTCTTTTCCATCTCTAGTAGGAATTTTTGCTGCATAAACCTTCATGATTTTTTTTTTTCACGTAAATGATGTATAAGGTAAAAGCCTGGACTTTGAATACAACCAAATGAAGCCGAACTTCTAGCCTTGTCGATAACCTCAATGTGTAGGTAAAAGGTAATATACAAAACCTGTTAAAATGTACTCTTAAGGTCTGAACACTGCAGCATTATTAACCACTGCCCCAGTTCTCTTCCCTCCTTGTTGTTTCACTGTGGTGGAGCACCATGTTCTTCAATTGCAGTGGCATTAAATTCTGAGACCGTGACCCAAGGGCACTGCAGCCAGCACTGCAGGGTCAGTGGAGCCTGATGTGCAAAGGGATTACTGTGTACAGCAAGCTGAGGCCGCTTCATACCCGAATACAGGTCTCCCATGGGGTTTAACATGCTTTAATTTCTGTGAGAAATTGCACTTTTATTTGAGGTCCTTAACTTTCCCACTTTTCTGCCTGCAGTCAAACTCTGAGAAAGCATTAGTTAGGGTGTAAATATAGACAAACCTGAAGCTTTTGAGTGCCTACCTTGATTTAAAACAAACAAGTGAAGCTTTTAATGTTGTAGGTAAAATCTTTTGGGACTAAGTGCCTACCTGTCTTGCTCCTGTTTGCTTTTAGAAATAGTGTGGGGATGATATGCAGGGGCGAGAACAGCTTCCTTATCACTTCTAATCCACCTTCAGGTCCCACACACATTCCTGTTTTGGATGTTGCTGGCTCTCCTGGCTGGACTGCCACAAGTCACCCCCTCTACCACTGCCTCTGCCACCTCTGGAGTAAGGGCACAGCCCTAGAGTGAAGCCTGCAGACTTGTGGGGGGGCAGCAGCCAGAGGGCACCCAACATATCTCCAGGTCTTCCATTTTCTAGGGATCGGGATAGGGCTTTGCTTTCCCAACATGGGTAGGGATCGGTGCCGGGACACATTCCTGCCAGCAGCTCTTGGAGACGTTCCTCTCTGAGGCAGGCCGTGAGAGACAGGACAGATTCCCCAGGCAGAACTGAAATGCTGTTACTGTTACGATTTGGTTTTGCTACGGTGGTGAACGGGTTTGTTAGAAACACGCCGTTAATTAGCGTGAACAGATTCGCTGGAGCTGAAATACATTTTGGTTCTGAATGTTTGCAATATTCTGAAAAGGAAGCGGGTAGGGCTCTTAACTGTCCCTGTCGCCAGCAGGACCCTCTTCCCCTGGCACAGGAGCTACCAGCCTCTGCTGGCAGGTGTGTTAACTCTGAAACCTAACAACGGCCACCAGTGCTAGCACCCATGGCTGCTTTCTTTGGGCACAAAGTGGTGACCCGGCGCGGTGGGAGCCGGGTGATGCCGCTGCCACTACCAGTGTGGTGGCAGGGGCTAGGGGTGGCAAGACCCGAAGGTTGTGATCGGGGTGTGCTCCCTCACGTTGTCCTCTTTGCCCCGCAGCTCCGTGGCACGACGGGGCGGCTTCCAGGTCTGTCCCTCCTTCATCGGCCACGGCATCGGGTCATACTTCCACGGGCACCCCGAGGTGTGGCACCACGGTAAGTGGCACCACGGTAAGTGGGACCAGGATAAGCCGCCCCCGCCGGCCGGACCCGCCTCCCCCCCACCGCCCGCTCCGCTTTCCACCCCCAGCCACCCTTTCTGAGAGTCGCGCGGGTATTTTTGAGGACAAATCGCACGTTTAACAGAGCCGTCGGGGCTGCCGGGCCCCGGGCACCGCCTCCGCACCCCGCTGCGGGCGGCACCCCGCACCTCGCCGCACCTCCGCAGCCGTTTTTTCTTTTTTCCGCGCCGGCGAAGTTTGTCGCGGGGCAAAGAAAAATCGCCGCCGAAACGTTAAAGCCCCCGGACCCGGCCTGGAAGGAGCCGCCGTCGGGGCGGTCGCGCCGCGGCCGGGATGGGATGGGATGGGATGGGATGGGATGGGATGGGATGGGATGGGATGGGATGGGATGGGATGGGATGGGATGGCTTCCAGCGGGTGCTCCGGTTCATAGCGACGGGCGGCGTGCGCTGTACCTGGGGTAAAATGGGGTTTCAATCAAGTGCTGATTGCGTTTGCTGGGGGGAAAAAAAAAAAAAAAGACAAAAAAACCCACAAACCAAACCAACCCCAACAGCCATAAACGCCTTTTTATTTTCTTTTGTAGCCAATGACAGTGATTTGTTAATGGAAGAGGGAATGGCGTTCACAATAGGTTAGTAAGTCTCTGCTATGGTTTTCTTTAAAAAAAAAAAAATCAAACAAAACAACAACCCACACACGGAGCAGCCCAGATCCGTACAATTTCTTTATTGGGTTATAGAAATATCCATGCAGATAAGGGGATGTCGGTGAGCGTGACCCCTTAGGAAGCAGATTAAAATATAATTTAGGAAACAAAAAATGCACGAAGGAACCAGTTGCACGAAATAGCTTCCAAATGATAAAATATGAAATGTTTAATTACAAATCTTGTTAAAATGACATATTTGACGCATATTTTTGACGCCTATTTGCCTCAGCCGGCACGCTTGGGCTGCGGAGGACGAGAAGGATGCGGTTGTGCCCCCGAAGCCGCGGTTTATTTTATCAGCGAGCTGCCTGGTGGCTCTTCTGTCGTCTGCTGCCTGCCAGAGCTGCTGTTTGGGTTTGGGGACTGCGGCGCCGATAACCAGTCAGAGCCTCGCCCCGCAGACTCGACGTGCTAAATACCAATCATGGCGAGCTGGTGGGGGAAAAGCCCTCTTTCTCACTGTGTGGCTAAATGGCGCGGCAATTAGAGGGAAATAAGAAAATTGTTGTTTTGCTGATTTAATGAACATTTTAAGCCTGTTTTAAAAATTCAAATATTTTAAACTATCTGGTGTTTGTAAATGTGGTTGGTGCTTTGGTTATTATCCACGGGGTCTTAATTAAAGCTTGATTAAAATTCCCCGCTTTTACAAAAGAGGAATGGGCAACTTCCTACCTTGATATTTCATCTTCCTCTTTAGCTCACATTTTTGTGTTGGGAGAGAGTGCCAGCTCAGGGAGGACGGGACCTGTGCGGAAGGGGAGCTACCTGCTGGGACACCCCTCCTTTCTTGGTTGCCTCACAGTCCACACGGGAGTGCTCCTAACTTCAGAAAACATTTTGTATTTCTTGTTTCAGAGCCAATAATAATGGAAGGATCCCCCGAATTTAAGATTCTGAAGGATAAATGGACTGCAGTTTCTGTAGACAATAAAAGGTGCCTGATGTAATTCTTTTTAATCTTTCCTAAGCGGTGGAACTGGTCACTGATAGCCGAAAAAAAAACGGGGAATTTTTACGGGCGTGGTGGCCACGTTTACCCCCTACTAACTAACTGCTAAATGTGCGTTTCAGATCAGCACAGTTTGAACATACCATTGTGATTACCTCAGAGGGAGCAGAAATCCTCTCTAAAGTGGTGGAAGAAGACTAAAGATGGAACAAGGAGTGGAGGGACTCGCTGTGCTTCTGGCGTTTCCAGTTTCACTCGGGACAGAGAGGAGATTTCTGTGATTTCTGTGAGGAATGGGTGCTGTGTAAGTCGCCGTAGGGGGCAGAAAAAGTAGCTTGAGGGGTCGGCTCTGGACATAGTTCTTTTTGTGTGTTACCTGGTGAGTATTTAATAAAAGTCCCCTGGCTTGTTTGTGACCCTGGAAGCAGCCATGCACAGCCTGAAAGTGCGAAGGGGTTGGGTTATTTGGGGTGAGGGGCAAAGAACGGGTCCCCTCACTTCCAAATCCTGTGCGGGACAAACCCGTATCGGATGACATGGGCTCAGTACAGCTGAGAGGACAGAGGAACAGGGTATTTTCTCTTTATGGCTGAGCTATGGAGTCAATTTGTCTTCACTGTGATTAGCACAGTGCTGTTTCCCAGGCTGTAACTTCTACTTGGGTGGAAAAAAGTTGCCCAAGGGTGGCAGGCAGAGGCAGCAGCCTCTTTCCCCACAGCCTTCCTAGCAGCAGTACCCCCCCCAACGCCCCTTCCTGCCTCAGCTAATTTCTCTTTTGTACAGCACAAAAAGTGATTAAAAATGAGATGCGAAGCATGCTTCTCTGGAGATCAATAATTGCACTGCTTGAAGAATTAGCCGGTTTGGGGTAATCACTGCTCTGCAGTGCCCACGTTAGTTATGGAAGAGGCACTCTGCAATTTAAGCGTTTAACAGAAACGGAGGAGTTTGCGGTCTGGAGGACGAGTCCCGGCTCCTACCCAGAGTTTAGAGCTGATGGTCTTCATGAACTGTGGGTCCCCCGCTCGCTGCAGTCCTGTCCCGGGCCTGCCGGGGGTGCGGGGTTTGACGGTTGCCGACCGCCCCGTCGAGCCGGACGGGTCTGGCCTTGGTACTTAGAGGCGCCGGTCCTGCGAAATGCGGAGTGGCCTCGGAGATAAGCAAGAGACATCCAAAAATGCCCCAGACTCGCGGCGGCAGCGATGCGGTTTCGGTACAAATAACTTGCCCTTGATTGTAGGCAGATGCGATCCCGTGCCCAGGGCTGGCCGGTTGCACATGGAGGCGACCGGGGCTGCTCGGTACCGGCTCCCTCAGTGGTTCAGGGCAGAAACAAGCCACTTTCTTACGGCTTTATTCTGCTGTTTGTTTTCACTCCAGTACAGGGAGCTGTCAGCTCTAATAGTTTCCAACAGCATCTTTTCAAAAAGCAGGACACCCACCACCCCACCCCCCCGAACACAGCTAACACCGCTCGGCTCCATCCTCCCCGAGAGGAGCTCGGAAGGCCATAAAACCTGTGAAAACAAACCATGCAGCCAACAAGTTTACAAATACACAGAGGTTAAACAGCGCGCTGTGGCCGGGGGAGGCGAGGGAGGGGGATATATTTTGTTTCCATACACGCCGCCGCCCGGCAAAGCTGCCCTCTCCCCGGGGCGCCGGGGGTCCCGCGCCTCCCGTGGGCTCACCGGGGGCGCCTACCGAGGGATTGGGGCCTGCCGAGAGCCCCTGGAAGGCACGGCGGGTGCTAAGCGAGAGAGGCGGGAGCGGAGAACGGCTTCTCCCCGTCCCCGCCGCCTCCCGTCCCGCGCTTACCGTGGCGTGGGGTGAGGCGGGAACGGGGCGGCCGGGAGCAGGGAAACCCCCCCCCGCAGACGGGTGCAAGGGGGCTGCCGGCAGCTCCCGGTGCTTACTGTTTGCTCTGAAGTCCCCCGTTAACTCTGACGGGACTGCGGGTTTTACCGGCCGCTGCGGAGCGGTGGCGGCCGGGCGCACGTTTGTAATCCTAATTATGAACGAGACTAACGAGGTGCCTCGGCCGTGCGGGGACAGGCAGCGCCTCGCACCAGCCCTTCACGCAGGAGGTGCTGCCGGACAAGCGCGACGAGAGCCCCGACGGGGCGATCCCCCGCGCAGTGTCGGGACATCCCGCGGCCGTGGCCCCTCCGCGCCCCCCGAAGCCGCGCTGCCCGGGACGGACGTCGCAGGGAGGGGTGGCGGCGGCCCTGCTCCGGAGGACGGGTGTGAGCGGAGTCCGGTCCCCGAGGTTTTGGCGTGGCCGGCGGGCCGTCCCGGGACGGCCTGTGTCCGGGCGACCGCCGGAGGTAGCGGCAGACCCCGGAGGGCACGGAGCGGCCTCTCCTCCCCGGCGCCGCCGGGCCCGAGGCCGGCGAAGGTGGCGGAGCCGCCGGGGCGCCCCATCCCCTCCTCGGACAAGCGCGAAGACCCGCCTCGGGTGGTCACTTACACGGCCGGGGGGGCAGAGCTGGCTGCCGGAGGAGTCCGTGGGGGGACGCGCCGCCATTGCCCCTTCCCGCCCCGAGCCGCCGCGATTTTCTGGAAATGAACTTTGCGCATCGCGAGCAAAAACAACAACAACCGCGTACGCACACACACACACAAAAAAAAAAAAAAAAAAAAAAGGAGGGGGGAGGAAGTAAAAGAGGCGTTAGGAAATGGGCAATTAAAACCGACAGAGCCACTAATGAAAAAAAAAAAAAAAAAGAAAAGAGACCAGGTCTTGCCAGCTTTCCACAGCCATCAGCCGGTGGCTTCAAGGACCGTCGGTGCCCGACGGAGCCTCCGCACCGCGCTGTGTGCGGCGCAGCTGCCGGGGGTGCCCGGGCCCCGCCGGCGGCGGCGAGGGAAGACGGGTCGGCGCTAATAGTTCAGCGCCGCGATTTGTTTTGAACGTTCACTTTTATTGGTGTTCTCCCTTTGCCAAAATGTGCTTGATTACATAAATGCGGTGCCGTGATAACTGCGCACCCTAGACAGCCTAGGTGTAACCGGGAAAGTTCAGCCCAGGCCAGATCAAATCCCGGGCTGTTTAATGCTGGAAGGCTGCATGTTGCTATTAGTGTTAAATATATGGCTAATTATGCGTATGAAAATTAAACATCAGTGTTATGCTAATGGGGCCGCCTTCAGCTGTGGATCAGAGCACTTGAGACTAGCATTTAATCAAATGAATCAGTAACTAATACATCTGCACGTGTGAACTTTCACAAGATCATTTTCCTGTTACAGTCACACCGCTGAATTATGAAAGAAATAATTATCAACACTTTCTAATTATCTAACAAAGTAATTTGGGATTCATCGTGGGCTTTCTGGGGAGGATCTCCCAAGTCCCACCTCATTTACCGCTCACGCACGCGGAAGTTTTCATTTTTAAGCTCTAATGCGCCGGTTGATCTGCGCAGGGCGATTTTTGTTTCGTTGGGGTTTTGGTTGGGTTTTGTTTGTTGGGTTGGGTTTTTTCCTTCGTAAGAACAATAACGGCAATAACCGGGCCGCATGTTCCGGAGGTGCGGGCGGCGCTGGGACCTGCGGGCCGGAGCGGAGACACCCCCCTCTGCGCTCCCGCGGAGTGTGCGCGGCCGGGCAGGCCGGAGCCGCCCGCTTTGTCCGCGGGTCCCGCCGCGGTCTGACGGCGCGGGGCGGGGAGCGAGGCCTGCCCGGCGGACCGGCGCCTCCGCAGCCCACCGGGACCGGCGGAGCGCGGCTGCCGTCCCCTCCGCGACGCCGGGAGAGAGGGGCGGAGGGCGGTGCGCTCCCTCCTGCCCAGCCCCGGCTCGGTGCCCTCCATGGCCGGCGACGGGAGCGGGGGAGCCCAGGCGGCTCCTGGCCCGAGGCCTGCCGGAGAGCGGTGCCGGGGAGCCGGCGGAGCGGGGCGGAGGCCGCCGAGCCGAGCCGAGCCGAGCCGTGCCGTGCCGTGCCGTGCCGTGCCGTGCCGTCGGGGCGTGCGGCCGGCGCTCGGGGACGCGCGGCGCTGCCAGTCCGGCTCTCCGCGCTCACCGGGGTCCGGGCGAGCCCCGAGCGCCTCGGACCAATCCAAAGCGATTATGCAAGACGGCGGACCAATCAGCTCCGCCAGCTCATGAATATTCATAGGCTTGGCTGAGTCAAAGCTTTTAGGCGAGTTTGTGTAGATCTACAGCATCATGCTTAGACTTTTCAAAGAGACAAACTCCATTTTCTTATGAATGGAAAGTGAAAAACCCTGTTCCGCTTAAATTGGGTTCTTTCCTGTCCTGAGAAACACAACAGACCCCAAAAAGGCAAGCTGAAGAGAGAACACACACACAGACCAAGCGACAAGAAATGACCATGACTACCATGCCAGAGAGTCTAAATAGCCCCGTCTCAGGGAAGGCTGTCTTTATGGAGTTTGGGCCGCCCAGCCAGCAAATGTCTCCTTCTCCCATGTCCCACGGACACTATTCCATGCACTGTTTACACTCCGCGGGCCACTCTCAGCCTGACAGCTCGTACAGCACAGCTTCGTCCTTCTCCCGACCGCTGGGCTACCCCTATGTGAACTCGGTCAGCAGCCACTCGACCAACCCCTACATCAGTTCAGTGCAGTCCTACCCCAACAGCTCCAGCCTGACTCAGACCCGGTTAGAGGAGACAGGTAGGTGCACTCGGCTTTGGGGAGGGGGGGGCGAAGGGGGGAAGGGAAGGCAAGGAGGGAGGGAGGGTGCTTGTATCAAAAAAAAAAAAAATCTATCGGGGGTGTGTGTGTGTGTGGAAATTAAATTAAATTACAAAATATTAGTCAGGAGAGGCTGAGGATCACAGGGGAGCAGCACACAGAGCACACAATGCCCGGCTGGAAAAGAAATCAACCCAGATGTGCACGTATTAGTCTTCGTAATTATTTATTGCGTAGCGCTATAAACAATGTATGCAATTAAGGGTAATTAAACCTAAACTGCAGCCTGTAAAAATAGCAAACTTTCTCTGGGAAGAAGCCTGGGCTGCCATAATCGCCCGGAGCCTTTGTTAGCGTTACTCGAGCTTCACTTTTCTTCCTCCTCATTACTGTTATTGTTGATGTTGCTGCTGTTATTGTTACTCTTGCTGCTGCTATTGCTGTTACTGCTATTATTACTATTGCCGCTGTTATTATTATCATTATTATCATTATTATTATTATTTATTCTGCATCGTTTGTGGTTTGTAGGGGCCGAATCGGAGAAAAGCACTGTGGTAGAAGGAGGGGAAGTTCGCTTTAATGGGAAAGGGAAAAAAATCCGCAAACCCAGGACTATTTATTCCAGTTTGCAGCTGCAGGCTTTGAACAGGAGGTTCCAGCAAACCCAGTACCTGGCTCTCCCCGAAAGAGCCGAGCTCGCAGCGTCTCTGGGACTCACCCAGACCCAGGTACAGCTCCAAATGAGCCGGCCCCCCTCCCGTGTCCTCTCCCTGTTCCCACTGCCGGCGTGGGAGACCCCACGAGTGATGCAGAGGGGTCACAGCCGCGGGTAACGGGGCCCGCCGCGCCTCCTCGGCGGGGCGGGCGGCGGGGGAGTCTTACCGGGTGGTTTGGCATCACAAAATGGCAACGGGCACAGCAGCCACGGGTGGGATCAGGGGAAGAAGATGGGGGTCCGTCGGACACCGGCGGGAGCGGGAAGGGGGGGTGCTGGACCGTACCGAGGGATGCTGAGCCCTGCCCCGTTCCCGTTTGCAGGTGAAGATTTGGTTTCAGAACAAGCGCTCCAAATTCAAGAAGCTGATGAAGCAAGGAGGGGCCGCCCTGGAGAGCAGCGCCTTGACCAACGGCAGGGCTCTCTCGGGCAGCTCGCCACCGGTGCCACCGGTGTGGAATACCACCTCCGCCTCCGGTAAGGCCTCGTCGGGGACCCCGGGCACCTACATCCCCAGCTACACGTCGTGGTATCCTTCGGCCCACCAAGAAGCTATGCAGCAGCCGCAGCTGATGTGATTATTAACCCGTTTTCCCCTACCGCAAGCACTATCCGTCCCAAAAAGAATTAAAATTATTACCAAAAAAAAAAAAAAAAGAAATCAAGTAAAACAAAAGGAAGGGAGGGGAAATAAAAAAAAAAAAGAAAAAAGAAAAGAAAGAGCGGGAAAAAAAGAGAGAGAGGAAAAACACAAAAGAAACCCAAGCAAATAAACAAACAGGAGGTCTCTTGCCCAACCAGCCACTAAGACGCTGCGCCGTAGCTGGGTGCGGGAGAGCACAGATGTGATGCGGGCCGGTTCCCAGCGCTGACAGCTGACGGAGCGGCCCCGAGCACCGCACAACAGCCTGGGAGCAGAGCGAGCGCCGGCCGCGGCTTTGTGGGACAATCAGAAAAAGATGTTTGTCGGGGGGGAAGCCCTCTCCTCTGTCCTGTCTGTCTGTCTGTGTCTGTTGAAATGTAGGTCATTTATTTGCCACCCTGATCTGACGGTCTCTTCAATTGCAAGGGGGGAGGAAGCTGTAGGATTCTCAGAGCCGCTTTCCCTCGACATTTTTCTGTACCTTTCACTCTCCATCTGTATGTTTTTTGTTGTTGTTGTTAAAAGGGGAAGACAGGAGTTTTATTTATTGACTTAAATTACCACTACGAGAGTGCTAGGAACGAACGGACGATCGGGCTTGCAGTGCTCGGACGCACAGCTTACCTTAGAGAAAACCACACACGGTCCCTCGGCCTCGGGCCCTTCCCCTCCCCCCCACTTCCCTCCCCTCCCCCCAAATAAATCACCACAAGAGAAGGATGCGATTTTTAACTTTTACAAAAAAAAAAAAAAAAACTTTTATACTTCGCCGGTGTGGAGAGGTTTGGTCCGAGCGGTTTGCATTTCTCGCGTATTTAACAAAGGGAATAAATGCACATTGATGGGCACTCTGAGGCGGGATGGCAGCAGCTGCCCAGCGCTTCGCTGAGGCGCGGAGGACGGAACGAGAGCCCCGAGGGCGGCGGCGGCGGCGGGGCCAGCGCAGCCGCGCAGTTCCGCGCAGCTCTGGCGAGGCTCCACCGCGGAAAGCCGGCCCGAAGTCGAAATGCACAAGCCGACGTGCAGGAGCTACTCGCTGTACATATTTTATTCTTAATTATTCTTAATTATTATTATTATTATTGTTCTGTAAACATGTTGCACAAATTTAGCCTTTTTTTAATTATTATTATTATTATTATTATTATTATTTCCGTTCCGTTTCGTGTGGCTGTAAAACATGATGCTTTGTGTACTGAGATCTTGACATTTTACTTGTGAAACTCGGAAGATGTGATAAACTGAGCTCGGCTGTGTTTAGTGTTCTCTATGTCAAAGTTTAGTTTTATATTGAGAATGTTAACTTATTGCTTTGTATCTGGGGAAGGAAAAAAAAAAAACCCACACAAATCTTTGTACATAAGTTATAAAGTTTCTTTGAGACAGTAAAATTATGGTTTGGAAAAGAGACACGCGTGCTCCCTGTCTCGAAGGGCGGCCGGGAGCGGGGCCCAAGCCATCCTCCGCGCTCCGCGTCGGGACGGCGGTGGCCGTAACCGGGAGGCGAGGCGGGACCGGGCAGCCCGTCCCCGGGCGCTCCCGGCCGGGCAGCGAGAGAGGTCGCCAGGGGCCGCGGGACGCTCCGCGGGGGGGCGGCTGGGTGCTGGGGGGGGGGGGGAAACACCCGGGACCAGCTGCCGGGCCGGGAGGGGGATGCGGGTGGGCCGGGACAGCCCCGGCTCCTGCTCCGACAGCCAGGCCCGCGGGCTGGGCCGCGCACCCCTTCGACGGCGAGGCCGTTCCGGTGCCGCCCCGGCGTTCCCCATCTGCGCGCTCAGCCGCGCCCGCTGCCCGCGACGGCCCAGCGCCGGGCACAGCCCGCGGCCGCTACCGGGGGCCGAGCGCTGCAGAGCGGCCGGCAGGGAGAAGCGGCGGGGCTTGGCCGTGAGCGGAATCTGCGCGCAGGTTGCGCGGCGGAGCGGGCCTGTCGGCCCGCGGAAGCAACGCTCTCCCGCCCCGCCGTTCGCTGCCGCAAACACCCACTCCCCGGTGCGCGGCCGGTGCGCGGCGGCGCAGCCTCTGCCCGGGCGCGCACACGCGGAGGTCGGCGGCGACGCTGGATGCAGCCCGGAAAATAGTCCCCGTTTTTTATTTCCCGCGGTGCCACGGCCCGAGCCCTGTCCCGAGCAGCCCGAAGCCCCCAGCGGAGCGGCTCCGCGGCCCCGCAGCCCCCCAGCACCTGCGCAGCTCCCGCAGCCGGAGACCAAACGTCTTTGACCGGACGGGAACGGGGTGGTCAAGCAGCGCGGAGCGCTTTAGAGATATATTAGCTTCTCCTAATTCAATAACGTCTTGCTAACAGTTCAAATAGAGAAATTATTAGTTTTCTATCAGCGAGGCGGTCTTGAGTTAGAGTCTATTATAATCGTACATTTGAAAATGTTAATCTCAATACAGGCCTAATTAATTCTGCCTTGTTGCTGACAAGTAGTTCATCAAATATCTGATTCGAAGATTTTCATAATGAGGATATTAATTAAACTATGAATAATCCAAAGGTGCTTATATTGAAACAATACCTCATTACAATGATTAAGTCCTGATTTCGAATATTATACCTTTAACAATTGTCACCCCGCAAACACAACCTTATGGATGAGCCTGTAAATAGCAAAATGTAATTTTGGGATATATTTTTTCCTTGTTGGGAAAAAAAAAAAAAAGTGCCCCTCATTTTCAAACACTTCTGAAATAGGTTACACACAGCTTAATGATGATCAAAATGACTCTTTTCTGAAAAAAAAGACCCCAAAGTGCGCGTACAGCTGCAAACCCAAGAGGGTCAGCATCATTTCACTGTATTCTCTTCTTGATTACAAGCCGAGCCCATCAAACACAACATAATTACAGTAATTTCAGGTTTATTTATTCTAATGCAGTTTCCCCATCTCTCTGGTAATTATGAGCAATTTTTTCGCCCAGGGAATCTTTTTGCATTAACAAAAGAGATAACGCACTGAAAGCCAAATTTGCTGTGCATTGAGAAAAGCGAAGAAAAAAAAATAAAATAGGTGCGAGCTGCCATCTCTGCAATTCTCCTATATTGGAGCTCTGCAAATTGCTTGCAGGTGTATGGAGCAGAGCTGTCAATAGGAAGGGGCTTCCAAATTAGCAAATGCACAATGTTGAAGTAATGAAGACAGACTTAGCAAAATTGCCAAACAACAGATACCTCTTTAATATCTTCCACCCAAAAAAAGAAAAAGAAAAAAAAAAATCCCTTTGGAGTGTCCCTGCGAACCCCCTTGAATGGCTGGGGATGTTGTACATGTGTCAATCTAATTGCAGAGCACAGAGCGGCCACTGAAACTAGAAAAAAAAAAAATCAAATATCAGAGCCCGAGCCCGTTTGCATTGGGAATTTGCTCCCTTCGTTTGACGGGGGGGGGGGGGGATCAGAAATCCCCGCTGCCGCCCGCTCCGCTCTCCCCGCCGCCGGCCGCCGGCCCCGCTCCTGCCACCGCCGCCGCTCTCTCGCCGGTGAAAAAGTGCCCCGTCCCCCCCGCTTCCCCCCCCCCTTCTCCCCCCCGCCGCTGCCCTCCCCTCCCGCCTCCCGTCTCCCGTCTGGGGACCGGGCAGTAACGTTCCCCTTTGCACGGAACCGACAAGCGCCCACGCTGCGAAACCACCGCCGAAAAACAGCGCGCCCCGGCGCCGGCAGCCCCCGGCCCCCGCGGGAGCCCCGGGTGGGCGAGTGCCCCCGCTCCGACCCGCGCAGCGCTCCGCGGCTCGGCCCGCGGGATGCCCTCCCGGCGCGGCGCGGCTCGGCGGAGCTGTGCGCGGCATCCCCGCCGCTGTCCCGCTCCCTTCCCTCGCCCTGACGCCGCCGGCGGGGACTTTTGCGGGGGGAGACGGGGCCGGCGGAGCCGCTGTCGGTGCTTTCCCACCCCCCTACCCCCCTTCCCCCCGCCACGCACCCTCCCCGCTCCGCGGCCCGCGCGGGGCACCCGTCCACGCCGCGCCCCGTGCACTCACCGACCCCCGCGGGAAAGGAGCCTGTGTCGCCGCCACCCTTACCTTCCGCCTCATCCCTGAGGCTCTGGGCACAAGTCTTTGCTTTACAACAAACCCAAGGACCGAACGCGGCTTTTTGCTACGAAAAGTTACAGGAGCGAGAGAGCGTGAGAGACGAGGGAGAGAGCACCGGGGAGGGAGAGAAAGAAAGGGGGAGAAGGAGAGGGGGGGAAAAAAAAAAAGAGTAAAAAAAAAAAAAAAAAAAGAGAAGCCGAGCACAATAATAATATCCTGAGAGTGCAAATGTGGATTGAGATCCCCCAGAGATGCACATGCCTCTGAGCGCAGCAGCCTTTTTGCAGCTCTGCTCTTGCAGAATATGACTGAAATTTTCTGCTATATAGCCTCTGTCTTTATAGCTGATGAAAAAAATTGCAGATTATTAGCATAAATGTTTACTCTTCATTACGCTGATGACATTGTGCACTCGAGATCTTGGTAATCTTTGGGAAAATTATGAGTAATTTTTAAAAATTTTAAAGCAGCAGCAGTTACCATGCAATTCAGGCTAATTCTGCGTAGGCTCCGAACGGATATAATTATCGAGGAGTCAAGATGTTATGCTAAAAACTATGCATTGATATTCCCATTTATTATGTACATACAACTTTGACAATGTTGATGCTTGAAATAGCAGGAAATTGTCTTGCGCAAAAATTACAGTCCATATTAGGACATGTGAAATTGCGAAGAATTATATAGTAATTGCAGGCTTTCAGATGGGAGAGCCAGAATGCTCAAACTAGTGCAAATGTGGATAAAATTACAGATCAGAGCAAAAATTAGGGAAAAAAGGGGTCTGGGATTTTTCAAGTTGGCTATAGGATTCCGGAAGTGTCTAATGCCACATGATTGCTGCAGCTTTAGGGGAGACATTCATGCCTCAAATAACTCCTTTTGCCAGAGCCGCTTTAATTGAATTTCTCGTGCTTTTTCTTTTCACCGGGGCAAATGAGTAAATTGCCTACCCACGGCACAAGCCCGGCCGGCCCCGCCCGTGCGCCGGGGAGGCAGAGGGTGCCCCTCGCCCGGGCGGCTGCCGGGCCGGTCCCCCCCCCGACCGGGCTACCCGCGGAGCCGTCATTTACCCCGGCCGCCCGCCCCCCCTCCTCTCGCCCCCCGGAGACCGGCCCCGCTCAGCCGCCCCTGCCCGGGGCCGGGCCCGACGCGGAGAGGGGGGTTGGGGGGCGTCGGCGGTGGGATGCGGGGCGGAATCGTCCCAGCCTTCCCCCCCCCCCCCCTCCCCCAACCCTTCCCGCAGTGCTGGGGGGAGGCAGGGGCAGCTCCCCCACCCCGCCCCCCTCGGGATGCGCTGCTCCCCGCCGCTCTTCCCGGCCCCGGGCATCCGAGCCCCGCGTAGCTGCCCGCCCTGTGCGGGGGCACATGGTTCACAGCGGCGCCTGCCCCGTCCTGCCGGACAGGAGAAGAGCATGAGAAAGCAGATTGCAAAAGGACACACATCTATACGTCTGCACCTACGGGGCGTGCGAAGGTGCATCCGCTTGGCTTCGCCGCCCCCAGCACGATGTGAGCCGCTTCCCGAGCCCCTACGAGCAGCCTGGAAGGGCTCCGGGAGCTGCGGGGATGCTGCGGGGTGAAGCACGAACACCACCCCCCCCCCCCCCGCACACACCCAGGTGCGGGCAGCCCAGGGAGAGCTGCTGCGAGCAAGAGGCAAATAAATACTAATAAATAAATAATAAACCAATAAATAACTAAATAGGAGGAGGAAAGCGCGGAGGTGAACAGGGGCAGCCCGCCGTCTCCCCCCGTCCTGGGACGGGGTGTTCCGCTGCCCGCCGACAAACGTCCCCCACCCCGGGGACCACCACGCCGCTGCCCACAGCCGGCCCGACCCCCGCGGGGCCGAGCCACGCTCCGCACCGCATCGCTGCGCCGGGCTGGAGTCGCTGGGCGAAGAAGGGACAGCGGGGAGGGGACCGGGTGACGGGGGGCGAGGGAAAAAGGTATTTGGGGGGAACTTTATTTAACAGCGAGAAGCGTCTGTAAAAACGGCGGGGCGGGGGGCGGGTGGGGGACTGTCCCCGTCCCGGCCGTGCCCTGCGCCCACGGTTTCCTCTTGCATCCCGGACGAGGGGTTTAGCAACACTTGCCACCCGGCAGAGGGGTGTCCCAGCCACCCTACACCCCCCCGCCAGGGCCCGCGGAGGCACTGCTTGCCGTTGGAAGCACAGCCCTTGCCAGACCGCGGGGGCGGGAGGCTCCGCGGTGCCGCTCGCCACGCGTGTCCCCGCCAGGAGTGTTCCTTTCCCTGGAGGCGGCCCCGCTGCCTGCCCCCGCCTCGCCCCGCTCTCCGCCTGCTGCCCCAGCGCTTCGTGAAGCTCGTTCCCCCGGACCGAGCAGGCGGCCTGGACCGCGGCGGGGCGGGGGAATGATGCGGGGGAGAGGTGCGGGACGGTCCGGAGGCGCTGTTTCCCGGGGCGGGTCTGGGCTCTCCACCCCGTCCGCGCCGCCGGGGCACCGCCGGGGCCGCCGGGCAGCTGCCGCTTCCCCCTTTGTCTCTCCCGCTCCCTCCTCTCGCCTCCCTTGCTGCCGCCTCTCTCATCCTCCGACACCCCCCTCTTCCTCCTCTTTTCCTCACTCCTTCTTTGCCCCTCTGCCCCCCTCCCCCCGCCCCAAGGCTTTCGGCAAGCTCTCAGAACAATCCGCCCTCTCCCCCCTCCCCTCTCCGGAGTGTCCCCCGTCGGGCTGAGTTCCCCCCCCTCCCCGCCCTCCCCGGTCCCTCCCGGGCTCCCTCATGTTTAAGGCCGGTTGGGAGAGTCCCGGCCGGGGCGCACATTCCCTGCCCCGGGCCAGCTGGCCTGGGCTGGGCCTCTTCATCATCCTCTCTGCAGCGGGATCATCCCTACCGCTCCCTTTCCCCGGCTGCACGCCCCCAGGCTGGTGGGGCCGTCGGGGCGACAAGGGACAGAGACCACCCTTCACTTCTTCTAGCTTCCAGGACCTCCAGGGTTGTATCCCAGAGGGTTACAGCTTGGAGGGGCACAGCCAGGAGGGGGTACGTCCCAAGGGGGGGGAGCTGGGACGGGGTGCCGGCTGGAAGGGGCTTCAGCTGGGAGGGGTATGGAACCTCCCAGAGGGCTACATCCTGGAGGGATCCAGCCCTCGAAAGATACATCCCAGAGGCGTTTAGCTTCGAGGGGGGAGGCCTGGAGGGCCACATCACATAAGGGTATATCCCGAGGACTACAGCCCCCCAGGGGTACATCCCACAGAGGTCCCAGCCAGTGCCTCCAGCCCTCCAAGGGCCACAGAGGCGCACGGGGGTGCCCACCAGCTCCGGCCCAAGCAAAGCTTCCAAGCAGGTTACCAACCGGGGTGCCACCGACGGGGGAAGGGGGGGGGCGAAATTTCTGCGGAGCAGGGCTGTGCCCGGGCACCAACTGCAGGCGTACACCGGCCCCCGGACACGGCCCTGCCCCAAACCCCCCTGGCCCCTCTGGGAAGCTGGGAGACGGGAGGAGCCAGTCCCGGGCGAAATGTCACTGGCGCCAGCAGTGAGGGGAGGGGGCGGGAGGGGCGGCTCCGGGCTGCTGCGGGCAGCGCTGAGTGATTCATGGCCTCGCCGAGAAGACGGCAGGGGCGAGATTTTATTGTAGACGGGAAAGGGGAGGGGGAAAAGGGGGAAGGGTACCCGCTTACGGCAACAGTTGCAGTGGGAGGGAGTGGAGGGGACGCAGCTCTCCGCCCCCCCCTCCTCCCCCCCAGCGAGCGCCGGGGTCGGACTCCACACCCCATCCCAACCTCCCCCATCTCCAAAGAAACTCAGCGCGGGCACCATGGAAACAATAATTTATTTAAATAATCTCTGCTTATTGTAAAAGAAACATTAAAGATTGTTTAAGTTTTCCATAATAAATAACCAAAAATACCCTTTTTTTCTTTTTTTTTTTTTTTTTCACGACTCCTAGACATCAAACGGCGCAGGGGCAGGACCGGTGGCTGGGCTGCCGACGGGGGGGCGGAGGGCAGGGCTCGCTGCGACTCGGCGCCCGCCCCGGGGAAGCCCCATCGGGGCACAAAACCCGCCCGGAGGCACGGCGCGGGTGGGAGCTCCCCCGCCGGGAGGCGCAGAGCCGCCCCGGCACCGCCGCCTGCCGCCGGCCACACTCGCCGGACGGTGTCGTTCACGGCTAAAAAGGCTAACTTAAAGACGGGAGGCTCTCGTTTTAAATCTACGTATAAAAATTATTTATCTTTTTTTTTAACATTTTTATTTTTTTTAATCCTCAAAGTGAGGTCATCCGCAAAGGCACCTATCAACTTTAAAAAAATAAAAAATAAAGTTAACCAAAGTTCTGCACCGGTGGTTTGATGAAAAAGCCGGGGAGGAGGAAGAGGGACGGAGGGAGTGCGGTGATTTTGGAGGCCGGCGGGCGGCGAGCCGCGGGGCCGAGCCCACACGGGGTCCGCCGCCGGTGGCGCGACGGGACGGGGCGCGGATCGGTTCCTCTCCACCGGGACGGCCGGAGCCGGGCTTCACCAAAACACCGGTGCTGCACCTCGGGGCCCCGCGGCTGCCGGGCGTCGTCCCGCGGGCTCAAGTCTCTGCGGCGCCTAGAAGATGCCGCCGCCGCCGCCGTGGTGGTGCGGGGGCTGCGCCGGCTGCGGGAGGGGTGCGGCGGCCGGCGGGTACCACGAGTAGCTGCCGAGGAACGCGGCGGCGGGGCTAGGGCTGACGGTGCCGGCGCCGCCGCCCGCCGTGCGCGGGTGCGGAGCGAAGTCCCAGGCGGGGGGCGAGGCGGGGGGCGGCGGCGGAGAGGCGCTGCGCCGGGGGGGCGGCTCCGCCGGGATCTCGCCGCTCTTCCACATCTTCTTGAACTTGGAGCGGCGGTTCTGAAACCAGATCTTCACCTGCGGGGAGAGAGGCGTCAGGCGGCCGCGGCCTCCGCGGGGCCACCCCGGCGCCCGGGCCGCCCGCGGCGGGGCAGGGACGAGCAGCTTTCGCAGCCCCGAGCGCTGCCCGCGCTGCCTCGGCGGCGCCGCCGCTTCCCCCGCACTCCCACCCCGGGGCCGTCGAGGCGCCGCCGGTCGCCTCGCACCCGACCCCACGGAGGGCGAGCGGCCGCCGGCGGGACGTGCCCGGGCCCCGCGGCAGGAGAGCGCTACCTGTGTCTGGGTGAGGCCGAGGGAGGCCGCCAGCTCCGCTCTCTCGGGCAGGGCGAGGTACTGGGTTTTCTGGAAGCGCCGCTGCAAGGCCGCCAGCTGGAAGCTGGAGTAGATGGTCCGAGGCTTCCGCACTTTCTTCGGCTTCCCGTTCACGATCCTGATCTCCGGCTCGCAGTCTTCCTTCTCTGCTGCGGCAGAAACGGTGGCCCCGGTGAGGAGAGGCGCCCCCGCCGCCCCGGGCCCTGCCCGCAGCGCAGCATCACCGCCCGCCCCCTCGGGGCGGCTCGCCGGGGACGAGCCCCCCTCCCGTCCCACCCCGGGTCCCCAGCCCCGACCGCCTCCTCGCCGGGCACGGAGGGAGGGGGCCGCCCGGCTCCCACCGGCTTCCCCGAGCCGCCCGCCCCGGGGCTCGGACGCACCGGAGTCGTTGTTGGCCGGAGAGGCCCTGCTGCCGTAAGGCCCGTAGGAGCCGTAGGCGCCCGCGTAGCCCAGGTCGTAGCCGGCCTTGGAGGAGTAGGGGGCGGTGCCGCCGCCCGCGTAGGGGTAGGCGCCCACCGGACCGTAGGGCGGCCCGGCCGCCGCGCCGTGCTGCTGGTTGGTGTAGTAGCTGCTGTCGGTGGCAGTGGAGACGGGCAGCGTGGGGGACTCCTGCGGCTTGTGCAGGCCGCCGTGCTGGTGGTAGCTGCCGGCGGAGATCTGGCTGGCGTGCATGTCCGGCACCAGGCTCTCCAGCACCCCGGTCATCCCGTGCCCCCGCCCGCCGGGGCACGGGCCACCGCCGCCCCGCAGCCGTCCCCACCGGGGAGAGGCGGTCAGGGCCGCGCCACCATGCTCGCCGCTCAGCGCTGCGCTCCGCGGGCCGGCGGGGCCGGGCCGGGCCGGGGCAGGAACCGCGCTCCCGCCGCCGCCAGCGGGACGGGCTCTGCGGCGCCGCGCGCCGCCGGGACGGCATTTAACACCGGTCACGTGGCGCGGCGCACGTCACCTAGCAACAGCCAATGGGGCGCCCGGCCGCGCCGTATCCCGGCGGGCTGGCGGGGCGCGGGACGGGAGCGGCGCTCGGCGCGGGCACGAGTGGCCACGGGGTCGCGCATTGCGCGGGGCCGCACGGTGTCGCCGACCGCCCCGACGCCGGGACCGGAACCGGGGCAGGGACCGGGACGAGGACCGGAGCCTTCCCCGGAGCCTTCATACGGCTCATGTCGCCGCCCGGCGCGGCGCGGTCCGACGGGGCGGTCCGAACCTCGGGTTGCGGCTCGGCCCGGCCACTTCTACCGCGTTATACCCGGTGTGTGCGTGTCCTCGACCACCCGGAGACCCCACGGAAAGGCCTGCGCGCCCCCCTCACCCTCCCCCGCCCCGTGAGCGGCATCTCCGCGTGGGCGCGGCTGGCGGCGGGCGGAGCTGGGAGGAGGGTGCCGCGGTCGAGGGCTCTCGCCCGGGGGATCACCCACGCGTGGGGAACGCTACCCATGGCGCTCCGTGCCAGGGTGGGGGCGCTTTCCAGAGAAACTTCCGCAACGTGACACCCGGCGGAGCGACACACCGGCTGGTCCCCACGCGCGTGTGTTTCATACAGCGGTTGCAGACGGCATCCACGGGCAGCCGGTGACTGAGCCTTGTTGGAGCCCCGGCGCGACCGCAGGACCGGCGGTGCCGGGCACCCCCGAGCGGCCGCCGGCCTCCCTGCCCCGTCCCTGCTGGCGTGCGGCTGCTCGGAGGAGGCCGGCAGCCGTCGGGGAGGGCGGGCGGGCGCGGGCCGCGGCCGCCCTCTGCCGGGGCACTGCCACGGGGCAGCAGCAACCGGCGTGGCGGCCGGCGCCAACCGGGATGGTGTCTCGGAGGCGCCGGGAAAGGGCTTCAGAGCTTGATTTTTTTATATTTTATTTTTCTCCTCGGGCTGTCCCGCCGTCGCTCATCAGGAAAAGCTTTTCTTTCGCTGGGGGCCGTTGAAAGGCGCACGGTCCCTGCCGGGGAGGAGAGCGGGAACCTCACGGGTGCTGAGCGTAGGCCTCCGCGCAGCGGGGAGGGAGGCGGCACCGGTGCGAGGGCGCCTGCAAATGGGACGGAAAGGGCGTAAAAAACCAGCGAGCAGTCGCCGCGGCGTTATCTGCAGGTGCCGGGGC
>JAOQGH010000077.1:36252315-36306145 GCA_025769975.1 Gallinago jamesoni | reverse complement strand
GTGCTCTAGGTGTTCCTGCTTCAGCAGGGGAGTTGGACTAGATGATCTCTAGAGGTCCCTTCCAACTCTGACAATTCTGTGATTTCGTGAAAAGTATAGAGCATAATAAGCTTTATGTTAGGGCTGGGATTTATGTGAAAATAGTCTCCTGAGTCAAAGACCATGTTGTTAGGTGTAGGCTATAGCGGTGACGTTTTCCTTATGAATTCTTTATAGCTACTACAACTACATCCAGTTACTTCAGATTTTCAGCACGTCTGAAAATCCCAGCCTGTGTTTTGAAGCCAGATAGTATTTGAGATGAGGAACAATATCATTTTGGGTAGCCTGTTGTGCCTGGAAATCCATGCAGTGAGGCTTTGTACACTGGGTACAGACAGACATATGTCCACATTCATACTTTTTTCACATGCATGTGGCCATTCAGCCTTCTGGGAAAGCTGGAAGAGGAAACTCCTCTTCCCCAAGCAACTTGTTGCTTTCATTGTCCCTTCTGCAGTGCAGGAGCTGTGAATTATTATTTTTTTTTCAACAGTGACATACTTACCTTTTCTTACTGAATTTAATATTGCAATACTGGCAGCATTCTGCAGTCTTGCTTATCTGGTAGCTTCCAAGATTGGATTGTCTGTCCTATTTTAAATAGCTCTGTAGATCCGACTTGTCTAAATAACTACAGTAATTATGCTACAAACAACAGATGACCAGCATTTCACATAGAGGTGTTTCCTTGGGAGTTGGTGAATGTGAACTTAGTTTTTAAGAAGGTATTTTCTTACTCTAGAAGCAAGCTTGGAGTGCAGCACTGAGTTAAAATATAGACTAAGTCTGTTGTTGTCCATGAGGATGTACTACTCAAATCTGTATGATTGTCTGTACTTTGATTATTGAAAGGGCTTGGGGGAAGACAAATATTTTCTCTTTTCCAGCAAGGTATGCCTTCTGAGTGTTTTGTGTGGAAACGTAAGTTAGGTTTTTTTGCATCTATGATTTTCATGACCTGTGTGAAAGGATTTTTATACAGGAGGCATATGCTATCATCCACTTTAGTATATGCAAGTTTCTCACTCAACCAGATTCATACTGCTGCTAGCACTGCCTGTTTAGTCAGTTGGCTCATTGACATCAGAGGTAGCTTTGCATGAAAGAAAATACTCTAATGGAGTTCTTAGTGGGCCTAGCATTGATCAAAACAATGGAACTCTTATGTATTGAGAGACTGCAAATCTTGACTTGGATCTAGTTTTCCAGCTCTTACATTGACTGATGTGAAGTTATCCGGTGATGAAAGCTGATCACCAAGTAGATAAAACTTTTTACAGTGCTGCTAGAACGGAAAGGCTGGAGTTGCGTGTGTGCAAGCTACCTGTGAGCTGTGAATGTGATGCGTGGGCAACTGGGCTGTTGAACTCGGAGTGGCCAGGTTTTGTAAGGAGCCTGCAGTGCTGCTAATCAAGAATCTTCTTGTATTGGGTCTTAGTGCTGGAAGAGTACCTACATTACTAAGTGCACTGCAGCAAAGGAAAAGGCTGCCTTACAAGTAGGGGATTTTTATGCTCACATTGAAGAACTCTGAACAGTTGCCCTTGAACAATGTGAGGCAGCATATACTGGAGGAGTAATTGCCCTCCAGACAGCCCCCTTGGCTACTGCCTTCTTTTTTTATACCTGCAAATTCATACCCTTCTGGAACGGAGAATAATTAGTGCAATTTTTCAGTAAGCGAATCAGCTGCCCAAAGGTTATGAATTCTCTCCTTTCTTTATTTCCTAGTGGAAATGAGGCGGGAGGTGGTGTTCCTGCTTGGGTGAGTCCAGGGCGCTTACTCCGTCTCATTCTGTGTATCTGGTCCTGCAAATGGTTAGGAGAAGGCAGCAATAAGAAATGTTGTCTCAGGCCCTCTACCTACAGTATGGCATTGCTGGCATGCTTCTTTCAGCTCTGTGTGTGTCTGTGTGGCACAGGAATACAGCAGTGTTTTGCTTGGAGTATAGCAGCTCCCAGCTTGCTAGGGGAATGGGGATTTGGATGTTGCCATCTCTTGTATGCCATGTCATTAGCCAGCTTGACAAGAAAAACGGGGTGAGGAGCATTGCCTGTCCAGGTTATTGCCCTCTATTAGCTGGTTCAGTCTTAACAAAACCCAAGAGCAGAGACCCATAGCCATATTGTCAGGAAAAAAGCTTTCCTCCAGGAGATGGCACATTTCCACCAGGTTTGTGCCAGCACAGCTGTGTTGGCAGAGAGATTCCAACCCTGGCCAAAAAGGAAATTCTGTGTTTCACCTTTCATTCATCCAGTGATGAGGCCAGGCCTTTCCTGGCAAACTGGAAAGATAAAGTAAGCATGACAGGAAGCATTCCTCCAACTGGTAACTAGCTGTGGCTGCCCGTTGGTACTCACCTAGCGTACCTGTAAATGTTGAATTCTGCTGTTATATCAATGTCTGGAGAGCTGGGGAGAGGAAAAGGGAGTACTGTTGAGTGTGAAACTTACCTGTCTCTGGAGGGAAAATGGGAAGGAGAGAGCACTGTCACCACGCAAGTGGGATGGGGGAACAATATGTTTTGCAGTCCAGAGATTTGCTTTTAATTACCTAAAATATAAAGCAATATAAAACACTGTTAAGTTGAACCAGAGCTTGCTTTACTGCTATTGAACTTCATTTTTGCTATGTGCAAAGAAGACACTAAATATTTTTGAATTCTAAAAGTGTCCTCACTGTTCTGGGGAAGATTGTAGAGATAATTTACCAGTGTGTAAGACTGTCTGTCTTTAAGACGAAAATGTGGTTTTGTTGATCCCTGTTTTGCATGACCTAGTTAAATAGGTAAGTTTCTTAGAGATGTGCAGAGACAATAATAACCTTGTGTTGTAATCAGCAGTTCTTCAAAGAAATACCAACCTTCAACAAATGTATTACCATTGTTGATTTGCTCAGTGAACTGACAGCAAAGGTAAGTAAATAAGCTGCTGTGCCAGCTTCTGCCCTGTTTACCTGATGTGCTGCCCAGCAGTTACTTAAGCATATTATAGGGAGGTAAATAAATTGGACCTTCCTTTTTTCAGGTGACATATTTGACAACTAGCTGTTTTCTTGTTGCGTCTCATGCATTTTCTTTTTTGACAGCAGCTCACCTGATGGAGTTGTTGTGCTATCTTTAGCACAAATTTAGTGTATATTGTTAAGACAGGAAGTCAGTGATGCATCATCTGTTGAAGTTCTGTTAATATTAAATTCTCATTGTTGTATCCATTCTTTCTTATACTGTTATTTTTTTACTGTAAGGGTGGGACACATGCTTATGGGAGTTGTTAGGGAAGCAGTTAAATATAACATGACATTTTAAAAATAAATGTACATCGTAACTGTTGCTTAATTGCACAATGATATTTAACAATACTCAGTTCATCCATGTACACAAATGTGGGGTTTGCATTGACAGTTTTAACAGGAGATTCTGGAAGCTTGGGCTTTCTCCCTGGTGAAGGTGAAAAGAAAACTGGCAGAAAAATCTCTTTTGCAATAACAGTGGTTATTGCAAAAATGGTTATTGCATCCTTACTGCCTCCCACTATGCACTATTGAAAATGGATGATTGAAAGTGGAGTCAGTGCAAACCACAATAGTGTTAATGAAAAATAAGAAAAATATTTTTAATGGTTTTGCCCAGCAGCTTTAAACTGTGCTTAGGGATAGTAGGGCTTTCTTCTGCATGAAATTGAAACTTCAAAACCATGGTGTTACCAAATGAGTCTGGTGTGTTTGTATTTTCTCTCTGTCACTGGAGCATGGCACAAGCATCTATTGCACAAACATCACAAGATGATTAATTGCTAAGTGCTTTCTATATGTGTCCACTTGGCTGCACTGTAGATTTATAAATGCTGCCTTAAAAATCTTCCTCTCCTGGCTGATTTCCTCAATTAGTACTTAACCTGAGTTTGAAAAACTTTTAATTTCTTGGGATGTTTCCAAAGTTCTGGTACCAGGTGTTCTGTGATAATAAGACTTTGGAACTTCATCCTGAACATAGCATAAAGGTCTATAAATCCTCTTCCAGATTTTTTCTATCTGCTCTTATATAATATGTTGAATACAGAAATTGTAAATTTAAGTGGTTTTGTTAGGCTGCCTGTGCATCGTGTTCAGCATGGGTTAGGGGCAAAAGCATTTTTTTTTTTTGTGCTAAACCAGCTCTGGAGTTAGAATAGGGGGTATGTGAGCTGGGTAAAGCCACAGGGACTGGCACGGTTCAACTCCCTGGGGTGCCGCCTCTGTCTCTGGATGCATGTATTGGTTGGGTAGGACCCACGGGAGAGCCTCCCACCAGCCAGAACAGTTGCAGAGGCGGGTTCTGCTCCATGCGCCCGGGTCCCCAGAGGGCTCAGCTGCTCCACTGGGCCTTATGGAGACAAGTTGGGCAAAGCCAGTAGATCTTGTGCACTATGGGGACATTAAGAATGGGTGAAAGGAGATGAAGAAACCTACTTGGTTTGTGATGGTTGTGTAGACTTTCCCTAGTCTCCATCCTTTTCCTCCCACTTGGTGGTTTTCTGCAAAATCTATTGCATTGTGTGAGATATGGTTGATCAGTAGCCTCATAACACTGCAACCTCTTCTGAGGTATGGGAAAATTAAAACAAGATCATCATGCTGTTGTGGATCTTTAGTATGATCTCTACTAATGGGTTCCCAGGCAAAGATCTGCACCCCACCTAATTTGAAAATTGTTTTGATTTGATAGATGCTAACAGTTCTACTTGTTTCGTATCTCTAGCACTGAATATTGTAAATTAGGAATTATATTTCAGTATAATCTCTTCTTGGGATAGCAGAGCATAGCTATCAATTTATGGATTACTTCATTCAAATATTATACATTATTATTACATATTGCTCCATCAAAGACAGTATGAGCTTTAAAGATCATGCATAGAGGAACAGTGTTTAGTAATGCATAGCATTAATAAATAGCATTACTTGGCAGCCTGACCACCCAGCTTATAATAAAGGCTTTGGCTTTCACATCAGTGAGATCTTTGTATTGCTGCCAGCATGCTTTCCACAACACTGCTTCATAGTTGTGTAAAACTTCTGAGAGCAAAAGACTTATAGAAATAACAGGCTACACCATTGTGCAACAAGATTATATGCTGCTTATCATAGATGAAGTGCTAAGTACTGGCTGAGTCATCAGAGAGATTGAGACTGCTTGTGTATGAGTGGATGGCTGCATGTTTAACTTCTTCCTTGTGTTATTTGGTGTAATATTTTCTTAGCTGTTGAGCCTGAGTACTTTCACTAATACTTGCTGTGTTTAGCTACTGCCAATTTTGACTAAGCAGCAGTCAGAACAAGGAGCAGAAACTTTCTAAACTTGTTCTTCTTTAGCTATCTCTCTGGGATACATCTGCCAAATTCCTGAAAGAATTCTTCTTACCCGATGCTTCCAGATATCTAGTACACATAGATTACCTGGATTTGTACTCCCAAAATGTGCTTGATCATGATTTGAGGGTGAGTTTTAATAAAATATTTTAATTCAAAAAAAGTTCCTTTTATAAAATCAAATACCTTCTTCTCTATTATATAGATGTATAGCACTTTTCCCCTTGTGCATATTGATGATGTTAAAATACATCTTAGTTATTGCAATGGAATCAAAGACATTACAGCATGTGTCTGTGTGACTAGGCAAAACAGTGGCTTGACTTCAACAACAAAATAATTAGTGATTTCAACTATAAAAACTTAGAACAGTAATTTCTCCAAAATACTTTCTTCTGTCTGGAAAATCAGGAGTCTGTTTTACAAGATAGTCTAGAGCATTCAGGAAACTTACAGGTGTGGTCATTCAAACACTGTAGTGCTACCCTGAGAACCACCAGAGTCTATGACAACTTTATCTTCCATCCCATAGTTCTTATTATCAGTGAGCATTAACATCTTTTGCATTAAACACAGAACATTAGCATCTTAATATTACACAGAAAGCTATGCAGCAGAAAATAGCAGCTTGCTATTTCCTGTACAGCTTAAAAATAAATAGTGGTAGCATGTATATTTAGTTATATACTGTATGAGCACTTCAGTTTAACTGTACAAGAGACTGGTTATTTGCATTTGTTTCCTTGTTTAGTCATTAAATTTTTTTTTTGTTGTTGTTGCTGATAGCATTCAAGCTGACTGGCAGTGCTCAGCGGTCAAGCTTTCTTCCAAGGCTGACCACAGCAGCTGTTGGCTGAAACACCACAATTTTGCATTGCTTTTCAGAGGGCTCCTGCAGGTCTCGGATGACATCACTGCATGACTGCAAAAGAGCAATGAGTGAGAAGCAATAAAGTTCTAGGATCCAAATTTTAATACTTTAAGGAAATAAAGGAATCTGTAGGGAGGCTGGACAAGATGACATTTAAAGGTCCCTTCCAACCCACAGTATTCTATGATTCTATGATCTGCTACAAAAATGTGGAATGAGAGCTGAGAAGAAACAAAGATGCAGCAGTAATCTGAAAACAGCAGCAAGTGAACTAAGAACTGTCCTCCAGGGTTGGGGGGTTTGCTGACTTTTAGACCTCTGTCTACTAGGTCATTAGTGCCTGGCTTCAACCTTTGATCTTTCTGCAATTCTGGAAGCTGTCTTCAGTTTTTTCCAACACAAGGCCAAAGTTGTGTGATTACAATGAGGCCATTGTGCTAAGCATCCCACATATGGATGCAGCACAGAAGACTCAGAGAAGTGGCTTATGTTGCAAGAATGCAACAATCCACATTGTACAATGCATATTCATCTCAAAACAGCCTTTATTAAGTGAATAAGGCCTAACTGTTTTTGTTTAAACAGAGCTTTTTTGCAGAGGAGGTAAGATGCACCTCGAGACAAGGGACGGATAATCTAAGCTCTCCTGTGACACGTTAGGCATAGATGAGGGGGCTGTTTGTCAAGTCAGAACTGTTGGAGAGCAAAGCTCTTGGGAGCAATACTGAACTTTGTTATAACTGTAACAAGACATGGACACCTTTGCTGTAACTCCCAATAATGTTATGCTTGGAAAAACGTCAGAGTCAGTAAGTTCTGCAGAACGGATTAATTAGAGACTTGACTAACTTGAAATTACTGGTATCTCAGGGCGAATTGTGTCCTCTGGGTCAGGGTGGCAGATGCTGGATGTATGTATTCTTTAAGGATTCCCCTGTTTAATGTTCAGGAAACGTTTTTTTTTTTCCCCTCAGTATTTGGGTGAGTTACATAGTAGTGTCTTTAGTGGTTTCTTGTGATTGCCATGCATGACTACCTTCCCTGTTGATTTTTATGGGCAAGATTCCTGACCATATAGGGTATCACTGTAGATTTGGGAGTACCACGTACAGATTGGAAACACCATGGCTCCCCCAGTGTATTTGAGGTTGTTCTGGAGTAGGGCCAGCCTGGGGGCTCTAATCTCTTTCCCCTAAGAAAAGGACTCAGAAATACCTGTATTGCCTGATTACCCAAAGCTGCTCGCTTTCATATTTGCTAACATGTTGCCCCCTTCCTACTTATAAGGAAATGCCTGAATTATTCTTATCTTTGCTTTTATTGTGCTCCACCACCACTGTCAATCTGGACTATGGGTCTAGTAAGGTAATGGTTACCAGGAGCACAGCTTTCAAACTACTTACAGGAGATTCTTCCTTGTTTGTTACAGCAGCAGCTACTTGCATTTGGTTACCAGTTAGCTGTGCTAGTTCTTATGAACACTGACCAACTCTTGTTGTTGCAGCACCTCTTCTCCTCATCTGTATCTAGTTTAGTTGAGCCCTCTTGGTGTTACTCATAGAGTCTGCCCAGGAGTGATGGGAAAAGCAGTGAGTTGTGGATGGTTGCATCCAGAGGGTGGTACTTAATGGCTCAAAGTCCAGATGGAGAGCAGTGACAAGTGGTGTCCCTCAAGGGTCTGTGCTGGGACCAATACTGTTTAACATTTTTTTATCAATGATATAGACAGAGGAATTAAATGCACTGTCAGCAAGTTTGCAGATGACACCAAGCTGTGTGGTGTTGTCAATACACCAGAGGGATGGGATGTCATCCAGAGGGACCTGGACAGGCTGGAGAGGTGTGCCCAGGTGAACTTCATAAGCTTCAACAAGAGCAAGTGCAGGGTTCTGCACCTGGGCCAGAACAATCCTCGCCATCAGTACAGACTAGGGGATGAGGTATTAGAAAGCAGCCCTAAGGAAAGGGACTTGGGGGTGCTGGTGGATGAGAAGCTGGACATGAGCAGGCAGTGTGCACTTGCAGCCCAGAAGGCCAATCACATCCTGGGCTGCATCAAAAGATGCATTGCTAGCAGGTCCAGAGAGGTGATTCTTCTGCTTTACTCTGCTCTGGTGAGACCTCACCTGGAGTACTGTGTGCAGGTCTGGAGCCCTCAATATAGGAAGAACGTGGACCTGATGGAACGGGTCCAGAGGAGGGCCACAAGGATGATCAGGGTGTTGGAGCACCTCTGCTACGAGGACAGGCTGAGGGAGCTGGGGTTGTTCAGTCTGGAGAAGAGGAGGCTCCGGGGAGACCTAATAGCAGCCTTCCAGTACCTGGGGAGAGTCTGTTTACAAAGGCCTGCAGTGACAGGACTAGGGTCAATGGCTTTAAACTGAAGAAAAGCAGATTTAGATTGGATATTAGGAATAAGTTCTTTGAGAGTGCTGGAACACTGGAACAGGTTGCCCAAGGAGGTGGTTGAGGCCCCTTCCCTGGAGATATTCAAGGTGAGGCTTGATGATGCCCTGGGCAACCTGATCTAGTTGAGGGTGTCCCTGCTGACTGCGGGGAGGTCAGACTAGATGACCTGTAGAGGTCACTTCCAGTTTGGACTATTCTGTGATTCCATGATTGTGGGAACAGGAGCTGTGGGCGCTGCTCTGGCAGGGTCTTAGAGCACGTTGGGGCTGACTCCAGGACAGACTCATTCAAGCTCACTCTTGCCTCTCTGGTTTAACTGCTGGCAGGCTCTGTCTTGTCCCACATACCAGTGCCCATACTTGCATGGAGTTACGGAGGAGAGTCCCAGGGTGTCTGTGCTGTAAACAAAGATGTAACTGTGGAGCCAAATACTGAAATCTTTTGAAGGTCTCAGGGGCTAGAAGGGCTGTGTTGTGAAAACTGTTTCAGCCAGTTCAGTTCAGTGATATTACATCTTTTTTTCACCCCATTTTTTTAAGGATAGAAACAAAAGGGAACCATTAGATCATCTATCTTGGTCACTATCTGACACTTAGCCTATCTACCAACTTACGTAGCAAACAAAACTGACAAAATGTAATAAACTATAATTAGAAGGAATCCTAGGACTAGTGTAGGCATTAATAACAATGGGAAAATTAGGGAGTCACATTGTAATCGGAGGACGGTGTCTAAAGTGCTACCATGTAAAAAAATAACAAAAAGTAGAAAAATATTCTCATTTTCTATGATATCACTGTCAAAGATTTCTCTATTTGGAAATTAGGTGCTTTTTCATTATTAAAAAAGGAGCATGACAGCGCAGCTAGGCTTCCTGTTAAGATTTGGTATCTTCCTACACGGTCAGTAGGCAGAGAATATTTATCAGGAAATGACTGAAAATCTTACTGGAATATTGCAGATACCCCATCCAGAGCCAGCTGTCTCTGACAGTCCTGGTAGTGGTAGACCCCTATTAGAATCCAGTAATTGGGGATTTATTTCAATTAGTGGCAGCCCTCCTTTTGGGTTCAAAGACCTGGGTCAGTAACTTACTGCTGTCGTCACAGCACTTAATTTTACGTCCTGTATCTTGCTGCATTCAGTCTGAAAAGTGAAACTATTTGTTTCATGTTGTTATTTAAGCACTGTTACTTAAGCAGCACATCACAGTGTCTGACAACATGGCATTAAAAGGTTAAGGTTCTTTAATAAATTAAGGAATGTGCAGCCCTGTGAATTTGGCTTGTCTCACTGCAGCATTGCTGTGCAGCTATGTGTGCTTATCCTTGGCCACACTAGGTTTAGCCTGTGTGGGTTTACAGAAGCAAATAGCCAGCCCAGGGGGATCAAACTTCATGCTGAAATTGGCTGCTCTGTTGCAGTGACTGCCAGTTTTTTACTTGGGAATAGAGGAGGCCCATGGAACTGAGTGTGGTAAAGATCTGGTCTGTTACTGGTTGGGAATCATTTGGCATGTGCACGTTGTTGAAAGTTGGTTGTGGTACACAGAGTCCTCAGTAGAGCTCAGTATGTAAAAACTGCAGTCAGCGTGCTTTGCCTGTGCCATTCAAAACACGTAAAGTGAGGTGGGACAGTGGAAACCAAGAGTGGGCAGAATGTTCCCTCTGCAGGAAGGTACATGCCTGCTGCTCTTAAAACCCAGTAACTTACTTTATTGAGCACGGCTAGTCTGCTGTGTGGGTGAGGAGTTGGAGTGATGGAGACACTGGAGGTGGTGTCTCTCTTCCTTTTTAATTTTCCACTGCTTTAGTCATGTAAAGGCACTTCCCCATATCCCAAAGCTGGCTGGGATCCCACAGACATCTCAGTGCTCTATTTGTGCTACAAAGGGCAAACCTGCCCAAGCAACCGTAAAGTCATTCTGGTCATTTGAATCAGTAATGAAGCAGTGCTGAGGCATTCCTGCGCAGGGTGGGGAAAGAGAGGTGGACCCTGGGACATGACCTGGGTGCTCAGCCCAGGCTGTCTGTAGTGATCCATAACTCTCCCAGCATCACTGCTGCTCGCCCTCACATGGGGGGAAGGCAGCCTCAACTAGTCCATCTGCTCCTCTAGTCTGTATGGCTCATTTCCACCTCATGTTGTGCTTCTCGTATACCTGAGTGCAAGACCTGGGGATGCTTGAGGTCTTTCACAGGTTGGCTGCAGTCTCGTTTTTACCCTGAACTCTCCCAAGGGCCCAGCATTGGGCCATCTGGGGTTGCACTACTGGCTCTAGAGCACATAGATAAAGCTTTAATAAATCCCTAAAGGAAGTCAAATTATTTGAGGGAGTTAGATAATCCAGCTATTTTCTGTTCCTTTCCTGGTAAAGTTTGTCCTTGGGCACCAACACCTCAGGTTGGTGGTCACTTTAACCTGGCAGAGGCTGGCACTGTGGCTGAGAGAAGTGGTCCTGCTGCCCTGCTTGCTCTCCCCTCTGCTGTACCGACCCCTGCGCCTGCTGGCATAAGTGTACTTGTGGTAAACTCTGCGTACAGTACTGTTGCTTAATAGCAAAATGGCAGCCTAGGTGCCCTTGAGTAGTACATTTTTGTGTGTGGCTGGCACACATGGTGCTACGTAAACCTGAAGGTGTGTCCAAGAAGCGGAGTGAGGCAATTGTGTGGCCTGAGGTGTACAACTTAGGTTTGAGAAATGTATTGCAAAATTTCTGAGGGAAAGGCAGGGAAAAAGGGAGAATTGGCCTTCCTCCCCCCCCCCCAGCTTTTTCCCGTGACTTGGGAGCACAGGTTTGAGCTGAAGGGTTGTTTTGAAGATTTCAACACTAGGCTCTTTAAATCCCACTCTTTATGCACTTTGTGTCTCTGGAGTGACAAAACCGAGGATGCATATTTTTTTCAGTAAGACAAGTGCAAACTCTTTCTAAACAAGGAAGACATTTTAATACTCAGAAACATTCTAACTGAAATGCTGCATCTCTTGCATATCTGGTATTTGTACCCTCCCTTGGGTTGCTTCCAGGGGTGTGCAGAAAAGAAGTACGTAACAGCAAGGAGACTGTAATGAACTCAGAAAGGTCTGGGAACAAAATCTATGCTGGCAACAAAAGCTATGTAAAAATTAAAATGCTCTCTTTCTTTTCCCTGTTTTTGTTCTTTTCACAAGATGATGACATACAACGGCTTGCTGGACTTCTGTTTCAGCTGCATGTAATATATTCCAGACTAGCAGAAGACACAAAAGCCATTATACTGAAGGTGTAAATTAGCTTGTACTCAGGACTGTTGCCAGATCAGAGGATGGTGTGTGAAGCATACCAAATGATAGAGCTGAGTATGCGGCAATGATAATCAGCCCAGGGAGAGGCTGCCACCTTTTTGCTCCAGCAGTACAAGAATTGGCAAGGAGAGAAAGTCCCCATCTTGGACCTATTCATGAAGCGGAGAGAAAAGGTGTTAAATTAGCATTTAGTGTCTCTTGCTGCTAAAGTGTCTCACTTGGGCTGAATGTACCTGCAAGGTCATGTACTCCTAGCAAAGTATTTCTGGTGCCCAAGGAGGCTGGGGAGGAGCTGGGGAGCACCCGCCATGGTGCACTCTCAGACTGCGTCAGCGTGTCAAGGCAGGAGGTGGCTGCCAAGTGGTAACTTCTGCTGGGTGGTTGGAGGGTCCGACCCATCTGTGGGAAGCTGCCTGGGGTGTGTATGGAGCTGAAATAAGTGACAGAGTTCTGGTTTAAACTTTAGCCACCAAGATTAAAGGAAAGACAAGAAGTGTGGGTTGGACATGCTTAAATGTAGGAAGGAAAACTGCTCTTCAGCTGAGCAATGTCTTCATCTTACCCCAGACAGAACAACCTGCAGGGTGTTGGCACAGAAATGTATACCTCCAGACATGTAAACCTAGCAGCCAGTTGAACAAGGCTAAATTGCCTTGTCTAGAGTTTGAGAGTTTTTATCCACAATCTGACATTGTACTAGATTAGAAAATAAAAAACAGAAGCAGCAGAATGGTGTGAAACACAGCAGTATTGGGAGCTGCAGATAAAACAGGGCTGAGATATCTGCTGTGTTGTCCATGAACAATTGTCAGATGAAACTCAGACATTCCCAGGAAGGCTTTATTCTGTGTGTTTTGAAGACAGAAATATAAAATCTCCATGACAAGAAAAGTCTGCTTCCCTTCGTACTAGTTTAATTTTTAAAAAATTGCATTATCTTGACACCTAGGACTCAGTTAGGGACTCCGGTTGCATTGTGTTTTGTGCTGGATGGATGCAAGGAGTTGTAGGCCATCAGTAAATAGCTATTGATGAATACAGTTACTTTAACAGATTTGCAAAACTACATTGCCCATTTATAATCTTTTTTATTATTATTATTTTTATTTTGCAGTAGCTTATCCAGAGGTTTCATATTAAATAGCCAGTAATATTTATTCAAAATATTTATTTCAAAAGGTGCTTGGTGGATCTTGTTTTGGTGTAGGCTGGTCTCACTTAGAATCTATGTCGATGGATGTGCATAGAAATAAACTGCCCTTAAACTGCTGGAGTTTATATTAGCAGATTATTATCCTTATAGTTGTTATGGATTTTTAGATATGCTTTAATGTCTTGTTGCCTCTTCCCTGGAAGACTGAATTTTAAGTAGCAAAGCCGATTAAAGCTTTTTAAAAAAAGCTTTAAAAAAAAGAAAAAGAAAAGGACCATAAGCACTTCTATCTCTTAACCACTGTTCACCTAACTGTGAGGAACTATTTGCTCTCATAGTTTAAAAGCCTTTGTGATAGTGAATTGTTCCACAATGTTCAGCTGTGACTCTGATGCTAGTTTATTAAGTTAATCATTAAAAGAATAGCATTGCTGACCAGTGACAAAGCAGAGCTTGAGACTGAAAGAAAACTGGTGCACAGTCTTAAGGTGGAATCTGTTGTAGGAATAACAGCAACAGACCACCAGCTGGGTAAGAGTTGGCTTTCATGTCTGTTTACTTTTGAGTGTAGAGGCAAAGAGTAGCTTGGAAGAAGGAGGAAGAGTACTGCCTAATTCTCTACATGGCGTGAACTCAGTCCACTCTATTTACTGTGATATCTAACAGAATCCATTTAATGTAATGCATTCTTATTTACCTGTGTAAATATCTAGGTAGATGAACTATGATTGTTTTGCAGCTGAGTTAGGCAAGAATTGAGTATCATCTGAAGAAAGCCATTTCCTTTTTATTTGCCTCAAATCTCCAAAATCTAAATTTGGTAGATCTTATGCTTGACCATTTGTCTGTTCAGACTGAGAGTGTTCCAGTCTGTTGTCAGTTGGAGTACCATTCGTGTTCTCCAGTACAACTGAGAGTGTTTAGTTTAATGGGGCAGGGACGGAATCAGAAACCATTTTGGTGTGGACACTGAGGTTGTTCAGAAGCAGCCTATGCAATGCAACAGACGGACTTTTGCAGCCACTTAATCTGGTTTAGTCTAAAAGAGGAATTAGGGACAGTGACCAGAGGAGAGCATTGGGGACCAGCCTTGGGGGAAGTATCAAACATTCTCTTTTCCTGGGTAGCTCAGCTTTTGTTCCTCGCCTTCTGTATTTAGTGCCGTTTCCATGATTCTGCAACCTCAGTATTGAGAAAAGTGTCAGACTGATGCATATAGGCAGCCCTGTGTTCTATGTCCCTTCACTTGTGTCTGCTATCTGTGTGACCCTGCTTTATGCTGAAGTAGCTCTTCCTCCACATGCTGTCTTTGGATGTTTTTTCCCTGGTTCATTTTGTGTTGCATGTTTATAATGTTTGGCCTGGTGCTATTCATGGACTGGCTGAGTAGTGCTCTGTCTAGAGGCCCCAGCTGGTGCAGTGTGCCCAGGCCACCAGCAGCCAGCTACATCTCACCACCTGGGTTAGAGTCTGGGTTCATCATTCCCAACTGACCCACAGCCCGAGCAGCCAGTGCAGTTTCTGATTAAGTGTTTTGTGGTTGAAGAATGCTTAGCTGTTGGTGGGGAAGAAGGCCAGGGGATGCCATGCCTTGTTTTATTACCTGGATGGAGGAGTTACTGCGGAAGTGCGCAACGCAAGTTAAATGCAAGCAGTGAATGTGGTACAGCTATTAGTAAGGAAATAGTGGATATCTCAGTCAACAATTTAATGTCTGTTTTCTTCATGATAAAGGCACTGAAGTTTTTTAAAATCCTTCTCAAAGGGTACTTCTCACATATGCTGTGTGGATATGGGATAATGAGACTTAGAAAACCTCTAAGTAGCTTGTAGAAATAGAGGTATGAACAGCTGTAAGTTTCAATGAATGCTGAAGGTAAACATGCTGAAAGGAAGGCTGAATACTAATGTGGGAATGGCCATGGGAGGAAAAGGCTTACATGGATTCTTTCTCCAGCGATTGCGAGTGGCAGACTGGGGGAGGCATGTTAAAACAAAGTAAGGGAACTATGAATTGCCCCTTCTGTGTTCTCCAGTCTGAAGCCATCAGCAGCTGAAAGAGATCCCAGCGTGAGAAGTTGCATGTGAACTTGTAAGTTTTACTAGTCACTGATCGACTTACCCTCCAAGAACATGTCTAATCACTTTTTGAAAGCATTTATGCTGTTGACTCAGAATGCCATAGAAACTTAAAAGCTTAGAGATTTAAATATTCTTTTCATGAAAAAAGACTTTTTGTTTGTTTAAATTCTGCCACTTGATGAGAATTAGCAGTGGTGAGTAAAACCATTTGTGAGAGACCAAATAGTCATTTCCTGCAGAGCTTCTCTTATACAGACTGCCTTTATGTCCCCTGGTCATCTTTGAAAGAAGAGAGGCAAATTTTACTTCTAGTACTACAGGCAGTGATGGCGAGGACTGAGGAAAGATAGCCCTCAGCTCTGGATGCCATCAGCTTTCTGTGCATGACATAGCAATGATAAGTAACTGTTGGAGCATAGCAACAATTTGACTTCACTCCAGAATGTCCTCTGTATGCAAGAGACGTAGGGTCAAGGGACACAAGGTATTCATAAAGTAGCTATTTATTGGTAAGCATAAGCATTATTAGAGATAATGCCATACTCTGTATGTAGGATATATCCTACGTTAGTGATGTAGGCCTTATATGTAGCCTTATATTTTCTCAGCAATAAGAATGCCATCTGTCACTATCTGTTTCACAGTCATAGACTGATGGGACAATCATAGCTTGACCCATTAGGGTGAGGAACCCTAAAGGACCCACAATGCCTGCATCCTAATCATTATACTCCCTTCATCAATAAACTCATGGAAACAGAATATTCCTTCAGGTATCTGCTTTTATGCGAACAGGGATGTTTGCGCATATTTTGGACTATATTTACAAAAAATGTTTCAGATATAGAGACATCTGCTTTTACTGCTGAAAAAATGGAATGCCTGACTTGGCTTTGGTACCATGAACTCCTAATAACAGTTGCAGAAGAACACTCTTATTAAAAAAGAGATTTTAAAAAAATACTATTTGAAGTTAAGTAAAATTTGCATTTGGACTTCTTTTGTGGTCCAGAGAAGGAAGTGGTGGTCATATTCTGAGAGAAAGTCTTAAAGCACAGGTTGTCTCGTTGCCCTCTGTTTTGATTCCGAAGAGAAGGACAGAATTTAGAAGGAATGGAAGCAGTTATTGGGAAGTTTGTAGGGACAAGTCTTAATAATTGCTTCAGTGTTTTCCCACTGTTCATAAATGGCACCAGCCTGTCTGCATTGAATGAAATGTGCCCTTGCAGCCTTATCAAAAGAGAAACTAGAAGTGAAGCCCTGTGAACATTTGCCTTCCAGAGGTTGTTTCATGTGAAGCAGAACAATTTGCCTCCCTCAATTATACCATTTGAAGAATGCAGTGGATTACTTGCTGATCAACTTGCTACTCTCAGTAAGCTGCCTCAGCCTGGGGCATATAGGGGCTGGTGTCCGCTCTCCATAGGCAGGGATGCAGAACACTTGCTACAAGCTGAGCTTGTCCTTAACAATTCAGATGAGGAAGACCATCCTTAATTAGTTTGTGAGGCTCTTAGTTAGCCTCTTTGTGCCAGTTGCCCCTTCTGCTCTGGGAAGGGGAAGGTCTTTTGGCCAGCTCAGAGGAGAGACACAACTGCTGCTATGTCCTGGCATGGTAAACCCAAGTGGGAATGGCTTGAGGGAGGAGCAGGCACACTGTAAGGAAATCTGATGCCCTTGGCATAACATAATCTGGCATTAGTACATAGCTTTAAAAATAATTCTACAGGGAGGGGAACAATACTGTCACAAAGTAGTTGTTGCGGCATTTCTGCCAAACTTAGCTTGTCAGCAGTAAAATTAGTTTAAAGAATTCTTTCCTTAAGCTGCTTTTAATTCTGATTTACACTTCAGCCACAATCAAACTTCTCTGTGGTTTTATTTAGTTTCTGAGTCAGACTTCTTCTTTCTCTTTCTAAATAACAACCTTCCTAGTCTGGGAATAGCAGTACTACTGTACCCGCCAGTTCCCCTCTTCTGCATGAGCTCTTGTTGCCCTACATTGCTTACAGCCACTGCCCTGCAGCAAGGGGTCCAGGTGCAGTGACAGCCTGTGAAGTAATAGTGTGCTGTCACATGTCTAAACACAGCTGATTCCTACCTGCTGTGATAATACCTCTGAGTCCTGGATCACCTTGGGGTAGTTACTGAGGAGGCTGTTGGGAATATCCAAAAGCTGACTTCCTTGTTGGAGAGGGGAAAACAATCTAGGGGGTTGTAAAGTCTTTTGCTGGTCTGGATTGCTGCTCTGCAGCACTGTGAGTAAGAGCTGTGCTTTTCCTTTATGTTTCTAACTGTGGCACATTCAGGAAGTCTACAAGCACACCTTCTGCACTTTGGCTTTGGTCTCTGTGTCAGGACTTCATCTCATCTCATATTTAGGCATGTGGGCAGGGAGAGTAGCACAAGAGGAGAACCTGCTATTCTGGGTGAAAGTGGTAGAAATTTAGGATAGCTTGAGTGTGCCCTGGAATGAAAGGGGAACTTATTTTTCCCTAAAGATAATGTTCTGTTTGTGTTGTCTGAACCTACAGAATTGGCAGTAGCTCCTTCAGACCCTCGCTCTTCCTTGCTGGTTAATGTAGCCAAAATATCTTAATGTTTTATGAGACAACTATATGACAGTATGGACCTCAGGATAGGATATAACATATGAAAATGTTGAGTCCCTTCTATGGATGTGAGCATTATAAAATTTGGGAGTACTTAATACAAGGTTTTGAGTTTTGTGCTTCAATGGTATGGTATGTCGATAGGATATCAATATCTATTTCTTTTGCCTTCATATAGCCAGGAAGTGGTGATGTCATATTTGAATAAATCTTGTAGAAACAGAAAGTCTTCCAGGATGCCTTTTGGAGACTAATGATAAATGTCCATAGCACTGCTTGGCTGGGACTGTGGTCTCATTTGAGCAAAGGCTGTGGTCACTGAGCCAGTACAGTTAGGTTTATTGGCTAACCAGCCAGCTTGCAGATAAACTGCTTTTGTTTTTAATGAGAAATGTCACATTATTAGCACTATTTTTGGTGTGAAGGAATTGGAATTGCTGAGTTTGTTTGAAATTTTCTCTTGGTTCTCTTTTTTTTTATTTTTGGCTGGTTGGTTTTTTAAAATAAAAATGTCATAGTGACTGCATGCTGAAAGTGCTTACTGTACTCATGGTGTAAGAATGCTTTTCCTGTGCTGTGTGTGCATTTTGAATATGATTCAGAGTCCAGGAGTGATTCATGATGCCTTTGTAACAGGCACCTGACTCATGTATATCATGATGAATCAGCTTCCTAGGCCTGGTAGATGCTGTTCTGCTAAAGAAAAGTTCTTTGGGCATAGTATACCACATAGGCACACATTCCTAGTCTCTTTTGTTCTGCGTTCATCCCGTCAATTACTAAAACTGCCTAAATTGGCTTGCTGTTTATGAAAATTAACATTTCAGAAAAACCAGTATTTTGTATTTGTTCAACTTACTGTATGAATAGAAATTCTTGGGCTGGTTTTACAGAGCCTTGGGGTGTTTTATTCTTTCCTTTGTGACGTGTTACTACCACCCACCTCAGTGGTAGCTTTGCCCTTGAATCAGAATGGCTCTGCAGAGGACAGATTTGCAAGCAGGAAAGTGTTACGCTATAAGTAAGGCTTTCCTAAAGCTTCATCTTGAATATAGTAGGATAAAGTGGAAATGAAACAGGAGAGTTTAGCTTCGGAAAAGTTACCTGTATTTTGCAGGGTTTCTTAAGATCAAACTGACTTGACTCTTAAAAGATTTTAATTAACACTTCGTTAACCTCAGTGTGCTTGGAAGATTGAGAATTTCTCCTCTCTCCCCATTGTTGCAAGTAGAATTTGTGGCTGTTTGCCTTCAGCTATATGCCATACATTTCATTCTTATAATAATGATATTATGGCAATATATGACAAAAGCCACTTATGAAAAATGGCCATGGGCAGATGACCTTTTGTGAAATGAGGACTAGACACAATTTTCTCTTTGCAGATGCACTTCTTGAAACAGATAGTGACTATGATAGGATGTGGTTTCTTAACAATAAAGTATCTTAAATAACATATATAAAAATTAAAATTGCTTTTTTTTTTTTAAAGTAAAGTCAAGCATTCCTACCTTTCTGGTTGAGAACAAGTAAATTTTTTAGCTCTCAAAAATTTTGTAGGTGCTTTGTTCTTAACAATAAATACAATACAAGCATATATTAACTAATGTTCAGTATGTCATGTGCTTTGATTTTTGGGTGTTTGATTTTGGTCATGAAGCATGAGAACTGCAATACTAGTCTTCAAAGAGTGCGAAATACAGGAGTACTAGATGTAATGTATGTACTTTATGTATTAATAATAGAGCTGATTGTATTGTTTGAAATTAAGGTTGTCTGGCACTTCTGTAAAAGATTACTTTTCAGATGCTTGTAACTACCAAATTTTAATCTTTTGGACTGATATTTTCTATGTTTGATCTGTGTCTGTGGATGAAAATTTATGTGCATAAATGTTAGGGAAAACATTTTTTTGAATGTGGCTTGTATTCGTCCCACATAATGAGATTTAGATTTTTTTTTTTTTACATTTACTTTTAAAGAGTTAGGAAATTGCATCTGAAAAAATCACGTTAAAAGAACATATGTTAAATGCAGAGTGAAGCATGTTTAGGAAATAGCAGAATTAAATTTTCCTGAGTAACTTGGGTTCTGTAGTTCAGATGGAGTGGGTGACAGAGGCATTGGCTACGTACTTACTGTAGAGAATAAAAATATGTGCTGAATGCTCAAATATTAAATGAAGGAGTGTTATGGAGAAAAAAATGCTCTAATACTGTAATTAAAGACAGCCTAATGAATATGCAAAGAGAGTCACCTGAGGTTGCACATTTAACTTTTTTTTGGGTGTGTCTGCAGTCGAATCAACTTTTTTTTTTCAATGAGTCACTTTATTAGACATAATAAACTAAATGAACATAGATGACTATTCTTTGGTTCAGCTTCTGGGATTCTGTAGAAATATTAATAAGAAATGGCCTTCTCTGTCACTGTGTACTATGCAATATAATTAGTTCTTGTTGGTATATAAACCTGAAACAATTGCTTGGATATAGTAAAATATTTTCTATTTCTCTGTTTGTTGTAATGCATGCTGAAGCTTTTTAATGTTGTTATATCAATATGAGATTGCCAGTAAGGGGTTCTGTCCTGAATTTCGTATTATGTTTCCATAAAGAAAGTAGCTTTTGTATACTCTACTGCTGTTATACTTAAAACGAAAGATGTAAGGGATTGATTCATAGTTAATTCCTTTTACATTTACATTGAAGTATAACCCAGAGTAATACGGTGACCTAGAATGAGTGGTTTATATACATTTATCAAGTGTATAATAACTTGGAATTCTTGAATATCATAGTATAATTTCTGTACTATAGACATGGTATAAAGAGCTGTCTTAAACCTGCCAAAGATCTGAACGCAGATATAGTGTTTCTGGTTAGGTACTATGAACTGTACAGGGGTAGTTCAGAAAATACTATATCTTTGTAATGTCTCTTCATCAGCCACCAATTTGGAGGCACTTAGTGGTAGAGGAGACTGCTGTTGCAGCGGTGGATCTGGCTGGGGTACGTGCCTGAGCCTCTGAGCACTGGGAGCAGGAGTGGTACCGTTCTTACTGCTTCTGCCTTTCCCCTTTTTTCTGAGACTGTTTTTTTTTTTCACAGGAGAACTGGAACATGAGAATGTCCAGGCTTTTGGTGAACTTGCTGATTCTAAATCCATGTGAATTTTTAGATTAATTTACAAAGTTGTTTAATTATGAATAAAGTACAATCATCTGTACAGTTGCAGCTGCTCACATGGAAGAAACTGCCCATAAGCAAGGCCAGGCTCCCTTCAACAAAATATTATTCAGCAAAAGGCAGTGTGAAATAAGCAGGATTGACTTCTGTGACTGCCAGAAGCATAAGTTCCTTAAACAGAATTTAAAGTTCATGTGTCTGTGAGTGGAATAAGAGGGGAGAGTCAGATCCTCAGTTCTGAACACTAAAATGTCCCTCTAGCATATCACTTCCGCTGATGTGAGAATGTAACTGGGAAGAATGTTGGAGGGGGCTGGAATAAGTACTTTAAGCCACTTTTATGGTTTCCCTCCAGCAACCTCCTGATACAGTGAAAGGCAGCAGGGAGATGTGCATGAGGTGATTCACCTTTGCTTATCGGGAACTTACTGCCCTACTGGAAACAGCAAGGATAGGAGTGTTGTACTCATCCTGTTAATACCATCCACAGGGCATGCAGTTTGCTCTTTAAACCTTGCAGTTAATTCAGGAGCACTTCCAGTGTTGACAGGTATGAACTAATGGCCTTGCAAATGTCCAGAAAATCCGTGCCACTAAACTTTAACCATATCTGGACAGATGGTTAACATCTCTGACAGCATGGGCTGTTGGTTGTCACAGAGTTGCTGTGCCATTATCAATCCTCTTCTGATCTTTGCTAACATATATGAGGTAAAACTCTTGTACAGCCTCATGAAAATGTCTTCTCTTATTTGAAAGTTTTGGGCACAGTGTGTGTTGCTGTGTGTCCATTTGCAGTGTGGTTGCACAAGCACAGCTTGCTTCTGTATCCTGTCTCAGCTGCTCTGAACACAAGCTGTATCTCTGTCCTCAGACTAGCATTTGAGGCTTGTCAGCCTTATGTAGTAGTTGGTTGTGTAGAAGCAAGGAAAAAGAAATACTGACTTCATAAAAAGCAGCAGTGTTTGGTTCTGGTAATTAGGGTGGGTAGGATTGATTTCCCTAAAGCGTAGCAGTTTATACCATGCAGCTGTAGCCTGTTGCCAGGAAATGGATTTTGCAGGCCTGGACCGTTTCTTCCTACGATTGCGAGACTAAACAGACAAGTTGTCCTGTAACATCCTGTGAGTGTGGTTAGGAGAGTGCAGTGTCTTGTGGGCCTACAAAATGGGATATGACTGCAGTGGGTTGTAGAGCTTGCGTATAGGGTTATAGAGCACTTGCATAGCGCAGCCCAGCAAGATGAAACTCTACTCTCTGCCAGGAAATGCAGGTGTTTATCTTATGGCTAGTGGGCAGTACTGATGGTATTAGAAATGCTTTTTGTGGGTTTAGGAGATCTTAAAAATAAGACAAAAGGCTTTTATTTTCCTCCCCAGCCATTGTGAACTTGCACTTTATCTGCAGTGGAGTCTGAAATCCAACATCCTACTATAGTGTGTTTCCCTACACAGAAACAACTTCCTTATCGGTCTTGATAAGAGTCAAATAACCTCCTGTATTCAAAAGGCAATGTTCTCAACTGGCTTCTAATTTAAAAGCCAAGATCTTATTTCCTATGAAGACTATCATGCTACATCAGTTGAAATTATTATTGGAAGACACAGCAGTAGTCTGCTTCCACTGCAGATGAAATGTTCCAGTGTGAAATTTTATTTTATGTTCCAAAGATGTCAGCTGCATATCAGGCATTGTAACTTGCAGGAGGAGTTTGAGTGTAACAGCTGATACATTTTTGAGAGTCACATACTTCCTTTAAAGTTGATAAAATTCTCATTATAATGACTTATTCCAATAATAGCCTGTCCCCTCTCCCCACAGCCCCCTTTTTTATCTCCCCTGGATGTTGCACAAGCATCACAGCTGCTGTGATAGTCATCACACAGTGAGTAATGAATGCAGTGCAGCAGAAGTGGACCTTGTCCAGATGGTGGCACAGAAAGCTGGAACTCCTCCCATCCAAGTGCTGACCGCACCTGGCCCTCTCTGCCTTCCCTAAAAGGATCTCTATTGGTTGTCAAGGCTGAAATCATTTCAATTTATGAATTTACAACACAGATTTGTTAGCTCATGTTTTTACTGTGTCTGCTCCTATGTCTGACGAGATTTTTGCCTCGGGAGTGTGAGAAGTGTATATCATATATGTATATATAAAAAGGTTATACACTGGGTTTAGGATTGTGACAAGCTTTCTTAATACGGTTTCATGATTTTTCCTGAAAGAAACTGTCTGTGCAATTTTGTCATAGAAAACGCACAGCCTACAGCTGGAAAGACAAAACAGCTGTACTCTATTTCTGCAACGGGTCATGGAGGGAGGGTTGTACAAATCTTCTTGTGTAAACCAGCAAAATTATTTTGATGAATTTGGGTTGTATTGTAAAGAATTGTCTTGGTAATCCATTCCACATCAGCCTGGCTCAGTGTGTAGTGAATGATAATGCAGGACCAGAAGGAAGTATGGCTGAGTTGTGCTATGATGGTTTTTGGCTGGAAATTTTTTGGGGCAGGAGATTTGCTGATACAGCCGTGGTCCGTGTGAATATTTCAGTTGTATCAGTTACAAATGGAAATGCTGTAGAACGTCCTGGACTTCTTTTTTCCTTTTTTTTTTTTTTTTTTTTCCCTTCCTCTGTGCCTTCAAAATAGCAGTTCCCAGGACTGCTTCTCCGCTTTACTACTTTGTTTTACACTTTCCAAGACTACAGCAGAGTTACTCTGACTTGACTCTGCAACAGCAGAGTGGCAAATCTGGCCTGATAGGTTAGTGGATGATGTCTGAATGTGGGTTTGTATCACTATGACTTTCTGAAAACTGAAATGGTGAACTTTTTTTTTTTTTTTTTAAGGTTGGTCCTTGGAAAATGTTATTATTACTTTATCTGGCATGGCTTATTCAGGTATATGGTTTGGTATTATTTATTTTTTTTCCTTTGTGGCCTTGCTTTTTACAAGCACTGAGAACATAGCTAGCACAGGCCTTGGTGGCTCTGTTTTAGGGCAACATATTCTATTCATGGCAATTTTTAACTAAAAGCAACAGAGCTGGACTCATGTTAGAAAGCATCGGTAGTGACATTTCTGTGCTGCAGGCCAGCTTGGGAGTATGAACCTAGGGAAGCAGTAACAGCTATCACAGCCTGTCTGGGCTGACAGTGACTGTAACTCATAGGCAAATAGTTGAATGTACGTGGCACTGCCGTTTCCCCACACCTCCCTTCTGCTCCCCTGGCAGCTCTGACTGTTCTCAGCCCAGGATGTTTTCCTGAGCTTGATGTGCTTTGTCTATCTAGCAGTATCAGGCAGACTCCCTTGCAAGTTTCTATTTGCTCCTACATACCAGCCCGGCTCTATTTAAATGTCTCAAGGGCATGACTTGTTTCAGATTGCTACAGTTTGGTCAGCTCTGTGAGGAAATACTGTGCGTGTTTGTTCTGAACTGGCCCCTGAAGGGTCCAGCAAATGAAGTCAATCTCCAATATCTGAAGAAACCATGAACCCTCTCCACCTTCTCCTTACTCTTCTCCATTTTTTTTGCCACCTGCTTCTGGAGCTATTGCTTCCCCAGGCTGAAGGATCATAACCTGCCCAGTTGATCCACACCTCTGTTCTTCTCTGTTCTCTCCTCTGAACCTTTCACTTGCTGAGATAAGGGGACTAGTCTGAACTGTGCTCAAGGTCTGGAAAAAGCATGGATTTATTCAGCAGCATAATGTTATTTTCTCTTGCTCACTATTCTGTTCTTAATAACTCAATGGGGTTTTGTTGGTGGCCAAGCACTGAGCTGCTGTTTTCATGGAACTATCATAACCCCAGGCCAGGTTTTAGTGAAGTAACGGCTAGGAGTACTCTCTTCCTCTCCTGAAGTGAAAGAATCTGGTCTTTCATACAGTGGAGTACCGAAGTCATACCTATTCTTAAGAAAGTTTGTACTTAGTTATTTAAAAACAATCATCTGGACTTTTTGCAGTCTTTTTAAAGTGGCTTGCTTGTAATATTCCTATAAACAATACCATGCAAATCTGCCATTGCTACAACATCTTGGATGTATCTTCATATGGATTTGTTTATAAAGCTGCACTTCTAGTTTTATTGCAGTTGTCCAGGTTGTTAGAGACAATCTAGCAATTGCATTCAGTTATGCTACACATTTGAATAACAAAAGAAGTTACTGTTATATGTCAGCGGATGTGAGCCGTATGAGCTTCACAAGGCATCTTTTTGCTTATTATCAGCTCTAGAGAATCACCCTTATTTGTACAATCTTGGAAACATGTGCTTGACTGCATTTGCTGGAAATATTAGAAACATCATTTTATATTATGGAAACACTTACTGTGTAGTAGGCATGAACCTGGGGTTGTGTTTTCTGTAGGCTTATTTGATGGACTTAAACTCTAGGGTTTTTATTCCTAAAAGTCTATATAAACAGGCTAGAAAGAACCTTCCAGCGTTGGCAGACTGCTCAGGCTGTCATGTTGAGGAATATTCAAAACTTGAAATGCTGACAACTCTTCACCAAGACATTTGGAAACCAGGCACAAGGTTGTTCCTGCATTGCTGCTGTTCAGTACAGGTACTGCTCTGCTGTAGGGCCAGGAAGCTACAGCTGTATGAGTAGTCAACATAGGAGGATAACAAACATGCGATTAGATGCATATATGTCATCAGTGTTCACCACATATCTCTAGCTAATTTTCACTTTTTTTCCCCACGTGTATACTTTCTGTGGTTGAAAAATGGCATGATTAACAGGTATTTCTCTCTCCTGTCTCAACTACATACATATAACTCTTATAGATACAAATGTCTCTGTCTAAAACATTCAAATGTGAGGTATATTATTATACCTCTGTTAACTGTATATTTTTAATGTGTCCACTTTCTAGTTGATACTTACCTATTAACCTATTAAGCCTGGTTAAACTGGAAACAGAAATAGCTTCTAAACAGAGGACGGAGAGTTTCAAAAAAGGGAAAAATAGTAGAGTGAGATTTAGTAAGGATATGAGAGAGCAATCAAAGCAAAAAGCATACAAGTGGGGAAAAAAAGTGCAAATTAGCTAGAGGTATGTGGTGAACACTGATGACATGTATGCAGCCAGGTTTGCAATGGCAAAGAAACCCATATGTTTGTACTGCATGTCTATCAGATTCTTTCTCATTTTCTTCCTTTTAGTCCACTGTAACTCTTGAACCTATTGGCTGCAAAATTTAACAGGAAATGAGATGTTTCAAATATATATAAGTTCCTATAAATTTAACAAAAATCAGCAGGTGGGTGAAACAGCCTGATTAGTGCTTCCTGCTGAGAAAAGGCAGCTATGTCTTGGCTCTCAGTTGCCTCTGCTGGGCATCAGCCAGCTGGTCAATGAGCAGGCGCATCCTGCACGGGGCGGTCAGCCAGCCCACATGTAGCTTTGAAAACATCATGGCCCATGTGTCACTTGTCTGTCTGAACAGAGTGCTTGGGGATAAGTGGGTTAAGAAATCTAGGACATGTCTACCAGGCATCATTTTTCCAGTGGCTTATGGAACAACATGTTGTTTTACTAGTAACCAAGATGTGATGTTTTATGTCTTCTCAACTAATGTGCAATTAGAAGCTTCTAGATGTGTAATCTTGAGAACTTCATAGTCAAGTCCCACAGGACGGGAGAGGCTCTGAAAGTACTGCTGGAGCACCTGCTCTGGTTTGAAGGAGGAGTTGTCACTGTGTTGTAATTGCAGTAATGTCAGCCAATATATGCATGATGCATGTACATTTCACTTTTCATAGAAGAAAATTGTATTTATCTAGGTATTAAGTGATATAAAACACTTCCAAATTTTCTCCATCTTTTTGTGGCAATGCTGCCACAGGAAAGGTGCGGAAATGGAGAAAAATGCAATGAATATTGCTGTTAGCACGTCTTTTTTTTTTTTTATCGATAGTATATTTTATTCAACTGTTTTTAGTGTATTCTTCTATTAAGATTTCATTTTTCAAACTCCTGATGTATGATAAATCCTTTTTACATGAATGAAGGAGTAAGAAATTTGGCCAGCATATTTTTGAGGAAATGCACTTTCCATTTTAGTTACGCTGATGCAGCTTTTCTGTGTAGCTATTCTTTGTGGTATCAAGGTACTTTCTTATTCTTTATTCAGTTTACCCAGATAAACCTTTCCAAATAAAAAGGTATATTGGTGATGGTAAGATGATTTTAATGAAAAGAATATAGAGGAACCCCCTAATAAACCTATAAATTCTTTGAAGAACTAGGAGGGAAACAGAGTCTGTGAGGACTTCCAAAGTGATGCCCCCTTTGTCACTGCCACTCTGGTTCAGGGGTGACTGCAGTAATAAAACACACATCTCCACTCTGTGTTGTTCCTGTGTTTGTGCTAAAATGCCAGTTTCTAAAATTGGTGTAGTGCATGTTTCAGTCTTTGTTGTGTGGGTTGAATCTGGGAATCTTTGTCCTGCGCTGGAGTGAGGGAGTGAACCTAGTGATCACTGCAGAGGCTGTGGGGACTCCTGCCCCCATCCCATCCACCTGCTATGGGGACAGTGCTCATTAGTCTGCTCTCCCTTGGGGCTTCATAATGATCACATGGCTGATGGTGATCCTTACTGCTGTGGTCATATGGGTGGTGATGCTATCTGGGAAATGATGACATTGATGTCAGCTTTTCTCAGCAGTATTAGGAGATTACTACCAAGCATTTGGGAATATCTGTGTTAATACATGAGAAATTGTTCCCTCAAATACCTTTAAAACTAGTGTGATTATGAACAAGAGATTACTTTGGCTTGCAGTTTTATTCATGATAATTCCACTGAAATATACATGTTTAAGTATTACATGAAATATAAATGCAGTTGATTTTATGATAATTTGTCTTATGTTGAAAGGCATGCTTTATTTTAATTGCACAGATATGTGTGAACAGAGCTAAACATACTGATGATTAACATATTTAACATGGATGAGAGGTGGTTTGCTGTCATACATGTGCCATGCAATGATGTATTTCAAACTACAAAGGATTGTAAAATTAAAACCATCAATTTCTGCAGGATGTTGGCACCAGTAGGGTGTACTGGTTAATGATGGACCTCAAATATTTTTACAGTGTAAATACTGTATCTTTGATATCTGTAGCACTTCTATAACTATGGCTATGTCTTTCACAGTTGAGTCTGGAAAGTGTTTGAAAAATGACGTATGATGTCATATGATGAAAACAAAAGCCTGTCCTTACAAGTGCTATAGTTGCCAATGTTTACCCATTATTGGAAAAAACAGCAGGTAGCAAACCAAAGAATTGTTTGTTTAGCAGAATCTTTACATTGTAATTTTCAAATTCATTTAGCAATCAATAGAAATTGATGGATGGTAGTACAGTGAATGTGAACAGAAAATGCCTTTCCACTATTTGGTGATGAACTACTCTATACTTACATTCACCATAAGTGAGTGTCTGGTCTTTCTGTAAGGCAAATGAACAAAAGGCAAACAGTATGTGTAGAGTGTTGGGAAGTTGGGAAGTTTTGGAGAGTCACTTGATAGTACTGTTTTCTGTATTAATGATAAATAAAGGTGCTGAAACATTGAAGACAGGTTTTGGAGGGGAGAGAGTTAAGGAGAAACCATAACCTTGAGTTCAAGACAATGCAGTGCATTTTCCAACAATAAAAAAGATTACTTCACATTCATAATCATGCTCACTGTTAGTACCTGCTGGTGAGATATTGAAAGAGGGGCTGTGCTCTGAAATGATGCTCACTTTGCTCTGACTCCTGTCTTGGCTTACAAGTTTGTCTTTTGTAAATTACTATATTTCTTTGTGCATAGTGGGGAATGGAGTGGAAGTGTAATTGTATTTAAATCCCTAACAGTTGAGCAGAACCTAACAAAATTAACTACATGCTATCCAAAATCTGCTTTATCTTTGAAGAATAACCTTATTAAATAGTAAAGAACACTTTCAATGAGAAATTTGAAATCGGCCCTCAAATCACTGTCAAGTGAAACTTAGGAAAACTGTGGGCCTCACTTTGTTTTTCCATTAGAAGCAGTTGGAAGAAATGCTTTGTCAACCTCTGCTTCACTGATGTAAAACTAATAGGGAAGAGCAAAGCAAATGTAAAGGCTTTCTAGGCTTTCCTGTGTGGGAAGGCAAAGGTCAGTAAACTGATGCTCTGTGAGCTGATGCCCTGGGTTACTCTTCAGCAACTTCCTTGCATAAGTAAGTTCTTCTATTTATCTCTGGTACGAATTTGCAAATTAGGTTTCCCTAGAGCATTGTTAATATATTTAATAACACAGATGACAAGATAGAGGGACGTTATATGGCCTGAGACACTGTTTATCCTGTGTATTTGAAAGGTCAGTACTTCTCTGAACTTCGCAGAGATTTAGCTTAACACAAGAGCAACGGAGGAAGATCTAGGTATCCAGGGAGAGAGATAAATGGCAGGAAACTAAAAACAAACAAACCAAACCAAACCCACCCAGACCCCCCAAGCACAACTCCCCCCTCTAACCCAAACAACTGCTCTATGAAGGGAAGGAAAAAAACCTCAAACCACCTTTTGTCTTAAAGGTGTGTTTTCTCTATTTTAATTGTATTGTGCAAATTAAGTTTTTTTATATATGTGTGCATGTATATATATATATTTACAACCTTTCTTGACCTGGAAGAAATAAATTTAAGTTGGGTATTGCAGTTTGAAGAGACATATTGTAAATTGTATTGACAATATTTTATCTTCTAAGAGAATGTAATTTTAGATGAACGTAAGGAATGACAGTCAACCATTTAATTGGCATTGTGTGCAAGGCAGAATGTACACACTAAAGGTTACCTTAAGGTCTACAGCTATAATTACCATTGACCAAAACAGACTTTTCATTTAATCAGCCCCCTGAGAAATGATGTTGCAAGGTTAAAAGATTACCATTTTTCAAGAAAGATGTCAATATGGAATGAAAACTGCTTACAGTTTTACAGTCTGTCTTGTCTCTGTTATGCATGAAATCCGATAGAGTTGGACCCTTTAAGTATGAAAAAAATGGTATTCAATACTCATTCCTGCTAAAAAAAGAAATAAAAAAAAAAACCCAAACACAAAAAACCCCACCAGAAATACAACAAAGACTTTTAAATGTGGGAAGAAAAGACATGTAAGTATCTTTAAGACTAATCATTCTACTGAGTTTTTTAAAAATGTAAACTTCTGGAGAACTGAAATGGAGAAAAAAATGTTGGAAGTACAGGAATATCTCTTGATGCAGAATTGGATATAGTGGCAGCTGTGATAATTTGAGGTGCTGAATTCACAGTTGTATAATTTTAAGGACAGACAGGTCATGGAAACTTTTATGTCCTTAAAAAAGGCTTCTTACCTGTAAAATTTGCTTCCCTCCTTTCATGGGGGTTTGCATTTGGTTACCATGTGAAAATTCCAAGAAGCTGTTTACCAGATCCTTTCTAGTGTTGAGGTAAAGGGTTGATTGATAACTTGAGGCTAGGATACATAGGCTTGAGAAATACATACTGTGACAAATGTCCTGTGCAGCATGCACATAGAAATACAGTTAAAATCATGTACATAAAGATAGTTACTTCTAGCTTTGAATGCAGGGCATTAGGAAGAAAAGTGTTGGAGATCCTTCTACCTTTATGTAAATGTATCCATAGGCCCTGTGCAAACGGGCTCTCTGACAACTTTAGTTAATGAACTGAAAACCTTTTAAGTGGCTCCTATATAATTTTGTGTCATGGCTTGATTCATGTAAAATGGACTAATCTAAACATCATCTAAAATGAGACTGCATCTTCTCTCTGCATGTTGTTTGTTTATTTTCATACCTCGGGATAATGAGTGTGATAGTTACCTGACAGTGGAAAACACAGCAGAGAGGCACATTAGTACTGTGTGCTGAAACCCCATCCTGCTCCTTGCAGGGATGTCGGGCCAACAGAGTAATTTCTAGGCTCTGGTGTCCCCCTTGCAGTGTTCAGATGCACATCCCTCAGCAGGCAGGGGTGGTGCCATGCCACTGTGTGAAAAGCAGGAGACCACTGCTACAACACTGTGCCCCTTTTCTTTAACAGGAAAGTCTAACAGCTAGATGGCGTGGGGCAGGATTTGGCTCTATCCTGACTTGTTCATGCAGCAACTAGTGCAGTGAGGCCTCAGATTTGTATAACAACTGCTATCTTGGTGAAGACCAGATGCTTCACTGTGGGTCTCCAGAACTAAAAGCATAGCCTCTGCACGGATCCTAAGAGGTTAAGTGCAGTAGCTGTCAGGCTCCCATCCTTGTCACGAGGAGGGGTAGTGCAGCTGAGTGATGGGCTACATTCCTGCAGCCAAACACAACAATGGGTCTGGCACCTAAGGAGCTGCTGCAAGGGGCCAGTGCAGGAAAGCACAAGTATTGCAGATCTACTGATCTGCAGTGTGGGAAAAGCGTGGTTCCTTGCACTTTCACCCCTGAGTGTTTATATATAGGCCATACCCAACCTGTCTCCAATTTGGTTAGCATCTCAGTGATTATCAAGATACTTTCCTCTAGCCCCATCTGATTTTCAAATCAACTGCAAGATTCAGGATGTGATAGGGAAGGATCTTAAATGTTCACAATGAGCTCAGCTTTCCAACTTTCAGCAAGCTAGAAATACATATTTAAGACAAAACATGGAAGTCCTACAAATCATCAGTGAATGCCCGTGTTCTCTTTTTCAGGAAGTACACTTTGGCTTACACATCCCTCTCGGTACAGAGTTCCCCAGCAGTCTTGCTGGACAGTTTGAAAGTGATTACCCTGGTAACACCACTTCCCATGGCCAAAAAAACTTCAGGCAGCTTATCTTTGTATTGCCTTTGTGCTTAGTGCTCTTAACAATTACAGAATAAGTCCCTAATTATCCCTCTTCCCAACAACTTTTCTTCTCTCCTGCTGGAGTGCTTGAGAGGGTCAAGTAAGTAGAATAAAGCAAGGATTTACGTCTCTGAAACTAGTTCAAAATCAAGCCCTGATGCCAAACTAAAATGCATTACAAAAGAGAAATGTTTTGATTATCAGTTTCCTTCTGCTACATCCTCCTGTTTAACACTAGAGTACAGACACACACAAACTCTTCCTTGAAATCTCAGATGGGAATATGAGCGTGATGCCAATTAAGAGTATAATGCTAGAACTACTAGACCCATATTAGACCCAAAAGGGGTGTTGCTAAGTGGGAGCAAGGCAAAGTGGTTGTCCGGATTTGTTTTCCGAGTTCCTCTTGTGTTCTGGCTTTCAGGTGTTGAGCATCCAAAACTGTAGAGAGGTCAAAGAAACTGTACCTATTTGATGTTTCTGAAAATTGGATATTAGCTAGTCTGCTGCATCCTATTCTAAATACTGCTGTCCTGCCTGTGTCTTAGCAATGAATGTTTTGCAGTGCGTCTGACAAATTTCTGTTTGTCCCAGGATTGCAAAGCTACAGTTCCATAAGGAAAGTTGCGAAGTTGAGGGAACTACAGGCTGGTCAGTCTCACCTCTGTGCCTGGCAGGATCACGGAGCAGATCCTTCTGGAAACTTTAAGGCACATGGAAAATAAGAAGGTGATTGGTGACAGCCAACGTGGCTTCACTAAGGCCAAATAGTGCCTGACAAATTTGGTGGCCTTCTATGACAGTGTTACATACAGCATTGGTGGATAAGGGAAGAGGATCAGATGTCATCTACCTGGACTTGTGCACACCATTTGACGCTGTCTGGCACAACAACCTTGTCTCTAAATTGGAGAGACAGGGATTTGATGGATGGACAGCTCAGTGGATAAGGAATTGGCTGGCTTGATGTCCAAGTGGTGACCAGTGATGAGTGGCATTCTTCAGGGATTGAGACTGGTGCTATTTAACATTTTTGTTGGTGGCACTGGCAGTGGGATTGAGTGTACCCTTAGGAAGTTTGCCAATGACACCAAGCTGTGCAGTGCAGTTGACATGCTGGAGGGAAGGGATGCCATCCAGAGGGACCTGGACAGGCTTGAGAGCTGGACCTGTGCAAACCTCATGAAGTTCAGTAAGGCCAAGTGTAAGGTCTTGCATATGAGTCAGGATGATCCCAAGCATGAATACAGGCTGGGTAGAGACTGGATTAAGAGTAACCCTGAGGATAAGGACTTGGGAGTGGTAGTGGACGAGAAGCTCATCATGACCTGGCAATGTGTGCTGGCAGCCCAGAAAGCCAACCGCATCCTGAGCTGCATCAAAAGAAGCATGGTCAGCAGGTCGAGGGAGGTGATTTTGCCCCCTGCTCGACTCTGGTGAGACCCCACCTGGAGTACCATGTCCAGTTCTGGGACATAACATAAGAAGGACACGAACCTGTTGGACCAAGTCCAGAGGAGGGCCACAAAGATGATCAGAGGGGTGAAGCAACTCTGCTGTGAAGACAGGCTGAGAGAGTTGGGGTTGTTCAGCCTGGAGAAGAGAAGGCTCCAGGGAGACTTTATAGCAGCCTTCCAGTATTTAAAGGAGACCTACAGAAAAGAGGGGGAGGAACTCTTTAATCAGGAAGTGTAGCTATAGGATGAGGGGTAATAGCTTTAAACTGAAAGAGAGGACATTTCGCAGGGTAGGAAGAAATTAATTACTGTGAGGGTGGTGAGACACTGGAACAGGTTGCCCAGAGAAGCTGTGGATGCCTCTTCCCTGGAAGTGTTCGAGGCCAGGCTGAATGGGGCTTTGGGCAACCTGCTGTAGTGGGAGGTGTCCCTGCCCATGGCAGGGGGGTTGGAACTTGATCTTCAAGGTCCAAATTCAACTATTCTACAAGGAGATACAGAGTTTGTGATCTTTAGCTCAGAGGCAGCAGCAGGATGCAATATACTTGTCTCAGTGCTGTCTTGCCCTGTTTCAAGGCTTGACATCAGGCAATTTCCTAACTTAGATTTGAGATTGTAATTGCTTTGCAGTTGAGTTCAAGGACTTGCTGTATTAATAAAAACAAACAAACCTCACATTAAAGTAGCTCTTGCAACTGAGGGATATGCTTCTGCATGTTGCAGACCTTGATGTCCCCTCACGTTTAAACAATAATGGCAGAACACAGATTTGTATTTCAGGATCTACTGGAGAAACTCCTTGTGGAGACAAAGCAGGAACCTTTTGTTAGCATGGGATTGTACTGTTTACATAGGTAATGTCTAGTATTATGACAAAAAAATCTGCCAGTATTTGTTAGAAAAAATCCTGCTTGTCTTTATATTATTAGGAAGGCATATGTCTCTGTTAGGGAAGCAAAGTGACTATTAAATGCTGCTTTTGTTGTTGACGGAAATTCTATGTTCAATTGTGATGTGTCAAGTATGAATGTAAAAGATCTGCCATTCCACAATAGCTGTCTACAATATATCCCGATGACAGTGAAGCCAAATTAATCTCCTGCATGTCGGTCAATATTTGCAATTGTTTAGAGAGTTTCCTTGATGGACATTTATATAAATAGTGGTTCATTGTCCCTTAAGTGGATGTCACCTCCTGAGAGACATAATCTCCCAGGGGGAAAAAATAATCATGGCAAACCTATCATCAGTCCATAGACTGAGGGACATTCATTTTCTTTTTGTTTCACTGTGAATACCTCTTCCATGTGCCCAACACTGATTTTTTTTTTTTTTTTCTCTTCCCCCTACCCCCCCCCCCTTTCTGTTATGTACGATTGCAATTGTCTAGTTTGTGTTATCTCTTAGCAGAGTTTGGGATGGTCACATTTGACACATCAATCTTTCATACAAAGCAGAAAGAGACACATGTATAGATTATTTTTATTTTTGTGCACATTTGCTATTGTAAATTAACTATTCTCTTTTTTTCCATGCGAAACACAAAGTCAAATTTAAAAATCAAGACTATACAGTTAAAATGGTAAGATGCTAAAGACTTCAAGAACTTACATGGACTTGGACTAATTCACAGTTGTAGTTCACAATTCAGGTATGGTATAAAAGGGCCACCAGAGCGTTCAACTCATCCTTGGTAGCTTCCCTGTCTTTTCAGGTCTTCTGGCAAATCCTTCTATAGTGCTGACAAGAGCCATCTGTGCTCTCTCTTCTCTATATTGCAGGCATCTGTAAATCACAGGGCTGTTGAGTATTGATACCTGCTTACATACCACAGCAATAGGTGATATATTTCTGTATGTGAGCATTTCTTTAGGGTTCACAGTGTTTGGTTTATAGTGTCTCACTGTGCCCTGTAGTAAATTTATCTTTACTCTGCTTCGTTAGGTTACTGATAGTTTTAACCCTATGCTTGTCACCTGCTGTGCTTCACATAAAATGAGTAGTGGCTTCACATTCCCTAAATTTTCCATTGAAAACTTATCCAAATAATGTCTTTGCTCCTCAATACCTTTGTGAGACAAAAAAGTTCTGCTTCTGGCTCTTCTAGTCTTCCATTTTTAAAATTAGTTGTGTTAGGAAGCCTCTCAAAGGAACTTCCATCTACCCAAGTATATTTTATTTGTAGGAGAGTGGAGTTGGTTCTCCTGCAGGAAGGATGTATTTCTTCCGTCAGAAACAAAGAAATAAGCAAATTAGAACAAGGAAAAGGTCTGTTTTGGTTGTGCTTACTAACTAAAGAAGAATTAAAAAGTGAGCAATGAAGAAGGGGGCATCAGAGTTTGATTTGCTGTTTGACTTCAGTTTGTAACTGGTTTTGTGGCTCACTGCTAGGAAATCCTCTTCCTGGGCCCCTAGTGTCATGGAAGAGCAAGGGGAGAAATCTTGTGGTCACAGATATCTATGGAAATGGTATTAACTTCAACCAGCAAAGAGCGAGTTAGTTACAATGCTCAAGAGAGGGACTGACCTTCTGTTAGCCCAAAAATACGGAGAGGGAAGAACTGTTATAGCAGAAAAAAGCACCCTGAAGCCATCCTTTTTCTTTTGTGTTGTGAATGGGCCTAGCTTTAGGAGAGTGAATCGTGTCCTCACAAGCTTTCCTGTCAGTCTGTGATACCAGTAACATCCAGCCCTAAGGTAGCTCATCCTCATGTAGTTGCCGTGCTGGGCTGCTGTCCCTCCTTGCCAGCTTTGAAGGGTAGTATACAAATAAGTACTGTGTTGTGCATACAGGACTAGGGTATTCAGTAGTGCCCCTATGGTATTTGTGCTTGGCTGTGTCAGTATCAGGAGCACTAATGCCTCTCGGCATCCCTACAAGTGGAGGATGTGCTATCCCACATGACAGCTGAGAGACAGAAGAATGTTGTTTATTCAAGGTTACCCAGAAAGTCCAACTGTTCAATTCCTGTAGCAAAAGCACTGGAATCGATCTTCTATTGCAGTGCTGGTGGATTCCTCTATATGCCGACTCCTAGACAATTTATATATCACAGAATAGCTTTGCAAATTTCCAGATTTTGAGGGTGATATGGCACATTTAGAATGACCCATGCAGAGAGTGTTTAATCCAGTTCACAGTGGCAGGTAGAACTAGAGAAGGAATTAATCTCCAATGTACAGCACCAAGGATTATCCTGATCAATGCTGGAAATACCGACATCACTTTGCAGTTATATACAAAGACTCTGTGGGCCTCATTTCAGCAGGTAAACTTTACCATTTTTAGAACAGTCACATTTGAGCAAAAGTATTTTATAAAGCATTTATAATATGACAATAGTATCTTTTTTTTTCTCTTGGTATTACTGTTTTGTTGAATTCCCTATTAAGAGTGAGAATTTCACATTGCAACATATTGGTGTGTGACTCATGCTAGGATATACTATGTATTGGGTTGTGGCCCTAGATGAGGCAGAGAGGTGTCTTATAGGTGGCTTTTATCAATACATTAACTCAAAGGTAATATTCTTGCACTTCACCAGTGCTTTTTTGTTTGTTTGTCCATTTGCCCGCCACCTCTAATATTAAAGGAGGTGCCAATGACAAATAATTTTTGGCAATACCCTGTTTCTGGTATTGCTTGGCTGTCGATAATATTTCTCTGCAATGCAGCCTCAGGGGCTGTCATATCCCCCGCCCAGTGGCTTGCAAGGAATGCATTGGATAATGACAAACTGCAGTGCACTGTGCTTGGAGAGCTAATGAGGTGCTTTGTTCTTCAGTGTCAGTGCATATTTCATCTACACCTTTCATGTACAGAACTGGAGTTTTAACTGACAGTATATGCATATAAAAGGAAGTGGATTTCTGATGCAAGTGTAGGTACTAATATGCTAACCACAATGATTTTGTTATGTCCTCCAAACTCAGCATCAGACTGTCTCCTTGGGTGAAATTGATGTTTTGAATGTAAGATAGGAAATTACCAAAGGGAATTGAGGATGCCCTTCTGAAAGGGTGTCATAAAGATTCTGTGACTTGTTAGAAGGAACAGACATGCTCAGACATGGTTTTATAAGCCTTTCCTTGGCACTAAGCACCTGTATTGAATGTTAGGCTGCATTTCTACAAGGTGAATTTAACCATATGATAAATGTGCAGGGAATATAATTTCCATCTTGTCCTTTTTTGCTTTCTATGTATTTTAAAATAAATCTTATTGTGCTACTTAAGAGACTGGTATTTTCAGATCACAGCTCTGGGTGGGAATGAATAGGGAAAATACGCTTTTTGACTCTTAAGAAAATGATGTGTCTCCTAATAGTATCAAGGTGTCGGATCAGCTGTTGGAGAAGTTAAGCATTGCTATCTGTGTAAAAGGGTGCTGTTCTGAGTGCTATAAAATACACAAACTTGCTCAGATTGTCTTGGCTATTGTATAGACTCTTACTGTTACTCTGACACTGTTGTGTCTGATCATCCTGCAATAGTAAATAAAGTGATATGGCTAATATCTGCTGTGTGCTTTTTCACTGTTTGCTCGCAGGCAAAGAGGTGTATGTAGTGAAATGCGTTATTTGGGATTTTTTAAACTGTGTGTATATACAGGCTTGCACGTGTTGCTATGCACTTAAGCTGAGAAGTCAAGATCTAAGAAACAGTGTGGCTTGTGACATTTCACAATCCAGATGGTCCTCAAGATAACTTTGTTTTCCGCCCAGCCCAGCCTGTTGCATAGTATTGCTTTTGTCAGAAGAGCAAAACTGCAAAGTTCTTGCCCTCTGGAGCAATGCTAGGTAGTAGGTGGTCGCCCAATTTGAGGTTATTTTGACAATGATTTACAATCCCAAAGAAAAATCTCAACAATGTAAAGCCTTCTTTCTTTGCATGTCCGAGTCAAACTGCAGCTCTCCTGCCCTCCAGATTGATAGAAAGCTCATGGATTTATTTATTTGCACTAGTGTATATCCTCGTTGCCCTGTCTCTTCCCCATGTGAGTCACATGGTGGAAATGCAGGGTGCTGCTGGCAGTGCAGAAGCTCTGAAGGAAGAGTTGCTGGTTGTGTCTGCTACAACTGCAGGAAAAGTTTTGGTGTTTCTTCTTACCTCCTGCACTGTCAAGCTCCTGCTCTGCTGTTGCACTGCCATAGACAGGTCTCTCTTACCAGAAAGTAACTTAAATGCAGCATTAATAACATAAGTAGTACCAGTGCTTGGATGTGGATGGGAGATGGGATAAAGGATAGAGACTAGGACGTCTTCAGCCATCTAGTAAATCTCTGCACTGACAATGAGCTGAAAATTTATTGGTTGCTTTGAAAATGTCTCCTGTGTCTGCTTTTTGCTGCCTGCCTGTATTGTCAAGATCTTCTTTTGGAAATCAAGGCTAATGCTTTTAGAGCAGTATTTCAAGATGTTCTAGAATCCACACATAAGATATTATTTATGCTTCAGTTATGTTGCAGACACATTAGTGCAGATTAAATAGGAGAAGATAAAAGGCAAGTTGATGCAATCATATTTGCAGAACAATAGAAGTGGGAAGTGATCAAAGGCAAGCACATGGCTGGGTCACTTTGCTGAAGTACTCCTGACACATAGCTCTCTTCACTTGAGCTGCTCTTAGCAGTTTTCCAGGCTCTTTGGAGCAGGAGTTGGGAGCACGCCAAGGAAGGTGCTTTGCCGTTATACGTTAATTTTTATTTACTGCTCGACAGCTGAGAACCAAAGAGTAGAGCCTGTTCTTTGATACGTAGCTGACTTATTACACACCTCTTTAAAGTCCTCTCATCAGCAGGAGTTACACTTCAGCCAGTTCTGAGGTCTGACATTAAATGTCTCTTTGGTATATGACAGGTCTTTTGAAGCTACTAAAGCTGGAAGCACCATCAAACTTCAAAATTGTTTGTAGAGTGTATAATGGCACATTAGAGAAACTAAATTTATGGAATAACAGAAATGTCCCAAGACCTACAATTACTCCTTGTTGAACAAATGGTGGTACACTGTAGCACCTCAGTTTTCCTCCCTGGGAAGAAGGGAGTTATTACCCTCATCTGTGGAATACCTTGAGGCTGACAGCTGAGGGGGGCTGTGGAAGTGTTTGGATTAATTATTGTTTATCATGGTGTTACTGTTATGGCTACTACTGCTATAATCTGATGGAGGTTCTTTTATATAATTAAACAATTCTATTGTCAACAGAGATTTGAGTTGCAGCTTACATGTGCTGGTATATTGAGACAATGTAGAAATGTTCCTGTGCCTCACTGTGGCACAAACTTACTGTTTTGGATGGATTTTTGTAAGGATTACTAAGCAAAATGATGCGCTCTAAATCTGAATAGCTGATCTGTTTGGTTTTTGAGGGGCATTGTCCTCTGAAAGTTTGGATGTATGTATGCTTAGATGTTTTCCTAACAGCTAAAATGAGCCTGGCTTAATAATGTATTCCTATAGTTAAGACCAGACCAGGAGGTATAGAATAGACATTGGTAAAAAAAAAACACTTGAAGATTGAGGTGCCAAATATTACAACTCAAGACAGAGACCTTGGGGCTAAGAAGGAGCTCACTGTTTACTCACACATTTCCTTTCAGAAACGGTGGAAGTTGGTAGCTTTTTCAAGAAGGAAAGGATTGATGGGCAAAGGAGAAATGGCACTGGTGAAAGCTGAACTACTGCTTGATTTATGGCAGCCACTCGAGGGACACCTAGCAACAAGGGGCTGCTGAGGTATCATGCTGATGGTAGTAGCCACGGAAAAGGATTGATGATCTGCTTTTGAACCAGACATCTTCTAGGTTTTCTAAATATGACCCATAATGTTGCCATCTTGATCTGTCCAGGGAGAGAGTTTGCTCCAGGAGAAATCTTGTATTGTTTTGACTTAAGATTCTAATGCCCAAGGGGAGAAAAATAACCACTCTTCTTATCCAAGATATATATTTTGTAGTAGATTGGGTTTGTGACAGTTTTAGAATGGGGATTTTCCATAATTTTGTTTTTCATTATTACTCTCTCTAGCTGTTTTGTGTGGTGTTTGGAGATGTTCATTGATCGTGGAAGCATTGTCACTTCAGATGGGTTTGGTGAGCCATCCGGCATGTCAGTGCCTGTGAGTTGGCTGCCTCCCACTCCAGCCAGCCACAGGATCACACCAGTTTGGCACAGGAATAAATAACTTTACCTTCCCCTATCTCATAAATCTGCTGAGTGGGTCAGTCTGACTTCTTTCTTTCCTTAGCTTCCTTCCTTCCTTCCAGCTTTCACTCTGCTGTTCCTTTGAAATACACAAGAGATAGTATAATGTAAATTTTACAGAACAAAAAGAAAGGAAAAAGAGAACCGAAATTACTTGTCCCCATTCAGGAAACAAGTAAGGCAAGAGACAGAAAACAAACTCCTCAGTTCCCAGAGCCTGCCTGGTAAAGCCAGCAGAATCCATACCGAAAGCTCGTCTCTCCACTTCTTGCCATTTCTTTTCCATACGCATTTGAAGAAGGTTTCATGACTGTGTGCTTCCTTCTGCACTGCTTGATCTGTTTTCTCCTGGAGTAACCAAAGTGGTTTGAGATTCCCAGGTCCTTTTAGCTATAATTGTATTTTTTCTTTGTTTAGCTACAATTTAAATACCAGCCAAACTGTGTCAGAATTGTTACTTGCCATGACTACTTCTGACTACCTTCAGCTGCTTTCTTGCATAAGCTAATAGAGGTGCTTGAGACCAGAGGCTAGTAATGCAATTTCCTTTCTCAGTGGAATTCATTCCTGCTCTTAACCTGTTCACCTCCTCAATAGCAATATCTAGGAAGCCACGCTTCCGGTTTCAGATTAGAGACAGTTCAGAGATTACTTCTATAGCATTGGAAAATAACAAAAAACCTTATGTTGTGCAGGTTACCAAGAGTGTATTTAGCAAATACACAAATACCCCCTTGCAAAAGAGGCTCCAATGTAGACAGAAGTAATGGGGGAAAAGGAGGAACAAGCCCTGAACTTAATTGTCCCTGGAACTGATGATGGCTTCCAGACCATAGACTGATCACCAGCATTGTGGAAAGGTTATTTGAAGGTGACAAATAGTACTATTTTTTTTTGTCAGTAATGTCCAGAAAATTAACTGTATAAATTCTGTCAAATTAGGTGTGGACTAGATTCACCAAATTCAGAACATCAGTCTCATTCCAGTTGCATACGTTTTGTATGTGGGGTTCCTGACACATCCCTGTCTCAAATGAAATGCTACAGCATAACAATCAGATGTGCAGCAGTTAAAAAGACTAACAGGCTGGAGTGCAGCTGTCAGAACCTCAGAATATGTCACTCTGAGCAGAAAATAGGTCCCTAAAGCTATGAAGTGCCTGATCAACCCTGGGGCTGTGTTGATATGGGTCTCTGTTGCAGTGCAGCATTTTCTAGCCACTCTTTTTTGTGTTTTCTAGTCGTCTGAAATTGTTAATGAATTTTTACTCTTGGTTGTTGACTAAACAGTGGGGTGATACACTGATTTTATTGATTTTTTTTTTTTTTTTTAAATTTTGGCTCAATTAAATGTTCTCTTCTGCTTAAAAGTGTACTTGTAGGAATTTGTATACCTTTTTAAAGCATAAGAATGGCTTCACAGTTAAATGTTTACCTTCTATGCCAGTCTACAACTTCACTTGTCTTCCTTAGTGGCTCTTGTTCTGAGGGCAGGAAAGAAAGGGATGAATGAGGTCTCCGTTTTCTGCTCAGTTAGTTATCCAAAATCACTTTGCTTTGTCTAACAGCTTCATGTTTTTTCACTAGTGAGATCCCTCAATCACAATTTGATCTTTAGAGATGATTTCCAAGATCTGCTTTGTGGACAGCTTTTGAATGTCATTTAAGAGATTTCCTCATCAATCTTAACTAACATTCATAATCCGTGAAAGAAAATTGTGTGACTGAAGAACTCTCTCACACTTCTGCAGTATAAATGTGACATCACTCATTCTTTCAGTGTTTTGTTTTTTGTTTTTGTTTTTAATCCTTTGCTGAAGTTTAGCAGAAGCAGTATAAACAAGGTTTCTAGGTAATGCAGTTAAGTTCAGTGTTTCACGGCAGTGATTAAGATATGAGTGCTTTATCACGTATAACTGTATCGCTCACTGATTTCCTTTCATTCCCAGATGTGAATTCTTATCATACCCTTTGCCTCTTCCACTCGCTGCAATTAGCTCAGCTAAAGTAAAGATAGAGTTTCTAGAATCAACCATATTCCATTTCATGATTGTTCTAAAGAAAAATCAGAGTCTCTTTCATTGCATGTTTGGGGCACCTCAAATAAATAGCAGGTCAAATTACTAATCTATTAGCTCTTTGTCTGCCATGGTATGCACAGTTAGTCATGAAATATTCATGTAATTCAGAAAAAAAGCTTTGGGGGGGGGGGAGGGGAAGGCAGCTCCTGAAATGAAACCACAGTATCATAAGGTCAATCAGCTCGCCGCTCCTAGATTCAAGCGCAGGTCAAGCCTTTCATCCTAGAAACTTTGCCCAAGAATTATTTACTTTCAACTGTCAAGCTTGTTAAATGATTACCTAAGTCAATAGTGTGCATTTTCTTTATTCACTGAAAGAATTTTAGAAATTACTTTTTTCCCTAAAGGATTACGTTTTTACAGTACATGGTCCTCTATATGTAAGCTTTTCACAGAAGTCCTAATCTGGCTTCAAATTAAATCAATTGGCAACTCCTGTTGACTTCATTCAGAACAGCATAGTGCCTGTCTGTCTTTGTGCATTCAGTAGTAGAAAGGACATTCAATGGCACATAGTTAAAAGATTACTGGGTTTTAAAGAATAAGAAGTTACATATGTGTATAAATACAAAACTAGATGTACTCTAGTTGGTGTTCCTACCCCATGGCCTCATCCAGCCCTGGAGAATGAACAAATGCATGGTGAAAGAGGAGATAATCTAAATTTTACAAGTAAAGAATAATAAGAAACTGTTAAACCTATGCTAATATTGTGTTCATTAGTGTAATATCAGAATACCTTCTTCTGTGTAGTAGTGACACATTCATATTTTTCTGTTCTTGCTCTCCTGCATCAGTGCGAAAAAATGTGTAAGGGAAGGTTTCAGACTGAGGGTGATTTTTTCCTCTTTAAATGCATTTATGTATTAGGAAAAGTGAGAAGAATGCAACTTGTAATCTAGAGCTAAAGGTGACAAGGTTAGCTCCAAGGCTGGTTGAAGGAAATTAATTTCATGGATTCGGGCTAATGCTTGTAGACGCTTGTGTCTTTTTCCATTATGTCAGGTGAACAAAGCATTGCCCGTCTTCTTTATTTCAATACCTCATTTATTTTGATTAATCTGGTTCAAAGTTTTGGAAACATAGCAGATTAACACTTGAGACACTGATTTTATATTTATTGGCCAGTATGTTGTATTCTGAGGATGCACACTGCAGTATCTTTTACCTCTTCCAGGTGTCTAGACATGTCTGGATTTTTGACACAGTCCAAGACAGGAATGACTTTCTCATTCAGGGTGGAGAGTCAGACTAGTCAGAAACACTGACTGAGGAAACATAACATTGTGGAGTCATAGGGATGTTGGCTGGAAATTACATGCAGTCTAGCATCCCTCTTGAGGCAGAATGATTGCCATCAGGCCAGCTCTGTTTTTGTCTAGCTGTATCCTAAAAACCTCCAAAGATGATGATATAGCCAGGGTTCTCCAGGGTGACCTCCTTTTTTTCCCACCCAAATATCCAGCCCGAATCTCCCAAGCCTCAATTTCCAGTCGCAATGTGGTGTTCCATGTTACAAAACTTGTTACTAATGGAAGAGTTTAGCTCCATCGTCTTCATAACTGCCCTTGAAATAGCTACAGGCTGCTGTTAGTACATCCTATTGCCTCTAGCTAAGCTAGACTAAACACATGAGAAAGGACAAAATATTTCATAGGCAAATTTTACTGTAGTAGAAAATGTATCCTGTGGCACATGCTACATATTCGCATCACCACTGGCTGTTGAAGCTGATGAATCATGGTAGAATAGAAGCATGATCCATAAAACGTGAAATTTCCATTGGCTGCCAGCCAGTGTTTTGAACAATTTAATGCTCCACCCTGTAGCAGGATACCCTGCCCAGCAGCAAGGTCAGGAAGTGATACATGGATTTGTTTTTTGAGTAAGAGCCTTCAGTGGCATGAAAAAAACAAAAGTGCCTAAACCCAACTGCCTTTGTGCATCGTCCAGCAGAACTGACACATTCCCATAACCTGATCCTTTTTAGTTAATGGTACATGTGATCCTTTGGTGTGACAGACTACCATTGGAGATGGAGGAGTCGTGGGGAAAGGGATCTGGTGTTGGGTCCAGCCATAGTGTGTTATATCTAAAGAATTGTGTAGAGTTAAACACCTTCACATTACCTGTTTCCAGATAGCACCTGCAGTGTTGTTCTTCCCATGATTATGGCAAAGTATAAAGTAGCTCAATGAAATTTCAAGTATTTGTATTTCAAGTTCTGTTTAAACCATTTGGAGATATGCTGCTGTGGGATGCAGACTCCAAACTCCTGTTGGAGGCACTGGGAGAATTGCTGATGTACCCGCATAGAAAATTTCTGCCTTTATTACCATAAAGAAATAGAAAGCCACCATGCATTGTCAGGGATTTGCGTGTTGATTATCACATTTCTCGGTTGAATCTGGTCCATGGTGATGTACCTATAAGGAAGTATTAAACATTCAGATGAAGAGAGGAGTGTAGCTGATTAATGATTGTCATGATTCTTCTCGTTTGCAGTTGGAATCTGGAAAGGGCACTAACTTGCACACTGGTAGAAAGTTTATTTAAAACTCCTATATTTTAGCTTATTTTTCTCTGCATGTCTGACTTTTAAGGAGTGAGAACAGTAAAATATTGAACTTGGGAATATAAAGGTTTATGTTTCATGTTTGATGTTATTACAGGATATTTAGAAATTGGTCTTTGATCTGTTCTGTACTGTTCCAAAGGTCAGGTCTAAAATCAAAGCTCTGCACTGGATATGAGAGATATGACTTCCTTTCCCAGCTTTTCTACTGATTTGCAGATTTCTGATATTGCTGAGCTCTTTCCAGTTTCCTTGTCTCTAAAATAAGAATAATACTAATTTCCTTGGCAAGGAGTTTTGACGATAATCAATGTAAAGAGTTATTAAGAACTGGGTTTTTATTTTCAGATAAATATTATATTCAAATGATTTTTATTTCTCAATTAATTAACATGTTTTATTTGCAAATTTTGCAACTTTTCTTTTTCCTCTGGAATAATTTTCATTGACAGTTTCAAAAGGTATTTAATTTGTCACGCTCTTGTTTTTTTTTTAATGTGCTCCTGGTGGATTCTAGTCAGTACATGTTTTCCTGTACTTATGTTTTTATTTAAGGAATAACAATGGAGACAGCAGGTGTGGTGATTGATTCTGGTGATTGATTGACTAGTTAAGTGCTGATGTCTATAGGAAGACTTAAGGCCATTTTTATAAAATTGAAAATGAAAAGGATTATAAGGGGGTGGATTTTTGTTTAGTGATTGAGACAGCTTTTACTGTGTATTGTTAGAAAATGAATTTCTTGCGCAGTAGCAATTAGATTTCTTGAATTATATTATAATTCTATTCAGTTTAACATTATAGTTGTCACTTATGTAATGAGCCTTCTGTATGCAGCTCTGATACACTGAGCCTTGCTATTTCACACTGGGAACATGAAAGAAATAAGTATCTACATCCGGATTTCCCTGCATGTTTGATAGTCTGCACAGTAAGTTTTCAGATCTAAATCATGGAACCAGCATGATCTCTAAATGGTAAAAGATGTCCTTTCTGCTGACTACCAGTGAGCAACACCAGCTCTCAGGAGGCACATTTTCATTTTTCTTGCTTTGTTTCTACTTAGAAATTCCCACATCAGCACTGACTCACGCTTGGAAATATTGGCAGTTTTATACTTTTATTTGCTCAGGTATGTTTGTGCATTAGTGTTTAATTTTGTACACAAAATATAAAACAACATATTTCGCTAGCATGAAGACATATAGTCAAAATAGGAAAAAAGGGCCATGAGACAGGGTATTACAAGGTAAATGATAAGGGAGGTTTAGAAAATATATAGTTAGTGCTATGATATCTATGCCTTCTCTTAAAAACATATTTAACTAGCTTTCATTTAGAAGAGGCCTCAGATGTGTTGCAGTTGAAGTTCTGTAGCTGCTCAGCCGTGTCATGCCAGTGAAGGGAAATGAAGGAGCTGGAGGAAAGAGGAACTGGTGCAGGCAGGTTGCCCAAAGGTTTCAGCTCAAAGCCTGACAGGGCTGCATGCTGTGACACACACAAGTTTCCAGGATGGCTGGGATCAGGGAACTGAAACTGTGTTAGCAGGAATGGAAATACTTTGGAAAGTGCTTTCCTAGAACAAAGCACATCCAATGCAGATAAAGAATGCCAGTGCCACTTGGAAAATTGTGAAGAACAAGTCTGTCTAATTTGGCCTGTAGATAGTACCAGCCCAAGTCCACACCTTTCATAAATTGTAGATGAGTATCCAGACTGACAGTAAAATGATACCCTGTGCCATTCTCCAGACTTTAAAAAAAAATTAAAAAAAAAAATTCCCCACAAATGTGAAAGCAAATTTGTGGTCTTTTTGCAATGTAGTAGTTTGACAGAAGGCTATAAAAGAAGTGAAAATGAAGGTAAGGATGTACCCCATGCAAATTAAGTTACAACACCTCCAGCAAGGTCTGTGTATCCCCAGTCAGATTTAAAACAGGGACGTTTAGAGAGATGTGTGTTTGTATGTGTAGTGATTTGTAAATGAAGCTGTCCTTTAACTTGACATGTTACTATTTCTGTCCACTTCAATGAAACAACCATGTATTGTAGGATGTGCACGTTTAGGATTTAGACTCTTTCTGAGCTGCTTCCCTTGAAATAGGCAAACCAGTCTCTTTGTTTATTAGTTTTTTGCCAATATGCCATGCTTGCTCAAAGCAGTTGGCAGTATCAGAGTATCTGAGACGCTGAACTCCTGACAATAGCTCACTTCCCAGCCAGCTCCAATTTAGACAGGACTCTGGTGTGTTTCCTGTTACGGCAGTGTCTGGTTATTTCCTTTTTGTGCTTATTAGGTCTTGCATGCTTAATGAAATTATTCTCATTAGAGACCCCAAAATGCACACCAGTCTCTATCTAGTGTTGTTTCGGATGGTCTATGGAGTTTCTCCTGGGTTTGTACCCAAATCAAATTGTGCCAATTTCCATGTCTGCAGTCATGGGGCGACTGTGGGGCGAGAGTGCCCAAAAAGCTTGTACGTCCACATGCTGTGACAGGGGCTCTGTAGAGAAAACAGGGGCAAGGAGACCTGGTGGAGAAGGTGACTTGCTGCCTGGCTAATTCCTGGGGGATTCTCTCCGCCCTGTTCATCCTTTGGGAAGTTGGAGGAGCACCTAAACCTCTTAAGTCACCAGCTGTGAGACAGATGGGCTGTGCATGGCCACTGGCACGTGACCTAACAGGCAAGGCTTGTCTCTCAAGGGAGAGATTCCTTTCCCCGAGCCTGTACCAGGGGTCTGGTGGTGCTCTGCAGACCCCTGCTTCAGGCACCCACTGCCCCCACAGGCACCCACAAGCTTAGCCCGGACGGTTGCCTCCTCGTGCAGCAGCCAGATGGCTGGAGCTCAGTGGTAAAGAGGGTTCAGCTGCAGTGTGAGACATGAGGGATTTCAGAAAAATTGGGTACTCGGCTGAGTCTTGGCTCGCACATTAAAAGTAACAGTGTTTGCGCTTGAGGAAATAGTTTTGTTGGCTTCAAAGGCAGCTACTTAATGGCATTATCTGCAAAACGTTTTCTATGTTTGTATGAAGAGCACGTGACTACTTGGAAAAGGGGAAGTTGTGATATTTTTAATAGAGAGAGAGCCCATTTATAAATAAAAGGAATAATTGAAAAGTCCATGACTTCCTTGCCAAATCAAATCAGATTTTTTTTCAGGCGTTGTCTAAGAGTTATTGGTAGAGGTGCTATGCCTGATAGAGGGACACCGTTCTCATGGACGTGAGGACTAGTAACCACAAATCAAAACAGTACCAAAATGTCCCTTCGTAAGTGTGGCGCAGAAATAGTTTTTAAATCAAAGGGCCATTTTGTTACACCGGCTAGTCTGGACTTCATGTTCCATACTACGTCCTTGTTTAGCAGCAAATGCTGCTTATGGTAAGATCATGGCTTCATTCACAACTCCTAGCCTTATATGAATAAACCCTTTCCATTTCACCTATTTGCCTTGCAGCAAAATCACTTCATTTTAGGCTTTTTGAATAAATATGGGTTGGAATGAGTGTTTAATTAAATAATAAGGACCTCTGTTGCTCAACTGTTAAATAAAGATCAAGCTCCATTTGGCTGCAGAAACTTTTCAGACATTGCTTATCAAAACATACCTTATTTTTATAAAGGCATCTGGTATTTCTGGACCCAACATTCTCTGTTAACTCCAACTGCTGGTTTCTTTCAGTGGTGTTTTTATTGTCTTTCAAGACTTGCTAAGCTGCCGCCCTGCATTGATTTATGTCAGTAATGAAAACCAGTGGTTTGGAACAAGGTATAATCAGTTTTTCATGCATCCCATGACTAGCTGTTGTCTATCTTATCTTATTCGTATCATTTATTTCTGAAGGAGTAAGTGTCCCCAAGGGACTCTTTTTGAGCAGGTGTTGGCTTTTCAATTTTATCCTCGTTAACAATTAATCCTTTTTCACAGTTCTTTCTATAGGTAACAATAGGGTACATGTTTCTCCCCCTTACAGTTTTGTATATCTATGTGCAAGGAAGGAAAAGGGACATGCTTCAGTTTTAAAATATGTTGTATGTTCTGCTTTAGCTCATTGTAAACAAGAAATAATCTCTTAAATTCTGCTCCTTGAGTGCAAGGAGCAATGATAAAATCACTTACTCTGTACGACGATGTTTAGTAATAGATCTTTGCAAGCAGAAGCATATTTCTTTGGATTGGGTTCTCTTTTTTGGATTCTCTTTTTTTCTTTGATCTTCACAAAAAAAATAAGAATACAATGATGAATTAGTGTTTCATAAATGAAATTATATGTTGATAAGTAATATTAAGCAAATTGTATTTCAATTTTTTTCTACATGCTTGTGAAAATTAGACTCCAGCTCAGGTCCTTTTACATTATTTTAGATTTCTGTATCAGTCATATCTAGAAAGTATAGAAGTCCCACAAGACTTGTGTGTTTAGTTGCCTACACGTGAAACATTGCCAGCTCCTGGCATCTGGAGTACATGACTCAGGCTTTCAAATCATAAGGTTGGCTTAAAAATCTGCACATTCTAAAAGGCATTTTTTTGATCACAGCCCTCATAAAGCGCCTCTTGAAAGATGTGTACCAGATCAGAGCATTGCTCGGTCTGCTCTAGACTTACCAAGGCTGCTTTTGCTCATTTTCCTATGTTTGAGGAGTGGCCTTTTAAAGGAACATTCTAAATCGTGCTCCGCTTCATCTCTTCTTATGGGACTGGATCTCCATGGTCTGGCTGCATGTTACAAGATTGCCCAACACCTTCCCCTTGGCTCTGTGCCTCCTTGCGCCCTTCCTCTCTCAGAAGTCCTGCCTTCCTGTGCAGCCCTCTGGGGACATGTGTTGGCTAAAGCACTTAGCATGGAGCTTGAAACGTTTGCAAAATCTGTTTTCTCCAGTTATTACAAGAAACCATGATAGACAGATTCACTCCCATGCAATTCTCTCTTTCAGTATCCTCTACACTCTTGAGCTTTCTCATGGCTAAGGTCAGTCTACTCTTGCATTCTTTTTTTTCTGTGGGTGAGGTCTGAGTCATGAAGCAAGCCTGTGGACCATACCTACTTTCTTGTTTAAACGTCCTTTAAATTAGCCAATGAGACTAATAGACTAAATGTCATGTGGTAGCCATGTACCCAGCAGGCTTATTAAACGGCTGAGATACTTCATCAGGACACTGTCTGCTTAATTATTGCTTACCTGGAATTCACACCAGAAAAATTGACTAGCCCTGGATGTCAGTGGATCTGTTTCAACTGACTGGCAAATCTTGGGGTACACTTGTATGAACAGCTTGTCAGGTTCAAACTTGTATCATTCCTTATATATCATGCCTCTTTACACATCCACTACTCCTGCATGCTTTGAGTTAGACATCGCTTGCAGGTAAGGAAATAAGTGAATTTCAACAGCTGCTAATCTGATTTCACTGTTCTGACTTCTCAGTAGAGGTGCACAGAAGCATTTGCTTGGTACAGTGGCAGTGGAGGAGTAGTTTGGGAAGCCAGTCGGCTGCCAGCTGAGCCCAGGGAGGCTGGACCACGCACATCCAGTGCGCACCATTAGGCGTATTAGCAGGCACATCATGAATACTTGGGAAGGAAGAGCAAAATTGCCCAGCAGTAAAGCTGCATCCCAGTGTTGTCTATTACCAACTGGAGGAAGTTCTATTATTAACACTGTATGTTACATGTTATCAGCTACAAAAGCGTACTTTAAAATGAAGTTAAAAGTAAAACCATGGAAAATAAAAAGTACTAAGAACAATTTTAATGACCTTCCTAAACACTTTGCTTCCTTCTATGTAATACTCCTTTCTTTTCTGGAACTTGATTACCTGGTTTTATTCTTGGGTTGAATAAGTGAAGACTACCTTCAAAATCTTTTCTAGTTTGCTGAAGTATTTTGTCCTGAAAGTATTGGCAAACTCACGATGAGAAAATTGCTGGGGTTTTCAATCAAGGACAAAAACTCCCACCAGCCAGCCTTTTCTGATAAAGAACTTTATCTGTACTTTAGCTTTCTCTTTTCCTGCTTAGATGACTCACTGCTCAGCTGAGCTGTCTTCCAGCACAGCAGATTACCAAACTTCATCTCACATAGGACTCTACCCTTAAATCTCTTTACCAGCCACTTCTTGGCTTAGCAGGGCTAGGACTTGCTTTGGATACAAACTTTCAATTTCTTTCTCTGAAATTGCATTTTGCAAAGGTTTTGTCACTTGAATACTCATTCGGAGTTAGAAGTCTGTTTTAATGTTTACATGAACATCAAAAAGTTGGCATATTTTCCCAGCTGGAAAACCAAGCCAAGTGGAAAGATAGCAATATATTTGCTCACCATTCCCATCCACTCTCCCCTCCAGTTGCAGGAATAAAGGCATAGGTGGAGAAACAGAAAGAAAACCAGAAATGATTGGCCTGGATCTGGTCCTCTATGGGAGTGTAGCTGCTTTGTCGTTAGTTTTATTGAAAATGTAGTGTCATTAATTGATATTGTTACTTGGCATTAATTGGTAAGGAAAAAGTCAGGTTTCATCAACTGGCGCACTAGGACAATACAGTGCTTCTGTTAAGGCCATCTTCTTTGCCCTGCTCCACTAATGCTGTTAGTAAACTTTAAGTACCACACTGGGAAATAATATTCAACTAAACATGAGTCAAATAACTTGTTTGATGGTGACATTCAGTGTAACCTTGAGATAAATAGCAGGATGTGCAGCACTTTGCTCACAGCACAGCCTGTTTCACAAACTGCGGAACAAGTTACTTTTCAGTAGAGACAAGTGTTAAGTGGCCTTATTTAAAAATAGTTAAGGATTTAAAGTCAAAGAACAGTTGAGAGTGATAAGCAGTGACCTAAATCTTTGAACTGAAATTAGAACTGAAGTTATTTTGAAACTCTTACCACCTCACCTTCCCCCCTGTCTTCCCCCCACCTTTTTTTTTTTCTCCAAGGACTATCAGGGGCAGAGGGAAAGCAGCACAACCTTGAGGAAAATGTTAACTCGGTCAAACTTTGGAGGACTGTTTTTACTGTTGTTGCTGTTTGTTTTTATTATCTGAGCACTCAGATAATTGAGGACTGTCACAAAGCTCAGAAGCAGATCCAAACCCTCCCGTAATTTTAGACGAGTAAGAGAGATACTGGACTGTCTGTGGTGCCCTTCTTAAGTGGAATATGTTACCTACTTCACCTTTCTTCTACAAGCCACCTTGCAAAGTGTTTCTTTCACCGGTCTCGGTGCTTCAGGGAACTATGTGTTGTACTGAAAAGGTTGTTAGCTTTAAAACAAACTCAGCAGAAATGTTGTGAAAGAAAACATAAGTGCATGGCAGCAGCGCTGCCAAAGTATTGACGTATGCAGTATGCTCAGATTGGGCTTCTCAGTCAATATGTCTGGTGCATGTTTACCAGCTATGGATTTCATTTGTATTCTGCAATGAGCACCTTGATTTCAGTAGATTTCTGATGATCCAAGGCTGGCTGTTAACCTTGCTTGGGACAGCCCGTTGATAATGGTGAGAAAGGAAGAAAGGAAAACCCATAGATAGCTGAAATGGAAAAACTTGTTAACATACAAAGAAATTAGAGTTGACTTTGAAAGCTGCATAACTGAAATCATCTAATGCGGGAGAGTGGTAGATTTTATTTTCATCAAAATGTATACCTCTGGGAAAAATACGTTCTCTTGGGCCAGGCTCTTGTGGCTGGGCACTATTTCAGGATTGTGACATTGTAAATGAACATGAAGTGTACGCTGCTAGAGTGATATAAACCAGCTTTTTAATGGACACAGAAGATACTACTAGTAATAAGAAATCAAGGTCCTGATTCCTTGAAATCAGTGCTAAAAATCTTGTTTGACTTTCTGGGGGATTAAGATGTTGCCTCTGTCTGAGAATATCCCCAAGGAAAGATTAGTGCTTGGCTCTGTCTGTCTTCTGATATTACAATCTGGCAGGCATGTCATCTGCACACAACTGAACCTCTTCTTTTTCTCAGAGCAATGCATCTTCCTTGCAACAAAGCCCTAGTCTGGATGTCGCTGTGAATTCTTGCTAATGGTACATGCCAACATACACAACAGGACAGAAAACCAATATCGTAACATGACAGGATGAATTTTCTGTGGGTTCAATACCATGGAGTCCTGTAGAGTCAGACGGCTTAGAAAAATTTGCAACACCCTTAATTGAAACAGGTCAACGGAAATGTGTGCTTTCTGTTCCCCTGCTCCCCCAGAAATCCATCTGTTTTTTGCTGCTTTGGGCAGACTTTAACAGTTTTATACTCTATTTAAAACCAGCCATGTTTGGCCTTTTGCTATTTACACTTCAGCTATTTCAGGATATTACCTTTACTTATGAGTTCTTCACTTAGTGTTCTTATTCAAATAACTTTTCTTGTAGGCCTCCTTGTTTCTGGGTTTCTAACTTCAAGGCACATGTATATGTGACAATAGCAAATTGAATTTGATTTACTGATACCTTAATTTGCTTTGAAACATTTTGAAACAATGCCTTTGCTATTGATGCAATTAATAGGATCACAGTTCCACATACAACTCATGTAATGGAGAAGAGAAGGCTCCGGGGAGACCTTATAACGGCCTTTCAATATCTGAAGGGAGCCTATAGGAGAGCCGGAGAGGGA
>JAOQGH010000077.1:36241295-36252215 GCA_025769975.1 Gallinago jamesoni | reverse complement strand
CCTGCCCATGGCAGGGGGGTTGGAACTAAATGATCTCTAAGGTCCCTTCCAACCCAAACCATTCTATGATTCTATGAATGATGTTCTATTTAATAATTCTTCTATAGTTTCAGAGAGCTGTTGTGTGGGTTGAGTTTTTCTCCCACTTAGTATAACCTCCCACTGAAAGACTGTTGAGCCTAAATCCTTTTGCAAAACTGAAGTTTACTTTCTATTTTAGAGAAACAGTCACACAGAGGTTTATCAGTTACTGGAAATAAAGGATGGTTTAATTATTCACCAAGACAGTCATTTATCACTCAAGATCCTGTGTTTCTTGGCATTTAGGAGAAAACAGAGAGAGCACATTAAAGGATATATCTTTACTTTTTTCTCAACTAGGGCTGTGCAGAATTAAAACCAGATACTGGGAAGTCATTGAGAAAGATCTTGCCCTAATAAATGTTCACAGAGAGCAGTTACTAAGCTGCTTCCTGGGATACAAACACCTCTGCATGTGGCCTCATCCCTGGGAACTGCACGGATCAGTGAACACTTGTCAGATGTCCTTTGCTGGTATCTTGAACAACCTCACAGTGGAAAACCCTGTCATCAGTTAACAGTTCTTCTGAGCCTGAGACACTGCATGATTTCATGCTCTCAACTTGCTACTGAATCAGGTTGTACACAAAACATTCAACCAGACACTGATGCTCTGTGAGTAACTCCCTGCAGTGCTGGATGTCACAGTGGCTTTGGGGCTTGATGGCACTTCAGTCTCTCTCATTGGGCTGCTCTGGTACATTATGTGTTGTTGTTTGTGGATCTGTCCTTGAAGTGTGACAGCAAAAACCTCTTGGAGAGAATGGGCAGTACTGCAATATGATCAAGCTAAGCCACAAACCCCAAGTGCACAAATATGTGTTATTAACGAAATAGATTCTAATGTCTCTAAAGTACCAAACCCTCCTTGGGCAACCACTCCTTTTTTTAGTGCATGGATTTTTGATGTGATAAATCCTGACAGCTCTTGCAGAGCCATTATAGCCTAGTACAAAACCAAATGCTTTTATTATAAAGACTTCTGGCACCAAAAGACTTGTGATGGCATCTTATTATCTGTGGTTGTGGCACATGTAGTTTAAAAATATGACATTTCCTTTGAAACTGCTCTAACGCATATATATAAGCCACTGTCCTAAATGTGATTACTCAGTCAAGATATTTTGTCCACTTAGAAGCGCAGGCTGCATTCTGTGAAAATAATAGTTGGTATTTAGAGCCAGTCTTTACAAAGTCTCTTTCAATTTTGATACTTTTAAAATATTCTAAGATGTGTTAGCATGAATTATACCTGTTTTACAGTTAAGGAAGGTGAGGTACAAACTGAATGATTTGTCTGAGATCACCGAATATGTCAGCGGTAAATCTAGGAAAAGAGTAATGGTGTTAAAACCTGTTGTTTCATTGCTCACTTATTGTATTCTCCTGTGTTGCTGTGTTTAGAGGTTAAAGTGCAAAAAACGCTGGTTCAGTTCAAAGATGCAGGACTGCAGAAAAGCAGCATTTAAAGCTAATGTGTATTTGCACTTTTCGGATTTGATTGTGTACTGATGTCAAGCCAAATTGCTTGGTTACTTTGGGGGGGGGGGTTGGAAGCGGGGGAGTCTCGAGTAAAATGTGCTTCAGGTCAGTCAAAAGAGACACGATTGAGGCTGTTTGGAAATAGGAAAACAGAAAAGTTGAAACAACTAATCCTTTTGTGTAGCATTGCAAATAGAGCCCTCATGAGCTGAGAAAGGCTTGCGGGAGTGGGGGAAGGGAGGAGAGCAGCGTTTCACAAAGCAGCTAGCTCAGCAGGCTTTCAGCAGAAGATGATTTTGGGAAGTAGCTGCTTGATAAAGTGCCGTTTCACTTGCACCATAAAACAAAACACCTGCAGTAGTAGGTGTTCCCATCTGTGTTGTCCCTGATCCGTTTCCAGATCACAGTTGTTTTCTGTGTTGTCTTCTGTTGTACTACATGCCAGCTGCTTTCAATGCAGCACTTGGCAGGGGCTATATTCATTAGAGAGAATCAATCTCCTACAATATTCAAACCAGCTAGGTTTCCCACCCAACCCCCTCCCACCCCCTCACCCACCCGTTGTTTTTTTTTTTTAAGAGCTCTTTTACTTACTCTGAAATGTAGGTCATTGGTTTTGGCAGACTTGGACATGGTTTTTGTAACTTGAAAAATCTGCACAGCTTGCTCACCGGGCTGCAGCGAGCTCACTTGAGTGCGTGGAGGAGTCAGAGGGTCCAGCAGACCTGCCAGGGGATGCAGGGAGTAGTCGCATGGTGTGCCAAATCAAGGGCAGCGTGGATGGTGTTCCTGGTCACTGCTCCTGGGGGCAACTTACAGCAGCTGAGAAATTGAGACGTTTCTGTTGTGTTTTACATAGCTGGCAGTTTTTGTTTGCGTGTTCAGCACGGAGTGCTGCTGTGCTAGTGCCAAGTTCAGATACACAGGTTTGCAGCAATAGATCTGCTTGTGCAGGTATGGTCCTTGATGGTGATTTTGTGTCCAAGATAAGTGCTGCACATGAGAATGGGAGCTGTTGCACTCTGAATTTTCTGGTCTCCATGTAATTAAATTATTGCCCATGATATTAGCCATGGCCATTAGCTGTGGCAGGCAGGCATAGCCTTGAATGCCTAAGGATCTCTGGTCTGGTCCCAGCATACTATAGTGTGGGTCTCCAGGCCACCTGTGCTATCAGGCTGTAGGTTTGTCTGGAGGTGCAGTAGAGAAATGGGATTAGTAGATTGGGATCATGCCACTAAACTGCTGCTGAAAAGACCACTTGTTTTTCCCCAATCCCAAAGGGGTTACGCTTTTCTAATTTAAATTAATTGTCTAGATTATTTTCCATCTTTTCCACCAGACTTTAGCAAAAGAATACCATTGGTTTTTTTTCTGTTAGAGGAGTGGTTTCATGCCCACATCACAAGGATAGGATACAAGTAGGGATGGGTAGGCAAGCGCTGCCTATACATGTTAGATTATACAGCTTTTCAGGAGCCCCGCTATCCCCCTGCGGGGGTGTGTAGCAGTAGCTGTGTCAGCTGCCGGTTTAGGCTACTTGTGAGCACAGGACTGTTTCAGCAGAGTTTGCATAATTCTTGTAAAGCTCCAGAAGTCATGTTTTGGGGATATTAACTGGCAAATAGCTTTTTACCAGAAACCATGAATATTAACTAGTAGATTTGTGATACAAATTCTGAAAATACCTCCTTCCAAAAGACTTTTGGATTAGCTTTCAAGAAGCGAGCTTTCACAAAGATTGCATATTGTGAGAGAGTTTTGTTACCCACTCCAAGATTATCAAACACTTTGGGCTCCAGGAGGTAATTTCTTCACTTCAACTGCATGTTTAGCTATAATATTCTTTTAGGGTCTGACATGAAAGATGGGTTTCTGCTTTATGGAGAATAATGTGTGAGCGCACAGCCACAGTAGGGATAGCCTTTGGCTATTAAAACAAAATATACTTAGAACATTTGTTTGGCTTTCCTTGTATGCTATATACAATAGCTTTCTCTGTGTACGTAACCTGAAGGGACTTTCCTATATCATGCTGGCTATTGTTTTGATTCAGAAGGAATAGAAACATCAACATGCCTTCCAATTTCCTCTGCTCTGTTTTTTTTTTAAAATGTAATTAGCTTACTAAGCAGTAAGACAGTCAAGGTCATTAGCAGCAGCTCCTTTCTTTGTCTTGACATGTTAGCTACCTGCTTTTCCTTCAAACTTCTCCTTAAAAATCCAGATAATTTTTGAAGCTTAGGGACTATAGGACCATGTTCAAATTTGTGTTTTTCTTCCTGGTTACTTCATTGTGCTCCTTTTGAGTGCAGAGAGGCTCAGGTGCCAGTTACTTCTGTGCCAACTGCTTTAGTGTCACCTACTTCTGACCCTTGATACTGTTCCTCATGTGTAAAGAGGAAAATATAGGGTAGGTTTTGAAAAGAGCTCAGAGGAATGGGAGTGATCAACTCTGGGAGTCTCACTGAATGAGGTGAATGAGTAATTAGGTAATAGAAATATGTGAGAAACACCTGGAAAGTGAACACCTGTGTGATTTGAACCTCTGTTGTGTCAAACAGAGTTTGTCAAATAAAGGGTGAGATGATTAGTTCGTAATATATATGAAAGTGGCACCACTGGGCCCAATATTAGCTACTTGGTGATTTGATCACAGGAGTAAGCAGGTTTTTTCTATCTGATTTCACTCCCTGGTCCCTGCAACTGCACGCTGCTTTTGGTGGAAAGGATTTTGTTTCCAAGCAGTTTTCTCTTTCTACATATACTTTTAATTGCTTTTCCTTTCATAAGCAAAAAAATGCCTGAAAGATGAGAGACAGAGTACCAGTTAGGGCTTGTCAAATACCTCTTCCATTCTGTCAGATGTTTTATGAACTGAGCTATCTATGTAGCTGAATTAATTTTCATTATAAACACAGCAGTTGTGTTTATCTGGGAAATACTGTGGTTAAAAATGACTCATGTATACCTTACAGAACTATTCCACAATAAACATTTATTTTGCCTATAAGATAAATCCTAAAGGCAAGGTTTTTTCAGCTCTACTTTGGTATCTGGCTAGAATTTCAGACATTGTCTATTTCAAAATCAAAACAAACCATTTGAGGCCTACATATTTAGAATACTTCTTTCTTGATAACCAACCACCTTGTAATGGAGTCTCTGGACTCTTAGGCATAGTTTGTTCCGTGAAAGGTAGAAATTAGCACCTCAAAGTCGATTTTTCTCTTTTCTTTTTTCAAACCAAATAATAGTAGAAACAATTGTATCTTTGATCTATATTACAAACATTTTCTGAAAAATGCCATATTTGTGTAATTAAACTGAGGAGTTCCTTGGCATTGTATATTAGGGGACAAAAGGATATATTATATGCCTTTTCTTATTAAGTACTCTGCATAGTACTGTGTGTATGCTGTAAATGAAAGATTGCCTACTTAGTTTCTTCTATAGAACTTAAGTGCAAGTATGCTATGCAATTCCTCCGAATAATATATATTTTTTAAAAGTCTAAATTTGGAGCTTGGGGTGTGATTTTTTTTTTTAAAGTGATTTAATTTGATCCGTAACAGTATTATAGTTGTCATCAGTAAGGTCTGAACCTTGCTATCTTGCTTCATCACTCACCTCTGATACATAAGTTCAGAGTGTCTATTGCTATATATTTATGAATTTTTTTTTAGCATCTAAAGCTTTTATGCTACATTAAGTTTTATTCTATATTGTAAAAGCATACATTGTCTTGGATTGAAAATTATGGTGACTGTTAATTCCTGTTATGCAAAACACTGATTTTACAAGTAATGGTAATTTTGTACATGTAGGAAACACAATTAGACTCTTAGTAACTATCATCTTACCTTTTTTTTTTCCCCATGACAAATACAGTGCAGATTTACAGCATTGTTTTACTGACTGATAAAAGCAAATATTTTCCTAGGAATTGTATCTTTTCCTGTCCTTGCAGCTTCTGTCCTTGTTCTTTAATCTCTTTTGACAAATTAAAGTAACACTTCAGCTTCATTAGGTAAATTATATAATCTGCAAAGCTTCAGAGTTAGAACCACATGCAACTGTGCTGAACTTCTGTAGTACTTTTCACCTAGAAGAAGGTCAAGGCTAGGAGTTCTGCCAGAGCTTAAACATGATGCTTAAGAAGGCTTTTCCAAAAACTATGATGGGAATCTCCCTGGGAATGCAATGTGAGGGAGGGAGAGGTAGGCTGGAAATAATGTAAGTAGGTGTCCATACATATGCTTACTTAGCTAATGGATTAAACAAAGAAAATTGATAATGAGTGATTCAGAAAGCAAGCATATAGATGTAATTTGCTGTTGACATTTAAGGCATAAATGCAGAAATAGTGACACTGTAATAGAAATATGAAGGTCCTTTGACCATGTTTCCTTTAGTCTTTTAATGTTGCTTCCTTGTCTTTCAAGAGCTGAGAGGGGCACTGCTGTTTTGAAGGAACTACTGGTGGAGCTGAAGGAGGTGGTGTGTGGTGAGAGGAGGGTGTTGTTCTCTGTCTTTGGTGTGGGCAGCCTCTGGTTGATCTCTGCTGAGCTGTTGTAAGCGCTACAAGTGCAGCCCTTCCTTCTGCAGATCTAGTCGAGATGTTGGTGAATCTCTTGCAAGGAAAAGAGTAGGAGTGACTGACTACTCACCTCCTCTGAATGCATGTTGTGTGCAGCAGTTGATTGCACTCCTTGTCCATAATGTCAAGTCTTGTAATAGCTTCTTGATATTATAGTTATTTTTTTCCTATGAATTATGTAGGGAGACTGTCATACACCTTTTTTTTTTATTAGAACAGTTTTCTTGTTTTAACTTTTTCCATCAAAAAATAAATACTTTACTGGAGTATTTGGATAAAACTGCTTCTCAGACTCCACAGACATCTTCCAATTTTATTCCAGCAGTAGCAAAAGGAAGTACTCTTTTTTTCTTCTTCACAGATTTGCAGAATGCAGATATCAGGCAGATATAGATAATGAGTTTCAGTAGTCTGACTCCAGCGTTGCTGATAGTTTGGTACAATTAAGTCAAGTCTAATCTTAAAATAGGCCTAAATCCTGAATAAATATAGCATTAGGTTTGCAATGAGTAATTCCTGCTTTTCAAAAACAGTAATTGAATGCACAAATATTAAAGGCAAACCACATGAGGCCCCAGTACATCAGATTTCTAATCTACTTAACAGGATTATTTTATATGGCTAGATTAAATTAAAAAGATAAATACATTCAGTTTTCTCAGTGGAGAACCTGTGCATACTTTGTATTCAATCTAACTCATAGGATGTAATTTTAAGTATTCACTGTGGCAGTGATTTGAATTTTTTTTTTAACCCTCCCCAAAATGATTTTATTGCATTAATAGGGTTCTGGAAGGTCTGGTGAGTCTTGCTGAGGCAGTTTGACATTTTTTCTCTCTAGATGTCTGCCCTCCTCTTTCTTTCCATCCTCTGGCAGGGCAGAAGGGAAATGTGTACTTCTGCCTCCCCTCCCTAGTCCCCAGGCTACCCTGCTCACTTAAGCTGCTGGTGAAGGGCTGGGAAGGTGGGCTAGGCTGTGTCCTATAGAACAGCAGCTCCAAGGGCCTCCAGAGCTCATTGGTCCGTGTCCAGAAACTCACAGGGAATATTTGCTTGTAATGACCTGTCTCTAGGAAATGGCACTTCAGTGAGATTTGTGTGAAGGAGATAGTAAGAAGATGCCCAAAATCTCTCATACAAAATTTGCAGGTTGTTTGTCTGATCTGGGTAGATGCTCTGCCCTCAACTGGAAACTTGTCTGCAAAGTTTCCATATGATTACCTCTTCAGCTATAATGTCTGAATAGAGCTAGGCCATGCTATCAAGTCATCCAGGACTGCAAATACTAAGGCACTGAGGAACTATTTAACATGATGGTATTACTAGACTGCAGCTTTGTCTGGACTCTTTATTAGGATTGGGTTAAGTGATACTATATTAGTAAAGTCAGAAGCTAGGTGATTGAGCAAAATTTCATAAGAAGGTTGTAACTCATGCAAGAAACCATAGTCTGTTTTGTTACCGTGTTTTCTATCAGCGTAGAAAAAACTGACCAGAAAAGTTTGCTGTAATTCTCAGCTTAAATTTTGTGCATAGTTTATAAAGGTCATTGTGACCAAGGCTCCTTATTTTCCACTTAATCAACTACCACTTCCATGGGCCAGTTGCATTTCAGCAAACATCCCTTCAGTGTAACGTGACACACCCAGTGCATTTGCACAATGCGTGCTTGAAGGAAGCCCTGATCTTTTTACATCTGAGGACTATGATTCAAGTGTTTAAAATTATCTGAATGTTCTGCATATCAATTCAGCATTGTTGTAATGCCTGGGTCTTTCTAAATGTGAAATTAGTAGATTTAGGACCCAGAGCTCCCCTGGAGTGTCCCCATAGATAGATTGTAGGTCACAATAACATGAGACAACCTAATTACCATAGCCATTGAAGGCAGTGAATGCACAGTAGGCACTGGATTATGAATGCTCAATTCCAAGGAATCCCTTCCCTAAATGCTGCTGGGCTGGGTCCTTCACAGGCATGTAGGGTTTTTTATCTATTTAGTCACAAGTTTGTTCTACAACTGTTTTGACAATATTATTACTTTAAAGTACCTGCAAAGCTGTGAAAGATTCATCAGCAAATGCAAAATGTATTTATGTAAATGCGTAATATTTTTTTTTCCTTTTTGTGCTGAAACTAGGCAAGGGAAGCTGGTGATTCTAATTTGGATTGTTATGCATATGACTCCTATGTCCCTTTTATGTTTGTTTATGTAGTTTTCATATGGCATTGCAGATGTGGGGATGGTCCCAATTAGAAGCCCAGCAAAACTTGAGCTCAGATTTTAACTCTATAGCTGAATTTTTATTTTTTTCTAGTTGTTTTTATAGAAATGCTGTCTCTATCTCTAAGAAAACTGCTTCAAGCATCTATCTCTAAGAGATCCTGCTTCAAGCTGAGGGATAGATACCTTTCTGTCTTCAGAAAGGGTAGCCAGGTTGAGGTAGAGAACTGGAGTTCAATACAGTTGTTCTCTGGAAATGTTGCTGTGCTCTGTGTTTATAGATTATTTTACTCCTTTCTAAACCTGGACTTAACAACCATCTTACTCTCCAATGGTAGCTGATATTACAATGCTTATTTTTCTCTTTATTTTAAAGTTTAAAAATTTATAAACTCATGGGCAGGTTCTGCAGACAGCGCCCAGGTCAGCCGGTACACATCCTTTCTCCAATACAATCCAGGCTTTGCTCTTGTCATACCATGAGCTTGCATGTCAGCACTTAGCTTCAGAAGTACCAATTTGGCTTATGTCATCTGGGAAGGGGTTTAAGTGGAAGGAAAATAAAGCAGGTTTTGTGTAGCACTGTATTGGGTATGTGCGTCACTAGAAAATTTTTTCCCATGTACATGAGGCCCTAATGAGTTGAAATGTATGTCCCCATCCACACTTGCATCCCATAGCTCCCAGGACTTAGGTAGGCAAGGCAGGTGGTGCTCTTTATGAAAAACTAGGTACATTGGAAACTTTCTAAATTTATTCAGTTGCAGAAGCAACTGAGACAAGAAGCTGGAACTCCTAGTTTTGTCATGTCATCTGCTACTTTTCCCCTTTCCAAGACTACGCTGAAATAGTTACACAAGGGTTGGTGTCAGCACCTGCAGTTCTATGGGTCACAAAATAGCAACAGCCCTGAACAACAAAACTGGGTTCCAAATACTTCAGTTCAGGGTTGTGCCTTGCTTAGTTTCTACAGCGGGGCAAGGGCAGCCTACCTACAGTTACCAAACGGAAACTGTTTTCACTTTGTACTTAGTGCACACTTTGGGAGCAGAAGTTATGCCCAGAAAGTGATTTGGGAGTATCACACTTCTGCTAGCTCCCAAATAATTTTTATGGCAAAGCTTAGAGAATTTTAAAGGATGGCTTGCTCCAACTCTAAAAGAATTGAGGTAGGAAAAATATCTGTGGATTGTTTTGTTGTTTTCTTTTTAAATATGATTTTGCTTTTAGAAAACCACATCCTAGTAAATTAAAGAATCTACTTGTCAAGCAGTGCAAAAATTATTTTCAGTGCTGTTTTTTAAAATAAGAATCTGATTTATTAGTAGTATTTGAACTTGTAGTATTAATTGTCATTTTGGTGTTGACAGTCTTCAGATTCAGGATTTTGCTACAGTAAGAATTTATTTATTTATTTAACAATACATTCTGCAGGTATAGTATAATACTGTAGAGGTGGTTTATCTTCAATATATACAGGTGCTTAAATATGCAGACAGATACAAAGTACATTTTATAAAGTGCCTGAGTGAGCATCTAACTTTGATTTTAACTTTAGCTTGTTTTCAATGATAATTAAGCTCTCTGCCTGCTTCAGTCCCAAAGAACGTATCTGCCTATTTAGACACATGAGGATCTTTGAAAATGCTATTTTTTTCCTAAGGACCCAACTTCACAAGGAAGCTGGGGTGGAGCTGTTGCTGATGGTATGTTTAACCATGAGTCTCCTTGAGTTGATTTTAAAATGTAGCTACACAGGTTGTGGCAAGAGTACTAGAAATAGTTTTGTTTCATTACAAAAAGTTTCCCACACCAACTACACTTAATGTTTCACATCTGTGTGATAAAAATGCCAATCCTTCAAACTAGGTTTTAAAAAAATAATTAAAAAATCAAAAATATATATTTCAGGACTTTGAGGAGGGTTTCTTTTTTTCTGGGGCTGCTGAGCTCTAGTAACTGCATCTGGTCTGTAAGGCTGGGAGGATACTGGGTGCAGGAATGGGGTGGGAATATTTTCATCTTGAAGTCACCACTTCGGGTCCTGCTTGGGGCAGGCAGGGTTGCCCCTGCATCAGCAGCTGAGGGCCTGAGCCGGGGTTTTGTGAGATGGGCCACCTCCTGCTCAGCCCCAGCCTGTGGGACAAAGCTGTCATTATTTGGTGGAGATTTAATGGTACATTATGAAATTAAAGTCATGGAGGCCTGCATGGCTATAGTCTTTGCTTTCACTGCATGTTAACCACAGGGTGAGTAATTGAATACTCATCCATGTGTGATCATCTGTGCTGCCGCAAGCTCATTATCAGCATTAGCGTGCTGAAGTCACCCAAGTCTCTGTAATGGTGCTGTATGTGGCCACCACAAGAAGTGCTGCTGTCTTTGTCCTTGTCCCAAGATGCCAGCCAACAGTTCCCAGGAGCTGTTGGAAAATCTCAATTTAAAGAATTATTACCAAGGGCAACAAAGCTGGTGAGGGGTCTGGAGCACAAGTCTTATGAGGAGAGGTTAAGGGAGCTGGGGTTGTTCAGTC
>JAOQGH010000077.1:36205916-36241167 GCA_025769975.1 Gallinago jamesoni | reverse complement strand
AAGGGTTATCAGACATTGGAATGGGCTGCCCAGGGAGGTGGTTGAGGCACCATCCCAGGAGGTATTCAAGAGACGAGTTGACATGGTGTTCGGGGATATGGATTAATGTTGGGTGATGTTTTGTGTGGTGTGGGTGTTTTTTTTTTTTTTGTATTTTTTTTATTGGTTGATCTTAAAAGGTCCCTTCCAACCTAGGTGATTCTGTGATTCTGTGCTTTGCCATATGGTACTAGCGAGGGTGTGTAATGGGTGAGCACACCTAATATCAATAGTGCAAACCAGCAGTGAGGACAAAATAAGGATGTGGTAAGATAGGGCTGCCATGGGGAGAAGAGCCTCTCCCTCCTCTGTGAGGACAGGTTGTGCTGAAGGTGCCCTTGGGAGTTAAGAAAAGCTTTTAGTGACATTTTCCATCGTGTTCTTGATCTCTGTAAAACCCAGTCATATCTGCTAATGCACCACTCTTGGTGATCAATGATTTCTGAGAAGAGATCAACTGATCTGCTTCTCTGAGCAGTTTCTCACATGTCCCCATTGCATCATCCCTCTGATACCATGTTGGAGATCCCACAACACAGTCCTGTGACGTAAGTTTCCTACCAGTGGCATTTGTGTCCTTGTGGCCTGAGCCACTCCTTAAAGAGGCTATTCAGCTCTCCCGGAAGGACCCATACACATATCTTGCTAAATGCTGTGTGGGGAGGAGGGAGCAACTTCACAGTTGGAATGTGAATTGGACATTCAGGACATGTCCCCTTCTGCTATCTGGGGGGGCACTGGCTGCTGAAAGTGGATTGATCAGCATCAAAGGTGAATGAGAGGATGGAGAAGACAGACCAACTTTTTTTATGTCTTTATTTGGAGAGGAGGGAAAAACAAATGTTAGCAACTATTTCAGGCAGTTTTTTTGGATAAATGACAAAGCATTTTGGTATGCAGGAAACAACTGCTTCCCCTCTGGAATTTTTGGGCACTTGAAAGGAAACAAGGCAACTCCAAACCTCTAAAGAGTGAAACAATTTCAAAGACTGGTTATTCTCCCTGTAAAGCTTTTTAAGAGCTTCTCTTGTATCAGACAGAATGATAATTCTTCTACATCCAATAATACCATTGTGTTTGATTTGCAAGAGTTTACCTCCGTGTGGCAGTGGACTGCACTGGAGTTTTACAAATTTTATATCTGCTATATAATATTCCATTACCTATGGCATATTCCATGTAATTCAGTCCCCCAAATATCTAATAAAGTGGCAAAATAATAAAGAATATTTATTGCAGAGTTTCATGAGGAGACTTCAAACTCTGCTGCAGGGAAATGTCATCATTTTTCAGAACGTTGTTTTTCTGTTTTACAAACAACAGAGCTTTTCCCCTAAATCCTTATTAGGTTGAGGGGTTTGGTTATTTGTCTGTTGGTTTACAAGGACCTGTGCCTAGACATGCAGCTAATATGGTGCTTGTGGTTATGTGCAGGTTCTTGCAGCCAGACTGCTGTGTCCATGCAATCCCTTCCTGACCTCAGAGAAGGGCTGTGCAAACTCGGGGAAGAGGTCTGTTGTCTTGTGGTTTGTAAGTCACCAGATCAGGGACTTCTGTAATGCAAAAAGGAGGGTCAGCAAATCAGATATGAAGTTGTATTTATTGAGTAGGACTAGAGGACAGAGAGAGGTGCAAAAACCTAAGGAGTTTGTTACTGGGTAAGGTAGTGCTGTGCAATTCCCTTTATATGTTACAGGATGGCTTGAACAGCAACAAAAATCACTTTGTTAAATCCTCAGACTGCTTAACACTATGTCTTGCTATGGCCGTAATACTGAGCTTGCTAAATCAGCAGGAATTGTATGCCTTAACAAGGGAGCTCCTGCACTGGAATTGAGGGTTGGATGGGCAGCCAGAAATAGACCTATTTGGAGGCTGAGTTTGGGCTTCAAAAGAAGTTGAAGCAGAGGCATTCGGTTTCACTCCTATATGTATTAATAGCTGGCTGGTGCTGTGCAGCGCAGTTTGCCCGTGCAGCCCAGGGCCAGCAGCAATTGCCTGCATGCCTTTCCCACCTGTTGGTACAGCAGCTGTGGGGATGGAGTGCCCAATTCCCGTGGGTTGTCCTTTCCCAGCTGGTGTAGGGCAGGGCCCCCAGCAACAGGGAGGGAGATTTGAGAAATATCAGCTCTTATTTTGCTTTGATTTTTCAGGCATCAAGGCTGCTTGGCTATCCCTTATCTCCTGCTTCCTTCTGACTTTGCAGACCGTGAAGTTGGCCTTTGAACAGCTCCTGTCCCACTGCTCTCCTCCTGACTCCCAGTACTCAGGGGGTACTTGGTGAACAGCCCCAGAGGTGCCTCCCTCATGTCTTGCGCTGGGTCTAGAGCAGAGCACCAAGCATTTTGTTTTTCATGTGCACTGCTGTCGTTTGGGAGGAAAGGCATTGGAGGGTGCATTGAGCACCCTGGCCCAAAGGCACAGGGTGGGGAAGGCCAGCTGCTTGCTGTTGGTGTGTGCTGAAGGTGCTGGAGTGAAATTTGCTGCTGCCTGAGGAGCACAGATACCCAGGGAACTCCTGGACCTCCAGCAGAGAAGAATGGGTGCCTGTTCTCCTCCTGGGTCCAGCCCACTCCGGGGTGAGAGGTGTCAGACAAGGAAGAAACCTTCAGTTACATTAGCGAAAGAAATGAAACCCCTTCCCGCCCCCCGCCTCCTTCCCCAGTAATTACAAAAGTGAAAGAAGAGAAAAGCAAGAGCTGGTGGTCCCCTTGGGAAGGAGTGTTTGTGTGGGAGGATGCAGAGCAACTGCAGGGAAGAGGTTTCCCATGTGAGGTGGGGCATGGATTGCCCAAGGCTGTAAATAGAAGGGGTGAAAACACCTGAAAACCCTGTTGTCTTCTCACTTTGCTATGAGAAGTGAACAGTATGGGAACTTCCCACTGCCTGTAATCGGGGGTGGAAGTTGTGAATGGATGCCGACTAAGAAGCACAGGGAGGAGGAATGGCTGTATGTCATCTCCCCTCTTACTTCTCCACTTAGTGCCAACTGGTATCATAACTGTTTTTCACCCATCCTGATCAATTTATTTTAGGTGTTTTCTTAGACAAGCCTGGAGAGTGTTCCTTTTTCAAGCCTACTTAACGCAGAGAAGGTCTGAGGTGGTCTGTAGACTTGTTTCTAGACTGGTGGGCTGTTGGTGTGTTTTGTTTAACTTGTGTTTGTGATTTTCAGTGTTTTAAGTATTAAGAGTCTGAGAATAAACAGAATGGAAATGAGCTCCAGTGCATTAGCATTAGCTTTGGCTTCTGGAGTGGGAAAAAGATGTCTAATTTAAACAAAATTTTAACTCAGCAAACAACTAAAACTTCTGAGAAATCTCTCTCCTATGACCAGGGAATCTAGCCTGCCACTCTGATATTTCTGAGATTTAAAATTCAGGATAAGATTAAAATAAATACTCCAAACTTTCTCCATATGTCCTAAGGACAATTTTAAAAAGCCTTTTCATACTGCTACTTGAGTCATTCAGTAACAAAGTCCCTGTGTACAGTTTTAGGAATGGCATAGTCCCACTTCTTTGCCAGAGATGATCTTTGTCAGGTGCTTCCAGACAAGTTTGTTTTGCACTCCATACCATTGTGCAGTCCAGGTAAGAAATCATCCCATTCAACCTCAGGAATTTCAGGAAATAAGTGACAAAGAAAAAAATAAAATAACAAGTTCTGTTGAAAACCATGAAAAGGGTTTTGGGTCTGGGATCATGGGTATCTCCTGGTATGTATTGCTGAGATCTGAGGACTATGACAAGCTCCAGTAAACAATTTCAGTTTATTTTTCCCTCCTTTTCTAGCACAAAATACGTATGTTCTCAAACAATAGTGTAGCATAGCAACTTCTCATTCAAACTAAAAATTATAGGGAAAGTGGCTTGGAAATTGTACCAAAATGGATTTCTTTTCAAAGTACTGTAGACCTCTCCTTTTCAAATTGTGCTTTGGTGAAATTTACTTCAGGTTTGCTTTTCTCTCTGTTTCATTTACTTAGTTTATTTTTAAGTTAGATCACTGAAATGCCATATACATCACAAGGGTACTGCACATTTTTCACATATTTTTGTTCAAAACCTGTCACTATTTCTATAAAACAGATGGTGATGATCTCATCATAATAAAGAAACAAATCTATCTTTCTGTTAATTCTTCTCATGGATTATATGATATGGCTTAGAGATGAAATGTGTCATGACACTTCATTTGTTTCTGCTCTGCATATGAAATTCAAAGCTTACAAAAGTGCCTAAAAGCCACCTTCACAGGATAGAAAAACTGTAGAACTAGAGCTATGTGTATCACCCTGAAATTGGGTCTTTGGTTTCATCCTTTCGTGAAGACTCATCCAAGGTTAAATAGAAGATGAAAGCAGTATTAGTCTCTGTGTAAAGATGGTAAAACTTGCCGGGTACCTGCAACTACTATATAAAAAGCTCAGTTATCAGAGTAGTGAGGAGGAAAGGAGGACAAGATACAAAAGAAAATACATCTTCCCAGAAAGAACAGGACTGTGGATGCAAAACTGTCTATGCATTTTAATATGGCCATAGGAAAAGCTCTGGTATGTCAAATACAGCAGAAAGAAGAAAATGCTGCTGCTTGCTAGAAAACAGTAGGGTTTGTTCCTCTTTTGAATGGAGTCATCATAGGGCATGTTATTTGAGGGAGGGAAAAATCATTCTCAGTGTGTTGCAGTCTCCTTTGCTGGAAGAAGGGTGGAGCAGAGGGGGTGGTTTCTATGGTGCCACCAACATCACCAAGCAGGTAAACCAGAACCTTGTACCTGCTGTATCTCTCAGTTGAAATGTCCCAAGGTTTAATGCATTTGCACCAGAGAAGTTAGGCTGAGCACTGGGTACAACTTTTTTCGTTCCCTTCTAGTCTCTGTCTCATCATCCCTGCTGAGGGAGAGGTCATTATACAGAATTTGGGCTAGTGAGAGTGCTGCATGGACAGATTCACTTGCCTTGATCTAACCTAGGTATCCCAGCACAGTCCTGCACTGGGCAGAAAAGACGTATTTGTGTAGGTAAATGTCTGCCACAGTTTGCCACTGAAATATGTGAGTATCATACTGGAAGTTGATCTGGTATGACTAGAAGTTTACCATAGCTTAATGCTAGACTAATTTTTATTGTTACTGTTGCTAAATAATGGTGGTCATATATACAGGTAGGAGCCTTACGGGCTAAAATCAGTTTGAATTAACATTTTGATTTCAGTACATTTTTAAGAAGCTGTTAGAGTTTAGCTAATAATGTAACAGGTTGACCTTCCATGATGGATTTGAGGATAGACTCCAGGGGAGAAATCGCACCTTCATTGGAAAGCTAACTCAAGGAAAAGGAAAGGTTCAGTCTAAGGGTCAGGTTTGGACTTCTTAACCTGTGAGGGAAAACTTAATATAACTTTAAATATTTTGTTTTGGAAATAACTTGTAACGTACTCCTGGGAGACTTGCATTTGGACAGTTATAGCCTAAAAGGCAAAAAATAGAAATGAACGCAAATGTAACAAATTGCAGGAATCGCTCATGTGAAGTCATCACAGGCAATGGCTTTTGAGATAAGGCTTTAGAGCATCTTAGAAAAAAGACAATGTATCAGTTCTAAAATCACTTCATATGAATTGTTCACTACAACTGAATGCCTTGTAGTGCGTTTCAGCTTTGTTCAACTGAGTTGAAACAAAGGACCTAACTTCTTATTTCTGTTGCTGAAATCATATTTAGCCCTATTTCACAGCAATCAGAATAGTGTGCCACTTTATACTTTGCAATTCAGTTTTATGACACTTGAAAACTTTTGCAGAATTACAAAAATGTTTTATTTGTTATAGCTCTAGTTCTAGAAACTAGTGAAACATTGTTTCTAGTGAAACAATGCCCCTTAGGCTAAGAGCAAGGATGAGGTGTAATTTCTGAAAAGATTCTTGTTTTACAGTGGCATTTGAGGTGTTCACAGTATTTGCTGTGTGTTCAGGATAGAAAAGTGAGGAAACAACAAAGCAAGATCACTTACTTTTCACAGTAGAAGATTTTTGTATAATCTATGACTTCTTAGCTTTGCCTTCCAAGGCAAAGATAGATACTTTTAAAAGCTCTTCAAATGTGACACATTGATGTGACTTTCAAATGAAGTTATGGAAACCAAAGACACTATTCTAGAGAGACCAGTTGACAAATAAAAATGCAAAAATGTTGTACTCCTGTAAATCCAAAATCAATCAGACAACAGAAGTCAGTAGTGGCAAATTAGAGATACAGAAGGATGAATTGGCTTCTCATCAAGTTATTGTTCCATAATGGATAAGTATAGACAGCTGTTTTAATTGTAAAATAATGTGCCATCACAGGTTAATATTTGAAGGGGTTTCATTGTAATGCCTGCTTGGAATGACAGTCATGATATAATTTTACACTATGTTTTCAGAGCCATAAGTATCTGCAGCTGAAGTGGGACAGTGGAGAACTGGGGCCTCTTTCATCCTTAGGTGATAAGCATATGTGGTTCTTGCATTCTTCTGCTCTGAGGAGGAGCCTGCATAGTTCAAGTATCAAAGGCCCAGTGCTCTGCTCTGTTCAGAGGAGGTCATTCTGAGCATCACTTGTATCTAGAGTAATAACAGATGTTAAGAAAATAAAGATAAATATACATACGTGGGCAAAAGATAGATAGTGGCATAAACTAAAGTCCCAACTGAAAAGGGTTTAAAGGCCTAATTTGTGGTTTCCTGCTCATCTCCCTGGCCACAGGCTGCGTCCCACAGTTCCAGAGTGGCAGTTACATCACAAGAACCACAAAAGTTGACAACAGAGTGTCAGTGTTGTGCTGGCTTGGGGTGTCCACATGCGGTGACACTTGTTTTTTGGGAAAGAGCTAGGGGAGGGAAGGGAGATGCAACTGTATGTTTTCTGTGTTAATATATGTACCACTGAAAAGATATGGTGGATGCTGGGCAGGAGTTGAGATTGCATCCACATCATTCAGAGTGTCAAACTACTTCTCTGAAAAGGGCTTTTTGGATATGTCACCCAGAAGCCAGGCATTGTTTGAGACCTCTGCAGATCTCATTTTGACATGTTTGTTTTCAATAAGAAAGTGAGTAAATTCCTATATTTAGCAGTTTACTAGGCCCTCTGTTTTCCATGTGTTTACTCATATGCCTAATTATATTCCAATGGTTACTTCCTTTACAATTATTGGAAGTACTCACGTGATAAAGTTAGCATATGTGCATCTTCAAGAGTAGGGCTTAAATATCACGAAGTTGTTCATTTATCTTCCCAACTGTTTCCTCATTATTCAAGCTAAATAATATGAATTAGTAGGAAAACAAAGTAATCAAGAAATTAAGTTTTATAACAAGAACCACACTAGTTACTCCTTTATAGAGCAGAAAAAGGAAAAGTGGGGGGTGCAGGGGGAAGGAGGAGAAGGGAAACTTAGCTGCTGACCTGAAAACCTATAACCATAGTGCTGTTACTGCCAGGGTTTCATTCTTTCCAAATTTGCCTTTTCTGATTTTGACAAATACAAATCTTGAAGCAGATTTTAGAAAAACAGGGTGTTTGTATTTTCCCTAAAATAAGAGCTATCTATTTTTTTTTTTTCAAGTTCTAGAACTGCTTTTTCAGGGAAATAAGTTCTTTGCAGCCACTAGTGCAAAAACCCCCGATTTTTAAAGTACTTTGCCTCTGTCCTTGCTCATCTTTCTTGTTATTCCTTAGAAACATATAAGCATCATCTCTGTTTAGATCACTATTCGCTAGTAGTTTGCAGAAAAATCTTCAGTTAAAAACTATAGTTCTGAGCTACAGATTAAAAAATAAAGTTTTTTTTATACCTTTGATCGATGAACTTCCATTCTACATAATGTATTTTTGAGTGCTATAAAGTTTAAAAGGGTCAAATACACAGTGTGTGGAAAAGCAGTAAGTTGCAAGTGAGTAGGACTGTGCTGTTTAAAGTATGGGTTCTTATTCTGTTGAATGCAGTTTCTGAATGTTGTGGACTATGTTGGTTATTATGGATTAAAATGAGAAGTATGTCGACTAGATAATACCACAGTGGAACTTCAGTGGTTAAGTGCTAGCCCTTTTGGTGCAAGGGAAATACCTGCCTTGTCTCAAAAAAAGCATCTCTCTGCTTAGGTAGAGATTAACAATCTGTGCTGAGAACCCCCTTCTGTTGTGGTGACAGAGCTTGATCCATTGGGAGGTTATTGCTCAACCAGGAGTCACAGTTTGTAAGTATCATAATACGGAACTGCCAAGAATTTTATAGCTATGAATGTGCATTCATATAAATATCACCTGAGGTTATGTCTCTCTAATGAAGGCATGTGGAGACAAGGTGCACAAATATTTAGGTGTTGGCTTACTGTAGTCATGAAGCTTCTTTAACACGAGAGAGACACATATCTTTTCATAAAATATTTTACAAGTGCTTTTCTTCTGGGGACCTATGTGAATAAGAAAAAAACCAAGTAAGTGCCCAGGGATAGCCCAATTTCTCACCATAAAATAGGAGATGAGAAGACAGTAGAACTGAGCTATGAAAAACTATGGAGTATTAGAAAATTTGTGTTTCTTGAAAAATTACTCCTTTTTACTCATGCCATTGCTGGAAGATGAGCAGAGACCCAAGGAAATTAAAGAGATTTTCATGGATTCCTGCTTTCTAAGAGGATTTTGATGCTGCGAGTTGAATTGTAATAATGAGGCAGTTGCTACCAGCAGCCTGCTTCAAAAGTGTAGGTGTATTTGTCTTTATACTAGGGAGACTGGCTGGTAATTTGGGCGGTGAGGGGAGAAAAAGATATTTGTAACCTTCTGAAGGGCAGATGTGACTTTTGGGTTCATGATGTTTCTTCAGCCCTTTAGGTCACAACTTGATAAGACTGGGGATAAGGAACAGATAGCAGCCTGCTGTTTTTAGGCTCTGGTTTGGCAATTATAATGCATGCAGTGTGCATGTTCCAACAGTGCTTAGGTGCATAATTATGATCATGGAAGTAAAGATTCTCTGCGTGTGTGTTCATCCTGTTTGTTCAGTGCATCATCAGTTGATTCAGTATTTCCCCAAGTGTGAGTTTTAGATGGATTTACTGTTCTTGAGATTGGAAGGAGTGCATGTATGAAATTGCTGTACTCCCCTAAAATGGAGTTTTAACTGTCATGGTACCCAAGGAATCATGTGGGAGCACATTTGAGAACAGTTTGAAAGAGGGTGCTTGGGAGAATTACAGAAACTAAGCTGATTTCTAAGCCAGGAACGTGATAGGAATTGTAATGAGAACACTATTAGTGGACACATGGAAAATAGGCACTTTACAAAGGGACGTCACACTTCTTGGAATTCTTTGAAGCAGGCAATGAGCCTGTAGATAAAGAGGAGTCAGTTGTCACAACTTTCTTGGATTTTTCAAGTTGCTTTGAGAACTTAAGAGAAGATTCTTTTGTAGTTTAAGACCTGGCTGAAGAAAATGGGGGGAATATGTATTTTTCACAGAGCGAGATCCCAGAGGGATGTATGCTGTTTGCCATGTTTAAAGACCTAAGAAGGGATGTGAATGTTAGGGAGGTGGTGTTTGCTACCTCTATAAAATTATTTGTGGGTCAAAACTAAAGCTGGCTGTAAAGAAAAGTTTTGCTATATAAGTGACTGAGAAATAAAATAGCAAGACTAAGGTCTGTACTGTATGAAGCAATATGCCTGAACTAAAAAATGGACTCTGAATTAATTTGTTCTATTTCAGATCTTGGTTTTCCTATGGTAAGTTTGCTGTCATCTCAGTGTTTAGTAGCAGTCAAAAAAAGAAATTTGAAAATTAGGAATTACAAATGGAATACCATATGAAACAGAGTATGTTTATGCTACTGCTGTCAGTCCATTTCTTTGGTGCATCTTGAATGTTGTGTGGTATTCTGACAATTCTGTCTCAAAAGGCATATAGAGAAATGACAGAAGTCCAAAGAATGCCCAAGGGCTTTAGGAACATAGAATGATTTCTCTTTAAGATATGCATTGGGCAAGATGTAAGAACAGGTGATTGAAGTAGGGTATGACAGAAGTTTATAAAATCATGAATAACATGACCAAGGAATGTCCATTCACTTACAATCATATAATACAGCGGGCACAGGGTGAATTTATTGGGCAAGGGAGTTTGAAGCAGAAAGTCCATTTTCACACAATGTGAAAATGTGCACAATTTAATTGCATATCTTGTTTCCACAGCTGCTGTAGATGCCAATAATATAATTATAATTATAAAATAAATTATATAAACTAGAAACTGTCAATAAATACAGTGGTCTGAACGAACCCATGGACCAAGTCCATAATCTCTAAGGTACCAGCAGGAAAGAGTAAAAGGAAGAGCGCTCTATTACATACTCTTTCAGGTGACTACTACTGACAACTGTTAGGCAGGTGATTGAGCTAGCTGAACTATTTTCTGAATCAGTTATTTCATAAAATTAAAATATAATTTTATAATTACAATTGTTGGGAAAGGAGGGGAATTGCAGTGGCTGAAACTCTGCCAGGGTACTATTGAGAGTTTCCTCAGTATTGGGCTATTAAGAAAAGTCAATGTTTTCCCTATCCTTCAGTATATCACAGCTCTATCTTCGACCTTCACAGATTTCAAGATTTGGAGAAGGCCAAAAGTCCACCTTTGAGTCCCTAAAACATCACAGTGCCTCCTGCCATTGCACCTCTGGAGCTGTGTTGCCAATGAAGCTATGTTGCTACCCAGCTGTGGATACCTCTTGAACGCCTCCATGCTGGGAAAATCCCTGCAGAAGGTGATTTGTGGTAAAGGTAATGCAGTCTCTCTCTTTTTGGGGTTGATCAAGAAACCTTCTCTTAGTTTATTCACAGGCCATGCCCCTTCTTTCTTAATGGATCTTGATCTTTGGGATAAAAATAAAGAATGGTGCAACAGAGATTGCTAACATCTTCCCTCTCTTGTGAATTGATTGTGGAGGATGCGTGCGGGCATATGTTCTAGTCTTGATTTAGTAATCACAGAATAAAATCATACTGCAGCTTTGTTGAAACTTGTCTTCCAAGATACTAAAAGCTGTTGTTGACTTACTAATAATGAAAAAAGAAAGAAAGATCTGACTAGGTATTAACCTCATGCTAACCAGAGTAACGCGTTCTGAAAGTCTTGTGCTTTGTGATGTCAGCATGATAAAGAAGCTTGATACCTAGATTTTTTTTTTTTTTAAATTTTTCCCTGACTCAGAGTGATAAGGACAGGGAGAGATAACTCACCAATTACAGATTCGACTCTGGGAAATTAACTTATTAGCAATCAAATCAGAGTAGGATAATGAAACATAAAAACTAAATCTTAAAACACCTTTCCCTGACTCCTCCCTTCTTCCCAGGCTCAACCTCACTCTGGATTTCTCTACTCCCCCAGAGCAATGAAGGGGGACAGGGAATAGGGGTTGTGGTCAATTCATCACATGTTGTCTCTACCACCCTCTCCTCAGGGGGAGGACTCCTCCTGCTCCAGTATGGGGTTCTTCTTACTGGAGACAGTCCTCCATGAACTTCTCCAATGTGAGTCCTTTCCACAGGTTCTTCATGAACTGCTCCAGCATGGCTCCTCCATGAGGTCACAAGTCTTGCCAGCAAACCTGCTCCAGCATGGGCTTCTGTTTCCGCAGGGCCACAGGTTCCTGTGTGGGCTTTCCACAGGGTCATAGCCTCCTTCAAGCATCCACCTGCCCTGGTGTGGAGTCCTCCCCAGGCAGCAGGTGGATATCTGCTCCATCATGGACCTCCATGGACTGTAGGGGGACAGCCTGCCTTACCATGGTCTACACCACGAGCTTCAGGGGAGTCTCTGCTCCAGCACTTGGAGCACCTCCTCCTGCTCCTTCTTCACTGACCTTAGTGTCTGCAGTTGTTGCTCACATATTCTCATATATTCTCACTTCTCTCTTCTGGCTGCAGTTCTGCAGTTGTTTTTTATTGTTCCTCTTGCTAAATATGTTATTGCAGGGGCATTACCACCGTCACTGATGGGCTCAGCCAGTGTCAGGTCCATCTTGGAAGCAGCTGCATTGGCTCTATTGGACACAGAGGAGGCTTCTAGCAGGTTCTCACAGAAGCCACACCTGCAGACCCCTGCTACCAAACCCTTGCCACGCAACCGAATGCATGTATTTTGTCCAGGAGGCGATTTGTCAGACTAAGCTTTTTGCTTTTTACTTTTTTCTTCCCCCTCGCCCCCCAGCCAAATGTCATTGCAAGAAAATTATTCTTTTATTGCTATTACAAATGATTAGGAAGAAATCAAATGCATTTTCAATGGAATGTTGCACTTGTTCTACAACAGAGTCTTACTAGAGATGTTTATTTCTGTTGAATATGTTCATATTCAGTTTTATGTCCTGCTGATAGTACTCTTAGATTATGCTAGTCTGACAAAATAATGCTTCCAATCTTCAGGTGTTTCTGCTCCATTACTTCAATGTTATTATACCACTATATTATTATGATAATATTGCAAACAGCTCTCCAGCAACTATTCCATAATGCCATTGACATAGTCCAGACTGGTTACATTTTGGAGCTCTGAAGCTCTGAGTCACAATGTTTGGACTTCTGGCTTTTATAGTGTTTGCAAGTACTTCTCTTGTAACCCACCCTGTTATGAGCATTACAGTGTGCAAGGCCAAGGTGTACACATTCTGCAGGAATAAAGATTACTCAGATGTTCCGGAAAGGATGAGGAAGTGTTGGATAAAGAAAAATGTCAGGAAATGCGGCAAGAGTGGTGGCAGCCTTATCAGAGCTGCTGTTTCTCCACAGAGAATACGCAGGTCCCATACTATCTGGGGCACACCAGCAACATGCAGCTGGCAGAGTGTTCCCATGACCCTTAGTAAAAAGGCACCTTTGGCCAGCAAAGCAAGGAAAATCTTCAGAGGGATTCACAGAGGGCAGGTTTGTGGTAGGGTGGAGATATTTAACATACCTTCATGACCTAGCTTGAGGTACAGGAATGCAGGCTCACTGCGGCATCTGTAAAGATACATATATTGCTGTGGTCGGACTGCTTTTAGGTACACAAGTTATTTCAATACATGATGTGATGTTATCCACAGAAGATGAAAGAACTCAGGTACTTTACAAATCAAGTGTGTGTTAAAATAATTCTCCCAGTGGGCTGTGCCATGCCGCTTTTTTTTCTCCTTTGTACTTCAAATAGCAACAGGCTGCATGTCGATAGGGAGCAGGACACTGTAGTTGAAAGTAGCAGATCACTTTAGGATTATATACGTGCAGCAAAATAACAGAATGAATACACTGAAATTTTGCAGCATTTCCTATCATAAACTTTAGTAAAGAGTTGCAGTTCAAATTGAAATACATTACAGTTATGTCTTCTCTTACAATGAAAACAAAATTGGAATAAGGCTATGCACCCAGCAATACAAGCATGTACAACAAATTTATTGAGAAGTAGAACTGCTGCTAAGCAGTGTGGCAATTAGAAATTAAGACTACATATAGGACTATTATTTCAAATGTACTTCAAATTTTATTATCTACAATAGAGTATTTTTATGTTCTTACTTCACTGCAATGTTTTGGCTTCTATCTAGGGCCAGTCTGTTACTTAGACATCTAGGGAAGCCTTTTTAATTGACTTAAATGTTAGTTCCTGTGCTTTATCCATACGTATGCTTCCTCGTGCAGGCTTATGGTTAGTGGTTACGCGTATCTGCAAATTGACTGCTTCCTGTAATAGCTCCTTTTTCTGACACCAGATTGCTGAGTGATGCAACCTTTCCCTGTAAGATTGATACCCTGATTCTTCCCTCTCAAAGCAGCTGTCATTTGGCATCCTGAGGCTGAAATAAACTTGGCGTAGAGCCTTGGGAGCATAGGATCTGAACGGCTTGCAGGCACTACTGACAGGCACAGGCTTGTACCATGACCTGTTCCCACTGTGTGGTGATTGCCCTGCAATGTGCAGTTGGTCAGCAAGTCCTTGTAACATCTGTTGATTGTTGCTTATTGTCTGCAGAACACTCATATGCTCAGATTTCTTTTTTAGCTGCTGCACACCTGGTGGATTTGGTAGTTGTATTTCCACAAATATGGGCAAATAAGTTCCTTCTCCCAGCAATGGTCAGTTGGCTCCAGGGGTGACAGTGAAAGGCTGGAGAACTGGCATTGTCAAGTTTGGAGTGGTACAGAGAGAAATCTTGGAGTCTTTAAATATTACATGAAAATGAAGTGATAAAGTGGAACAGAAGGAATTTTTTGACACTGAACGCTTATTCTCTGATAATGTACTCTGTACTTATATACAGCTGCAACCCACACTGTACTGCAAAAATTCCCAGAGATGGAGAGTCAGAAAGCTTCACGAGGGACATTAGTGCTTGCTTACAATGAAGCAAGCCTTTTACTAACACAGCATTGTACTCGGTCAAATGTGCATATGTTCTGGTATTCCAGCTCAGCAGCTGATAGCTGTGCGGAAGCAAACTTGTGGATTTTCATATTTAGATGGGGCTTTTACAACAAGGCAGAGGAGGGGGAAGAATCCAGAAACCAGATCTGGCTGTGGGTTCTGCTACAGCTTTCCTCTGTGATACTGGGGCACTCTCTTGCCCTGAAATAGACCATCAATCGTTTCCACTTGGAAATGGAGATTAGGATACTGTTTTACCTCACAGGGAAAGAATGAAAATGCTTTCAGAGAGTCCTTTGTGTTTGCCATGGAAAACACATCAGTACTTTCGAATAACCATATTTTATTTGATTAATGTTAAGAACAGATCCACAGTATACTGGGTCAGTGTACCTTTATTTGCACTCAAGAAGCAAGCAATCATGCCTTGATCTAACTGCCAACTAGGTTGCTGAATTGCTTGAAAGTGAACCTTGATCCTTGGAGATGCTGATGACTTTAGAAAAAGTTGAGTAACAGGAACTGATGCATGTGGTTCACTCAATGTAGTCAGAAATTCACCAAAGTTTACTTGTTTGCATGCTGGAAAACCTACTATTTTTCTGGTATGTAGTAAAATCACACACTCACAAGTAAAGGAAGCAATATATGTATTCTATGCAAGAAATGATTGGAAAGGTACAGCTGCAGTGAAAACTGAGAACACCGCTCCCTGACTGTGTCATCTTACCTTCCTCAGTTGCTTGTGTTCCCAGATGTATGGAATGAGCTCAGATAGGTTTGGGGTGTTCTCTTTGGGTCTGCTGGTGTGAGAGACATGTAAATGAACAAGGCAGAGAACTCCCAGCACACCCACACAGGGACTCTTAATTGCAGTTGAAGAAAATATATGTAGTTGTTATGTGTATTTTACAATAGTTCCTCTTATCACATAAAATAAGACTGGGCTTGTTTAAAGGTGAATACTGTGCAAATATTCAAAACCTGATTTTTAGAACTCTCAGAAAATTTCTCCCGGCAGAATTAATCTGGAGAGAATGACCAAGCAAATGATGGCCTGAAAATAAACATTAGAGTAGTTATAGCACATGGAAATGTGGAAATGTGTTTGTGCCATTTATGCATTTGTTTGTGCCATTTGTGCAATTTATTATGTTATTGGAATAATTGTTTAAATCTCAGTGCCTTAAATCTGGATTGCCTACAAGGCATGAGTAATTTTGCCTTGAAATTTAGATGTATAAAAAGATGGGGGAAAAATAGTGGAAAAAACTGAATACGCAATAAATACAAAATTCAAAACTGCATTTGAAACCTTTCAAATACAATATAAAAATCTGCATTTTCATAATTAATGAATGCCTTTCCTTTCTTGCCCTAGACTTTAGTTGTTTGCAACAAATGAACAAAAGAACAAATCGCTTGGAAGTCAGCAAAGCCAACGCAGCGGCTTCCGTAAAACTCTTTGCCAAACTGATTAGATTTGCAGTTCACTCACTAAGCCTGCCTGGTCATGGCAACATCATGCAATGAATCTTTTCATTGAATAAAACTGGAATTGCAGGGGAACTGATTTTTTTGTTGTTGTTGTATGAATACTTCTGTAGTGCTTGTTTAAACATGAAATTGTTCCTGATTAACTCATGTGTGAGCCGTCTTATTCTGGAATGAAAAAAAAATCATCTTCCTGTTAAGCTTAATGCAGCTGTTTAATAATTAAACAGAAGCAGTTAATTGGAAAATTCTGCGTATGTTGACAATCCTCAGTCTTTTTGGTTTGGTAGATGTAAATGGTTAGTGGTTGGATAAAGAAGTGGTATTTTTAAAAATTCTTCCTTGGATAGAAGGAAGAATTTGTTGGTTTTTTTAATTTGTTGGACTACATGAGAAAGTGAAAGCATCTGATAGTTTTTGCATGTAAAATAGCAGTACAGGTAGATTGGCATGAAGGTAGAAGAATCCCTTGTTTCCTTTTGGAGCTGCAGAAACTAAAAGTTGCACTGCTCAGCATGGAGCTTATGAGAACTAGAGTGTGTCCTCAGCCTCCACATAACTGCTAGGCAGAGCAGGGAGGGAGAACAACCTGATTTTCATTCAGACAGAAGCTCAAATCCTGAGCCGCCCAGTCCAGGCTTTTACAGACTTTATTTAGGACTTTTTTTTTTTTTTTTTACAGTCTTTGCATATTAACATTTTCATCATGGTTAGTGAGCATGTTAGCAAGTGAGGCTTAATATAACAAAAGATTGGATTTGTTCATTATGAATTGATTTAAAAAGCTAAGATAGATTAAAACTGTATATTGCCCAGAAAAGAAATACTTTAAAATGGTGATCCAAATGAAGTAAATGTCTAATTTGTCCTTCAGAAATCACAATATTTATCTAAAGAGAAAAGTGAATAAATTTATTAGATTTATTTTTATTTTAAAAAGAAAAGAGAAAATACTTCTACTAGCAGAGAAAAAGGAAAGAAAGTGGAGAAAGCATCTTTCTGAGGCTTTAGAACTTAGCCAGAGAAGCAGCCTTTGCTGGCTTTGTCTGCAGTGGTCTGAAAGCCATGTTTAAACACGTCTTGAATGCACGTCCTGTTGAGTCAGTTGCAGACATAGTTTGGTTAGCACATGTGAATGAGGTGGCTGCAATACCAAAACTGTAAAATTGTTATAGACAGTGACTATCAAAAAACTTATTAATGATTATAAATAAATAAATATTTCTTTGCATAGTTCTTGTCAGTCACTGGAAACCTCTGTGCAAACTGCCTGGGCCTTACCTCCCCCGTGGAAGTTGAACAGCCAGCTGGCTGCTCTCACAGCTGGGGCTGATCCAGGACCTGATGGGGGCAGCAGGTGTAACAAGTGTAGTAACGACCAAGCAGCTGCTTCTACTGGTTTGCTGTGAGGGGAGTTGGGAATTCAGCTATTACAACAAGCTGTGGTGTTACAATAAGCTAGGTAGTGACATAGAAACCAGATTCCTCAAGTGATTGTAATTCCTGGTCTCGTGCTTTGTAGACTCTGTCCCACGTCCAGGTCTTGGGTGTCCAGCACCCAGTACAGCTCTTGGAAGTAAGTGCTATCAAGGTTGTGTGGAGTTGTGCTTTGGGTGATGGCCAAAAACTCTTTAATCATAGTCTGTGTGAGCTAGGAGAACAAAAGTGTTTTGTCCTGAACAACAATTAGTTTTTGGCTCTTGATGGGGTTAAAGTGTGTCTCATAAAGTTTCATCTTGCTTCCTGTGTTCCTGGGGAGAATCTCTAGGAAGGTCCTATGAATAACTTGCTTGTAAACCTTCTCTTTTCCCCTCTCTACTCCCCCTCTGCCCTTCTTCCCCCCCTTCCCCCCCTGCCCTTCTTCCGCCCCTTCCCCCCCCTCCAACACCTGCCCAAGAAATACCTTGCTTACTTTTTCTATCTCCTCTGATAGCATATGAGCAATGGTTGGCTGCTTTGGCCCAAGCTGGCTGGAAGATGCACATATAGACAGACATTGAGGGAGAGCTGGCTAGAATAGCCCAAACATTTGCATCTGGTACTGGGTTATGTCTCTCTGCCCTGGTGAAGAATGGTACAAGGCAAGCAAGGTTTCATGTGCAGGACAGAGTTCTAGATCAAGGAGCATGTATGCTATAGATGAGCCTGGGATGGAGTCAGAGATCTAGAGATATATATGTCTGTCTGAGAGAGCAACACAGAGAGGCTGCAAAGGGGCCTATGATGGGTATAGTGATGTTTAAGCTTAGGCTGCCCTTATGTGGCGGGGGGGGGGAGATAGTGGTGTACGTAACTAGTGAATTAGAATACAGGCATACGTTCAAAGTAACTGCAGTTTTATGCCTTAGTTATCGGTAATTTTGAAGGAACACCCTTAATTCCTTCCACAGCAATCAAAACTATGGGTGTTTAGTCCCCATTTGTCACCAGAATTTCTCTGATCTCTGCCTAGCTACGCTCATTAGGTGCCTCCAAGTGTGTTTACAAAGATGTTTACTCTCCAAACAGTTCAGGCTGGTCATTCTGAAACTACTTAAGGAATGTACCTGACAACTTGGGTGGAAAAATATTCTCTTGATGTAAAAAACTTAACTGCTCTATAACACTGGTTTTAGTGTTCACCAAAGTTCTGTGTCTGGACTGAAATATTTCTTTCAACTCATATTTTTATTTTTGTCATACTTTGTATATTATATAGAAACGTTTAAGTTGAAGCCATGACACTAAATGTTAAAAAGTCCAACTTAAGTACTTTAAACCTGGAATATCATGTAAAATTCTAAGTAATTTGTTTACATAGGTAAAATATTTTTACTTTGCAAGCCCATAAAGAATGGCAGAATGATATCTATAGTTGTTTTAGACATAGAAGAGAAAAAGAAAAGTTACAAGAACATAGCAACATCTTCAGCTGGAACTGTAGCTAATCTGATTTAAATACAGCAACAAGTAAAAAAGCTACATCTTAAGAATCTTTCTGAAAAGACAGTAAAGAAAGAGAGATTGAGACATCTTTCATTCAGTTATATAAATCTTACGAGTGTCAGTTCTATATAATTCAGAATACCAAGTGTATAAATATAACAATTTTAATGCCCTGATTTTTAGACTGTTCAGAGCAAAGCATTTTGCTTAACGTGGTGTTGATGAGTCTGTCTCCCTTACCCCACGGTAAGCACCTTTATCTCCTGTGCTGCTGTTTGCTAGTTCTAATGTCATTGTTAACAGAGAACCAAGGGCAGACATAGAGGATATATTAGCAAAAATAGTCTGATAGCTTGGCTACATAAAAATTCAACTGTTTATTGTAGCTGTTGAGATGCATCCGTTCAATAAATGTAAATAATTTGGAGAACATGTCGTTCTAAAAATCGTATGTGTATAGCATTCAGGAGGAACCATCCAGAAAGTTGATCCAGGCTACTAACACTTAAAACTAGTTTATGTTTCTGAACTGAAACAACTCTGTAGCTTTAAAACTTGCACAGTGAATGAAACCTTTTTAGCCTGTATAATTTTTTTTTTCATCTGGAATTGCATAAATTATAAAATCAAGCCCTTTTTTAAAAATTAAATGGGAAGGGGATGTTTACATATTTTGGCTTTTCAGGACCATTTGATGTGCTGCATTAAAGCTGCACAGCTGAGTATCCCCAGGTTGTGTATTTCTATGCGTAGCGTCTTTTGTTCATATAAATGATAAAAGTTCAGAGATGTAAAGCATTGTGCCTTGCCTTCCTTCTGGGGAAAGCCTAAAATGTCTTGCCAAGCTCTAGCTTTTCCATCTCACCTCTCTATTTTCCTGATTATTTTTTTTCCTTTGTAATTAACTACATGACTGCATGGAGAAGGAAAGCCTTGCTGGCAGTAAGGCTTGCTCAATATGTAGACACAGCAGGCAAACACCTTGTAGCCCTTTGGCCAAGTGTCAACACACCATTAATAAGCAGAAAGCTTGAACACTCGGCAACAGCAGAGCATTTGTTACAAAAAATAAGAGAGACAGCTTTGATCTGACCATTGCCTTTCTTAGAATTGCCCTGTTATGCATAGCAGAGTGCTCACGTTTAATTGGTCATTATAGCATATATCTTGGTCCCCCTTTATACAGGGATGGTACAAAAGAGGAATTCCTGAAGTACGTGTTAGTTATAGATAACCCACAGTGTGTTTGTTTTAGAGGAAGAGCAAAGGAAGGAAACTGACATATTTTTTTTAAGCTCTTTTTTTTTTCTCTCATCTAGAGCAAATGAAAATAGTATGCAATGATGAGAGACCATCCAAGGTAATGCTAAGCTGTTTGTGTGCAGTTCTGCTCCACCCTGTATACGGTCTATTTCTGTTGTTCCTACTGTGGTCACTTGAGACAGGTTTTAATATAACTATGTCTTGGGCTGTTTGTTACTGCATCTGGAGATGAGAAAACTCTGTCTCCCCTCAGCAGCCTCTGTGGATAACAACAAACGGGTACAACATGCCCAGGCAGTGCTGGTGGGAGGGAGGGAGGGGGAGAAGGCAGATGAACCGAATGTGCCAGTATCATTCAGATGGCTCTGGATGAAAGTATTTCTGTGACTCCTTACACAAGTTATTGAGTACAAGCATTACTTAAGAAGTAACTATAGTTACTATAAGAGTATTATAAGCATGCAAGTTTAAACGGTCCCGAAGGGCAAACTGCTAAGATTTTGGTACAGAACTCAACGCTATTTTAAAAGACTTGTTTTCAGATCTTTACTAATTACTGTGAAATGTCTGGATTGTAGTAAGCCTACTTGTAATTAGGCTGAGACCCTTTCCCCTTATGGGTCCTTTAGTGAAACCATAGGGCAGTGTTTATGCCTATACAGTTTTCTGCTGTGGCAGTGACTGTAAAGTGATTGAACGCTGGATTAAGACTTTGAATGAGTTGGGCATGAAGAGAAAGCAGGGAAGGACTTCATTAGCAATAACTATCTGGGAGCCTAATTTAACAAAATGTTTTGTTTCCACATTAGATGCACATTTCTGGTGTGTTTTCTCCCTCTCTTGATCAAGGGTGTTTTGGACTTGAGCCAAAGACTTGTCTATACATGGAGTTATCCTAGAATAATTACTCTGGAAAAAGTAGCCTGGCTTAACTCCATGGGAGCAGAGTATTGTTCTAGAAGGAATTATTTGGAATATCAACATATTTGAGTGCTATGTCTTGAATACTCTTTTCTCACTTTCTCTGGAATCTCTTGTGCGGGAAGACAAATCTCTCTCTTCATATCCTGGCTATTAGTAGAAAAGAAGAACAGAGTCTTGTCACGCTGTGAGGTTTTGAAACCTTACATCCCCATCCCCAAACCAGAGCACTAACTAAGGCTCTGTTATAAACAGACCAACACCTCTCTCTCCCACTTGGGTGGATGAAGTGCATTAAGGTATGCGTGCAAATGCCCTTTTGGAGTTAGGGGTGAAAACACAAGGTAAAATGATCTGGGATCCAAACCCACATATTGTTTTCAAACAATCAAAGGGCAAGGGTAAAAAATTCTCAGATCTGTTCAGAGATAGGAGATGCTGGAGGAGACTCACGAAGGCTTGAGTCTCCATCCTTTTGAGTCTGGAAAAGGGATACATATGTACTGATTTTTTTCTTTTTCTCGTAGATGTGTTGTTTGGGGAATACAGACTGAGAGTGAGAAGCACCTCTACACTGGTGTCACGCTGTCCATAGCTCCTAATCACCCTTGGAGCGTTTCGGCAAGGTCTGCACCTGGCCGGTACCCGGATGAGCGGCTGAGCTCTACCCAGACCGGTGTCACCTCTGACTGTGCCCCGTGGGGGTCCATCCCTTTCCCCTGGGCTCCGGCCCGGCCCTCACCTGCGGCCCTGTCCCGACACCAGGGTTGAGGGGGCGGGAGGCGGTGCCCCCCCTGCGGGGCCGGGGAGCCGTGCGGCTCCCTCGGCTGCCCTTCCCGGGGGAGAGGGACGCCAGGCCCCGGCGACGTTTTGTGCCGTGCCCGCCCTCTCCGCGGCGGGAGCGCGGGGCTGTTCGGCGGGAGCCGCCGCTCGGGGGCCGGGCAGGACGGCGGAGGGCGGGGCGGGGCGGGCTCCGTCACCGAGCACGGAGCCGGCGGGGCACAACGGGCGCCCTCAGCGCGGGGAGCGGCGGCGGCAGGTTCCTGTAGCCGGCAAGGGCAGATGGCGGCCGCGCTCCTCTTCTACCTGGCCCTCCTGCCGGGGCTGGCCGGCGCCTTCAACCTGGACACGGACAACGTGATCAGCCGCCGCGGGGAACCGGGCAGCCTCTTCGGCTTCTCCCTGGCCATGCACCGGCAGCTGCAGCCGCAGGAGAAACGGCTGTAAGTGCTCCCCGGGTACCGCCCGCGGGGAACCCTCCTCCCTTGCACCGCCGGGAAACTTCCCGTGGCCGCCAGCCCCCAGCCGGGGGCGGTGTGTGAGGTCTAGGATGGCCGGGGCGGCACCTGCCGCGGCCCGAGGGGTGCTGCGGAGCCGCAGGCCGCCCCGAGGCAGCGTGCGCCGGGACCGGGCCGGGGTCGAGGTGCTGCCCCGCCTTGCCCGGTGGCTTGCGGGGAGACGGGGCGAGAAAGGGGTGAGCGAGAAATAGCCACTCTCGCTTTGCTCCAACCCCCCCCCCCCCCCCCGGGAAACCTTCCCGCCTCTGTCGCCGCAGCGATGTCCCCTGGCAGGCGGCGGGGCCCCCGGGCGGAGGCGGCGGCGGCTCGCGGCAGTGCCGAGGTGCTCCGCCGGTGTCCCGGGGCTGTGGGTGGCCGTCCGGGTTCCTCGGAGTTTGTTCTCCTTCTGCGTACTCGGCCGCGGGTAACGCTGTTCAAGACGGAACCTGCCCGGGAGCGCAGGTGGGAGGAAGTCGGGAAGCGTAAATCCATGTTGGTGGTGTACGGGTGGAAGCTGGGAACTTCTCTGGGGACAATCAGGAAGCCAAGTCAGTCTCCTTTGTGCATCTTCGTGACCGTATCTGAGCAGTATCTGACCCCACCTATCCAGTAGTGCTGGATGGAGTGTGTCTTGTATAAGGTGATGTTATTAAATAAACATCCCTTCCCCAAATATTTGATTTTAATTCAAGGGAGGATAAAGCCCATAATCCTTATAGAGATAATGGGAGAAGGAAGCAGGAAGGAAATCGTACCCTTCATTAAAGTTAGCTGGGAAACTTACAAAAAGTTACTGTGGGCCCATTTTTGCTCACACTTGCATTCTGTCTGATTTAACAAAAATTGAATTATGTAAAGGAGTATAAACCACAAATATTCACATTCTGGCTTCCATCTAGTAGACAAAATGACCTGTGGTATCCTGAAGAATTAAATACAAATCTGTGAGTTCCTTTTCAGAAACCTTTATCATAATTTTTGACAGGATTGTGCTTCCATTGGTCTTATTTTAGTTCTACTAAGAAAGCAGTGCCTGAAGCTTGTTAGTTTCCTGTTGTATTGTCAATATACGTAGAATGAGTGTGTCAGAATATGCAGAGACAGAAAGCCTATTACTGAGAAATCAGCAGAAACACAAAAGCAGTCACAGTATTCAAGCTAGTCTGTAATATTTGGCTGAAATGCTTCAGAACTTAGCATGAAAGTTCTGTATTGTATGTATAAGTGCTTCCTCAGGCAATCCAAATCTGGGGACAGAGTAGAGCCAGATGCTATCTGCTTTGACATGGCTTTCTGAATCCAGGCTTTCATAAGAAGCAAGGGTCTCTGTAACAGAGACAAAGCCAGGCTAGAGAAACTGTGTTTTATGGTGATATGCAGTTCTGAGTATGAGATGTCTTGGCCCTTTTAAAAACCTATTCATGAGTTTTAGCATGAAGAATTTGTGTCATCCTGGGTAGCTGCTGGGTAGTACTCTTGGAACAAAACTTTTTATATCACACAGGCATGTTACAGTCACTTTGAGCATTATTTTCCCATCTGTAAGAATAGTAGCATGTGGCTTTAATAGAACATGATGCATACTGACCTGTGACTGTCTTTCACAGGGACAGAGGTGTGCTGAGCTTGCTTTGTGTCTCATGAAACAGGTGGGAGTTTTGAGGGGGAAACTTGAAGTGAAGCCTCCTGCATATTTATATCAGCTGAAAATTAGCAACATTGAACTTATACCAAACAATTTGTGTGGCCTGTTCCATAGAAATCACTTGCAGTTTCTGAATAGCTTGACTCCTTATAGGTGGAACAGACAGTATCTGCTGTCCAGATACTCAGTGAAGGTAGAAAGTAATGGGAGTGGAGGTCATACTGAGGTCTCCTACTGAGAAACAAGTATTTCTAATGCCCGAACGCTGCCTGTAGCAGGAACTTTAGTAGTTGTTCTGCATTCCCAACCGCATTTTGGTCTGTGTCTTATCTCTACTGCAAAAGTGGCTTTATATGCAGCTATCTCTTAGTCAGATAAAAGTATTTGTTTTACCCCTTCTTCTCTAATGGATGCTAACTTTAAAGCCCAGTTACAGTTTGAGTGTGAACACTGTTAAGTAGTTGCCAAAAATACATCAACTCCATTTCATCATTGAAGTGATACTTGGGTTCTCATCTGGCAGGGACCCCCATTCAGACAAACCCCACCAACCTGAACACCCCCTCACCTCTAATTTTACAGCATTAGAAATGAGTTGTAACAGACATGTGCAAGATCACTGAGTTCTTGGAAAAACAGGCAAATGAAAGAAGGTGAAATATGTGAATTCTATTCAAGGGCTGTTTTAGTCTGTGGCTTGAAGCAAGGCTTGGTAAAACAAACTAAATGATGTGTAATTTTTCTTTTGCCTCACTTAAGTGGTTCTTAAGTGAAATGGTTCCCTTTTCCTCACGCTGGATAATTTCAGTGTTAAGCATTATGAAAATTCTCTGTAAAGATGAGGGTGGGGAATGTCTAGGAAGTGTGACAAATAAAGGTACAGCTGAAATAGCCTTTGATTTAACATGGTGTTTGCTTTTGATCACTTTCCTCCTTAGTCACAGGATACTGTGGATTGCGTATTAGCTTTGAATGGCAATCTTTTAATTTATTAGTGTTAGCTACTAATGCCATGTTTGCTAATGAGGAATTACTTAACTCCCAGCCGTAGGGGTAGATGACTGTGCAACTGCTTTGACTTTATTTGTAAATGGTACTGAGTATAAGGCTACGGACTAGTGTCAGGATTTTGTTTTTCTTTGTGAGTATCTTTGGGTAAGAAAAGTTAGCAAGTTTGTCAGTTGGAGAGGAGAAAAACTTTATTAATTCAGAGTGACTGCTAATGGCATGTGGGTGTGAAAAGCAGCCCAGTACAACCTTAATGTGCATCAGGGGAGCATTAACATTAGAGGTACTAAGGGCAGCCTGCCTGGATTTCTGTGCACAGTCCTGGTTCATTATCAAGCACAGTGAATCAGGTAGCAGAAAAGGCTAATGAAGCCCTAAGAGAGCTGGGCTTTTTGCCCTGTATAAGATTGTTCTGTTTTTAATCCGTCAATATGACAAAAATAAGGGAGTTCTGGTCCTGCAAAGGGGTGGTGGCACAACCGCAGTGCGTTTTCGTGTGCAGACTGGAAGAAGGTTTGTAACTTGGAGGGGCCTGAGAATCAGGGACAGTGTAGCTGTATGAGTAATGTGGTTAAAGTTTAAGTAGTCCTGTGATGGAGAATGCGAATGTATCCAGCCTCTGTAAATGGGGAGTACATTCAATATATATGTGTATTATTTACTATATATAAATATAGTATAAATATAATATTTATGTTACTATTATGATAAATATATTACTAGCTACTCACTATATATATAGTGAGTGTAGTCACGTATATGTAATATTATATAAGTAGAATATATATGGATGATATGTATGTGTACATACTTTATGTAAGATGTCCAGTGGGTCCATTCCAGTCCTTTGTTTTAACAATGATCTAAGAAAATATCTTAAATTAGAACACAAGCCTCAAGAACACCTGAATTTGTGTGTAACTTTACTTGCAAAGTAGTTCTGATATTGTTTTCAGTAGAAATATGGAGCTGAATTCATATGGGCTTCTTGTGGTTGTTTAAAGCAAAAAAAATAAATTGTAGTAATCAACATTCAAGATCTCATCAGCTGAAAAGCTGTGTGGTTGAAAGCTGTGGAGAGGCAGTTTATGTAAAGACTGCACTGAGCACTTGCAGCCACAAAGTCCTAAAAATGGCAATATCTTACTGAAATTTTCCCTTGTAACCGGTTTTGCTGATACTGCGTGTCTCTACTGCAAGCTGTTGCATCAAGATGTAATGAAGTTGCCCGAGGTCAGCAGGGCTGCTGACATTGCTGTGCTGCTGCAGTGCATCCTCGCTGGCATTCAGCCAGTGAACTGGAGGCTTGTGCTCACAGACACTTTACTCCAGCAACAAAAGGGCTGGATTTTGTTGGTCTGTAGCAGAAAATGACAATTTCTGCTTGCAGAGGTGGTGTAGTGTAATTCAAGCTTCAGGTGGACTGAATTAATAACAGTGCATATTTACATCCTTAAGGTTTAAATGTATTAATAATGCTGGTCTTTAGTGCTCCTGTCAATTAAAAAAAAAAAAAAGGATTTATTATTATTTTTCCTCCCCGCCAAAAAAACTCTGTCCTTACTGTCTCATTGCACTTAGTATTTTTTTTTTAATTGAGTGTCTCTGTTTTTGTCTATGCAAGTTATTCTTGGATAACCTGCTTAGCATGCTTGATTACTTTCTTAATTTGTGATAGTAAAGGAGTTTGTCTATGTTCAAGATAGATGTGGCAAAGGTCAGGATCAAATGATGTTGGGAAGGAGGAGGGAGAGGTAGTTTTAAGAGTTTCCCTGTAGTGGTACAGGAAAGGGAAGATTTTTAAACAGGACATCCATCACACTAATATCATGGGTGAAAGAAATGAGAAGATAAATTTACACTGCATAAGGGGGAAGAATGTGGAATTGCTGTAGATGGAGTCAAACTGCAGAAGGCAAGGTTTTTCCCAGTGCTAAGTTTTGAGTTGTGCTGTGGGTTGTCTGTGGCAGAGACATAGCTGACAGGTTTATGGGTTAGTATACAAAAGATTAGAAATTGTTGTATAATTATTATTATCAGACTCCTGTTCTTGCAGGTGGAAAAGGAAAGGTCTGCATTTGTAGTTGTTGTTGTTTGCCTGGTTTTGTTGCTTTCCTCAAATGAGCAGGAAAGAATTGTGCGCTTAGTCCTGCAGAACTCTACTAAAGCAAGAAGGATGAAATGGAGCATTGAGCTGATGCACACTAGGAAGTTGCACTAGTGTAACCACTTCAGTCAGTGTGGAAAAAGACCCTGGAAGGCACTAGTGAAGTCACAGGTCATACAGCAAAAATGTGCTTCTGCCAGGACAGTTTAGTCCGGGTGGCTCTAAAAAGGTTGTGTCAGGAAAGATACACTACGGTACAGTCCTCTGTGTGTTCACAGGCTCCACTGCAGCATTCCCTGGTGTGATAGATGTTCATAGTGTAAAGCTAGCCTTCCCACACAGTATGTGGCAAAACTCTTATCCCAGTCCTCCATCCTCTTGAGAAACTTGTTTTTCAAGAGGTCATATACTTTTCAGATAATGTTTTTTTCCTACAGTCATCTGTAAGTGCGTAAGAATTTAAAGTAACCCTGTGGTAGATGTGTTATTTTTCTTATGCAGGTGTTATTAAGAATTAACAGAACTCATGGCTGTGCTAATGGGAGCCTTGCGTGAGTAAGAACTGTAGCATATGCCTTTTGTCAGCAGCAATGATAAATGGCCTTATGTGCAGATTCCAGCTTTGAGAAACAGCCTAGGCTATCAGCTTCAATTACATATCATAAAATTGTTATGCTCTTACGGGAAGATGCTTGTACCTGATATAACTCCTTGGTTTCGTAGCTTTCTGTTTTTATCTATGCTGAGCCTGATGGATGAATCAGTTCCTAATATGAGAGGTACCACATCTTTGGTGGGGTGGCTGGAGCATTACAGGGTAGAGCTGATGATGGACTTAGAAGGATTTTGGCTTATGCTTTCTTGTTTTTAAATGTCTCAATAGATGTGAATGGAAATTTGTGGAGGCACAAATTCTTCTCTCTTCAGACTGTGCGTTTGGAAAGAGAAGAGTGTTCTGTAAGCTGTTACTGTGTGTAAAACACAGACCTGCCAAGCTATTCCAAGAGCATTAAAACATAAGTGATGGCTCAATTAAACAAAATTACTTTAAGTTCCTCTGGTCCAAGTCTGTTGTACTCATCCCTTTCTGAAAGGATGGAATTTATGCCAGGTAGTTCTTATTAAATAACATTAGGATATAAATCAGCCCTGATAAACACAGCATATGCTAGCCCAGCGAGTTCTATCACAGCCAAAGTATTAGATGTGTCTCAGGAACAGATCAAAAACTTAATCTTGTGTTCTCTAAAACTGGAACAAAAAAACACAATGGAAGGACAGACCTTGATCTCAGAAAGGAGGAGAAAGGCTTTTCTCTTTCCTGAAGTGAATGAAAACTAATGAACTGCACAAAATAGGAGTTAAGGACAACGGAAAAGCATTTTTGCTGACAAGTTGTGTTCTAGAGCAGCGACTATGGGTCTTGACAACTCTGCTTAATGATGCCTGAAGGCTGGGCAGAAAAGTGTTGTGAGGAGGGCTCGCAGTTGGAAACACCAGCAGCTATTCTCTTGCTTTTCACAATAAGCTCATGTGGACACGTACAGATGGGCAAAGCAGACGTGTCTGTGCATGTCTGACATAAAGCCGTCAGTGAAACTGTCCATGAGATATTCCATTGTGAAAAGGAGTTGTAATCCTTTGCTGTAAATATTGGGGTGGAGAAGGCATCCTATACCTTTTCAGTCTGACGTATAGTTCGTTTTGAGAACTGTAGTTCTAAGTTGGATGGGCTAAAACGTATTTGAAGAGCATAACCACTTATCATGTAAAACCTGAGGTGGGAGTGAGTTGAAGAAGTGGTCTTTTCTGCAGTTCCCTGCATGCAGAGAGGTGGGATGCTGGCTGGGGCATGTGTGCTGCTGGAGATGAGCAAGGAATCAAGGCTCTCTGTGGTGCTGGTGTCTCAAGAGCTCTTTGAAGCTGTTTGCTGTCCCAGTCTTACGGACTGACTGGCACAGGAAAATTTATTGTGCTCTTTAGACTTACAGTGTAACACCATCAGCTATAGAAGGGTAGAAAGCAGGGGAGAGAGAATATTGATCAAGATAGGTTCACTCTACATTCCTGTATCTCAAGTATGTAGGATGCACAGCACAAGGCCTGCTTTCTCTGTGCGTCTCTGTTCTAAAGCAGCAGGATTTGGGACAGATGTGCCAGGAATCCTTCTGCACCAGGGACATTAAAGGGAGCACATTATCTACGAGCCAGAATCTTAAACTTTAGCATTTTTGTTTGAGGACATAGTTTTCCTTTGGTTTCTGTTACCACTTTCTAAATTTTCTGAGGTCTTGAGCAGTGAAGAGGTTTCAAGTAGGTGTGCACAGGGAGGTGAGATGTACTGGTGGTGTTGGGCCCAGAGCCCCAGCTGTGTCAGAATTATTACCGGAAGATATGCTACAATTTTTGGATCAGTTTTACTTTTGTGCTGGCTGCTTTGATAGTGAATAGGACTCTTCTAAGGTGGCATAGTGAGAGGACATGAGGAAATGACCTCAAGTTGCGCCAGGGAAGGTTTTGGGATGGATATTAGGAAAATTTCTTCACCTAAAGGGTTATCAAACATTGGAACAGACTGCCCAGGGAAGTGGTGGAATCACTATCCCTGGAGGCATTTAAAAGACAGGTAGATGTGGTGCTTAGGACACAGTTTACTGGTGGTTTGGGCGGTGTTAGGTTAATGGTTGGGCTTGATGATCTTAAAGGTCCTTTCCAACCTAGACGATTCTATGATTCTTTATTCTTAAAGAATAAACCATAAGGCAACCCTGCCATCAGGTATGGATCTGTCCTCATCCAGATGTGGAGTTTAGGTACTGCATCGTCTACTACTAAAAATACCACTCACCTGTGTAGAGTCCGAATTCTTCCCTTTTTTTGTTGTGATCTAGTAGAAAATTGTCTTGCACCATGGCAGGAAATAATAGTCTGTGTTGTATCTTCAGAAATACTGACTAGCCCCATCAGTCTGCACCTGGACTATTTGATGGATCTGATCTGTAGCTGTACAAGACTTTGTAAGTCTTTGTAATATGACAGTCAAATTAAGTGTTTTTAATTAAACATTTTTTATTTAAGTTTCTGAGAAGTCTCTGTACTATTGACTGCCCTTTAAGGATTATTCTGCAGTTTTGTAGGCTCTTTCATCCAGAAATCTCAATGTAATTTATAATGATATTATTTCTTTGACTGTAAAATAGGAATGAAGAGGAGCACAAACTCGCTGTTGTGGTGCTTGCTAAGATGACTGCAATTTTCTGTGTAGTATTTATTACTAATGCTGCTAATGTTAATTTGTAAATAACAAAAACTTATGCAGAAGCAGGACAGGTAGGTTGGCTTCTCATAAATGTTTTTTTCTTGAAGGATACAAGCAGAGAAGAATGGTTTGCTGATCTAATTTGTTGCTGTCTGGATCCTCCACAAAATAAACCAGAACATTTCCCAAATGAGTATATTGGGTTGCCTGGTGTATTACAGCAGTAAATTGTTGACCATTCAGCATGGGCCATTCTTCCCTTCTCTGTAAGACTCTACCCAAAACCCTTTCCACATGTGCCAGAGCAATGCTCAGTTTTATAAGGAACGCAATCTGGTAAGTTTTCATAGGAGATACCTCATTCATTTCAGAAAATCAGCTGTTGTTTAAATATTTCATAGTCAGCCTTGGGCTGGATGAATCATTTTAGCCGTAACTGTAAAAATGCCACGTTTTGGGTATGTATTCTGTGGAAAAGACAAGACTGAGATAAGGCTGTCAGGCAAATGGCTATTTAAAAACAAGTTAGCAAAAATCAATATTATTGACTGAGCAGATGGTGGTCTGTACTGTGAAACATTAGCTGGAAAATTAACACCTCGTAGTGGTATTTAGCAACAGTAGATACGGCACAGGAATATTTGAAGAAAGAAGTATACAGAAGGATCTGGAAAACATTGACTAATTAATTTATTAGCATTGAATATTGTTGATTGAGATATATATAAGCAAGTTGCTGCTTTGAAAGTAATGGCAGAAGAATTCAGCCTAGAAAAGGAAATGTGAATGTGGTAAAAAAAAAGTCTCACTTTCATTTTTAAGGTAATTATTCAGTATGTTAAAAATGAACCAAACCATAGGCTAATAAAGCTCCTTTCACAACTTTACATACAGTGTATTGCATTCTTGCTAAAATGCCTTTCCCCGGGGTTTAAGGTATCATGAACATCACATTTTCCAAAACTATTTTGAGAATTCCATAACTACTGCTTTAGAAAAGAGAATTGCAGTTATGTTGGTTTAGTGTGAAGAGCAGGCCAGATGTATTCTGCTGTGAAGTACCTGAGTACTTTGGTTTTTATTCAAAATGATAGTAAAAGGCAAAAAAATACTGGTTCTTGCATGGTGATTTTTTGGAGCATTTGCTACTGTGGACTGACCAGTTTTGGCTCTGTTGGAGTGTTGGCTGTTTTTCTTGTTTCCTCTTACAGAACTGCATCTAAAAATACGTCGTTTCCTAATTTTGATTTCCGTTAAGCAGTTGTACTAATGTGTGTGAGGATGTTTTGACTGCGTTTGGAAGGGAGAATGTCTGCAGGAACAAGAGCAGAAGCAAGAGGGGTTCATGGGATGCTGCCTATCTAGATGCTGTCCACCACATAAAAATGGCCTTGGGTCCTCCAGGGTGACATCCCTGGATCCTGCACTGGATTTCACTGTCAGCTAGTGCCCTTCTGGGTTGCTTTTCAGCTGTATTCTTTGCTTTTGTTTTCTACTTTCAAGGACTGTGGAAGATCTTTTGAAAAACAAGGAACAGCAGATAAGAATGATCAGTGTTGTTGAGTTTGCTGGTAGATAGCATCCATAGGAATGGCAGCCTTTCTTACAGAGACTGAGTGGCATTTCCTTTTTAGTGAAGATGACAAGCAATTTTTCAAATGGAGCTAAATGAGCTTGGCTTCTGCTTGTTTCAGCTGGCATCGTTATCCTCTTCAAAAGCAGGTCTATAAAATATATCTTTAAAAAACCAAAGCCAAACAAGATTGCAGATATGCTGGGAACGACTTACCCCTGTAATGAATGCCCGAGGTTGTTTGCTCAGCAGCACATGCGCAGGTCAAAGGTCTGAGGGAAATTCATGTTTATCCTGGAAGTGCTCAAAAGCGGCAACCAGCTGTTGCTGATAGCAAGCACATTATCTATTGTCGCGTGTAGTTGAATTTTCTGTGTCCTTGTTTTCTCAACTTTTTTTCACATTACTCTTGTAAGGGAATTACAAAGATTGGTCAGCCTTGCACTTTGTCATTGGTGCTGTGGAAGCTCTTTAGTGGTTAGATTTGCTGGCTCTTAGACCTTAGCCTCGTCTAGCAGAATGTATAAAAAGAGATCATGGTTTAATTTAATTATCCATGTTTGTTTAGTGTGAAACATACCTGAAGTGAAAAATCACATTATTTTCTTGGCCAAAGATGCTAAAATAAACTTGCAATATTTTTTTCTTACATAGCAAACTCTTGTAGCTGCTACTACAAATATGGCATAATTATGCAAGTCCCAATAAACTTTTTATCCACTCAACTTATTTTTCTGCTAGAGAAATGTTTGATAATTATGAAGTGTGACCCCAGAATATTGCTGAAGAGGTAGGTTTCTTCTCTCTTCTCATCCAAGCTCTTATTCATGCATAGAGTAGAATAATACTTCTGTTGTTGTCAGGTCAAATCCAATCTTAGTACTAGCAAATACTGTTCACACAACTTTCAGCCTACGGGAACGCAGGGTGTTAAAAATACTTGAAAACAAATAATTCATTCCATGTTCTGCTCAAGTGAGAATGTGGGGAGTGGTGAACGGTGGAAAAAAAAGTGAGAGGGAGGCATGTAAAAATTAAGCATGTGTGCGTGTGGAGGGGGAGCGGTATATAACGGAGGAGAATGCAGTGGGTTTCTTGGCATAGTCTCAAGTGTAAGTTATTTTGCAAACAGAACAATCTTGTTCTTAGGTTTTGAAAGCTGGTTGAAATTCTCCGAGTTTGTACATTCCTACACATAGTAAAATGTAATTGCTTCTTCTCCCACAAATGTGTATATGGAGAAGTTTCTTGTGGATATAGGATTTATTTGTGTTGATCTATTTGATGAGTGTTTTCAGTATCTGCAGGGAACATTAAAAAAGGCTCCTTAAGTGTCCCAACGGATGGGCATTTGTGTGACTTGGTTCGCCTGCCAACCTCCTCCTCCACTCCTTATTGGAGTGACGTTCTTCCAAGTGATTTGAATGCCTGTGTTTTCAGTTTATTTGAAGGAGCAGGGGGACTGTGTGTCAGTAGACATGCCCAGTGACACATCTGCTTTTGTGATTAAGTTCATGGCTTGAAGAAAAGCTGTACTCAAACTGTGGATCCTGTTATATGCATTTAACTGAGGGGCTAAGATGGTTTTAAGACTGAAAGAATAATTTGAAATCTGTACTTTAGCGTGCAAGTGACTTTGGGCTGTTGAAGCGGATGTTTGCTGGCAGCCTGTGCACTCGTTCTCTGGAACAGTTGTTGGGGATTATGTACGGGGAAGGTACATGCTGTTTCTGCACAGGCAGAGGTCTGTACCGGCTCCTGCAGGGCACCTCTCTGTGGTGCCATGGGCTCATGTTGGCAGCAGGGAGGGTAGGGCTTGCCTCAGAGTGCCAGTGTCGGTCTGGTGGGGGCCACCTTCCACTGGGGCTCTGGTTGGGATGCTTCAGCTGAACGGGATGAGCTTGTTTTGTTCAGATGGTGAATCTGCCGAAGTCACGTATTACTGTTTCCAAGGCTGTGCATCTAGTGCAAGAGGTTTCTATTTGTCTTGTTTTTCCCCCCACAATTCAGAGGGGGAAGGTGCTAATCTGGAAAAGAAGGAGCCTCTTAAATTGGATGCGTGGGTGAAGGAACCATGGCTTGGGTTTGCTTGGGGACCAGTCGGTCTTCAAATACTGCGTGGCTGTTGGAGCAGTAGCTGTAGCATGTTATATTGGCCATTGAGGCTTGTGTGAAATGTCCATCCCTCTTACTGTGCTTACTTCATGTCTTTCAATGGTTTCATTATTGTCATAAATGAAACCAACCTACTTCATTCAGTGAAGGAAATAGAGGAATGACCCAAATTTCAACCCAAATATTTGTTCTGCACTGTATTAAAACTCCTGCAGTTTTTTTCTTAAAACAGCTTTTGGCATGTGGATGAACAGTATGTGCCTGTTATGGTTGTTACCTCTTTAACAAGTGTTGCCTTCAAATGCTGTGTGGGAGCACTGCACTTTCATATTCCCCCCCCCCCCCCCAAAAAAAAAAACCAAAACACTCGGGAAACTCAGCGAGTCCCAGGGATGCGGGGACCGGGGATGCGGCGGCTGTAGGAGGACGTGTATTTCCTACATTTTATTATACGCGTTATCGTTGTTGTCATTTTTGTTCCTCTTAGCATTATTAATGCCCGGGGGGGGGTGGGGGTGGGGGGGAAGGAAGGGGGAGTTTGGGAGTTTTCCACCGAGGTTTGGAGTTTTCCACCCCCGGGGAGGCTGCCTGGGAAGGGACACCCCACTCCGTCTCCTCACTTCTCCCCACCTTGAGGTCTTTCTTTTGTTGTTCCCCAACCTTCGCCCCCAGCAGGAGCCAGAGAGGTCCCCGATGGCCTCGGAGCGTGGCCACCGTCGTCCCCCAGCCCTTCGCCCCCAGAAGGACACAGGGGTGGCCGAGGGGTCCCCGATGTCCTCAGAGCAGGGCCACCACTGTCCCCTGGCCCTGATGTCCTCAGAGTGGGGCCACCGCCATCCCCCAGCCCGGTGCCCACAGGAGAGTGACACAGAGAGGTCCACAATGTCCTTGGAGCGTGGCCACCACCATCCCCCAGCCCTTCACCCACAGGAGGACACATCCCCAGCGTCCTCAGAGTGTGGCCACCACCATTCCCCAACCCTTAGCCCACAGGAGGAGAACACAGAGAGGTCCATGATGTCCTTGGAGCGTGGTCACCACCATTCCCCAGCCCTTAGCCTAAAGGAGGACAGAGAGAGGTCCGTGGTATCCTCAGAGCATGGCCACCACCATGTCCCAGCCCTTCACCTACAGGAGGAGGACCCAGAGACGTCCCCAATGTTCTCAAAGCGTGGCC
>JAOQGH010000077.1:36073850-36193432 GCA_025769975.1 Gallinago jamesoni | reverse complement strand
TTTGGCAGGGGAGTTGGACTAGATGATCTCTATGGTCCCTTCCAACTCCAAAAAAAATTCAGTGAAATTCAGTGAAAACAGGCATCTGTACCCCGTGCTCTGGGCCAGCAGAGGCCCACGGACAGACTTCGGTTGCCTTTGCCAGGCAACACACCCGCGCGTGTCCACGAGAACAGGAGCCGGGTCTTTCCCTACAGCGGCTGTGTAAGCAGTTACTTCAGTTTCTATCCCAGCCCTCAGGCATCTTTCTATGTATGTCCATTTGTCTTCCCAGGCCCTGGATTCATAATTAACATCATACCAATTTTGTAAGCCTCGCTAAAGTCCTAACCACGAGCCTTGTGAGAAAAAGAGAGCAACTCCCTACCCTGAGAGACCACCACAGAAATCAGCCTTCATCCGCAGCCAGGGTGTGACACTGTCCCTGCACAGGGGTGGGGGAGATGATACAGGTTGCGTTTTCCACACTTGAAGACAGACCCTTTTCGCCCTTCATTTTCTAGCTCTGCAAAATGGCTGGTTGCAAGCAGCACCTTTTCAGGGCAGTACCTGCCGCAAAGGTCCAAGGAGACAGAGAGCCGAGTTTTTAACAAGCAGAGGTGGCCTTGCTGTGGGATATTGCTTGGTTTCTTGTGGAGGGGACGGACAATTAACATTTCAGAGCTGAGAAGCGTACCGTTGCCAGCCAGCTTAGGAGACAGCCTGTGACTGACTGTACCTCTGACAACGGCCAGGAGTTAAACAGAACTTTGCTGTTCCCCTCCCACCAAAAGTTAGTGCCCAACTTCAGTAGCTATATAGTATATATAGTGGCTATATAGTATATAGTATAGTTTCCCTAGGGAAGAAAAAGCTGTCCATGATAGACCATAAAATTTTTCCAACTTTTCCAACAGTCACAAAGTTGTACGTGGCAAAAATTCACAAACTCTGAAGTTTAATTATAGACTGGATACAAATAACCCATCTGCATGCTCTTCTTGAATCTACTACAATTTGATAACACAGAAGCCACATATTTTTTACCAGCTTTGTTGCCATTTTTATATCTTTCTATTTCTACTCCTGCAAAATGAAAACAAAGCCATATCAAACAAATGTAACCCTAAGAATTTTCTAAGATAACTGTGTTGGTTTTGGCTAGGATAGAGTTAATTTTCATCAGAGCAGCTAGTACGGGGCTACACTTCGGATTTATGCTGAAAACAGCGTCGATAAGGCAGAGATGCTTTCCTTACTGCTGAGCAGCGCTAACACAGAGGAGAGGGCTTTTATGCTCCTCAGGCAGCGGGGGGCTGGGGGCGCACAAGAAGGTGTGAGGGGACACAGCCGGGACAGCTGACCCCCAGAGTGATCCCCTGCCACGTGATGCTACGCTCAGCACGTGAAGCTGGAGGAAGGAGGAGGAAGGGGGGGACATGTGAAGAATTACACTGTCACTGTAGGTGTGAGGGAGCCCTGCTGCCCTGGGGGTGGCTGAGCGCCTGCCTGCCCAAGGGAAGCCGTGAGCCAATCCCTTGCTCCGCTTTGTTTGGGTGCACGGCCTTTTGCTTTATTTATTAAACTGTCTTTATCTCAACCCACGAGTTTTCTCACTTTTACCCTTCCGATTCTCTCCCCCATCCCGCTGGGGGGGGAGCGAGCGAGCGACTGCGTGATGCTTAGTTGCCGGCTGAGGTTAAACCACAGCAAACAGCAAAAAAGCAGCTGAACTTACTGACAAAGCCCCAAGAACAATGAGCAGCCTTTGAGCAGAGTAAGCACACAAACTGAAGGGAGACACGGGGACACGGACCAGGTGACTGCGCAGGCATTATAGCAAAACGTGTAAAACAGTGAAAGAAAAGAGAGATTCTATGGATATCTGTACCGGGCAACTTAAGTTTTTTTTTTTCTTAATCTATAACGCCCCTATTTTGGTAGAAAGGAAAGAAAAGAACAAAGGCACCAGTACAGGCAGCAACCAAGAACAGCAGCTTCCAGTATGGGTTTATTTATAGTATCACCTTAACAAACCAAGAAGTCTTTCTATGGCATACGCTGCAAGAATGCTATGCTTCCTTAAAGCGTATCTTATTAAACCTTAACCTTAAACTAAAAAAAAAAAAAATACTATGAAAATGCTTAGGTTAAAACTAAACGGTAAGTTTTCAATTATCTTGGTGTCTGATTTGTTCTGTCCCATTTAAATTATGGATCCAGATGTATTATCATTTCAGGAACACCAATAAGCAGGAATATGAGTAGAAAAGTGCCAAATGACAAAAATAATACATTTCTCCTTTTTTGATTTGCATAAGAATTTACAGAAATTGGTGACTCAGAACTCTAGCTAGTGTCACGCCGGATCAGATCAGCGTAAGCCCCCAGAAGATCACCAGTGAGAGAAACAGGTTTTTCAAAGGGATGGGGGCGCAGAGGGGAGAAGAGAGAGAATTCAAAATATTCTCCAGTGTTCTACTGATCCACGTAAACACGTTTCCGTCATCTGATCAGTAGTTTAAACAATGTGTTTAGGTAAACAGAGAGGGCTTGTTCTGCTCTAAACACAGCATTTAAAGAATTATCCACAATTCTTTATCCACAGTGACTTCTGTGACTGCTCATCCTGCATGTTTTTCCCTGAGAAAAGCGCTCACTGTTTACATTACTGAGAATGGGCTCTAGCTTACAAATTGCAATGATTTACTTAGCCTCTGACAGCCTTTGCCACATTTTCTGGCTGGGGACTGCTGTCCAAAGATAACTTTAGGCAGTAGGCCAGCTTTTAAGGCATGCCTGGAAGCTGAAACATCAGGCATCAAGACAGTAACATAACAGGCATAAAAGATGAAGCCAATCCAGACCCATCATAAGAAATGGCAACAATTTAACAAATACCCAACTTACTGCTTGCAGGCACTGCTGTAACCAGTGCCTGCTCACAACTGAGAGGCCACTGTAAATGGGTTTTAGGCACAGCAATTCATAAGCAGGAGTCCTGAACTATTACAAACTTGAGCAGCACGAGTTACTATTCGGTGCTTCTAGGGGAGGTCTCCAAGCAGTGATAAAGCAAAACCTGTCAGCAACCTATATTTGTAGAAGAATTGCAAGGACAGACAAGCCCTTAGTTTGCCCCACTTGGCCACCGCTCCCTGGCCAGAACAGAACAAGCCATTTGTTTTTCGGCCCAAGATGGAGGTACAGTCTGATTACAGGCCAGATGAAGCAGTCTAATCCGCAACTACCACTTGGTTTTTACGTATTATTGGTGCAGTTACTGCCCAGAAAACTGCCTCTGGAGGCAGGCTGAATCAAGGTTTTCTGTATTTCAATGCAGCATCAAAAAAACCCACGAAAACCCAAACCTTTAATTCATTATGGTATCGTCATCTCTCTAACAGGAGGCTACAAGCAATCAAAGAAAGCACTGAATGGATTGATGTGATAGAAATTGCAAAACAACTAGAGGAGGCCATTGGATCTCTGTCCCTGCTATCACGTCAAGGACAAGACACAGGTACAAGGCACGTTGAAAGGAAACCGAGCAATACTGAAGAGTTAATTTCATAAAATAAATGTATGGGGAAAATACAAGTATCCATGATAAAAGAAGCAAACAATAGAGAAGCCCGTAAAGATAGAAGCATTATTTTTTCCTCTGTGTTTTTTTTTGTTTCTCTGTTTGTCCTGAGTGCTGAAACAAGCTATCCCTCTCCTCCTTTCTCTCCTTTGCACACCATGACACAGGGCTGGCAGAGGCCGTACTGCCCCCTCCCAGACCATCACACACCTGAGGAGAGACCAGGTACACGAGCAAGAAGACACACAGCTGTGTGAGCCCCACCTGCCAGCCAGCAGCCCTGGGAACAAAGCCCGTGCTTCTGTGGATTTCTGCTACCCCCTGTTTCAGCCCCACAGCCAAGCCAAGTCCCTGCTGCCATCATAGAATGGTTTAGGTTGGAAGGGATCTTAAAGATCGTCTAGTTCCACCCATCCTCATAGCAAAAAAAATATCCTGTTATCTAATCTAAATCTACTCTCCTCCAGTTTGAAGCCAAACTTGTCCTATCTCTACACACACCTATAAAAAGTCCCTCTCCAGCTTTCTTATAGGCCCCCTTCATGTACTGGAAGGGACTATAAGGTCTCCCTGGAGCCTTCCCTTCTCCAGGCTGACCCACCCCAACCCTCACCGCCTGTCTTCCCGGCAGTGGTGCTCCAGCCCCCCCCCCCCCCCCCATCGTCATCACAGCCCTCCTCTGGCCCTGCTCCAACAGGTCCATGTCCTTCTTACGTTGAGGACCCCAGAGCTGGACGCTGTAGATGGGGTCTCACCAGCGGGGACCCCTGCCCCTCACAGGCCTCTCCGCGCTGCTCACCGAGCGGGCCGGCCCCAGAGCACCCTTCCCCGGGCACCTTTCGGCCTCCCTGCACCCTCCGCGGTCCCGGGCCCCACCACCCGCCTCCTCACACCCCTCCGGTCCCCTCACGGCTTCCCGCCCTCGTGGGTGACACCGCTGTACCTGTCCGAGGCTGGGCTCCTCCAGGGACGCGAGCGGACAACGAAGGCGCAGCGTCGAAGAGCGGCCGCCTCAGGGGCTACGACCCTGCCCGGTGGGGGCCGGGCTGCTCCGGGCGCCCCCGCCCTACTCCCTCGGAGCCGCCCTCTCCTCCGCCCCGCCGTCGCTGCGTGGGGCTGGGCCGGGAGGAGACACCCACCCCCTCGGGCACCTCCTCCCGGCCGCGCGGCGGAGGAGGCCGCGGCCTGGGCAGGGGCCGGGGGAGGCGGCGTGGCGGGAAATGGCGGCCGGGCCAGGCTGAGGGGAGCGGGGGACGACCAGGGCCGCGGCCATGAGGCTGCTGCGCGCCCTGCTGCGCTGCGCCGCCCCGGGCAGTATCCCGCAGCAGGTGGACTTCTACTCCCGCTTCTCCCCCTCGCCGCTCTCCATGAAGCAGTTCCTGGACTTCGGTGAGTCCCCTCCTGCCCGCCGCCCTGCCCGCAGGTGCTCCTGAGGAGCGGGGCGGCTCCGGCGCGGCCATGAGCTTCCCCTCCTCCCCCCTCACCGTGTGGGCGCTGCCGCCTCCCCCTGCTGCTGCTCCTCATCGGTTGTTACCGCTGTCCCCTTTGGCAGGACGAGCCTTTCCTTCCTTCCGGGAGGGGGGAGCCCAGTCGGCTCCTTCCCCGGAGACAGGGACTGTGGCAAGGTTCAAATCCAGCTGAAAAAACGCCAGGTTTTGGCATCTCCGAAATAGCTTGTTTGGTTCCGCAGAACCTGCAGCGCTGGGGAGAGGGTGGGGACAGCGGTGACAACCGGTGGCGTTGGAGCAGCGGCTGGAGGTGGGGTCCCTTTGCGGGCCGGCAGCGCCCAGCCGGTTCGGGTAGGGCCAGGCACAAGGCAGGTGGAACCCTAGCCGGCCCCGAGGAGCTGAAGCCACCATCGGTTCTCGTCTGTGCCCCGCAGAAACACCGTGCCCGGGCGGTGGTGTTGCCCTGGAGAGTGTGTGGGAGAAGGAGCAGGAGCAGAGACCCAGGGCCGTCCCGCGGGGGTGGGAACAGAGCCTGAAAACGAGCAGAGGGGCGAGGGGGTGCTCAGGGCTGCCCTGCTCCCCACCGTCCGCACTGGTGGCGCTGCCAGGCTTGGCTGAGAGCTTGGAAACAAAAGGGATTGCTGGAATTGTTCTGCTTCAGAGCAAAGACTACACACAGAAAGGTCATTGAAGTCACACGGAGAAACCTTTGCAAAGGCTGGGGATGGAGCCGTACCGTAAGGCATTCGGTACCCAAGGCACTCTGCTGTGCATAAACGCTTGTTTACATAAATGTTGTATATAAACGTTTAACTAGATAATAGTGGTATTGCTTCCTACCTTTTTCTAAGTAAATCATCTGAGAACTAATCCTAGAACCCCAGACTTCGTACGAGTAGCAAGATTTACACAGAAAAGTTTCTCTTAACTATCCACTTCATCCATCTATTCAAGGTTTCGTACACTTCGATACAATGTATCCAGTATTTACAGCTCCAGATTTGTACAGGAACCCCACCTTGTATTCTCTTGCTACCCTACTTTTCAGGAAAGAATTTTGCAATTCAGAGTTTGCTTTGACCTGTGTTATTTTACCACTGAAATACTAATAAAATAATGCTTACCTTAAAATCAGTGCTTGTTTTTGAGGTGCAGTATTTCCTCATGTCAAAAGTTAGGCTACTTTTTTGCTATTAATACCTAAATGTAAGGTAAGGTAATCTTGAAAACTTCCCCTCCCCCCCTTTTGTTTAAGGATTTAATAACTGATAGTAAAAACTAATAACAAAGGCAAAAAAAAAAAGTACAGTGCAACACTGAAATAGCATTTGTCCGTAAGACATTCTGTAGCCATTATAATATGGTGGTGGTTTTAAGTGGAGATTTTTTTGGCTGCTTTCTCTAGAGTAAGAGCAGTCAAAGAGGAAATAATAAAATTTGGTAATTCTAACTTAAAACCCGTCTCCTAGCTCCTTCAGGTTTTCATCTAGCAAATGAAATATTCCATCAGCAAATTTAGGTCTGGATCACATACATCAGTCCTATCTTGCGTTATAAGTGCATGGTATTTTCTGTATGAGTCTTATCCATTCTTTGCCTAGATAGACCATAGCTGCTCAGGGAAACAAGGTCATTTCCCCATTCACTGACATCTTGCTTACCCTAAGCTGTCTTCTGTATTTGAGCCAGGATTGCAATGATACGGCCTACAGATTCAAAACTAATTTGTGGAATGTCATTTGCTGCGTATATGATGCATTTGGAGATAATCTTTACATTCCAATACCTTCAATCTGACTTGTTCATGGAATTTTACCTGAGAAAAGGGAAAGGCCAGTAACAGTCATGCCTGAAACACAATCTGACTAGGGAGAAGAATGAAAGGTTTTTGGGCAGAGGTCATATGTAGACAATGCACAATACTGGTGTCACTGGAGAGGAATTTCTTTTAAGCTATTCACTTTTTTAATAAGTTCACTGGCATTTTCTCATCAGTGTAGTTTATGACATATTGGAGTCTGGATGCATTAAACTGAATTACTCCATACCAATTTGGTGAAGATTTTTCCTGTTTAAGACTCCTAGCTTCCTCTTTTTCCATGTCCTTTCCTTTAACCTTCTTCCCCAACTCCCCTTTGCCAAATGGAAGGAGTGAACTGAGTGGAAACACCTGAGTTAATTTTTAGGAGTTACCTGTTGTGAAACACCAAGCCTGTGGTGTGTACTCACTGCAGCAGATGAACAGGTTAGTAAGTTCAGATGCTGTTTACGTGACACTCTTGAAGTCTAGAAAGAAGTCTGGCTGAGAATGAAGTTCATTGTTCCCCCTACCCTTCTTTCTCACCTGGTAAAATGAGCATTGTGGGAATGAATTTAGGTTGTGATCTTAATAACCACATTTAATTGCCACCCACACAGATGACACCTGTCCTTATAAAAGGACAGGTCAGTTATCAACAGGTGCAGTAACTCAGCTTCTAGCTTATAAAAATGTGAAAATTTTAAAAAGTAAATGTATGGGATAACTACTGTTGTAGTGACTAAGCACAGTAGCTGTCAGCTTTCATTTCTCCCTCAGTATTCACATGAGCTCATTCATCTGCCTTCTGTTCCTGTAAGGCAGTGAATTTAAACTACAGATCTAGCTGAAAATGAAATAAATATTACAGAACTTATATTCTGAAAGTGTTCCAACATGAGTTATGGTAATTCAGTGGGATCAGTGATCAAGCAGGGTGTATGGGACCATGATACTTTCTCAAGCATCATTCCCATAAAGAGTTTCCTGTGCTGATTTAATTTCCCTCTCTGACATGCTCAGAATGACATACTGTTTGATCAGTGCTAGTTATGGTCCATGCTTGCTGCAAATAAAATTAACAATTTACATGGACAGAAGCAATATTTAAAGTTGAATAGTATGGGTCTGCAACTATTGCACTAGTTACTCTTTATATATTGAAGATTATTCTTACCACAACAGGCCTGTGGTATGAGTTTACATTTTGAAATACAAATGGGCTGCTGCCATGAAAGAAACACTGCCTTACCAGACTCGCCGAGTCAACTTTAGAAAAAAACACAGACCTCTTATGCAAGAAAGTAAGAGGTTGTGTAGTTGTCTACCATAAGTATAGAGTTTATTTTGATGTTGTCATATATCTATTTTGGTCTTAGGATCTGAAAATGCATGTGAAAAGACTTCATTTATGTTTCTGCGGCAAGAGTTGCCTGTGAGATTGGCAAACATAATGAAGGAAATAAGCCTGCTTCCAGACAACCTCCTAAGAACACCTTCAGTTCAGCTGGTGCAGAGCTGGTAAGAACAGCGTCATTTCATACCTTTAAGGGTGACCTTCTGCATGTACAAAAGTTGAAGGAACTCATTCTCTTCTACAGAAGGAACATTTCATGTGCTTGTTGCATGATCACTTACTTAGATTGAGTAAATATCTCAATGTGACATAAATCAGAAACTAAGTTTACAGACTTGGAAAAAACCTTTAGAAGCAATTAGAGAACTTACAAGGGAATTAAAAATCATTAAATACTGCATGTAGTCACGTGTGAGAATTCAGTAAAGCCAAAAATCCACCAGAACAATGTTTTATGGTGACTTACCTAAAATGTAGATGTTGAAGAAACCAACAAAAGCAGGCAAATGCACAAAATGCTTGCAAAAGATAGTAGAAACAATTTAAAAGATGGATTATTGCAGACAGAGGAAAAGCGTAGAAAATATGAAGAGCGACAGGAAGCTCCCAAAGCCAAAATAAATAAAATAACAGAAAGAATACAAGGCTATTAAAATAAAAAAGACATCCTTTGAAAAGTAATTTGCTACGCATAAGCATAAACTTTTTTAAGATGCAAGCAAAACAAAGAGATTGCTTGACAACTACTAAAGCCATGTGGCTATCTGGAAAGGCTTTTAAAGTTAAAGAGAATGGAAAATCTGCCAGTAAGTGGAATTGATTAGATGACTGAATATAAAAAGAGCTATCAATGAAGATGAAGGCTTTTAATGAAACATGAATGCTTAAATTCTCATGATGCTAAATTACATAGATCAAATGGGAAATGAATTCCACTTGGACAAATGCAAAGTAGAGCACAGAGAGGGCCCCCCTCTCCCTCTATGCTTGTGTGCTTACAATACAGAAAGAAATATTGGTGTTATTGGGGGATATTTTTCTGAATATGTCATTTGATGGGTAAGAAGGCAAATAGTGCTAGGAACTAAGTAAAAATAGGGAGGAATATAATTGTACCACTGTGTTAGACCATTCTTCCTCTGAATTGCGTGCAGTTTTAGTCACTCCATCCTGAACAGAAAAGACCAAGAGGGATAATCAGAGGGTTGGAACAATTTCTACGTGAGGAGAAACCAAATAGAATTCTTCAGCTTGCAAAATACACATCTAAGGGAAGAGATGGCAGAAATGCTTAAATTGTGAACAAGCTGGGAAGATTTTCTAATAACAGGAACTCACTGGGGCTGCAAATAAGTGATTACCTACTGGGTTTAAAACAAAAGGAAGATCTTTTATGCATTCTAATTAAATTGTGGAATTCATTGCTCTGGAGGTTTTGGAAGAAAACATTGTGAATAGATTCAAAAGGATCTAACAAAATTCAAAGGTGATAGGTTAGTGGGATATTTCAAATACAAAGATTTGGAAACAAACAACATTGGAAGACCATAAATTACTAACCAAAAGGATCTGGGGAATTGTATTAGGACTGGTCTTTGTCACGTTTCTTTCATTTAAAGGTATGTCCAAAGTCTTCAGGAGATCCTTGACTTCAAGGACAAAAGCTCAGAAGATTCAAGGACTGTTCACAGGTAAGGATCTGCTGTCACATATGTTGATATTATCTTAATATTATGTAGAAGGACTGGCAAGAGAAGAATAGCTTAAGAAAAATTTCAGCTATCTCCAGTCTTTATGTAGGAGTTGCAGTTAACGTCACCCCCTGTCTCTAAAAGGAGGGTACATTAAAACATGAAACAAAGCACTTTTATGCTGTATCATTCTGGTCAGGGCTTTTTTTTTGTTACACTGAAGAAGCTATGAATACATCAAACTTGACCGAACGTTTATGAATTCCTTACTTGTAATGTTGGAACTGACATATGGAACTTTTCTGCTGTACAGTAGGCTTGGTATCACTGGCTGACCATAACTGCCTTTTGACGGGCATAGGGTGATCTACAGGGAAATGGCTGGCAGAGGTTTCTCCTCTTCTTGGCAGTAATCAAGATAATAAATAAATAATAATTTTATAAAGAATCGATAGTGATTGATTACTGATTGTTTCAAGGCTAGTCGCTTGAAATATGCTGTAAAGACTGACCTGTCTTCCATTGCCGTAGGCAGATCTGTGATATTTCTGTACGTAACAGTCTTCATTTGTGTAGGTAGATACTCTGTTTGCCAGAGTATTAAATTCCCTTGAAAGTGAAATACTAACAATGTATTAATTTTAGTTTTACAGATACTGTGATAAAAATTCGGAATCGACACAATGATGTAATTCCTACAATGGCTCAAGGAGTAATAGAGTACAAGGAAAGTTTTGGCATTGATCCAGTGACCTCACAGAATGTGCAGTATTTTTTAGACCGTTTCTACATGAGTCGCATTTCAATTAGAATGCTCCTTAATCAACACTGTAAGTGCCATTGTTGAAAGCAGGGGAAATGACACCTGTATTATGTCAGTATGTTTTCCTTTTATTTTTAAGTGCTTAGTATATGCTTAAGTCCTTCTTAGAAGTATACTTCTTACTATTTATAAACTCATTCTTGATACAGTTCTTAAAAATTAATAGCAGGCTTTCAAATATGGTGAAGATTGGAATTATAGATTGGCTATAAATTTCTGTTTAGCAAAACTGAAGACACAAACTAAAAATATAAAATTATATTGGGTATTAAATAGCATTTTCTTTTTTGGCAGCATTACTCTTTGGAGGGAAAATTAATCCAGCTCATCCAAAACACATTGGAAGCATCGATCCTACCTGCAATGTTGTTGAAGTTATTAGAGGTAAATTCAGCAGATAACAACAACAATCCTGAAAACTTACAGGAATGACCGCACTGAGAGCCAATACACATCTTGATATTCACATACTGTTCTGTTTTTTCCTACCTGGACAGAAGTTTTATTTAAAGTGTAATACAGTTTGTCACTTTTCCCTTTAAACCCAGTTTTTGTGAGAAAATACAAAATCTCCCTGACAGTGCACAGTGTTTTCATTTTTTTTTTCTTTTTAGTCAACTGAAAAGGAGAAAAAAAAAAGTGGAAGGGGGAATCTAACTTTCTGTGTTTTTATTATAGATGGTTATGAAAGCGCCAAGAGACTTTGTGATTTATATTACATGAGCTCTCCAGAACTCATCCTTGAAGAGCTGAATGGTAAGTGAATGTGGGATGAGGCACTCTTGAATTTAGTGATGACTTACGCTAAAGCAGCTGGTGGTGAAATGTTCTCCTTCCACTTCTCATATAGCTAACGTGTTCTCTCTATCTACTGTCATAAATAATTTTTGGGTTTTTTGGTGTTATGTTTTAAATCTGTCAGAAGGCTTTCCCAATTCCTCCCTTTAATTGGAAAACTGAAACCAGTAGAAAAGTTTTTGACAGTACAGCTATCGATATAACAGATTTTAGCAGCCTCCTTCCCTCCCTAAGGTTTCTTCACCCTACACTGTTTATTGCATCTCACCCTCTCTGCATTTCTTGTGACACTTTAAAGTTTTATAGTAAACATTCAATTTTGATTTATCTTGCTTATTCAGCTATCATGTTATTTTAGATGTAGATCAATATAGTACAGTCAAGTTGTGGTAAAAATTATTTGAACCTGTTGGCTGTGACTTGAAAAAACAGTTTACAACTGTGTTGCTATGAACTGAGAGGTCAGCTGTAGTCCTCATAGTCCTGCTAAGCCTTCCTGACACTACTCACTGGAGTACTTTTCAGGACCCTGAATGCCAAGTTTGAACAGACCTACAAAACCAAGCAGTCAGAATTGCTTCTACAAGTAATTGCAAAAGCCAAAGTGCAGTGACAGTAACTTGGCTTATGAAGCTAAAGGCAAAGAAAATGTGGCCTTGACTACACATTCCAGATCCTTTCTTCCTACTGTACAGAGCCTGGCATTCTGTATCTAGGTTAAAAGGTTTATCTCTCTCCACATTTGGAGCAAACAAAAATATTTGTAAGATCAGAGCCATGCTAGCTAATTCTCTGCGCTGAGGGGCCATTTAATGGTGCTTCAGAAGCCAGAACAAATAGTTCAGTTTTTATAAAAAGGGAGCGACCTTTTGCTCAGTGAATTGTGAAGGTGAGTTAAACCCGATCCAGGCCAAACGCACATTCCTTGCCCACAGCTGAGAGTGGAGACCATAATTTAAACCTTAGGCATGGGATCTGGGGGTGGAGGCATGGGGAGGGTTGTCGAGGACAGGAACCTGACATATTTCAAAGTATGATTTAGTCCTCCCCTGCCCCTATTTTTTTTTTACTGGGTATGTAACTTGTTCCAGATTTTTTGACATCACTAGTCTTCAACATTTATGTTCATAAAGCACTGGTCACTAACAGAGTCTGGTGAGATATTATTAATTTGCTGAACTGAAGGAACCTTAAGAGCCAGTAGAATTTTCTAAGCAATCTTCCCTTAATTTTTGATATAACAAACATGTTCCAATGATATATTTTCTACAATTTATTCTTTAAAAAAAGTTTGCAAACTATACCAGTTTTATAGACAGAATCATCTATAATTTTGGTTAAGGTTTCTTGTTAGAAATTAGCTAATTTCTAAACGATTCCAAGAATAGGCTGTGCTGTAGTTACCATTTGGTGCGTTGCAGGATCATAACGTAATTCAGGATGGGAGGAACCTCAGGAGGTTTCTAGCCTGACCTCCTGCTCAAAGCAGGGACAGCTACAAGGTTTCTCAGGGCTTTATCCAGTTTGGTCTTACAAATCCTCTAAGAACGACATAATGTCTCTGGGCAACATGTTTCAATATTTTAACTGTCATGGTGAAAAAAGTTTTTCTCTATGTCCAGTCTGAACCTCTGTCACTTCATCTTACTCTCGCTGTTTCTTGTTCTTCTACTACCTGAAGATCCTGACTCTTATCTTCATGATAAACTCCTCATAGATACTAGAAAGCAACTATTATATGCCCTAACCAGTGATGCTACAGTGGGTTTTAAGATTTATTTCTAAAGCAGCAAGTGCATTTGAAAAACTTGAGTATGACTTCTGATTAAAATATAACTTTTCAGAAGACTTCTGTTCAAATTTTCCTTCTCTTGTAAATTCTCTCAACAATAGAAATGTACATTTTGAATAACTTCAGGAATGAATGAAAAATACCTAGTTTGCTATTTAATTATTTAGATTCTCTTTTCTCCAGCTAAATCAACAGGACAGCCCATGCAAGTAGTGTATGTGCCATCACATCTCTATCACATGGTTTTCGAACTTTTCAAGGTCTGTGCACTTACCATTACACAATTCTTTTATACACCTTTGTTTAGTGAGATTGTATTTGTTTGACTTATTGACCAATTCTAGATAGCAGCGTGTTTTTGCAAGTGCAAACCTACTGCTATTTGACTGCAGGAAGATACCTAAATTGTACTATTTAAACAAACGGTAACTGCATAGAAAAGGAACAGCTTTGGAAAACGTATCTCCTTTGCCTAGCCACTGAATACATCTGACACCTTTTGAGTGGACAGCTTTGTAAAAATACCTTAAAATCCATAAAGATATTAGTAAAGCAAGTGAGAATAAGATACACATTTTTGGGACGTATTCAAATCTGGTATAATGTGTAATGGCTCTTACAGAGCTTTCCTCAAGCAGTTCAGTCCTAGACACTTCTTGATTCTTGTACGTATTGTATGTACTATGCATTATAAAGAATTCTACAAATAAAACTGTACATTAAAACATTTGTTCTTAAAGAAATATTTGAAGTCTTTGTAGTTTAATAAACTATATAAATACTGAATAAACCAGAAAAACTAAAAATCCCTATTCTAAAACCACATACATTTATCCTAATTCTGAAATACGTGATAAAAATAACTTTCCTAAATTGATGTTTTAATATAATGTACCAAAGTGGTAAGAATAGGATTTAAGTTGTACTTGAAAATTGCAGAATGCAATGAGAGCCACCATGGAACATCATGCTGACCGATGCATTTATCCTCCGATTCATGTACATGTCACATTGGGAAATGAAGATTTAACTGTGAAGGTACCCACTTTTTTGATTATTTTGAAGGGTATTTTTGATTAGGGTTTTTTTTTCCTGTCATAGGCAGCCAGCATATTACTAACTTTAGGTGGTGATCTGGTTCCAACAATGGGTTGTACGTGATGATATAGTATGTAAGTAACAAGACCATTACTGAATTTCACATACTGCATTAGTAGGAAATTGATGGAGAGTTTGCATCACATGGAAGGCTCTGCAATAGAATTCTATACTTTTGTCACACTCATATCTTGCCTAACTTACAAGCAACCATGACTAAAACCAAAGTAGCATCTTTATACAATTGCAGTATCAGCATTTTCTAGGTGGCAATAACAGAGCTGTACAGTTCCATGCAAATCAAACCTTCCTGAAGTATAGTTTGCAGAGTAATTTCTTCTTTTCCTGTACGCTGTACATCACCAGTGTTGGATTTCAAAGACCAACTACAAACTTTTTCATGGGTCTAACTAAACCATAGTAAACTCCTTCAGTAATAGATTTAACAGATGATATTTAACGGGCAATGTTCTTGAGGAATAAAGATAAAAATAACACAGAACCTGGCATTTCCTAAAAGGTACAGATGCTGACTTTGGACAAAATTGAGTTATGAGCAAGATAAGAGCAATGCATAATTTAAGCAGAATTTTCTTGCTTCCAAGAGGTTATGAATATTTCTTGTGGTAGTATTTTATTTAAATGGTTTGGATAACGGATGAAAGGAAAAGATTCCTCTCTCTCTGGTCATTGCTGTAACTGAGAGATGAGAATTTAAGAAAATTCAAAATTTAATATGGACAACTTTATATTATATTTTACCTGAACTTTCTCTGCGTCGTTGTTTGAGAGAAGCTGTCTTTTATAAAAACATATTCAAGGACATAACGCTACACGCTCCTTCTTCTTCCAGATGAGTGATCGTGGTGGAGGTGTTCCTATGAGGAAAATTGACAGACTTTTCAACTACATGTATTCAACAGCACCACGTCCACGTGTTGAGACATCACGAGCTACACCTTTGGTACGCAAATCTTTTATGCCTTGTCATCTTGGATATGCTTAATTGTCATGAAAGAAACCATTTAGCTAAAGTTACGAAGTACTGATTTTATAGATACAATGAGTATCACTATTTGGATCTTATAGCTTAATTCAAATATTTTTCTGGAAATAACTGGAAAATTGCATAAAATTCTGAAATACAACAAAGTATTTAAACTTGTTTAAAATTCTGGTTTTGTCTACCAAATATGAAGATCAGCTACCTCACGCAGAACATTTAGCTATGCTGAGTGTACTGCAGTAAGGACAGGACTCTAAATTCTTGTTGTGGCCACTGAATGAAAGGAAAAATAATTACAGCAGTGATTTTGGATCAAGTCCAGTTGTACTCTGTAGTCAGTTGTACCCCAGCCAAGGACTAAGCGATGCAGATGTAACGGGGCATATGAAGTCTTTTGTGAACTTTAAATATGCATAAGTAATAAAGTCTTAGGTCTCAGTAAGAAGCTCTGATCAGCTTTCCTGAATTTATTCTCTCAGACTGTGTCATTCAAAATTAATTTAAAAAAACATATATAGCGTCCTGCATCTAGATGACTGCAATTCATCAAACATTAGATCTTTACAGAGAAGTGTTGTGTAAGTTCATTGAGAGATTACCTGTAAAATTCAGTAGATTAAAGAAAATATGCACTTCTTAACACTTCAGGGTTATGGTCCTGCTACTGCAGACAGGGCTTGGCAGAATTTTAGTGTAAGCTACAAATTCATAGATGTTGCTCTTGGACCTTTTTTTATATATATACTAATGATGAAACATATCCGACTTAAGTACTCAGTGTTCTTAAAATTAGCAGGTCCATGAGGCATTAACCAGATTGGGTACAGTTTTCTCTAATGGTTTCTTGAAAAAGCTACTGTAATACAAGAAGTATCATCTAGCAGCCTAATCTGACACAGGAATAAAACTATTTTCTCGTAATCACAATTATCCATGCATTCTTCCGTTTCTGAGGTGTATAATAGTTCCGGGGAGAAGAATAGTTAACATTTGAACTCCTCCTCTTACTGTCAAACATTGTGCTTAGTTTGTCTGTTTACCTATTAAGTTAAAACAGAAAACAGCAGTGACTGATGCAATTAATGAAATCACACTTTTTCTCTTGGATCAGGCTGGATTTGGTTATGGCTTACCCATATCTCGTCTGTATGCGCAGTACTTCCAAGGAGACCTGAAACTGTATTCCTTAGAAGGCTATGGCACAGATGCAGTTATTTACATAAAGGTATGATATAACACTTCACCATTTTAAACTGATCCACAACTCTAATCAAACTGGTAATGGAACTCCTTGTTCTGTTACTGTAACTTTGCTTAAAAAGAATATAGTCAGTTACAGTCTCCTCTACTTACAGGCCTTATCAACAGAATCCATTGAAAGACTCCCTGTATATAACAAAGCAGCCTGGAAACATTATAAAGCAAACCATGAAGCAGATGATTGGTGTGTGCCAAGCAGTGAGCCAAAGGACATGACCACTTTTCGCAGTACATAGCTTTTTCCTCAACAGTTCATAAGAAGTAGGTATGCCTGTAAAGGGAATTTAAAAGACCTGACTTTTACACCAAGATGCTGAGCTGCATTTGATATGTGAAAATAATTTTAAGTGGAATAACAGCAGAGTAACTCTTTTCTGGAATAAAAAAAAAAAGAAAAAACCACAAGAAAACCCCCAAACTGTACGTACTTCAAAATTTTAAGCAAGAAGGTCACAATTTGTTCTACTTTCTATTTATGACTACTTTCAGTAGCTAAATCAATGGAGCAGTATTTTCATATTTTGTAGGGACCAATGCAGTCTCTTTCATATCTGGTGAGAAATGTATTAATTCATGTAATTACAATTTTTTTAAAAATATAAACTAATGAAGATGTTCACCAGAACATTTTTCCGTTACAGAATATTACAGATTAATGAGAAATTCATGAAAGAAATTCTGAGTTTATTGCTGTACCTTTGCACCTGTATGGCACTTTCTCTTCTTTTATCTTAAGCATGCTGAAGCCTAATTTTGCAAAGTTAGATACGTTGCCTACACACCTTGCCTACATCAAAGTTTTCTGCAGCTGTAGAAATCACACTTAGGTCTTTAGGGATAAAAAAATAATTAAAAAAACCCCATATAGCTGCTACCACTGTATAATGTATCTCAGGTATGTGGTATCAGTCCTATTTCTTTGGCTGTAATGTGAATATTTAATACATGTGAAAAATTACCTTGCCATGATCATTGTGAATTAGCGAACAGTTTTAGCTTGTGTACAGTTAAGATATGCTGTCTTGCATTTGCTTATATTTCTGTAGGAAATACCAAAACGCAGGATCAATATTCTAGCCGTAGTGAGATCTCAGACTCTGGGGTTTGTCAGGTTACAGCTGTAAATGGAAACTATTTTAATAAACAGGTTTTTTTTTAAATTTGCTCTTAGTAGGGCACCTCTATTTGTCAATAAAAACTATGTTCTCAGGAGTATTTAAGAAAAAGTGGAAGTAACAGTTTTTGAAAATACCTTTGTATTTGTGATGTGCTTCTGGCCTTGTTTATGTAGTATCTGGGAAGTCACACTATAGCATAAATGAGGTAAGCAGAATGTGTTTACCAATCAAAGGCAAACTGGCAATGCATACTGGGGAAGAAAGACAGGGACGAGTATTACTTTTCAGGTACAAAATCCTTCTTTTAAGAAAGGATTCAACTTTTTTCAATGCCTATTGTGCCAGCTTTGTTCAAATCACACACACACCTATGTTGCACCTGGATCCCTGTCATTCCTGAACATTTTAGGAGTGATACAGTTAAAGACACTGAGAACTAATCCTTTTCTCAGTTAATTCATTGCTTGTAATTCTGTGATTTTTGTACTGCAGCAGATGTGCATAATCCCTCTCAGAAAGAATAAGCCTAAACGTTACTAGTTTTGGTTTACTAGCTCTGCACAGAGCAGAAGGTGATATCACAGGTGAAGGCAATAGCTGGTATGTTAGAAATTGAAGTCATGCTCCTCTAGTTGTAGCTGATTGTCACCTGCTACCTCCCTCGCCTACTTCTGCAAAACTCTGCAAAAATGGCTTTATACCCTGGTCAGGCTAGTGTAGGTCACTTTAAGAGGAGTGATTTACAGAGCGGTCTATATGCACAATTAGACTGATGCTCTGAGGGAGGATTATTCTAGCTTAATTGCCACCAGAACAGTATAGGTACCTGCTCCACTCAAGCTTGTGGGCACTTTGAGAGGTCCCTATTTTTCTTCTTGACAAGGATGCGAGGTGGGAACTGGCATACGTTTCCATCTGCTTGGCTACAAGCGAGGAGAAGCGGTAGCTGTTCTCTTCTTCAACCCTGGAAAGAGCGTATCTGTGAGAAATTCCACATATTGCAAAGCGGGGCCTATACAAAAGTTAGAGGGGATGCCTACAGCTATTGGTTTTGCTAAACTAAAGCTGAACGTTACAGCAAAGGGATTTTAAAATCACAACTCTGAAGCTAAACATTTTAGCTTTTATGCTGTTTTAAATATTTAACTAACTTAATTGAACAGATTTTAATAGCATCTGAGAACTACGAGAGATGTTTCTAATGAAACTTTTTTTTTCCTGAAAGTCTATTGAAGTATTTCATATGGTATTATTGAACTAAAACCTCTTTCATGGTCTCAGCTAGCTACTTATTGAATTCTGATTATTAAACAACTTCATGTGTAATTATTTGTATCTGTCTCCTCACCCGCCACCCCAAATGATTGTGGTGAAAACACAAGTGTAGTAATATTTTGCTTTACTATGTTTAACCTTACTTACAAGTTTGATCTTTGATTACTTCTGATTTAAATAGAAGTTCTGAAGATAATTTTGGTGTTTAATATTTTCATTACTGTACTGAAGTAATTGCCAGCACACTGATTAAGTTGAAGTGAATCACTGTAGAAAATCAGTATAATAGCTCAGCTATCAGAATGCTGAGATTAATAGTTTTGTATGCAAATGAGCTCAGTCTTGCACTGTAACATTAATCTTGGTTTGTGTTACTTTTTTGAAGAATCACTACGTTTATTCATTAAAGCTATTTTGAAAATTAAACTTTCGGTTGGGTGATTTTGTGGCATAGTACTAAGCCAGTTCCATGGAGCCAGCCTCCTCGTTTCGCTCTTAAATGCTGCGGCCTGTGATAATCACGTTCTTGTGCTCAGGTGCCAGGTGAGTTTATCATCCCTGCTGTGGCCCCTGTTTAACTACCACAGCTCTGCAGCACACGGGCAAACCTTTGAAACCATTATTTCTATTAGTCTCCTTCCTGAGAAACGAACTCTTCACAGGGTGCAACATTCAGTTCAGCAGGCTTAAAGGAAAAAGGTAATTCATCATTATGTGAGTATTCTCTGTTCTGGCTGAAAGCACTTATCTGAGAAATTAATTTCCCGGACAGAATTAATCAAAGGGTGATTTTACGTGTGTGATCCTCAGCGTTTGATCATTCTGTACTTCTAATTCCCTTCGCTTTTATCAGTGCAGCAGCATTCCTCTGTGGCTCAAGGTCTGTAAGCTTGGAGTACAAACTCAAAAGCTACTGGAAACAAAGTAAATAAGTTAAATCTTGACCAAAGAATTGTTTCTTAGTGCACAAAACTGAAAATAGAACTTCTTTTTAAAAAAGTAATTATTACCAAGATTCTCAAAATTTATTTTGGAAATGCAGAGGGTGCCAAAGCATTTCCACAAAGTCCTTTTGCTGAAATTCATGACATCTCTCTAAAAAAACAAAACAAAACTGTGAAACACCAACAGTGAAGTTCATTCATTTAATTAAAATGAAAAACAGGCCATATATTTAAAGGAGAACTTGGTCCACATAAACAAATTACGTAAGTTTTGTTCTATTCCATTCTATGGTGAAATTGATATTTAAGCTAGTCTATTTTTCTGGAATAATCTAATTAAAGGAAGTGCTGTTGTAGTAACTCTACAAAATAGTATGTAAATATACAAAACACCAATTCATGTTCTAAACTATTCTGAGAATCAAATCCTCCTTTAAAAAGAAGTAATCTATAGTCTACAATTGGAACATTTAAATACAATGCAGAAACCCAGTGCTTCAGTGATATTTTTTCCTTCAGTTCTTCCCTCAGTAATTTATGTTTGAAAAACAGTATAGTTTAAAATTAGCAAATATATAAATTTGGTCCGCAAAAATCTTGTAGCAGGTAGAAAAGAGAAATACATGTATTGCAAATTGATCTTATTCATAGCATAAATCTATAAAACTATGTATTATTTAGGAAAAATAGGTTAAAAAAGATCTTATTTATAGGTTTAAACCTTGTCCCAACACCATACAGATAGTGTACAGAAAACTTAATACTATGCTGAGTATATGTAGTTGGTGAAAACTACGCAGTATTTCTTGTTACTTTCTCAGTAAATTGCAACACAGAATTCAAAACCAATGTGGTACTACAGTGAACTTTGAATGAAAATCCCAGAAATACAAGAATTTAAACAAAATAATCCATAAATTTGAAATACATGCTTTCTTTTTAAATTAATTTGACATTACTGTTTTCTTAAACTTAATTTTTACTATACATCTTTAGTGGCAACAGATAAACAGACTGTCACAGACTGAATTTGTTGGCAGGATTTTTCTATTGTCCCTCTCTCAGATTCAGCTCTATCAAATTCTAGTTGACTAATATTGGAATGATTTTTAATACTGTATTCTACTTTTCACAAACAGCAATTTCAATGAAAAGGGCATATGAGGTCTCAGAAGCACAAATATTACTTAAGGCAGAAAGTTAAATTATTGTCTATTAGTACAGGCAGAGTCAACTAGGAATAAAAAAACCCTGAAAAGATTTCATTTTATTGGGTTGTAATGGGGAGGGACCATAATTAAAAAGTAAAAAACCACCTATGTTAAACTGTTGCACTTTCCCTCCTCCCTCAATTGTACAATTATATACAAATCTTCTGAACTTCCTCAAGACAAAGCAAGTCTGTGCTAAAATAAAACAGGGTGGGTTTAGCAGCTTGATTCAAGAGTGGTTACCACTCTGCCAGTCTTGCGAACTTCTCTCTCCTTCTTTTGAACCTTTTCCTTCTGCTTTTCCAGTTTTTCTTGTGTTTTTCTAATATCCTTAATTTTTTTCTTTATCGTTGATCGGTCATTTTGACTGGAAACTCCCAAAGCCTTTGCGGGGGAAAGAAGAGAAAATACATCATCATTAATTTTCCCAACAGCATTGTCAATGGTGCTTGTGCATGAACATTTAAAGGTTAAGCATTACTTGCTTTGGCTGCAAGAGAGTCTGTTTATTTGAAAAATAAAGACCTAAGTCCTCAAAAGCAATGTAAATGATCACCTGGCTAAGAAGGTAAGTAAGGAAACAAGGGCCTACTCTTGTTTGGTTGTGACATAACAGCTTCTTGTTGGATTTTATAAACAGGCAGACACCCGAGAATTTCCATCAAATAGCATAATAAATAGCAGTCTCAAAATATTTTTCTAGCTCTTTTTATACAAGGGGGGTTTATATTCAGTAACTACTTTTTAATTTCTAATATTAAGAATTTAAAAGTGTGTTATTAAAAATTGTATTCAGCAAGTAAATGGTACACTTGGATTTTTTGATCAGCAGGTGGCAGTACCCGATTCCAAGTTACAGACAGCACTGGCTCACCCTCCACAGAACTGAATGGCATTAGGTATGAATTAAGCTTTAAGCTTCAAAATTCAAAGTTCCCCAAATAGAGACAGTCATTCAACAGACCAGTAGCAGGTATTTCCTCTGTGTCCAAGGAAATATTAACCAAATATTTTACACAATCAGTGTTGCAAGTCTATTCCAAAATGCAGGTGTGTTTTGGAGACTGAAATTAAGACACTTACACCTCCCTCCCCCCCTACCTGCCTCGCCAGAACACTCAAATCCTACTATTGATGATTAACAATAATTTGCATTAAGGACCTCATTTTAGTCATGCATCTTGCCTGTTCAAAATGCAGTCTGGTAATCTAATGAGAAAGAAAAACTGGAAGAGTTTACTAGCACTGTAAGGGATACTTATCATGCAGCTTCCAAAAGTAAAATGGCAAGAAAAGACTCAAAAGAAAAGATTTAGAATAGATTTTTTTCAGCAGGAGTAAAAACCAAAAACATTTAAAGGGTCATCAGATATGAATTTAGCCTTCCTATTTCCCATCCAAAGAGGAGATATGGAAGAAACAGATTTCTGAATCTGGATCCTGCAATTCTATGCATTTGAATTGGCTGGATCTTGTTTTGGTATGGCCTTACGCTGAGATTGATGATAAGACACATCAAGCCCCTGTGGGGAATTACGCTTACTTTGATTTCCTCAAGATGCCAACAAGAAAAAAATACTTGGTGTTTTTTCTGATTAAAAATGGCTTGTCTTTATTTGTATCATCAATTATTAATTCTTATCTAACTGTATAGTCTCCAAGTACTTCAAAAGCAACAATCTATCCCCTAAAAAGCCATGAAAACAGGAAAACAGGCTATGTAGGTTAAAAACATGTCCAAATAAGCAGTAAGATTTATACAGTTACAAGTCTATTCTGGGATATTCACATACCTTTAACTTATCACTGTCCAGCTGCATTAACTGCTGTCCATCTATGTTCATAGCCGTGAACTCTGTAATATACTGCTCCATGTTCATTCCCATTAACCAGTGGCATACTTGCTGGGTGGTCCATTCGGAAATAGGTCTACTGTGCCATTGATTTTGCTTTCCTGTTGTTGTAAATTCATCATCTAATGCCTAACCAATTGAGAAAAGTCATTGTAAGCAATGTTTTACTTGACTATATGTTGAATTCAAGTTACCAACTGAGTTTGATTAATAAAATGCATTATTAAACATGCTCTAGTTCCAAAAGGACTTAAGTTCTTGAGATCACAGTTTGCTGTCAGTTTCCCTAGGGGTTTGCTATAAACAAAAACACACTACAACATTCAACAAAAATTAAGTCAGAAATAGAGAACACAAATGGTTTTCTCTAAGAAATTATATAGCCAAGCATTTGCTTAATTTTGATGACTGAAAAATGAACAAGCTTCCTCAGTTAGTTGGTTAAGATCAATCCAAATGTTAGGATACTGCCTGACACAGAATCAAGAACGGAGTAGCACTTCAACTGTGTTACTGATTATTGTTAAATGAAGGAAATTCAGAATAAAGGCAACTGTAGTAGTCAGTAAATCTGGTGACTGTTCCAGGTAGTTTTACTAAATTTGGTGCATTTCTAAAGAGAGAGGACTGTTTAGTCTTTCATCTAATGTCATCACATCAACATTTTAAAGCCTCTGCCTAGTAGAAGACCATTTCAGAAACATAAGGGCTTGTAGCCTTCCACTGAAAACACACTTTGCCAGCTCATGGAGCTTTTGAAGCTCCCTGCTTCAGTTTCAGTTGACTTCTGAGGGGAAAAAGGTACTGCTGTTCGTCCTGAAGCACTCTATTACTTCATCACAAAAGAAAAGCCACATAAAACAGAGCTCAGTGTCTGTACAGAAGAAATTCTAGTGTGATACTTGAATCGGTAACATCAGAGTTACCTGAAGTTTTATTAACTATCCAAAATGATCTCTCTCTAGCTCGTGATTGAGTACAGGCTGCATTAAACTTGCAGACTGCTCCACTAGGCAGCTCCCACTGCTTATCAAAGATATTTGCAAACAGCAGAAAGCATACCCACTTCTTCCAGAGAGCCTTACACCTGTCGTTTGTAAACAGAAAACATGGAAATAAGTGTCTTTCTAGTGAGGGATTTGAGATATGACCCTGTAAATTTCAGGTAAACAACTACAACTCCCAACCAGACCGATCTCACAAAATCTAACTCTATTGATGGAAAATTTGGGAGAGTCGATTGAATATAACAAAATAATTCTGGCAATTGCAAGTGAAAGTTAGTGAGACGCAGGCCTGTCACACGATCTGGTCATAGAGTAAACTGGATCTGATGGCGCAACATGGAGCACATGTCTGAGGAGAAACATACAATTTTAAAATTCCGATACATCAGAGGACTACAAGTGATTAAGAAGGGTATTGCTTTCCCTGATCTGTCAAACAAACGACACTGGTTACACCAGGAGGTGGTGCAAATGAATAGGGACAAGTGTGTGGAGCAGAACAGTTTGTGCTGAGGCCCTCAAATCTATAGAAGCTTTTTAAAGGATTTTTCTCTTTGGAAGAGCTCTAGTCTGTTCACACAGACTCAATGGCCACTAGCAGCTGGAATGCACCAGGAACACTGCTGGAGTACATCTGATTTGATTTCCAAGATGAATCAAAGTAAGGCAAGTGGGGACAATCAGGAGATTTACTTCAAAAATGAGCTCTTAATCCAAATTAAAATGCTTATGTAGATATAACTAGTGTGAACACATCCACTTGCCTGATGTGCAAAGGATGAAAAGCAATTTTTGCAAAATAACAGCAAACGGTTCTAGAAGAGGTTTTGCATGAAGTGGTCTATACAGCATCTCTATCAAGACAACTGTGGCACAGTGGGTTTTCTATCCAAGCTATCAAGCTTGAGATGCTTCATACAGAGAAAGAAGATTCATGGATAAATGTATTTAATCTGCGCCAGCCACGCAACAACTTTGCTTCTGTAATTTCAGAGCATAAGTACTTGAAGAAGGTATATTCCGGTCAAACAAAGAGGCCCAGATTAATTCATTTTGCCCAGGGAATACAGTATCCCACCAGAATCTCAGTGGCTCTTTGGACCAGTTCCTCCAAGCACCAGAGAACAGAGCAGAGGAGGAGTCCTCCAGATCATGCTACTGATTCCAAACTGGTCTTTCAGCATCATCAGTTGCTAACAAACTCCTCCTACATCACATTGGTAAAGACACAGTACTAAACCCCAAAGAAGTTGTATCAAAAGCTGAATCTGTGTTAAAGCATTTAGACATCTCATTTCCTCACAGAAGTGAAGGTGAACAGGAAGATATTTAATCCTGTATAATTTCAAATTTTCACTACTGCACAAGTGAAAAGTTTCTGCACAGTTTTAACTATTTTTTCAAGGGATCAACAGGAAAGTGAAAATTGTGGAAGAATAACATAAGAACACTGATTTTTGAGTAATGCTTATTGGTCATTAAGTAACACCTCTACATAACACTTTTTCCCAACTGTTTACCATCCTTCCAGAGGCAGAGGGACTGTCCCAAGCTGTTTGTTACAGCCTCCAAAACAGTCACCTCACACACACACACACACACACACACACAAGATCAGCTGCAAATTCAGAAAGCAGAACTAAAACTACTTATAAGGTATAGAGCATGAAAACACCATGTGCTCCTACGTAAAAACACAGATGATTCAGAATGCAAGTACAAAAATACAAAACCCCAGAAAACACCAACACCATCACACCCTGTAACAGACTAAAAGCTCTAGAAGGGTAGGAGAGGTTCCCAGCTGGCTGGCTAGTGAACTGTGAGCAGAGGTGCCTTGGCTGTAACTAGCCAGCTGCTGACACCCTGGCTCTCCTCAGGCAGTCACTTCCCCAAATCACCTGTGAGCACCTGCCCAGCAGAGGCAGACTCTTCAGTGCTGCTCCCATCTATATTTCTAAGAGGCGTTTCCACCTCCTGTCTACTCACAATTCCCAGGTTTGTAGGGCAGCACATGGTAACCCCTTCCTCTGCAAGCAGGGGTTCTTACACTGGCTTGCACCATCCCTGCTGGACACTTATCAACCCACCTGAACAATGAGCACCAGGTAGAAACTCTACTTGTGAAGGGCTCAAATTAAGCATTTGGAATATCCAAAACTGCTCTAAGATTAGTTACTAGATCTCAGTGTATTGTCTTATTAGAAACACCCAAGAACAGAACCACCTGTTTTTCTTCAAACACAATGCTTTTAACAAGAGAAACCAACTCAGAGTTTGCTTATCATTATCCTCAGAACAGACCCTGATAATCAATGTAATTATTGAAAAGGTATATACAACTTCCATGGGTCATACACATAGGCAACATATGAATTATAGAGAACACTAGAACTCATCTGTAACAAAAGGCTTAAGTCATGACTTTACAGATGGAAAATTAATAATAGACAACTTTCATCTGAGTTTTAGAACAGAAGTTTACTGAAAGTTGTACCACTGATCTAAGAACAATATTCAAGAAGATATTTAGCTTTGTTAAAATCTTACGATTAATGCTGCTTGAAAGTTTTAGAAACATATATTCCATTCATGAACCATTCCACTCAAAAACTGCAGGAAGCACTTCCAAGGATAGTTATTAACTGGAGTTCCTCTGGTTTTCATTAGATCTATGACTGTCATCTTTGATAAAAATGTACAAGAAATGAATCCACTATTGAATCTTGTACCAAAATCTGTAAACTAGTTATATAACTTTTGACAACCCAGGTTTTTATGGTAGTGATCTGATATTTATAACAGTGACAGAACGTTGTTTTGACTTTCTACATATTACTGGAATATTTTAAGATTTTCACCAAAGCCTCATTTAAGACAGCTAATAACAAACCCCCACATATTCATGAACCACCATTTAATTTAATTTTTTTTCCCCAAAAACATTATCACTACCAGTTTGGAAAGCCCTCTAACTCATTTCTGGAAGATGACTGTGGTCAACTTTTAACAACACCTCCTAGTCTAGAAAGGATTTAATTTATAAAGACGCCCATCAGTTAAACACCGAGTGAGACAGTATCTCAGAATGTTAACAAAGTGCAGATTTCAGGTTTCAGCTGTAGCCAAAGGTGTTAGTTCTCCAGGGGAATGAAGACTGACTTTCAGGTTTTCACCTATATATTTTTTCCCCCCTCGTTTGTTTTTCTTTAGATGAAATTCTATGGTAAAACAAACCTGCACAGATGTGAAGGCAAGGTCAAAAGCGCTGCAGTTTTCATTCACCAGGAAGCTGCTTTGAATTAGTGGAACAGAGAGGTGTTTTACTTAAAGTTCAAAACGACAATTTGATCAGAGAGAGTTCATTCCATTTTTTATGATATAACTAGGATCAGAACACAAAGGCTCATACAGCATCTATTAGTCTGTGTCCTTATTTCAGGAACAGGTTATGGTTCTTTACAGTGCTTTTCAACATACCAGTATGGTAACAGCCATCTAGTTTCACATTACACAGATCTGTTTCTATTAAACATGCTGTAGTGTGAACAACAACATCAACAACACACATATACACACTTTGAAACTCACCTCATTTGAAGAGAAGGTTAAAGTGTGTGAACGACCTGACAGATTTGGTTCTGTCACTAACCCTGAAAGTTCACAACTTGGCTTGCTATGGTATGTATCATCTATGACAATTCTACTCTGCAAACAAGTGGAAATAACGTTTTATTAACTCACTCCTTAGAAAAGCAGGTCATAAGGTGACATTCTAGTAATTTTGATTTTTGGTAAAAAAATATTATGACTGTTATCTTTAGATCACATATGAAATGCACTCACTACGGCAAGCATCTGACTTGTTTTTGTTAAACTTCTGAATTTGAAAACACAATAACAAATTTAAAGCAACATCCCCAATAAAAGCACCTTGTGTGGAGAATTGGTCATAATCTGAAATGGTGCTAAAGTACACAAGCAAATACATGCTACTATTTCAGCAGGCATATCATGCTCGGGGAGAAACAATTTAAAATTTATTTGGTGGAAGTATTTATGCCAAATTTGTATCCAATTGAAATGTAAACAGGCGCTAGGAATGTGTTTCAGGTTCTGTTGGCAAGATAAAAAAAAAATTGGTCCTAATTGTTTATGGTTATTAAGATTCCCATGGCACAGAAGTGCCCTCGTAACTTATAAAGTTTCTCAACATGAAACCTAGGTTTAGACTTCATAGTTACCCACTACCAAACCACTGCAGTTGGCAGTGAAACAAATAGGCTGTTCTTTACCTGACATATATTGAAAATTGGAATAACAAGGAGCTTTTAACAGCTTGCAGATCAGCGTTTAAATTAACTTACGAATAGAGAATACAGAGCTTGACTACGAAAAACTTTCACAAGACTTTAAACTGTGATTTAAGGTACTTTATTTTATTGCTGTTCATTGTTAACAGTTTTGATGAGGATGGTTAAACACTGAAAAAGGTTGCCCAGAGAGGTGGTAGATCCACCCCTGGAAACGCTCAATGCCAGCTTGGATGGAGCTCTGAGCAACCTGATCTAGTTGAAGATGTTCCTGCTCATCGCAGGGCGCGTTGGACTAGATGACCTTTAAAGGTCTCTTCCAACCTAAACTATTCTATGATTTGATGATTCACTTTTGAGGCAGCTGCATTTGAGGCACAGAATCACGTAATCTGAAAATTACCTTGATATGAAAAATATCACAGAGATGTAAAATATATTCAGAAGAATTTTTATAATAAATGGACTTTATCAAGCTGTGTAAAATCTCCATAGTTAAAGTACCAAATAGTGTAAAACCACTGTAATAAAACTGAACATTTCAGAAGTTAAACAATTATTCAGATGTCTTTACAAAATTGGTTTAACACTTTAAATCTACAGTAATTATGCAGTTTGACAGCCTGAATACATTATTTTCAAAAGAGAAAATTCTTCTGAAATAAAACATATTTTGACAAATTTATTCGTTTAATAAATTAATCAAATATTATTATTTTTCTTAAATATGTAACAAAGTAAAATTCAGGTTAGAAATACAACTAATGTAAGAACTATCATATTGAAAGAATGTAAAATCTTCATAGCATTTACTGTTTACATTCAGTTATCACACTTAGTCTGTGTTTAAAGGAAGCTTTTGGATCTATACAACTGTTTCAGCATCTAACAGCAGCAGGATGTAGGTTCAAACTCATGCAACAGCCAGCACTCGTACAGCCCAGGCAGGTTGCCTGAGTAGCCTGTGACTATGAAAAAAACAGATGCTACACTTGAAAACTTCACAGCAGGTTTGGTAAGAAAATCCTTCTAAAGAATACTAATGGATGTGTTTCCCATAATATTTTCTAATTTGATTACCTCAGTTTCCAACTCAGATCCTGACTTCTACATTATTTTTCTTTATTGAGTGAAAAATAATTCTGTCAAAAGCATGCCTCCAACTTTTGCCTTCTAAAATTTATTTCACAGCACTTCTCTTTGCTGCCTACAAACCATAAGCAATTATTTGCCACTATTTTCTCTAATTTTCACTGTCTAATCAACTGTACTTTGTAAAGATGACATACCATACCCCTATATGCAGAAATAATCTGAGATTCTAAATTAAGCTGATCTTAAAGACACTTTTCATCAGTAACTTATACTCCTGTAGGAGAACTATGTTTTTGCACTTGTCTTCATTGAGCACTTCTGTATTTGTGTTCTGATTTCACTTTAACCCAAGCTCTCAATTTTCTAGATTATTCTGGTTTTGTTTTGGGGGAAGATACTTGATCTTTGCACTTCTTTTTACCCTAATTTAGTGATCTAGTGACACACATTTCTAGTCTTAAAAAAAACCCCAAAACCACCAACCAAAAGAAGAAGAAGAAAGTAGTAAAGAAAACCAAAAACAAGAAAAAAAACCCACACCACTGCACCATCCCTCAACAAACAAAAAATCCCCAACCACAACTTGAGTTTTCCTGCTACCTTTTCATGGAGTATGGTACTGTATGTGACTGAAAAGTGGTATTCTATTTACCATATAGATTATTTTATTAGTTACATTATATTTTAGGGACTACTTCAGTCTTTTAGATGTAAAAAGTATTACCACAATCAACAGATCCTTTTGTCCATCAACGTATTCTCAAATTAATTTCAACACAAACTGGAAATCTATTAAAGAACTTTTCCTTTACCCACCCTCAGTTCACTCTTTCTACCTTCGCAGAACAATTTAAAGCAATTAAGAAACAAAATTGTACCAAAAAAAAAGACAGGATGATATTTGAGCAACATATTCAATGAGACCTTAGAAAAAATATGATGAAAACATAGCCAGAAGTAAAGCATCTCAGCACCAGTTGTAATGTTTTCTCCTCTTCCTGCTCCTATTCAAATTTAAGTTTTAAATTTTAATTTAAATTCAATTTAAGGATTTAGAGCCAGTTGCAAATATTTTTGATTCTTGAAGAGCATAGAATTTGGATAGAAGAGGTTTTATAGGTATGCTTCCTAAGATTTAAAGTACTGGCAAATAAATATTTTACACCACTGTATTCTTCCTCACAATGAAAATGGAACACTATATACAAGCTTACAGAAGCTAAATAATGCTCTGGAAAAATAATGAATATGACCAGTATATATGTGTTTGTATTATGTCAGAGAATGGGACTAAATCAAGGGGCAGATTATGTAAAGGGACTAATTTAAGAACTCTGTAATTCAGTAATCTCATAAGGTTAAAAAGCCTGCACTCGCTCAGATCACAGGATTTTAGTTCTTGTGTTTCTAGTTTTCGCAAGCAACAAGAAGTTGATTCATTGCCAAATTGTGAGTTTACGACTAACTTCATATCATCACAAAATCCTTCTATGTGCATTAATGGATAAAGGTGAATTTTGCAGAAACAGAAAACGGTTAAAATACAATTACGCTTCCTTGCACAATCAATATTAAACACAACTACAGAAATTATACACAATGCAAAAGAATTGAGAGATTTTTAAATGACAGAGTTCTCATTTTAGGGTTTCTACTTTTACCTGCTCTTTAAGAAGTGCTTTCACCTGATCATATGGGATACTACAGAAATAAAACCCAATAAATATTATGGAATTAACAACAAGAAAAAAAGAGTATTCTTCCCTTAAATTCGGGAAAGATGATTTTGTCTTTGCTGTTATGTTGCTCGAATAACAAGACTCACTGCCATGTGGTCTAACACATTTCTCAGTTTCAATGTCTTTTCATAGTGAGGTTTACCAGCTAAAGCCTTACTGTAGTGCAAACTTAGTAATCAACTGCAGGTTAAGATCTACAAATATTAGTCATTCCAAGCAGTAGCTACTGTTACATTACCATCTTTATAAAAGACCCTAAACCTTGCAAAATAAAAACAGACAGACTTCGGGGGGGCTGAGGACAATTTTAGAATCAATTAATGTATGAGAATCTGCTCTTTAACAGGGTCAGCTTTCTATCATTTCACAGAGCAGGCATGGAGCTGAAGACTTGCATATTTTTTTAGCTGCTGGTTTGCAACTGGCACTAAGGAAAAGAGCAGTGAGCAACAATTACCAACTGGAGCATGAGAAGGAAACAAAAAATTAAACAGTAGGCAAGAAACCAGCTGGAAGCTTAAAGTGATCATCAACTTGGATAAAGTATACAATGATGATGAGAAAAGGCTATTATTTCAGGGCAATGTGGAAAGGAAGAGGGAACCCAACCTGCCAAGTATACCTTACTGATTGCCAAAAAAAGCACCTATATAAACACATTAAGGAGTGCTTAAGCTCATTATGGGTGCTTATAGGAGAAATGCAGCAGTGGAACTTTTACTATGCTCAGAAAAATTACCTGAATCAAAAAGGAGGAATGAAGAGGGGAACAATGGGTTCTTCTGAACCAATGACTCTGAAATCTGTACAGAAAACATCTCTTGCTAGCTTTGCTACAGCCTATTGAGAGATCAACCGTGCATTCCTATTTAATCGAAACTGTACCTAAGTGTATGTATATACCCTTCAAAACAGATCTTGCAGTCTCAAGATCCTCAGGTTATTTACAGAAATACCTTCTGTCCACTATGTGCTTCAACAGAAGTAAACAGTACAGGAACTGTAAATACACAAGACTGACACACACTGAAAGTAAACTGTCGCTTTACTTCAGAAATTAAAAAGACCCTACTCAACTTAAGTTCCTGTGTGGTTCTAAAACCAATTTCTGTATTTTTTACAAACTATGTATGCAGACAGCTAAATCCTGTCATAGGGACTGTAAGCTCACACTAAGAAAACAGAAAGTAATTTTAAAAAACGTGTTATAAAAGCATTTTAGTGCAATCAGCATCTGGAAGCATGGCAAGCCAACTTGTTATCTGCCGTCTACACAGAGTATCAGTGACTTCACAGACTACAACCCGGCCAGTTTCTCTTCTAGTTTGTACCTCATTTCTCTCTAATAACACAAAGGAAAAGGGAAAAATGAAAGGGTATTTCAGGCAACCAAAGTGATGAAAAAGTGTGAAACTCAAGAATAAACCTAGCTTATGAGGTTACTCAAATAGCTACAATTTTGAATCTGACAAAATCCAAAGGAAACAAGAATGAAAGTAAGTTAATAAGGCTGTTACTAATATTCTTACATTGAAATAGGTTTTAAGAAAATACTTAGCGCACATATTAAACTTCTTACTTTTTACAGCCATTTCTTTCAAATAGTCTAAACTGCAAAGATGGTAATTTTATGGTTATAAACTGAACTGCATAGCCTCACTCTGAAGATCTGGTTAAAAGACTTTTAATTATTAGAACATTATCAGTTACTCAGAAGCAGTTTCCTTGAAGAGACAGGTGTGTCTCTTGGCTTTCGATACTTAATTTGTTAATGATAAACAGAATGCTACCTTCATCCACCTGCCCAGTACTCCACCCCTACGTACCATGGTAAGAACTGGTTGGCCTACTGCCTGGGAAGCTAGCCTCTATTAGACCACATTAGACAGGGTTTTGGCTTTCAGAAGTATACTGTCCTAAAGCTAGATTCACTTTTAGCACTACATACCAGTGAAAAAACATACCCTGTGATTGTTCCTGAGATGCAACTTTAGAACAGCCCCCACTGATACTTGAACTGAACAGGAGGCAATGGGAACACTTGCAAAGCCTCTGCTTGTGAGGGCTGTGAAGCCTCAAACTTCTGCAGCAACGTTTGTAAGAGGTGATGTAGTCAAGGACTAAGTCATCAAGCTTCCGCATACCAAGCACCGATGTTTTTACTTTACCAAGATGCAATGCTTAAATATTCAAAGCACAGATTAGTCATCTTTACCTTGCTTCTGTTCTTCTCTTGACCGTGTTCACTACTGTCCTGCCCGCTCTGAGTAACGTGCAGGCTGCTACTAGAGAACTGAGGCTCTTTGTGGCTGTCTCCAAACCAAGAGAAAGGCATGCAAGTAGGAACAGGAGAATCCGAATCTGATGCAGACAGATTGTTGCCAGCATCATCCAACAGTTCGCGGGAACCTCTGAAATAAGTAATTAAATTGTGTTTAAACAACAACAGCAAAAAAACCCCTACCCTGCCTTTCAAACACACACACTCCACACACCCCCCAAACCAACAACAAACACGACTCATTTTTACCCCCTTCAGCAGCAAAATTGGTATTTAAAATGAAAGCTGATACTTGCCTTTACATATCCATGCAATTTATGAGCTTTTGGGGTATTTAACACAATTTAACAATTTCAAATAACTTCCTAATTTAATTTACTCAACATTGATCTTCCCAAGCAAAATACAGTTTTTATACTTAAGATGGGGTACAACATGTTAATCTTATGAGCCATTTTAAAATGTAACCCTGCTTTACTGATTCCTCTATACTATTCTATGTATTTTTCTTATTTTATGAGATTAGAAGCTCATCCCCACGTCATTATATTGATCTTCACAGAATTTTGCCACTGTTATATTTGCATGTACTTTAAGATCAAACAGTAGTTGTAAAAAAATTTTTAGGTTAAAAATTTTAGAAATGTAGCATGTATCTATTAAACAAACAAAACAATACCTGCTATCCAGAGAGCCTCTTAGATTTTCTTTTTCTTGTTTCTTGCCCTTGCCCCCAGATTTCCGTAATCCACTGAAGTGAAAAAACACAATTTTCATAAAGAGGTTACATTTACACAGTGCAAAATATCTTTTTAATCAGCAAGCTAGTTTTTACACTGATTTCAACAGTTAGAAAAAGCCACATGTATATTGTTACACAGAGCATGATTTTACAGATTATGCGTGCAATTAGAAAAGTACTGTGATTCATATTTTATTTAAGAACCATGACAGAATTATGAACGTACCTTTCCAAGACAACACAGAAAAATGCCCAAAGAAACTTAGCATATAGTGGATACAACCAAGAGGAAGAACACAGTTTTATTGCTATATAAATGTTCATGTGTAATGCAGAGTGACTTGAACCTTCTCTGCATGCAAAATAAGTTAGCATTCTTGTTATATATTATGATTTATTAGTTGCAGTTCTAGTCTGAGTTTTCCATGTCAGCTGGCTTCCACAAGCTTTATACTTGCCTCCAAAGAAGCAAGGCTCATAGTAACAATTTAGCAATGCTTCTCCTAAATCCCGAGAGTTCAGTTACCACACTGCATTTCCAGATAATATGCAGCTTGCACTGCTGTTTTACCCCTGTTTGCAATCTTGCCTCTGAGGAACAGCTGAGTAAGCAGCCACGATAGCCAAACCCTAAGTAACGGCAGCTCTACTGTAGAGGGAATTACAGCAAGACAGGTACCTATTTTACACTGTAACGCCAGCAGGACGTAACGTTAGAGTCTAGGCTCCAACAATATTTTGGCATAAAACTATGCAAGAATTTGCAATTTAATTCATACAGAAATTACGCGTTCAGATAAAAACCTGAAGACTCTCAAGAAAATATTTGAGGGGAAAAAGTACAGATAAATAAAATCAAAACGTGGCGGCAACATGAATGCAACATTACAAATTTGAGATGAAAAAGAATGTCTAGTGGTGTTGCTGTGAAGTAGCATTATTGGATTTTCTCAACATTTTTTTTTATTTAGAGAACATGATATTCTCCCAAAGTAATACTGAAAGCCATTTTTTTTCCAAATGAACACAAGTAAAATCTTACCCAAAATCTGGAAATCTCCTTTTGGACTTCCCTGATGATGTTCCTTCATTTGTTTCTACTGTCTTTTCTTCTGCTTTTCATAGAGGAGTGAAAAATAAAAATGTTATTCTAAAAATACTTACAAGTTTCAAGTACTTATGATGATGGTTCTACATCAATAAGATACTAAAACTGAGTAACAATGTCAAAATTCACATTCACACATGCAGATGCTAGCCAAAAATACTACAGCCATATCAACGTAAGTTATTCTCTATGGTATCTTCCCATCCTTCTAGGAATTGAAAAATGCCAACACAGCAGCTGCTTACAACTGATGAAAAATATTGCTTTTGATAAAACAGTGATTCTATACTGTCTACAGAAAGATAAAGCTTGCCACAGTGTTTTGCTTCAATGAATTGCAAGCAAAAGACAGTTTAAGATAAGTTTAGAAAAACAGTACCTGTCTTCCGCAAAGTGTCAACTCCAAAATACACCGAGATAACCCGTATAAGACGCATGAAAGAAACTCAGTTTTAAAGCAACAGTTGAGCAAGTACAGCTTTTAATCATCCTTTATTACCCTTGAAATACTATAAGATGTTCCTTTTGCATTTTTTCTGGTTCAGTAGCTAGCCCAGGCTAGCTCATTGGAACACAGGCTACTTATGCAAACTTCTAGCTCTAGAAAGTATGTCTAACCAACATGATAGCCAGTACCTGAAGAGCAGACAGATCCTAACAAGCTGAATTTCTTAGAAACAGTGTACAAACTGTGACTATTCTAAAGAAATAATTGAGACTTTGAAGCTCCTCCAAGACTGGCATATTTTCAAGACTAGAATACAATCTGCAAGGATCCAAGTTTTCGCCAGAGGGAGCACGTTTAATTTTCACTGCTCAATTATTAAGTGAAATTAAGTGACAAACTTAAACACACACTACCTCTTCCCACAGATTGTGACTGATTACAGCAAGTTCTAAATGTACTTCCTTTTAAATTCTCAGGCTACTAGATAGGTTTGTGGTTTTTTTAAATAACAGAACTATGCTTTGTATTGCAAATCAGGCGTTTCACAACTAAGCTGCCTATGAAAGAGATGCAGTCTGCTTTTTCTGAGACAAAGTAGGTTCTATGCGCTGCCTTCAGAGCTTGCTCCTGACATGAAGTAGTGTACACAGATGCCTTCGAAGATCAGAAAACCAAATCATGTTTATTACACAAAACTAAGGGCAACTCCCCATGACCCCATCAGCTAATAATCCTTCCTGAAACATACAAAGGTTACCTCGAAGTTTATATGCTGAATAGTCAGGTCTTTTTCCTTTTTTTTTTTTGGCATATCTGATCAGTAGTTTCTGACCAGCATCAGAACTTAATCTAATTAATTAACTGCTCCTTCTAAACATGTAACTTCCAATAAACTTACATGTTTAGAAAGTTAAACTAGTTATTTTTCCTGTCAAATACAAAATCAGAAGAATTAATTTTAATATTGACATTTGTTTCCACCTCATTTAAGAAAAGAGGTAATTCGTAAAATGCAGTGAAATAGGTTAAAGTATAGACTGATACATGAATGGATGTGAAGGTAATAGAAAGGATTTTTTCAATAAAATAATAGGTAGACATTTAAATATGGTTAGAAAGTAGCATTTAGTGTCATTTCAGCTACAAAGAGTGAGCTTTCAATACTAATCCTCATCTTCGATGTGCTACATTAATTAGCTCTTCCAGTGATTCTGCCAGTTTTAATAAAATGTTTGCAATGCCTCAGCCATCACAAAAAAAATTGTAGAAAAAAAAAAGCAAAATCACTTTAATATATTGGGTACTTGTTTTGATACGATTTAAAACCAAAAAAAAGCAAAACCAAAAACCACCAACCAACTAAAATAAAAGGAAGCTGTGATAGACAATTTTTGTTTAAGACTTTATAGAAACACATATAATGAGGAGAGTATAAAACAAATCCTGTTTCCAGGCTATCAAAAGAAAGGTTTCGTCCGAGGTGTACAGAAAAGACAGCAAGTATAACCCGCCTTTATACATTATGCTAGCTGACTAAAGGAAATAGCAAACATTTAAAATACTTTATCTGATCCCTTTTTCAAGTATTCATAACAAAAAAAGCCACATATTTCTATCAAGTAATGATTAGCAATGACTAGGCTGATTATAATCTCACCTTCTCCTAGTGAGAAATTTTCTATGAAGACAAGCTGAATAATGCAGTAATTCCTACAACATTCAGAAGCCATATCTTGTTTAAACACCTGGATAATACCTGGAAGCACACAGCCAACATGGAACCTTTCCAGGAATCAGGAAATCAGTCCAACTTACTCTCTGATACATCACTACTTACGAAGCTAAGTACATGGTACAACCTTTACTAATTATCCACAGTCAATGTCTTAGCTCCTCTCTAGCTTATGTCAAGGCAACCATTTAGACTCCTTAGATTTATTGGTTTAAGCTTTTACTGATCTGACTTGGGCCTATACCTTTCTGTAGCTGTTTAATTGAAACAGCATTTATTCTGCAGGCACCTTTTAGATTCTTGACACTGTAAGTCACTCCAGAAATGTTGAATTTTTGCAGCAATTTGGTAACGTTGCAGATGAAGAAATTAAAAGATAGGTAAGCCTATTTCAGAACATGCCACTGTTGTATCAAAATCTTTCACTAAGTAGAAATAGAATACAATGAACTTGCATAATCTTTTGCTAACTTCAAACTTTCCTGAGGAGTTAACGAGTGGTTTTAGAACAGGTAATTAATTTTGTAGTAAATTAGTTTTCTCTTAAAATAGTTCAGTATTCATTTATATCTAAAATCTGTAACACTTTAACGGTGAAGAATTAAAATATTAATAAACCCATAGGTCTTACCCTTGGCCTCTCTCCCTTTCCCTTTTGCTTCTTTTTGCTTAACGTTCCTGGGATACCCTTGAGGAGAATTTGGAGCCATCTCTTCAGGAGGTGAACAAGTGGTAGTTGTGCTATTTTCACTGCTTGGCTTGTGTACTGGGGAAGAGTGTGTGGAAGCAGAAGGACTTGACTCTAGAGGACTTTCTGTGCTTTCTGTTTGTTCAGGCTTTTCACTCTTTCGATCTATGTCATCCAGGTGTGGGAGAGTAAATTTTTCACTTGTTTCTAAGGTCTTGGTTAGGTACGCAGTGGAAAGCTCTCTGTTGAGAACAGTATCTTCTGAATCATCTTCCTTCTATAAATTGAAAAGTTTTTTTAAGCATGACGTACAATCTTTTACTATCTGATCTTTTATAAGGATGTAAGCATATGCTATGCTACACACATAATTCCTCAGCTTTAACTTAAATTTTAACTTAAATTTTAACTTAATCACTTGTAGATATCATCCAAATCACGTGAAGCAGATTTTACAGGCTGTCCTTTATCTGCACATCCCAAATCATCTTTTTCTAGCCAAGTCAGAAATGTTCTGGTACATCTCAGCCACTTCAATTCAACGCAACCACTTTTCAGTCTAACTGAAGTAGTTCTGTCTTCTCCCTCTGTGACAGGATCTCTCATATACTGATTACATACACCTCAATTCTTCAACTGTTTTCCAGAAACGTGCTAGAATGTTTTACTGGTATACTTTTTGTGGACCTAAATAATTCCTTATGGAATAATGAAGCATTTCAGAAGTGTTTAGTTTTTGAAGAGATTTGTAACTAATTTGTTTCAGATGGAGGAATTAGAAGGTAGGTAAGCATATTTCACACCACACCACTGTCACTGTATCAAAATCTTTTAGTAAGCAGAACACAACAAGCTTGCATACTTCGCTAACTTCAAATTAACTGTGCCAAAAAGAACATGTCAGAGATCATGTATGTGGTATGAACCCAAACAGGGTTTTTGACTTGATACAGCATAAGAATATAATGCTTTGGCACAGTCTGAATGAAGCATGGACAACATTTACAATTGCAAATATAGACAAAACTGAATATACATTCAGGCTCATCAGTACATAATTATACACCAATATCAATACCTGTAGATATGCAGTCTGTTGTCCAGCCCCTAGAGATTCTTTCAGCTTTGATCGAGAAGGTGGCTGGCGTTTTACTTTCAAAGCAAGCTGAGCTTTTGCTTTGTGGGCACTGGTGTCTAATCTTGGAGTATCCCCAACAAAAGCATCAAAATCTGCAACAAACACATACTACTTTAAAACAAAACAAACACAACAACTGGTAGGCAAGTTCTCCACCCCACTGTAAAGAAAAATATTCAGAAGTCAAGTCACAATTATTCTACCTGTTATTCATTACTATATGAAAATACTGTTTTATATGTTACAATAGCAAATCTAATGAATTTGAAATACATTTCTGCCCATTTTCTTCAATTAAAAAAATAAAAATCCATCAAGATATAATTGTATCATGGCTTGAAAACTGAATTTTGTTCTCAAATAGATGAGAATTTGTGCCCCAAATGTACTTTCCTACCCTAGTTCTTTAAGATGCAAACTCTTACAAAGTACATAAGCATCCACTAAATCTTTTTAGAATATGCTTCTTGTTTGAACCACCATCTGATATTTTATAATGTTCTGGGCATAAAATTACAAGACAAAAAAATTGTATAAAATTTTGGGTAAATCATAGCTTTAAATCAGTGGGATTTTAACTGATGTATCTCAGTGTTCTAGTCCCACTAACTTTACCAGTTTCACTAATAGACAATCTGAATAGTGAAGCACTAATGAAGATGGAATTCTCTCCATTGATCTCCTCTTTCCCCCAGCATTTAAGGAATACATTAGTACAATACTGAAAATACTGGGAGACCTAAACAAAACCACCCACACTGGTTCAGGTCAAACATTTACCCAGTCAATAAGAAATAGCAAACACTTAATGTAGCAAACACTACACATATAACTCCTCCTAATTTTTGTTAGGCACAAATCAAAGATCCTACAATCTACTTACCAGAAATTAACATATCTGAGGAATTTAGTCTTTCTTCTATTGATTCTGTTTCCTTTTCATTTTCTTCTCTTATCTTGGACTGTTCATTATGGTGGCCTGGACTTTGACAGCCATCTTCCAATAAACTGTCACCTCCAAACATATATGGGATTCTCTCATATACTTTTAATTTACTTTCAAGCTCTGAAATCTGCAAGAATTAAAATTCAGAAGTGAGATAAACTTCTGCATTCTCAGAGAGTTGTATTTCAAAATATAATACTGCTTTACTTTTTCCTGATATATTTTCAGCTGTTCTGCATATTTCTGGTCTCTCTCTTCAAGGAGCCTTGAATGATCCTCTTCTCTTTTCATAAATTCTATTTCTCTGGTGAAAGAAATAAATATATATGAAAGAGTAATATAGAGAAATGTAGAAAAATACATAAAATATGCACTGTTGCATTTACTAAAAAGCATTCTATTAGCAAACATTGAAAAAATCAGTCTGTAAGGTGTAACTGATTCATTAATCTTGTAACATCACAAAATGACCTATGTATTTATATGCTTTTACTTTCTTTGAAAGAAAATACGTATGACACTATAATTCATTCCGGGCTGAAAAAGGATGAGTTGCAACACTTTTCCTACAAAGTAACAACCACCTCTCTGCCTTTATGTATGGCAAGCAAGTTGCATACACATTTAAAGTGCAGATTACATCTTATTCTCTTCCACAAAGATACATGCACATATAATATTTTCCTTCCAAAAGCTATGGTAGAATTCCTTGTAGGAAAATAAATTGCATTTCAAGTTTCTACTTGGTTCATCCTACAGAAATTGCAATGGCCAGGTTTTAGAAAAAGAAACGATTACAAGAAGGAAACAAAAATAAAAGCTGCTTTGTCCTGCAAGTCAGATGGAATAACATTCAAAACCAGAAAATAAGTGTAGAACATCTACACAAATGCAAAAGCTTCAGCGACAGTCAAAAGAAGTAACAGGAATTTGCTAAACAGTGAGGAAATGGAAACTAGCATGTTAGCAGTCATCTTAACCTACTTTTGAACTTCCATGTGGATAAGCTTGGGAGGAAAGGGGAAAGGAGACCTTTAAAAAAGCTCACCAAACAGCACAAAAATGCACTGTGAATAGTAACATTTCTGGATGTGGACAACAGAGCAAAGGATCATGCAACCTGCCTTTAAAAATTAGTAGCAAGTAGAGAAATCAGGGACAATAGAATTATATGCTTACAGTAACTATCAAAAGCAACAGGTGTGTTCTGTCTTATTGAGACACTTCTACAAGTATTTTGCAATTAGCTCTTGTTTAGCTAAGAGGAAAGAACATAGAGCAAATACACAGAACTGCACAACAACAGTGCTGAAGTCTTACACAGGAATATCTAATCAGCAGAATTACCTCTACAAAAAAACCCAAATCTGTTAGGAGATTGAATATACTCTTTTCATGCTGCCATTTTGATGTGCCCCCAAACTCCTAAATTTTCTCAAAACTCCTTTTACTCCCCCTACAAAATGTAACTCCTAACTCAGACTGAATCACACATATCTGACTCTTATTATATACTCTTTGATGTGTATCCTATCCAGAACATTTAAGTTGGTTGAAGCTAGAGGGTTTTTCCACAAACAGCAAAAGGTATTGCCAAATACTTCATGCCAAATTTCAAGTAGTCCTTCCAAAAGTACAGAAACATTACAGTTTCTCAACTAAGTTGTTTTAAAAATTTGTTCTTAACATATTAAATCTTTTTTCCTAATCTTAGAATCAAAAGCAGCAGCAAAATTTTTTGAGAACCTTCACAGAAGCTGGTGACTTAAGGTATGGAAGAATTTAGCACGTATAGCTCACTGCTTCCCTAAACTCTGACAAAACAAAAGGAAGTGTGTTAAGAAAATCCTAACCCTAGCCATTGTTCTCAGTTTTCCCATAATGTAAAAAACATACAAGAAAGAAAGAGACCTTGTAATTTGGTGTACTTACTTTTGTTGGTAATCTTTTAGCAATTTCTTGGCCTTGCTGTATTTCTTTTCAAGGGCATCACATTGTTCTTGAGTTTCTTTAAGATGCTCATTTACTGTTTTGCATAAACTCTGTGCCTCTAACCAGTAGGTCTCTAACTTTTTAATTTTTTCTTTGCTTTCGTCTAAGTTTTGCTGAAGTTGGACTCGACTCAGTTTCCATTCATTTTTTTCTGCTTCAACAATTTTTAACTGAAAAGATTAATAGTTAAGGAATTAATCTAAGCTAAAAGGTGAAATAAACCCCAGTGTTTATATATGTTTAAGTAGAGAATAGCTAATACCAATTAAGTACTTATCAATAATACTAAAACAAGACAGTGAACTTCTAAAGAAATCATATCAACTCTTCTAACCCTTGCTGATCCAAGTGAGTTTATGACTCAGACCCAAGAGTCTTTTACTACTTCCTCATTCATATTGCTTGTTTTTAAAGATATAAGATGAATAAGGTCTTTACTGTCAGCTTATATTGACTTGTTCAAGATCTCACCATCTCCAATACCTCTGGAGAGGCCTATTTTGGTTACCTTTAATAGCAACTGGAGACAGAGAGTCTTAACCTGTATAACACAAAACCTCTGTCCTAGTACTTTGTTTCAAACAGCTTTTTGAATAAAGCTAATGAAACCAGTTGATCTTCCCTGGTACTTCATAAGACACTGGTTTTCCTAATAAATTATGATATACCTATGGTTTGCTTTTCTGGAGCTAATGCATAAAAACACCAAAGCAAAGGGAGGGGGCCCCTTCAGCTTGACAGCAGCCTTGGAGGAGAGAGCAGGCAGGATACTGCTTGGTTTGTCCATGCCTCCTTCTTTGGGGACACCATTTATACTGAAGAAATCACTGCTTTTGAAGCCAGTCAATATCACCTTGCTCATGGAATACTGATGCTGAAAGGACCAAGAATTTCTTGAATTAAAAATGGGGCAGTAAGTTGTACTAATGCTAACACTTTTAACAGCTTTTTAGCAATCCAGTTTAGCCAAATTTCATGATAACTGCGAGGAGGAGCACTGTCAGAAATCAAAATCAGAACTGTCATAAGAACACAAAGAAGTTTTGGCTGCCTTGCCTCTCTACAGTTGGAGCTCTGAGTGCAAGAAAAATAGATACCGTTAGTCAAAATTACTGCAATCTGAAATACTTTCTCAACCCTCAGCAGTGTGCTGCAACTTGTCCAAGGGTATGCATTTCTCAGCAAAGCAACATAGAAGGGCAATGGAATAGAAAAAGCTGCTCACCTACAACAAGTATTTCCAGAAAAAGGCCATGCACAGGTCTCCATCAATGAAAAAAGCAGCAAAAAGAACCAACCCTCACAAAAAAAGAAGCTGGCAAAAAACTCTCTCCCCAAAACAATTCAGAAATTTGAGGAGGAAAATATTTGAGAAATCATGGCAGACTGCCGAAGTTCCCGCAGACTGGAAGAAGAGGAACATAACCCTGACATCCAAAAAAGGGGAAAAAAGAAGACCCAGGGAACTATAGGCCAGCCAGTTTCACCTCTGTGCCTGGCAAGATCATGGAGCAGATCCTCCTGGAATCTCTGCTCAGGCACATGGAAAATAAGGAGGTGATTGGAGACATCCAACATGGCCACCAAGGGCAAATTGTGCCTGACAAATTTAGTGGCCTTTTATGATACTGCCACACACTTGGTGGACAAGGGCAGGGCAACAGATGTCATCTACCTGGACTTGTGCAAAGTATTTGACACTGTCCCGCATGACATCCTGGTCTCAAAATTGGAAAGTCATGGATTCGATGGATGGACCACTTGGTGGATAAGGAGCTGGCTGGCTGGCCGCACTCAAAGGGTTGCGGTCAATGGTTCAATGTCCAATTGGCGGCCAGTGATGAGTGGTGTTCCTCAGGGGTCCGTCTGGGACCAGTGCTGTTCAACATCTTTGTTGGAGACATGACAGTGGGGTAGAGTGCACCCTCAGCAAGTTTGCTGATGACACCAAACTCGGTGGTGCAGTCAACACGCTGGAGGGAAGGGATGCCATCCAGAGGGACCTGGACAAGCAGGAGAGGTGGGCTTGTGCAAATCACATGAAGTTCAACCAAGCCAAGTGCAGGGTCCTGCACCTGGGGCATGGCAATCCCAGGCACAAATACAGGTTGGGTGGAGAATGGCTAGAAAGCAGCCCTGAGGAGAAGGACTTGGGGGTGTTGGTGGATGAGAAGCTCAACATGAGCCAGCAATGTGCACTGACAGCCCAGAGAGTCAACCGCATCCTGGGCTGCATCAAGAGAAGTGTGGCCAGCAGGTCACAGGAGGTGACTCTGCCCCTCTACTCTGCCCTCGTGAGACCCCACCTGGAGTACTGTGTCCAACTTTGGAGTCCTCAACACAGGAAGGACATGGATGTGTTGGAACGGGTCCAGCGGAGGACCATGATCAGAGGGATGGAGCACCTCCCCTATGAGGACAGGCTGAGAGAGCTGGAGTTGTTCAGCCTGGAGAAGAGAAGGCTCCAGGGAGACCTTATAACAGCCTTTCAATATCTAAAGGGAGCCTAGAGGAGAGCCAGAGAGGGACTCTTTGTCAGGAAGTGTAGTGAAATGACAAGGGGCAACAGTTTTAAATTGGAGGAGGGGAGATTTAGATTAGATACTAGTAAGAAATTCTTTACAGTGAGGGTGGTGAGGCACTGGAACAGGTTGCCCAGAGAAGTCACGGATGCCCCATCCCTGGGAGTGCTGAAGGCCAGGCTGGATGGGGCTTTGAGCAACCGGCTCTAGTGGGAGGTGTCCCTGCCCATGGCAGGGGGGTTGGAACTAGATGATCTCTAAGGTCCCTTCCAACCCAAACCATTCTATGATTCTATGTAAAGAGGGGAAACAAGATAACAGAAATAACTTTCTGGTTAACGGTCAGCCACAAACTAGTATTTGTATGTGCCAAATCTATACGCAAATAAGATAAGTTCTGTCCACTGAAAACATTCTCCTATTTGTTTGGGAGCTTGTTTCATACAGTATTCCTTCATATTCAGTTCTACTCAAAGCAGTAATACTGAAGCATTCATTTTATAATGGCACAGGGAGGATTTTTGGGTTGGGTTTTTTTGTTGTTGTTGTGTATTTTTTGGTTGGTTGGTTGGGTTTTTTTGGTGCCTTTTTTTTTTTTTAATTTGAGCACTGCTCTTCAGCTTAAGAATACTTGTCTTCGGAACACAGAGTACACAGAGCCCAATGCCTAAAAAAGACTGTTGCCTTCTGCGTTCAGCCTGTTCTCGGTAGAGTAGAAATAAAGAAAAAAAGCAAAACAACTACCACCAAATAATAATACTCTTTGAAAACTTACTTTCTCCTTCAGTTGATTCACTTCAGCTATTGTTACTGCGTGTTTTAATTGTAGCTGAAACAAACAAACAAAAACTGTATAAGTACACATAAAATTGCACTTGAAATGCTTAAGTATTTGTCCATGATTTCCTTCTTCCTCCAACCGTTTTTATAGTAGCATAAAGTCAACTTAATTATTTGTCAATTACAGAAGCGATCATGAGCTCCTACTAAAAAAAAAATATTAAAAATTAACTCAAATTAAAACCAAAAAAGCTCCATGGTATTCTATTTGCTACAAAAATCAATACATGACCACCTAAATCTCCACATTGTTATCTACACGTTAAGATAAGTGAGGATGTTAAAATAATGTTTCAATGTGCCAGGAGAATGAAAAGGCACCAATGCACCTCTGACGACAACTGGTACACAGAATCAAGAAAAAATTTAACAGTACTAAATATTTTTACCTATCAGCACTTACAAATAAACACGCTGGTTTTGTTTTAAAATTAAGCCTTGTACTTCACACCACAAATAGGATTATTAGAAATGGGTAAAGACTACACCTAAGCCAAATATAGATTATTGTTAACATATCTTAAGAAAACAGCACAAATACAAGCACAAAAGCACATTTTCTTGACAACTATTTGTTACTTCTTGTTTCTCACTTTCCATCCATAAACCTGGGGGTATTTTTTTTTTGTTTTTTGGTGAGGCATAATATACACCAAACACACATTAAAACAAATTAATCCATGACTATCCTTTATTTAGATTATGTGAATAACAGCATAGTAATGATTCTAGCTGAGAATTTAATTGTATCCCAAGTAAATACAGCACTTTTCAAAGGATGCTGTAAGCCTGCTGCTATGCTTCCTAACCTAGAAAAACCATAGATGTTCTCTAGTGATAAACAGCCTGAAATTTCAATTTCCTCAATTACATCATCAATGTTATCAAGAAAGCAAACTTAAGGAGGTCTGCAAAATACTGGTCTTTTATAAAAATAAGGTGATGTATACACAAATGGCATCTAACAAAACAGTTGCTTTGCAGTGTAATTTTCTCCTCCAGAGTGAAAATGACAGGGACTTAAATCTACTGAAGAAGCCCAGACCTCTAAATGCCGAGGACTGCATCCCTTGACTAAATTCCACAGACCTGAATATAGAAAATATGCTCTTTTATAAAAACCTTTGGAAAAAAGGAACCCAATTTTTCAATTATGTTAAGTTGGGATTCAGTCTGGAGCACCCTATTTAGTTTACATATTCATTGCTTCCAAAAAATACACCATAAAAAAAATCCAGAAGGGATCACCTGAAAAAACTCTCCAAGCCAAAACCATGCCTATCTACAGAATGAAGTGGTTTTATGTAGGTAGAGATTTCCCAGAAGAGCTCAGAAACTGCAGCAAGAGATTACATGTGTTTTTCTTGTCTTCCTGAAGAACATCTAACCACAACACTTGAGACCATTCAAAATGGGCATACTATTATGCAGCAATAAATATGAAGTCCAATGGGCCAAAGAAGGACTAAGACAAGCATTGTATCTATTTAATGCAATACTCAGACATCACAAGAAGGAGGGAGGTGGTGTTGGGTTCTAATGACCGTTCCCAAGGATTTTTTTTAGTTTCATTTAAATCAAAGGACCATTTAATATATGTATGTCTATGGAAGCTGGGATCAGAAAATTACAGAAGAGCTATCTTTCAAGAGACATTTACCAGAAAGATGTATTGGTTATACTGGGAAAATAAGACCAAAACCACAAGGGGCACATGAAGGAGATTATATCCAAATCTTACAAGGTTCAGGTGTTTCCCAGTGCATCACAAAGAATATTTAAGAAACTGCTACTACACCTCTTTAAATTTAAGAAGAGACTGTGCTGAATCCATATCCAGTGATAAACCAATATCTTCATTTTCAGGAAGATCAAAAACTTCCACAGATTTTCCATGTAAATGTGACTCATATGTATCGTCGTCATCATCATAGTCATCATCCTGACAAAACACGAAAATCATGACACTGTAACACACACTCTGCATTATGTGTGCAGCAATAACAAAAGCACACAATCAAGGAATCCAAACAGTTGCAACGCTTTTCTCAACTAGTTATTACTCCTTTTTAGTTTCTTATACCTATGATGAGTTTTAAAGATGACTTGCAAACACCGCCATCAAAGTGCCACAGAGAGAGCTAAGTAACCCAGGCATACAACAATCACAGACAGCTGCTACTAAAAAATACCTTCTGGATTATTGATAAATTGGAAGTATAGCAAGTAGGGGTAATCATATGCCTTAATAAGAGTATTAAGCTGTATTTTCTGTTTTTAACAAGTTGCTTGTGTTACGCTTTTTTTGCTTCAATTTGATTCAAAAAACATTTCTTCATTTTGCAGAAGTTATTGCATGTAGTAGTATTTTTAAAATATGTAAGTATGTATGATGTTTTACCTGCTCTGTATCATCATGACCATAGTGCTGCTCATACAGACATCTCTCTTGCTCTAAGGTCTCACTAATGAGGCGGGCTACTTCACTCTGAGTCCCTGGCTTCTCTCTCCCAATCAGAAACCTATAGAAGAAAAACAAAATACCTTGCAGCAAAAAGCTTAAGATACGCTTAAGTAATTAATTTGCCATGCTGTTGCCTTCAACAACATATTTGTAAAACTTTCAGATTATGGTTTTGTATTCTCCATTAATAAAAAATATCAAAAAGAAAGTATAATTTCATAGAAAACATACGTACCTCACTGTGCCTTTGGTGTTTTTTAATACAGTGGCTGCAAAGAACTGAGTAACTCCCACTAGACTTATGCCATCAACCTCAACAATTTGATCATTTACTTGAATTCTGCAAAACAAATAAAAGCTTAGCTATGAGTTCAACAAAAACATTTTGGCTTGATAGATTTTTGACAAGTATCACTTAAAACTCACTAGTATTTGTAATGAGAAATTCTGAGTCTTGAGAAATTAATTGCTTAAAAACCATCTCCTGATCCTCAGTTACTATGCAGATCACCAATTAAAATTTATATGGTATTTGCCTTGATATTTTTTATACTAATACACAGTAACTGGTGTCCTGAGGTGTGAACATGATTATGTGGCAATTTTACATATGGGCACATTCTAAGCTTTTCTCATATATGCTGTAAGCAGACCAATGTTTATTTTGCAAAAATGTGCTATATTAAAAAAGACCTCCATTTTTAAAAAACGATAATGTAAAGCAAGAATGTAGTATTTATTCAGCTGCATTCAGCTTTTGTACTTTTAATCACAGTATTCAGCATAGCCAATGAAAACGACTGGGCTCAATTAGAAGTTTGTAATAAGCATAATCAATTCAATGAAAAACTCACCGTCCATCTCTCTGAGCAGCTCCTCCATCTGTTATTGTTTTTACAAAAATGCCTAGTTTTTCCAGTCCCTGATCAGCACCAACTCCCATTCCAATAATACTGATGCCCAGACCACTGTCACCTAAGGGATTCAAAAATCTAACATTAGCTGCATAAGACAAGATGTAACACTTAGCAGTAGTGAGCTGTTTCAAAGCATTCCAAGTCCTCCCATACAAGACACGTGAAAATTCACTTAGAAAATACAGTCATCTTTTTTTTTAAATCTAGATACTACTTGAAGCCTTTTTGTTCTGTAGTTATAACTGCCTGATAGACTCAGAGCTTCATGGTATCTGGAGGAGATAGCAAGATTTATTAATGTATATATTTTGGTGCAGATATGTCCCTCAGTAATGTACCCTTCCTGACTTACTATTTAGTATGACAACTTGCACTTAGAGGACTCTCCAGTTAACATTCTCTAAATTCAACAGAACTAGCCACAGATGAAAGTCTGAACACACATGCAAAAGACCTAAATTCAAGGAAAATACAAATTTTAAATTGCTTTATCTTTTGTACAGGATCTATTGCAAGTGTTCAAAGTTTGGTTTCACCTTTTTCAATTTCCACAGGAAACACTTCCATTTTTTCCACCCTTTTCTCAAGTTCGTACTCAGCTGAGGCTGCAACAGGGTCAACTTCTTCATTACGTCTATCGTAGTCTTCATTTGAGTAAGTACTGAAAACCTAAGAAAGGTAACAGAAAACTTTTTTTAGTGCTTTACCACCCACTTCCAAACATGATACAATTTAAAGAAAAGCAGTAAGGAAATTAAAATGATAATTTTGGACATCCCATTTTTTTAAAAAATAATCAATTTAATAAATGCAGCTGCTGTAAGACAATTTCCAACTTGCACAGAGGTTACATTTTATGAGTTTCAAAACAATTCCTTAAGCACTCTTTGTGATGTAAATGCACCAAATAGTTAAAAGAAATCAGTCACAGAAATCAGTCATCTTCTCTGATACAGGGTGAATTTTTTTTTTTGACTACATTCCCTCAAATCCTTCTTCCGCTCTTCTTCCCTCCCCCCCACCGCACACCATATGCCAATTGCAACGCTTCAAACAGATGTAGTTTTCTGATTTTGCAAGGGAATCACACAGTTTCCCAGGAAAAGGAAATGCCTTGTTACATACACTACTATTTTTAGTAATCACTCCAGCTGAATTCTAAACTGTTAAAAATAAAAGACAAACAAACAACATGAATTAAGACAGAAATCTAGAAAGAATGAGCTACACGTAACAGGGTTAGTTTTACTTAATAGCATGTTCATTAATTTTTATTTAAATTAATAAGTTAGGAACAAAAAGAAGAAAAAAAAACAAACCACATCTCATTTATCTGAAAACCAAGGTTTATCTGCTTAAGCTTTTGCAGGCACTGAGTGTTTTACTCAACATCACTGTAAGATTAAAAACAGTTATGGATTGCAGCTGGATCAGCCATATCGCTAATCAAGAACATGCAGTGCTGACATAAAGTTAATTTACGCTGGCCTACTAAGTTTTTTCAATTTTTGCATTTTTTTCACAAAGACTACCTACCTAGGCAGGTAACTGCAATCACGTGAATAGGACAGAAACAACTGTAATTAGCTGTACTAAACATTTTCCCAGGGAATTTACATCCACTAGCATATGGTATTACCTCAGCATGGCAGTAGCCTCACACACAGGAAAATGTATCAAATAAGATTACCAAAAAGCAACTAATACAACTCAGTGTTTCCCACGGGGAGCTTACTGCTTCACCTTCAGGCTACAGCCGGAGGACTGTTTCACAAACTCTTTGCCAAATCCTGCAAATGAGCTACTGCAGAAACATGGCATGGCCATATAGCAGTCCAGTAAGCAAGATTAGATCCACTTCAGCTGAAAGGGAAGGAAGAAACCACTCTCAGAAGCCTTATGTTTCCCTCAATAAAAGAACCTTCCTGAAAAGCTGTTCTTCCTAAGTCTTGCATGAAGGTAAATAAACCAATTAACTCCTTTGGACTATCACACAGACACCAGTGGGCAACACCTGGACACAGAAAGATGTGTTGCACTTACAGCATCTGGCTTCCATAAACTTTACAGAAAAATCTGCAAAATAGACAAAGAAAGGCATCTAAAGGTTTTCAAGTATCCTTACTCTTACTGCTATATGAAAAAAGGTGGCCAAGTTTTTTAAATTATCCCTCCCCACTTCCATCAGCCAAACGATATGAACCAGAAGCATTTAATGAAAGACTATTCTCCCTTTGGAACAAGACCAGTCTAGTTTGGTTCCTTTCCATCTCAGTAGAAAAATCAATCTCTCTAAAGTTATAATCAAGTTATAATAAGATGGATCTCAAACTAATAAAAAGTTCATGAGTGGACAATGAGAATATTCGAGTTCTTGAGAACAAATCAAATACTGGGGCACGAAAAAAGCATCATGTGCTTATTTATAAGTGTATATATGATCTAGTATTAATAATACAGCTAAAATGTTAAGGAATCAAATGGCTGAATGAGAAAAATGTGGAAAATGGTAGTAGTTCATTTTGGAGACACTGACACCTGCATTTTCTTGATTCTTTATAACTTAGTGGTCTAACTCCCAAAGCAGAAGATGATGCAAATACTCAGTACCTACTGAAGAACTACATTAGGAAAGGGATGATGAGTTCCTTACACAACGATTTATAAAACACTGGAAATCTGGGGCGAAGCAAAGCTGCACCATCACAGAAGTATTACATATGCTGCAAGTCTTAGGCTGCCAGCACTAAAATATCTCTGGAATTTCTAAAAAATATTAAATATTTTTCCAACTTGAAGATAATAGCATTGTACTTGATAGTCTCATCAAGTTTGCCCATTTTGACACAAAATTGATCAGAAGAATTGATCATCTGCCAGGAGTGTATAATAGAATTTAAAATCAGTGGTGGCTTAGATTCCAGTGATTTTTATAATTGTTGTTAATAAAATAATAGCACAAACATATCCGTCCAAATGAAGACTACTAATATTTATGCACACTAGCTTTTTAAGAAAATACTACCTGAAATCAATTCTGACTAATCCCCTAAGAGAAAGAATTCATACTTTTCTATTAAAGTGACAGATGACAAGTGCGTGAGAACATTTAGGTAATATTCTAAAAACTATAATCTCACAATTAAGACAAGATAGATCCATTTCAAAATAGTAAGAAACACCCCCTCTGACTTCAGAAAAAAAAAAATTGAGGAAAACCATGAATTTACAAAGAATAGAGGAAAAGCAAAACTGATATATAACCAGAAGCCAAACAAAGCAATAACAAAAAGAAAAGCAAGAGCACACTAAGAAAACTATGGCCAAAGAGTCAAGGGCAAAAGACAGAATTTTTTATTGTTTAAATGTAGTATCATAACATGGTATTCATCTTTTATGAGACGGAAACAGTAAAATTGCTGATACTGATACAGAAAACACAGAACTGCTCAGCAAGTTGTTCCTGCCAAGTAGCAAAAGTAAAATTAAACACAGTTAAAATGTGTATAACAAATTATGGAAGTTACAAGTTACACAGTTTAGAAGATTGATGAGAAAGCTAAACACAGTTCATCCCTGCACTGTGTCTGGCAGGGTTTAGTCACTGAATCAAATGCAATAGGGACAAAAGAAATTCTAATCTTACTATTTAAAAGCCACTGCTAGCCAGAGATTGTAAAATTATTAGTGCACAAGTGATATTTTTAAAAGATACACTTCAGCAAACACAAGTTATTGTCTTAACATAGGAGAAACCAAATAAATTTTACTGTGGAAACCATGTGAATTTTACAAGCCTTTCACCATAACTTGTTATATATCCAGAAGGCTAACCAAGATTAATAACTTCTGGATCCTGTCAAGCTAATAAATGATGAAAACCCCTGTTATCTGAAAAGAAGAATTTCTTCTTACACTGAAGACCCCTTTTCTTCAGAATGAATAAAAATAATCTGAATCCAAAAAAGTTCTGACAGAAGGGTGAATTTTTAAGGACTATTTTAATGAAATTGTTAAGATATATATAACAGGAAGTTTTCAAATATATACTTAGTCCTTGGACAGGAACTATATTTATTTGGAGACAGAACAAACTGCATCCTTAAGAACCAGAAAGATGAATCACTTTGTGAATGCAAAACTCAGTTTGCCTCCTTCTTTGAAGATGTGAATATTAACATCAAGATTGGCACTCAAAAAAAAAACCCCAACGCAGCCTACTGTCTAAGAGACCATTCAGTTCATGTTACCATGAACTGAAAGTCTCCATTATATTACCTTAGTGCTATCACAGAAAAACAACAATGACCTTGCTTCATTCAAACTCTTAGCAGTACATAAAAAGCTCTACTTAAGAACTATGTTAGCTTTAGCAGAATGTTAATTTTGTTAGAGGGTAAACACTGATTTACCACATGTTTGCATGAAACAGCTACAGAGTCATAAAACATAGTCTAGAGACCTCCAGTACCACATTAATTTCTAGTAGATAGATTTGTTTGTGCCTGATCAAAAGCAGAACATTAAAAAAAATATAATGAAACAGTAAGATTAAGAAATCAATAACTGCCCAGAAGGGCTCCCAACTAATTGGGATGGAAGCAATACCGACATCACTTCAAAATTCTCATGTAATACCACAGTATTTTTGGGAAAGCCTCACATCGGTGACCCATAACCAGGACCCATAGTCCTGGTAGACAGCACACTTCCCATGTGCCAGCCATGTGCCCTTGTTGCCAAGAGGGCCAATGGAATCCTAGGCTGCATAGGAAACAGTGTGGCCAGTAGGTCGAGGGAGGTCATTCTCCCTCTCTACTCTACACTGGTGAGGCCACAACTGAAATACTGCATCCAGATCCAGTTCTGGGCCCCCCAGTTCAAGAGGGACAGGGAACTACTGGAGAGAGTCCAGCGTAGGGCAACGAAGATGATTAAGGAATTGGAGCACCTCCCTTATGAGGAAAGGCTCAAGCTCAAGAGCTGGGACTCTAGCCTGGACAAGTGAAGGCTGAGGGGAGACCTTATTTATGTTTATAAGTATCTAAAGGGTGGGTTAAAGAAACAGGCTGCCCAGGGAGGTCATGCAGTCCCCTTCTCTGGAGATCTTCAAGACACGCCTGGATGCAGTCCTGAGTGATAAGCTCTAGTTCCTGGTTTAGCAGAGGAGCTGGACTAGGTGATCTCTAGAGGTCCCTTCCAACTCTGACAATTCCATGATTCTGTAACAGTCAATAGAGGCACCGAAGTGTACCTGGGCCCCAGCCTGGACACCAAGTCCAGCAGTGACCACACCACTTGGGTCCTGGTTCTTTGGAAACACAAGTCTGACTTTGAACAGGTGAGTACACTGACACTTCATAGGGCTGTATATTCAAAATACAAGTTATGGCTCACAGAAAATTATCTAACAGTGAACAGTTTCAGCTCTCAAATTGATCACCTTTGTGATGCCCAGCAAAATGTGAAGTGCTCAGGCAAACACGAATAATCATTTGAAACACTCAACTAGGACTGAAGTATAATGTACACTTTACAGTTTACTCTTACAATCGCCCTCTTCAGTTAAAGTAGACACTCCTTCGGGTATTTAATCTTAAATCCCAATGAAAGAAATACTGAAGACGGAAGAGCACCTATTCTGATTTGGTGCACTGATTTTATTTCATTTCAAACATTCAGAGCACGAGTTGAAAGATGATCCGCATTCTATCTGTGTGGAAGTGGAGCTCTGCTATGACCTGCTGGTACTCAACCACCATCTGGGTTGAGGTGGCATTGCTCTCTGACTGACAGAGACGCAAAGAATCCAAATAAATAGGATATGACCAGAAAATGCAAAATCTACTCACGATAAAGGGGACACACACACCCCCGCCAAAATCTTTGCTCCTGAAAGACTCTGCATATAAAGAAAGTGATTCAGTTATGGACATCCATAAGTCTTGGTACTGGCAATTTAAGTCTGGCAATCCAAAGATTTAGATATGTATATTTATTTAGCATTCCCCAAAACAAAAATTTTGACGCCAACAAATCTAAATAGCAAGCAAATTGGTAAGAGGAACTTCAAAAGAGTAACAATGAAGACAAAAAATAGTTCACCTGGCTGTTTTCTAAAGGCCGTAAGAAACAACAACAAAATAATCCTGCCATACCCGATCAACGCAATTAACTAATCTACAGTAATACTGTCACTAGCAATGATCAACACCCCAGGTCTGAGAAGGAGGATCGTCTCACAATGCCAAGACACATCAAAGGGCGATGGAGAAAAACAACTGAGAAATAAATCTAAAAAACTTGCACGATGCCTTTTGGGATAATACTTTAGTACTCAATAAAAATATAAGAACTCTGTAAAAACTCTGCTACACTGTACCTTCATATGTACTCAGATAATAGAGACACACATTTTTACTGATGTCCTTCTGAGTGTTCACCTTCTCCTTTATGTTAGAATGATATGAAAAGGGATAATTTATTTTTTCCATCTCTCAAAAGGTAAACTACAATCAAGTTGCAGCTATTGCCTGCTCCATTACCAGTCTAGGTTAAGTATGCTCTGCTGCTAATAACAGCAATCATCATCAAAAAGATGCTGAATCTTTCAGCAGGTTAACTGTTGAGGAAGCAAACCTGCCTCCTATAAACGTGCTTATTTCTGCTGACCTTCACCACCACCTCAGTGTTTCTTCTATGTCTCCCATGAAACCCTCATGTGCCTCCCATTCAGCCACTTTTCCCCCCCTCCAGTTCTCCAGCTGTTCTCAGAGCAAAACACAGCACAAGCTGGACATTCATAGTTATCAGCTAACATTAAGTCAAAAAGAACAAGTAACTTAAACTAAAACTGCAGCCCTGCCATCAGAGAGGGCATGAATCTGCAACTCTTTGTTGTCACCAAACCAAGCAGTATTTAAAAAATACCTTTAAAAATATCTCTCTCTTCCCTCTCAAGTCCAGGTAAAACTGATAGGAAGTCAGAGGGACTGAAAAAGGAGTACGGACAGGTCATCCTCACCTGATGTAACCTCAGTGTTCTCTTATTTGTCTACAGTTTTTTGTACCATCAAGCATATCAAACAGGGCAGCTGGTACGTCATATAACTGCATTTGGGGAATAATTCAGTTAGAAATACATTGAGATAGTAATATAAAGAGTCAAGCTGCTTCAGCAGTGAGCCAGGACATAAAAAGAATTTATTTGCCTTTTCTGGTTTAGATTTCTGCTCTACAGCCCCATACCTTTGCACTGGACTCTCATCCAAAAACTCTCAAAATGCCAAATCAATCTACTATTGTAAAACTTGCATAAAAAAAGTTTCCTAAATATCAAAAAGAAGATGCATGATTAAAAAAAAAAAAAAAATTAGCTTGAGCTGAAAGTGCTCCTTTCTGGAGAGCTGAACAAAGGTCATGGAATCAAAACATAAAGACCAGAAAGGCATCAGAAATACTGGATATGGAACTTTCTAAAACCAGGTAAATCTATAGAAAGAATTAAACGCATTTAGCCTTGATAAATGTTTAACTTTCATGGACATTGACATTTCAATAAGAGTTTAAAGATTATCTTTCCTCAAAAAATTAAATCTTCTTCCCCACCAAAATAACAAAATTTTCACACATGGGAAAATATGTACCTTCTTCCTCCAGTTAATATCCATGTTTTTAACATCTCATACTGTTAAGTTAGCCAGCAGGAAATGCCATACACTCGGATGCAGACAGAATACAACAGAGTTACTTTTTGTGAAAAATCACTGAAAGGTACCATGGAGAGTTTAAGTTTGAGATAAAAGCATGAAGAAATGTTGTTATGATGTTAAGTTACCCGTTAACGTTGTAATGTTGATGCAAGTCATATAACAGTGCTTCAAAATAATTAAAATCTATGAGTTACAACAAATTGTCATTACAAAAGATCCCAAACAAACCACAATAGAAATACACTTACGTTATTAGTCTCAAAAAAAAACCAGAGATGACTTTCTACATACAAGTCAATTCTGTTTAAATCTACTCAAATCAAATCTTTATTTTCTTAGATCAACCTACACCCACGTCACAGGGTTGTTTCTTAATGCCACAGAAGTATTTTACTGAAGTGCTTGACCAATGGTTCACAAACAACTGACCATTTATGTAGTCATCAATTCTCTAATTACTGAAGAAATGCCAAGGTTTGGGCATCTTCCATCAGTTACTGTATTCTGTATCCCTTTCCGTGTATGACATTGTAAGTATAGAAGTTACAGTTCAAAAATCATAGGGTGTAGGAAGCTGAGACACTACTCTGAAACACTTTGCTAAAACAACGTTCAGGAGGCTACACATTGACCTAGAAAAATTATGCATCTCCTAAAAGTGGTAAGCATTTACAGACACACTATTATACAGGAAATGTAATTCAAACATATCCTCATTCACTGCTTCATTAACTTCCACAGTAATCAGCTCTGTACTAAAAAGATTGAAGAGCATGCCAGCCTGAACAAGATTACTGTTTGTGTCCCAGCTATACATAAAACAGCTCTATTCCAATGTGCAAGACAAATGGCAATGCTGGGAAGGATTTCCATATTGTCTCAGGAGCAGCTGACACTTGGCTGGTTAGGACAACACACAAGCTATGAAACTGTTTTCAGTTTCCTTATTTAAGAAGTAAGCTTAAACTTCTGCTCAACTGTGACAAATAGAAAAGTCTTTATGAAGGTTTCGGTTGTACTTTTTTTTTCCCCACAAACTGTATTCTTAATAATCCTAAAAGTATTATTCACAAAAAGCTGGGAACAGACACTCCCATGCAACATAAACTGGATAACAGTAATTAAACAGACTTAGTACAGCTGCTGTTTGCTTCCTTATCTTTTCAGTTTACCTGAGCTACAGAACTTCCAAGGATCATAAATGGTTGCAGAAGCTAGTCACAGTGCTATTAAAAGTTTCCAGGACAAAGTTTGACACAGTCAGAAGTAAAAACATCTCAAAAAGTCAATTTGAAACAGGCATTTGTTTTCCCAATGGAAAGTTTCAAAATTACAAATGTCAAACAGCATTCAGTCATTACATTTATGTTAATTAAAGCCTTTCAAGGTAATCATGTAATTGAAAGTGAGATTAATCTCTACATTACAAAAGCAAAATGAAATATAAAAGGATGACAGCACAGTTACCTGACGTGTTATTTGCACTGTCTGTAATGTGGATTGCTTACACAGTTTGTTCAGAAAACTTCAAGACAAAGACAAATTCAGTTCCCTTGCAAATACCTTGGACAGCTGAGTGTGCTTTACATTCCTCACTGGCTTCACATGTGGCAACAAGAGACTAAAAATAACTTATGTACCATAACACAAACCCAGTCTCTGAAGTTCTGCTAATAGCTCTACAGTACTGCTCTCTTCACTACTGTAGGAAAATCAAGCAACTGAGATATAATGCTCCTTAAGGTCCGCAGAGATCAAACAGCAGCAGGACTTGAAGAGTCAGGTCACCCATGGCAAGTAGGAAATCTTCCCAGACATCATTTATCACCAGCCTCTACAGAATCGAAACATTTATTTTAAAAAGTCTAATCTACACTTCTTTCACAGGCACAGGGCAACTCAAAATAATGGAGTATTTGCATAATTATGTTCCATCTTTCCTGAAATTATCAGATCAAATTATGTCTTAAAGCCTGCCACAGATGTCAACAATTACAGATGTCCAGCATGGATCAGATGCAATGCTAATAGTCTTAGCTGCCTTATACACCCCCTGGGAGCTCCACAGCCTCCTTCATTTACTCAAAACCCTTGCCAATCTTACAACTAGCTACAAACTTCAAAACAGAGATATTAATCAAGTTATCTTTGCTGCTGCAGCACAAATGTTGGTTTTAGGGTGTCTGTGCGTAAGTTATATCCATCACCTACACACATATCTAACTTCCCTTTTGGGTATATCAAGTACAAGGGTCAGAGCTCCACCGCTGCAGAACCTTGATGATTTGAGAACATGCTTTTTCTTCCCCAAACATCTTCTGAATGTTTTGAATTCTCGCACTTTATCAGACACTCGCTAAACAGCCACTGCAAGAGACAGAGATTGTTTCTTCATAATCACTACAGAAATGCAGAAGGAAAACAGCAAGAACACCAAGGCCAGCCTGGCCTCCCTCAGCATTTAAGGGCAGGAGAAACACAGACCTTCTCGTCTAGTGGCTATGGATGTCTTGAACAGCGCTCACATTTCAGTCAAACTTACTAGTCTAAATAAAGCTGAAAAAAGAAGCCACTAGGATACGTTTCTCACCGTGGTACTGCTCTAATCTATTGTGGGAACCAGGAATGATCTTTTACTACTAGCACTCAGGAATTTTTTTTCTAATTTAAGATGCGCTGAAACTTATGCATAAAGCCAGACAAGAGAGATTCCCTTCTGTGAGGTAAAAGTGAGATTTTTAAAAAAAGTTAATGAGATATTAAAGGTATGTTACAAAAAAAAAAGATTTTGGGGAACTGCAAAGGAAGTTGGAATTCTTTATTTTACAGAGCACAGAAGCCGAAAAACATATACCAGGAGTCATTCCCACTAAGGATCATAGAAAACATGAAACAAAAAGGCAGACAAAGGGAAAGAAATCATTGATTAGGCATGAGAAACAGGGGGAAAACCTATTGAAAATGACACACAGAAAGAGATCCCTATACCCATTAAAATATATAATCAAGTTTCACTGAAAAGGCATCAAGGAAGAAAAGTATCACAAGCTTCAATTTCAGGGCCTTAAAAAGAAAGTTCACTGTCCACACTGCTATTAAGCACAGTTTATTCTGCCAATCCAAGTGGGGCATTATGGCAAGAACAATGTTATTTTTAATGAAAAACTGCTAACAGTTGCTACTAACCCTTCATCTCTCGGTTGTGTAATTGATAACCTGGTACAGGTTGGTTCCTGTGCATTTCCAAGAAGCAGCTGTAATTGAACAGTGCTAGTTCCCAAAATCTGAGTTTTGTCTACAGGCAAGCTTCCACCACAATTGGCACGGAGATATCTAATAATGCTTTTAGCTAACTCTGCCACAGACATAGCAGGGAAGGCAGGACAAGTCTGTTATAGCCTCTGCCTCAGTGGGATTTCAGCAATCAACAGTAAAACCCTGCCTACAGCAGAAAAACCAGCAGTCACTCAGCAAGCACACATTGGCACTTTCCTCCGTGCACAAATGCACAGGGAAATGGACTGATGCCCCTCCGGCTCTCACCACGCTCGTTATGCAGTTTCCAATAGCAGCACTCTGCCCCCCGCCTTCTGTGCTCCAGGTCACCGCTAAAGCGGCATCAACTACCAGAAAGCCATATAAAGTCAGCCTGGCTATGGAGAGACTATAAAAAACCCCACATGCAACAAAACTCGTATTTTACCACACCCAAAACATCTTCTGGGGTACAGCACTGGTATGTGTTTAGCAAACTGGGAAATTACAGCTCTCTGATGCAGAAAGTACCGTAGTCAACAGAATTTTTACATCCCTCTGATCAGTAAAAGCGAGTCCTGGCTCTGTACAAAAAAAGTGTAATAACTGTTTATTAAAGGTGGTATTTTTATTCATGTAATAGTAGAAGAGAAATATGCTTAATAAAGGCTGGATAGTTTTCCATTCCATCCTGGTCTGCACATCCCAATTCCCCTCCCAAACTTTAAGATGGACTAGAACAACTTAAGTTTGCAATGAGACTACGGGTAAACATGGTTAGAGTTCTGGAATTACTTATTTTGCAGGTATTTTTAGCGAGGGAAGATCAGACACCTAAATCTTTTTGTTCGCATTGTAACTTACACTGCTCCTCATTATCCAGTCTGACCTGTAACTTCTACTTCCACAACTTCGTAACTCCAAAATGTTCATGTTAACACTCCTACGGTTTATTCACCAAGCCAGCATAAAGAAACAACCGACATAATATTCTGAAATCTTAATGAACAGGAACCAGTCATTTGATATTTTCTCCCAGTTAATTCTTGAAACAAGTCTGAAGTCGAATCAGAAGATTTTCTTGGGGGAAAGGGGAGGGTATTGTGTTGTTTTGTTTGGACTACTAAAAATTTTTGTACAGAAAGTAAAACTGAAAAAATCCTTCCTAATATAATGCTTCAATTTTAAAGAAATGAAGGCAAGTATTGAAGATCATGTGTTGGTATCTATTCCTAGAAGTTTAGTGCTCCTGAAAACGTCCAGTAAGTAAAATCTCACATGTTTCACTATGCTGACTATCTCAGGAAGCTGCTGTGATTCAGAGATCACTCGTGACTAATTTATAAATTTTCTGAACAAGAGAGAAGTTACAACTTCTCTCTTACTCAGTTTTGAATAAAACCCATAAACTTACACTTTTTTTTTTTTTTTAAGTGTTTTAGAGCTTTGAAAAACACACCACAATTTTATTTTTTTCTGGGCATTCTTTACTGCAAAACAATTAAAAAATAAAGAAAATTCAAATGTACTTACCTTGATAGGAGCTGTTGAGAACTTGACTTTTCGGTCTGGCTCAGGATCTTCCTCTTCAGAAAGACCAGGAAACTCCTCATATTCACTGTCATACATATACTCCTCCTCCTCTCCCTCCAAAATTTCTTTGCCTTCGGGCTCTGGGTTTTCTGGCTCTGTATCCCTGTCATCATCAAAAGCTGCATTCTCTATTCCAAAAGCACTGAAGTTCTCACTCTGCTTTTCCACCACTTGCTCCTCTTCCTCAGCATCCCTTTCCTGCTCTAGAACATCCTGTATTTGTGTAATTGGACCATCTCTCACAGACATCCCATCTCTTTCGTTGGTCTCGCTGCCTTCCGTGAACTCTTCTACCACTGCCAAGGAGTAGTTGCTCCTCTTCCCTTCCTGTACATGACGTTGGAGCAGCTGATCCTCTTGAACAACGTGATCTTTCTCCAAACCTTCTTTTTCATGCCCTGAGATTTCATCTTGTGCAACCAGCTCTGCGCAAGCCCCCTCCACAGCGGAAACCCGGGGGAGAACACTATCTGGTCTCTGCTGAGCCTCCTGACCAGGAGCAGTAGACATATCCCACAGGCTTCTCTCAAGTACCGGCTGATCTCTTTTATCTTTTCCAAGTGCCTCGCTCAGCTCATCTCTGAGGATCACAGGCACTTTGGTGGACACAGACTTCTCCGGACATGCTTCAGCAACAGCAGATGAATCCAAACTGTGGCGGCGGCCTCCCAAAGGGTCCTGATTCAAAGGACTATCATTTTTGGAAATTTCTTTGGATTCTTCAGGATCACTGTCACCCAGAAAGCTTTCCAGCCTCCGAGAAATGGGCCCTGCATTTAGGAAGGAGGATTTGGAACCACTATTGGGATGTTGCTGCTTCAACTCCTCGGTACCTTGATTTTCAATTTTCTCCAGCGCAACTGGAAGACTCGCTTCAGTATTAAAACTGAAGTGATCCCCCACATTGCTGCAATCAGAAGCTGAACTACGTCTCCTCTTATCCTCACTTCTTTCACATTTGCTAGGGGAATATCTGTCCACTGAGCTCTGCTGTTTTATATTTCTTTCAAATAGCTTCCTGGTCTCTGAAAACTTTTCTGCCAGGGCAACTTTGTCCAAGTCTGCCTCATCATTGCTACGGATGACCTTGTCAGCAGCAGAGGGCACAGACAATGAATCCACAGGACTGCCACAAGGGCTGGTACTTGTATTAAGAAGATTGTTTTTTTGGACAATGAGGAAAGATGGACTACCTGGAGAAGGTCCATGCTCTGCTGCCGTGGTCCGGCTGATCAGTTTGGCTTCAGCAGGCGGACTGCTTTCACATGAGGGTGTGGAAGAAGAGCCTCCCATTTGCAGAAACATATTTTTGATCTTGTGTACTCTATTGCCATAAGTGGCAGCTCTGCCTCGACTGTGTGGGTCATTTCCCCCTCCATTGGCAGAGGTGCTCAGCTTCTGATGCAAACCTGTTTTGTTGGACGTGTTCTCAGGATTGTTTATGCCATCAAAAGAGCACTTGATAGCATGGAAATCGGATTTATAGGCATTTCGGTGTGGAGAAGCACTTCTTAAAGTCCTTTCCCCTTTGCCTTCGGTTTTCATCATTGTCAAGAGAGAAAGCTCCCCCGACTCCTGAAGAAGAATGGGAAGGACGGCTCCCAGGCACAAAGCTTCCACCCTCCAAGGCCAGGCAGAGCAGATCCCACGGAAGAGCAGCCTTTCACTCGGCCAGCCTCCCCGCTCGCACTCAAATGGGAGCGCAGGGGAGTGTTATGTGGAGAGAAAGAAATCACAGCGCGCAAATGGCCACATCGGGCTTTATCCCCAGCGCGGATGGCGGTCTCCGGAGAGCCATCTGCGGAGAGACGGAGAGTTTTCATTAACTCGGGGCCCCGCCGGCGTGTGACACGAATCCGAAACCGGCCTCCCGACACCTCCCCGCGGGATAGAGCCCATTGTGTCCGCCGGGACGCGCCGCTCCCTCCCGGGCACCGACCTGGCGGCTCCGGCGGGTGATGCAGCGCCGGCGAGGCCCCCCCCCGCCCCTCCCGCCAACGGCCGTCCCGGGCGGGGCCGAGCGGCGGCGTAGGGGGCAGCGCCCGGCCCTTCCTTGCTGGGCCGGGGGAGGCTGGGCCCGGGCCGAACTCCGCGGCCCGGAGGGGGTGGAGGGGCCCGGTGCCCGGAACGAGGGGTGAAAGGGGGGGGGGGGGGGCGCAAGTTTCGGCCCCGAGTTGGGGCTTCCCCGTGGCAGCGGCACCGCGGGGCCTGCGGGACGCGGAGTAGAGCCGCCCCGCCACCTCGCCCCAAACTTTCCGAGCCAGCCTACCTGGGGGCGGGGGTCCCACCGCCTCCTTCCCCTCAGCCCTCCCGGCCGCCCAACGGCCGCGCGCACCACGCCATCATCATCCTCCTCCGCCAGCCGCCCTCCTTCCGTACCTCCCTCCCTCCCACTCCCGCCCCGACCCGCGCTCCTCACTCCACCTTCCTCCCGCCCCCGCGGCAGCGCTCCAAACCGCCCGCCCGCCCCGCTCGCTGGCTCTCGGGCTGCTGGGCGTCCTCCTCCGCGCTGTGTCTCGGGCCCGCCCGCGCGCGCTCCCTCACACACAAAGAGAGGGAGCGGCGGGCGCGCCCTTGTTCCGCTCGGCGCGAGGGGAAGAGAGGGGCTGGGGCGGGGAGGGGGGGGCGGCGGCGGCCCCGGCCTGAGGGAAGCGCCTCCCGCGCCGGGATATACCACGCCATGGCGGGATACGGGTTTCGGGTGATACCATGTCAGGGAGGCGAGCAGGGAAGGGGCCGCCCGCCGGTGCCCGGGCCGTGAGCGCGGGGCGGCGCCGGTGGGTGCGGGTCGGTCACCGGCCCCGCCGGCGGGGCACCGCCGCGGCTGCCACAGGGGACGGCGGGGCGAGGAGCGGCGGCGGGCCCCTGAAGAAGCGTGGCGGCGTGAGGGCTGCGCGCTATTTTCAAAGCGGGCTCGGTCAGGGCGGCGTGGGTCGCGGCAGCCCCGGCTTCCCCGCCGCGGAGTTCCCGGGCGGAGGGAGAGTGGCGGCAGCCGACAGTAACCGCGATGCCGGACGCTCCTGTTAAAAAATGACGGCTTTAACCCCCGAGCAGGTGTCGAGCCCAAGCACGGGCGCGCAACCGGGGCGCGTCCCCGCCTCCCCGCACGCAGCCGCTGCTTTCGGGGCGGGAGGCCCGCGGCGCCGGTTGCGGGCGAGGCGGTGGGCACTCGGTACCCGCAGGACGGGGGGGGGGGGGAGCGGCTCCCCGGGCTGTGAGTCACTGTGGGTCCCCACGGCCGGGGAAAGGGTGCCCGTCCCGGCGAGTAATAACCGCAGTTTTGCAAGCAGCCTTGCGTGTACCCGGTTCTCTCGTTCTTTAGTCCAAATAAAAGCGTTGGCTTCAGCCTGTTTGTGAAAGACAGGATCTGGGGGACTGTCCAGTTTCTAAGGCAGCACCTTCCAAGGAGTGTATATAAAAATCAGGCAAAATAATTAGGAGGGCACTAAAGACCACTGGTAGTTACCCATTACTTGGTATCTCCTGTTAGCAAATCGTGTAACAATTATTTGTGAGTCTAAATACTTCACTCTGAAAAGAATTGTTTCACGGGGTTATTACTTAAATCAGTGGTGGAATTTATGTGTTCCCAACTGACTTTGGCTTCAGTGGGAAGCACAGTGCCCAGATTATTTCACAACTTGATGCAAAATCTATGAAAAAGTTTCAAATTAGCCTTAATTACAATTTTGCAATAAAAAGGAAATATTATTATTGATACATATTTCTAAGGCTTTGTATTTCTAAAACAAAGCAGAGACAAAATTGTTGAGACTTTCTCATGTGTTTTCAGACATCGCAGGGACAATGGCATTTCACTGAGACCTGCCACTAGCATTTTTAGGTACACTTGGAAACAATATTTTGAATAACATTTTAATATAGATAGTTTCATTGTAACTTCAACAAATGTTGGGGTTTTTTATTTATTTATCTTGAGAATACGTAGGTTAATATCTAGAACAAGTAGCAGTGATCCTTCTCCCGCATCTTCCCCAGATAGTCCTCTGTATAGTGTTTGTAGATTGGGTTGAAATCACAGGACTTAAACACCACCTTTCAATGAACAGGGCTGCAAGAGAATCCTAAGCCAGTGTTTCTTTCACAAAGCAAAGGTAAATACAGGGTTGCTCAGCAGTCTGAGCACTGTGGGCAAGGAACGTTCTGCTTGCTGCTTGGGGAGCCTGGCAGTACATAGGCGACTGTTCAAAGAAGACAAAGGCAGAGCTCAGGAACAACAGAATAACAAAGCCCAAAGCAGCTCCAGAGCGTGCCCAGGAAAGCCAAAAGCCTTTGTACTGTGTGCTGGCTAAAAGAGGCTGGAGCAGGAAGATGCTCTTGTGTTTTGAAATCTGCCATGCTTGAGAAAGCAGGAATTATAATTACAGATCTTGAAAACAGTTTTAACTGCATCAAAGGACTCTTGTTTCATTATAATTTCCTATCATGAATAGGAAAACATATAGGTTATTTTGGTTAGCCGTACTACTTAGGAAGGACAGTGTTTGTTGGGGTAGGTTGGTTTCTAGTGAGGAAAGACACTGAATTATGTTCTAGGTGAATTGATGAAATAATAGAGTTGTTTACAGAAACAATGATTAAAGAGGATAGAAGAATTCAAGATAAAGACTTCTGGAATTTGAGCAAAAAATCTGGGAAGGTGACATAGTTTATGATTTCATCATTGTGAATAACTGCAATAAAACCTGGGAAGAGCATCTTACACATTCAGTCTGTGGCGATTTCCTTGAAAGATTGTGAAACAGCGGTGAGTAAGTAAATGGTTTGTACTGAGCAAGAAGCATCTACATTTTGTCATCTAAGCTTACTAAAAAAAAATATGAGTTCCAAAGGGGACCTTGGTAGCCTAAAATCTTCTCGGGGAACAAGGGAATTAGCGTTGCCCTATATGAACTCATTAATCTAATGAAGTCAGACAAAGAGGAAAGTGTTTCCAAGAGAAAAATAAAATTGACGGCAATTCTGAAAGCCCAGTTGCTCGAACTACCACTGAGGTACAGTTTATTTCAGTACACACTCTGATTACAGAGGCACATATGCGCAAAACCAATCCATTTCAGTGGTCACCAGAGAGTGATCAAGCTGCTTCTGAACTGAACAATGTTCCTGTGACTACTCTTGTCTTGGCTTAACTGTTTCAAAATGGCTCTTCTGCTGCACAGACATGCCTGTGCTTATGGTTTGGGGGCAATGTTGGACGAGGAACAGCAGATGGTCCCTAGGAGTACATCAAAAGAGTGTCTAAACCAGAGCTGAGCAAGGAAAAAGACTCTCAGGAGGTCTGGATGAGAGTGATATTCTGTTATTGATGTGAAATTTACCTGTACAAAAGATCCAGTAAATATATAAATAGATGAGCTTAGATAAACTGTCATTTCTTAAATGGTTTGTATTCTTTTAGCTTGTGAGGACAGCCATCCTTTTAGACTTCGGTTGAATGTAGCTAAAACGGGGCATGTATTTAATGCTCTGAGTTAATATTTATTGATACTGGTGGATTCAGTTGCTGCTGTTCATTCAAGATGTGCACAAGAAACCATTAAGTACATGTTCTACCCCAAACAAGTTTGAAACCAGTATCATCACCCCATTCATACACTTTAATCAACTCACAGAAATTTTGGTCTTTAGTCTTTCTAGAAACAAAAACTTGAGCAAGCAATGCTTTGGGTGGGGGGTGGATGGCAAAGCTCCTTCTCTCTCCATTGCTGCTTTACTGATCCCTACAACTGATCGGGCAGAACTTGGCCAAGAAGGAGTACGTGCCTCCCAGGGCAAGGAGAGCTCAGCAGCCGGGTAACAGTACAACGCTGTTAAAGCCGGCCATCAGCTGAGCTGCAGAGGCCAGCGTGAGACAAACCCAAGTCTCCAGCACTCACTGCAAAACTTACTGCTCTGAACTTTGGAAAAGTTATTCTGCTTTATCCACGTTTTTAACATGTGGTTTGAAACACGGTCTCACCAAATTTGTATTTAATCTGTTTAACGTGAGTTACATCAGCGGTTTTAAGTAGAACAAGTCAGTGGGTTTTTTTTATACTTTTGCAAAAAGCTGGGAATAGAAGGAATAATGAAGCATTCAGAACTCCACAACAATTTCTGTAGATTTTTAAAGTTGTATTTTAAGAAAATATTTTTCTGTCATTCAGGAGTAATTAAAATGTTCTGGAAGTATTTCAGTCTTACTCAGTATAATTTGAACAGCAATTCTGAACTTGAAATAGAGCACCTTCTGTAAGTTTGGTGGGCAATTTTGTGATGCCTATCATTAGAATTAAGAAAGCAATCTGCAATTTTAGAAGACTGTACTTATGTCAAATATAAAACTAAAATAATAAAGCAGCATTTTAGACTCATTACTTTGTAGCACTTCTTCACAAAAATAAAACAGAACTAAAGTCCAAAATGGTATTTAATGGTCAATAGCATTTGATCAATGAAGGAGAAGCAAAAAGTTTCAGAGCAGATGAGAAAACAAGTCATATGGTAAAGGCAGAATGGCAATGACTGCGGACGGATATGGAACAAAAATCTGCAAGAAAAAAGCTCATTGTCTAAATACAGTCAAATCCATGAAGGACATTTCCAAGGCTTAAGGGCTGGACCAGCCAGGCTGCCATACAGTACCATGTGAAATAGGGATGTATAGATATCCTAGATGAAAGTGGCAAACAAAAACCAGACCACCACAAGTGCAGGAGTTACAGCATGTAATGGTAAACTAGGGCAGATTTCGGAACGGGATTCCCCTAACAGCTTGCATTTTGTGTAGAACATTACAGTTGCACAGCAGGACCCTAAATACTACAAGTGCTGTGGGTGAAGAAATGCTCTAAAGACAGGAGCTAATTAAATTTGACTCAGTTCCATTCAAATTGTGCTGGATAATGTGGCAATTACTCTACTGCATGCCAGCCAGCGCCACAGAGAAAGCCCGAGACATAATTGTGTCTGTCTTTGCCATTGTATATGCTGATACATATGTTCAATATTTATTTTAATTTCTAAAATTGGATCCACAGTGCTCTGGGTAAGTTAGTGCCTGCTCCAGGTTTTGTTTCTATTTCCTCAAACTGCTCCTCAGCACATTCAAGAAGCAATTGGTAAAAATACAGTAGTTCCAGCTGTAATGGCTAACAGCCAGAATCCTGCAGCTTTATTTTTGGTTTCTCCTGCTGTTGTCACTTCCGAGCCTTCTCTATTCTCCCATTCCATTGCCAGCTGAGCCAATTTATAAAGAAAAATCCCTTTGAATAGAGCTGTACTTACTGGAGGACCATGTATTTTATAGGCCTAATATGAAATATGTATCCTATAACTAGCACTTTGATCAAGAAAAATCTAGTAGTGGTACAAACCTTAACAAATTTATTTTTAGTGTAAGTAAGTAAAAAAAACCCTATACTTTTGCAAGCAAACTCTAGTTAGAAAACTGTCATATTGAGCAGTGCTATTAACAAGGAGTCAAGACTCGAGTCCTCAGTTTTTGCCTGCTTCTCTCTCATTGCAGTAATAGTTATGCCACAGCAAACTTTGAAGGTGGAATATGAAGTGGACTCTTAGAAAGAGAAGCAGCTCCAGCAAAGGAGGGCTGCCCTCTCTTGTTCCGAAACATGTCTGTCACGCAGAGCTCCAGGGAGGGGCCATGCTGGTGAATAACACATCATTTTCTATCTTGCTGGATTAACTTTAATAAAACAGTATTTTCTTTCCTGCTTGTTTACTACAAGATAGATCCTTCAAGGATAGGGCTGTCTGCAGAAGGGTGAATTTAATGAATTACTAGCTCCATCACTTCCTCCTACAGGCCACCCAGGATGCTGTTCCCCAGAAATGCTGTAATTAATACCCTGACCACATATTCTGGCCACAGAACCACAAATGTTCAATGTAGGTTGGTGGAATATCACTGAAACCTACACTGAGTGCAGCTGGCCTGCCAGCACACGTTACTTTGTGAACTAAGGAGGGCTCCTTACATCACATCTCCAAGACACGTTGAGATAAAATTAAAGAATCTCCTAAGTCTTAAGTCTTCAGAATCTCCTAAGCCTCAAGATAAAATATTGGCAGTGGAATTTCAAAGTTGCATTAAAAGAAAGAAGACTTTATTGCCAGGAAGGCCGAACAGAAGATGCTTGAGACTTTCCTCACCTTACAAGCCCCATTCCTGAAGCGTCCAAACCATCAAAGCCACTTGCCACATTGGCAAATTCATGAAAGAAAAAGAGCAGGGGAGGAAAGAAATGACCACACTGTAGAATTGTGTGAAACGGTGGTTCAAGACTAAGCTGGGTTTCTCAAGTGCCGTAAGCAGATGTTGGCATGACAAGGAGGCAGGGGTCTTCATAAGAGCATTCCACCGAAAGTTGTTGGAACAGAAAAGTCCATCACTGCATTTTTCAGCCTGGTAACTGGAGTACTGTTGACACAGCTTTATAGAATTTACAGAATTTTAAGAAATAAAGTTTGTGACTATTGTTGATTTTACTGATTTCCAGTGCTGGAAAGCTTATGCTGTTGTACTTTCTCTGTGTGCCTCTGAGTGTCTCCTACTCTGCAAGGACTTTTGAAAACTGGCCAACTGGTTCGACCAGATTTGACACAGGCTGAGAGTTTCAACAATAGCTATGTTCCTACCAGTTTTGTAAAAACAGGCAGCCAGAGAGAGAGGGGAGAAAGAAAGACCTTACAGGATCAACCAAGGGAAAAGTTACAGCAAGGGATCACCAGAGTAAGATAAGCCACTAGAGAATCCCGCATAAGCCACACAGGACTGAAACCTGATGAATGTATTAGTCACAAGAAAATCCTTATTTTGAAGTTTTATTTTTTTTAAAGTCAAAGTCAGTCAACCAAGAGACACACATTTGGAGGGTAACTGGTTTCCACAGTTCTGGAGTTCTCAGCACAATTTGTCATTCTAATGTGCTAGTTTCTGTCAGACCAAGCAGTTTCATGCAAAACCCAAAATGTTTCTTTAAAATAAAAGTGCAATCCCTGATCTGTATAATAAACAGGAATGCTATGAAAATCATGTGAAATAAATCCTGTCCACACACAACCATTATCATTTTTTAAAATAATTAAATAACATTATACACCTATGTTGTTTCATAGCATTATTTAAAACACCCCCTGCTAAAATGTCTGTATCACAGTTCTACCTATTTATGTATACATTACACACTTATGAATGCATTTTTGAGTTATGAGATAAGGATAACTTAAATGCTTTGAAATTAAGTCCCTCTAAGGTATTTTAATCTCAATATTCAGATCCCCTAGTCTTTTTAGAAAAACTATAGCTATATATAAGCAAAGAGACAAGCATGCAGAGAGTGGAGTTTACGTTACAACATAAAGCTAAACCAATGCAGTTTGAAAGCAAATCAGAAGCAGTGCAACTGCATATCTTTTATACTGAAGTAGTAGTTATGTTAGAAAAAGCAAAAAGGAGATAGGGGAGCCTTTTCCTTCAGTTTTCAATAATTTCAAACAAATAAGGCAGTATTTTTAAATTCTGTCAATCCACGTATTGCTTGACATCATCTAGGTTTAGAATATATATATATAAAATCAATGTTGAAACCAGAAAAAAAAATGAGACAAAATGAGCTTCAAAAATTCAGTTAATTTTTGATTAAGTAAGCCTGAATGATCATTGTGTCAAATAAAATAAAAAAAAAAGGAGGAGATAAAACAGGACATAGAATTTAAGCATATGATATAAATTACAAAACAAAGATAAAAGAATTTTAATCTGATACCTATCGGAACAATTTCCATGATGATTCCTTATAATACATTAGGAAATGTACATGTTGCAAGTCTTATGTAGACAGAAAATAAGAATTAGTCCCCCACTACTATATGTATCCGCAGTTATGTTGGAAATGTGAGGGGAAGGCATTAAAAAGGCATTTTATGCAAATACTAAATTTGCATCAATATTTTTAGAGCAATAATAATTATTTTCCAAATTTGTGAATCTGTAAAATAGCTTTAAGGGCAAAATAAGTCAAATTTAGAGCTTATTTCGACATTTCCAAAACATCCAGGTTTTATCTTGAGAATAGAGTTCTCATTAAAAAATAATTTTAGAGGACAAAATAACTATAAAGTGAAACATTTAGTCTAAATAAAATATTTTGCATCAACAGAAACCGATTTTATTTTTTTTAGAAAAAAAAATGTATTTCACTTGAACTGAACCTTTTTCCCCCCTCATTTTTAATTTAGTTTTTGAATCCAATAATACATTGCACAGATGTACCAAGAAATAGCAAACTTATGACTGAAGTCTTTCCTTCCATAACCCGTAAAGCAAGTGGAAAAAAAGAAACCTGAATTCCTCAAGTCCAGGCAAACTAGTGATCTATCAGAAACTATCACCAAGTTTCATGCTGCTCTAAGAAGACTGAAAAAATAGTGCCTGGGGAATAGAATTAACTCCATCTGCATTGAAGAAAGACCTGATATCCGCCTGTTCAAATATCTTATCTAATTTAAAATTGCTCGCAGACCTTTGCCTTCGAGTGTCGCTTTTAGAATAGCTTTAAGAACATCATTAGCAACTGGCTGATTGTCACTATTTCAGCAATCGCTACTCAGGGATTCACTTTGACAGTATATTGATTCAATTAGACATCTTTAAGGTGCATATTCTCTGGGAAGATAAACAAAATGTTCGTTGATTTTATTGGTAGGCTGAAGTTTCTAAATTCACGGGAGTTGAAACCAGACTGGCTGATTCCCTAGGCGTCACAGCTGCAGCTACTTCAGAATTTGGTTCCTAGGTTTTCTGGCTGCAAAGCTGCTAGCTTGTTTTGTGCTTCTTATTTTTGGAACAGAAGGATGAGAGGCTACTCACGGGGACTTTTTAATGTAGGAAATACCATTGAGACGTAACTCCTCGACAGAGGGGCTCTCAACTAAAAGCGCTTTAGAAACAAACTGTTAAAAAAATCACTCCTATATCATTCTTAGTGTTACTCTTACAGCAAGAGTCAGTGGGGATGTACCCATATAAGGGCTAAAACATATGTTCCTGTATCTTTGTTTAAGTAATAATGTACTACTAGTAGTGGCCACAAAGCAAGTTAACTGCCTTCAAAAGATTCTGTTCCTGCATTTAGTACCTCCTTACACCACGATCCTTAATATTTTCATCAACAATTTAAACAAGAACAATGTTTTGGGGATTAATCTAAAATACATTGAAATAATTGAAAAAGCACCTTCCCTCTGAAACTAACGTGCTTTTGATGAGGTTCATGAGCAGAACCCTTAACAACCACCCCACGTACTCCCTTGGTGTATCTTTGCCTCCGAGCCAGCTCTGAGGCTGTGGTTTACCATGGCTGCGATACCATCTCCAGCCCCGAGCTGGCGAGCCCACAGCCTGCCCCTGGCACGCCGAGGGCACGTCTCAGATGTCACAGCACGGAAAGCATACCCAGGAGGTTCTCTAGGATGGCTACACTGAATCATAGGAAATGAAAGAGAGCTTCACTGTCATTATAGACTTTCTCCACACTGAGGTTTAAACCTCTAATAGCAGAGTTACAGGCTGAGCCTGAAAAGTTGTACTTTACTATGGTCATAACAACTGAAGTTTAGGTTACAGAAAAGCTGATTACAGCAGCTTGGATTAAACATGAAAATAAAACCACAGGGTTGCTCACATGGATGTCTTATGGGGTGAGTAGATGAGTACGGCAAAACATCACAAGACGTAACAAGGACAGTAGAACCAACAGAATATTTGCCTTGAGGTGCAATCTAGATCTGATACATTTATTATTCCTATAGCTCCAGGTGTACTTTCACATACCAAACACCAGAGAGCTGGAGATCATAGCCTGTGGTAAAGTATGTGGTGAAGTAAATGCTGTGTTTGTAATCACATCCTTCCAAAGCCTGGTAACTTAATGAGACTTTGGAAGTCTCTGTCTACACACTTAGACCTTCCAGCAAAAAGAAAATCCTTGTGCACTGCTAATCTCTCCCATTTCCAGGTCACACAACAACCTGGTGTGTCTTTGGAAGGCCTGGGTTGAAATCATGGATGCGCACTGCATGATTCTGGCTGTGAATCTTTCCACCAAGTCATTCCCCAGTGCTCGGGCTGACATTCCAAACTACCGAGCATTTTTAAGAAGTTGCCCATTTCTTAATATCAGAAATTATCAGAAAATATTTCTTGCTCCATAGGTCCTAAGTTCCTTCCCCAAATTACTTCTGTCTGAGATGTAGACTAGGCAGCATTCAGCTGTATGGTAATAAAGCTCAATAACTTGTCTACTTTTGAGTTAGTTATTTTATAAGTAGGAGTTTTTTCTTATTGTTATTTTTCAGCATTTATTTTCTGACTTGAAAGGATCCCCAGTACAGCCTGAAGTTAGAATTCTAAATTAATAAAATGTATACAGGGTAATTTCTGAATTGTTTTACTCTCATTGATTTCCTCTTTTTTCACTGTTTTGAGAGCTTTGCACACAATGGCCTAACTAGCCAGATTTTCATGAAAAGTACAAGAATCAGTTCCATAAACATAGCAAGCCCCTTGAAAACTATTCCAAAAATACTATCTCTCAAGCATGCATGAAATACACAAAAGGCATATGATATGGAAAAGAGGTTGAATTGAAATAAAGGGCAGTGTGCCATGCTCTACTAATCAACTTACTTAAGATTTAAGATTTACTTAAGATTCAGTTCATATTAGACTTTACAGATGTTCTAAATATGAGCAAGTTAACTCTACTAGAATTAGGCTCTGCAGATTTGGCCTCACCATGTAGTAGTCTTCCTCTACGTGCCACGAAGAGATGCCATTCCACAAACTGGGGCAGAAGCTGGTTCTGCTGGTGTGGATCGTTTCCTTCACACCCATCTCAGGTGATGGGAATGAGCATGGCTCTGCTGACACCGGGGCCACAGTCATAGGCAGTAGGGAGAAATTCAGGCTTTCCTCTCTGTGGTACGGGGAAGTTTAGAAAAAGTACGGGAGGAGGGAGTGCAAGAACTGTCAAGCATTTTCTTTAAACTTGCTTGATTGTTACCATAGTGAGATATGAAGCCTTTATTAGATGTCACTTGGTAAGAGCTACGTAGCTAGTTCGTTGTCCTCCTTAGCTTATTCCTAGGCAATAAAGCTTATAGTCATAAAAAGGTGGCATTGTGCTTCATCACAGTTTGTTTTGTACTGCAATGCAGATGTATGTAGCCTGCCTATATATATATGTATAAAAAAGAGGAATTATTTAAGTCATCTCCTCTTCAAAGTAAGATACTGTGACTCAAAGTTCCTTCCAATCGGTGCAAAAATACTTAGTCACCCCTTCATCATAGTGATGTTCATGTGGAAAAACTGTAATCAATGACAGACACGGCCTTTGCTACATTCTCTGCAGCTTGGAATCTGCCCACTGACCTCACCTCTCTGTGGGCTGCTTCTCATGCTTCAAGCCCGGAGCTAGGCACCAGGACACAAAAAAAAAATAATCAGAAAACATTTTTCTTATTATTTCAAAATCAATTTAATTAGAGACACAAAATAAGAAACTTTCAATTCAGAATGAGCTGATTTTTTTTGGTGATTAGCTGTTAAGAAAAAACTTTAACCACCAAAAGAAGAAAAACAAAACCATCTTCCCATGGCAGTTATTTTTATCCATGATATTGCTACTTGGGAGAAAAGCAGTCTTGGAAAATATCCCTGCAAAGGAAAGCACTTAAATACAGACTAGATTTAAATTCAGTAGGTATATCTGGCTTTTCTTTGCTGGGTTTATGGACTATGAAGCAGATTCATGGTTTGTGTAGACAGTAAATCTGAAAATCTGTTCAGACCTCTGTTTTATCCAGCAGGTGCAGCCATCAAAGAGCCTCATCACATCTCAATGAAAACTATCGTTCTATGGAACATACTTAGATTTATTGTGAAAATTTATTATGTACCCCACAGCTTCATTGTTTATCTTCAGCAAAGTCTATATTTTATCCTGTTCTGGAGGCTTTCTTCTGTTATGCAGTCATTTTGTTAGCCTGTCTAGACCACAATGTGAGGTCATCATCATACCATCTGTTAAACTTGTTTGGGTTAGTGTGTCTGCAGCTCAGTTCAGCTCAAATTATTAGAACATCCCCAAAACTGAGGGTAAGTTAGGCCAAATTATACTTCCCAACCATACTACAGGTAATAGATCTACTATTGCAGGTAATATATAGCTAGTATTTTTGTCATAGGTTTATTATAGAAGTATTTAGAAACCATTTCAAGCTAATCTTGAAATACTGGATCTGATAATCTGGATTCGCATGAAAATTAGTATATTTGAGTGGCATGGAATTATTCAATTTATAGCACTAGTATAAATGTGGAAAAAAAAGCCCAAGGGCAGATGTCAGAAGAATAAGCTAGATTTTGATAGTCTCATTGACACTGAGTAAGACCCTGCATTTACCAGCCCATGGTCTCAGTCAGATGATGGGGAGCACTTAGCGCAGGTTGTAATGGTACCAGTGTGGCCCCTCTGCCTGTGGCTCCCATGTCTCAGGGTGTACAGAGTCACTGAAGACAAAGCCTGCAAACTTGTTTAGTTTTAAGTCAACAGAAGCAAAACAAATATTGACAGAGGACTTATATCTTGACTTACCTTCCAATGAACTGCATCACTATGGCAGTATCTGCTGTTTTACATGTGTTGTGCTGCAGAAGAAATATACTGAGTGAGGGTTTCTTTATCACACCTTGGAGTCCAACAAGGTAATTAACACCTTATTCTACAGAGAAATAAAACAACATTTGAAGTAAACCATTATTTCTAAACTGTTCTGTCAATGTAGAATACCCTATTCCAAGAACAGCTGTGATATCTGTGAGTATTACTCTTAGTAATTATTTACTCTTAGTAAAAGAACATCACTAAGGAGATACTGAACAATTTTTAAACCAAAAAGAACAGTAACTTTTTTCCCCACATTGTTAATTGCATTACATATTTATAAAAATTAGATTTTTTTAAAATAAATACTACATGGAGAAATAATGGGTAGCACTAGCTAAAGTATATGTTGAATTCTTATGAAGTTAATTTTTTTGAAGAAAACATTTTGCAATCCTTGCTGCTAGCTGTACAATTTACTTGTTTCCAAGAAAATCCAGGCTTTATTTAATTCCATATTTTTCCAGCTATACAACTGTAATTAGTTTGACATTCCTCGTATAAATCATATTATTCTAAATAAGAAAAAAAAACCAAAAAGAACCCGGAAAATTTTAAGTGTGACCTCAGTGTTGAACAAGCAGCCTCCAAGTTTATCTGCTGAAAGGAAAATGCGTCTTTGAAGGAAAACTGAAATATTGGTAGATGTTTGCACAGGCACAAGTTAGGTCCTCAGGTTTTTTTAAATCTGTATTTTCTTCAATATTATAGTTGTGTTGTGGAACTCTGTCTTGTTATGCAACTTCTGTAAAAGAAAAAAAAGTATTCTCAAATGTACTTAGTATAATTCACATCTGGCTTTTTGAAGGGTAATCGACAAAGCAACCTTTTCATGCTTGTTGCAAAACACAGCACTCTCTTAGGGGTCGGAGAGGAAGGTAAGAATGACCACAGTGACATGGCCTTTAATGATGATGGAGCTACCTGGGAATTCCTTGATGTGGCAGCAACGAAGGGCTAGTGCCAGTCCAGGTAACTTGGCACGTTGCCTGTGTCTGTCTGAAATACCGTGTCAGGGCAGCACAAAAATACTTTTCTTCTGTGCCCCAGGGAACACGGAGTAACTGCTTCAGCTGGGAGGGCGCAGGGTGTCTCTGCCCTGCACTGGGCCTCCTTAGGAACAGCCGTCTTGCTCAGCACTGAACTTTCTCCACAAGGGCGTCAGTAGCCAAATTATGTGGCGGGCTCGATATCTTTCTTATTTTCCCTGCCCTCTGTCTCATCAAACATAGAAATGATTTGTAAGCCTTTTAGAACGGGTGGTGTAAAGAGAAAGTTTCCGTTTCAGCCAGAATGTTGCAGGACCAGATTATTTTCAGGTGTTTTCTCACAGATGGGAATATACATTGACCACTCCATCCTGTCCCTGAAACACCACCTTCTTTATGTGAGCTTTGCATTTGAATTGTGTAGAGAGTTGTACGAAAGCAGATATATCCATATTTAAAGAGCAGAAAATTCCCAGATTGCACTAAGTAATCTGTTCATTCCTTTTCTAACAAATCCTATTAGTTCACTTCTTAAACTGCAGTAATGACTTTCTGTTCAGAGGGCCAGTATGAACTGATACCATTTTTGGGAGGCTGTGATTTTCAACTGGCAGGAAATGAATGAAATCAAGGGGAAAAAAAAGTTGACACTGTGCCAGTGCTCGGGACACCAGTTCTGCCAATTGACTGTCATCCACTACTAGCAGATGTGCTATAAAAGGAGATGAAATTCATTGTTAGCATGTTGCTTGGCGGCCGAAGCCAATTACAGAATGGAGAATTGAGTCTTTCTAATAAAAGAATTTGCATATGGAAATGACATGTATTTCCATATAGTAGTAAGTATTTTCAAACTGCTTAAAGGAAGGCCTGACTAAACTCATTTTATGGTAGTATGCATTAGCATAAATCCTGATTTCATAGTACAGATTTTTTTTTACAAATTTTATTTGTCAGATAATTTATTTCTCATTGTTCATATTCCTTACTCTTTATAAATATTTTCCAAGACAATATACATTTTGATACCTCACATTAAAAGTTTATAATAATTGCCAGGAAGAAAAAAGACTTAGAGTACACGCTGTGGAAAGCTTTCCAACAGATACAGATTGTGAAGCACAGAATAGATTGTGTAGGGAGATCGTGGCACCTTCACTGTTGGAATTCTTTAAAAACTTGTAATACAAGCCTCTCTTAAGAGAACTGATCCTGTTTGGGACAGGGGATGTAATACATGACTTCTCTGGGTCTCTCCATTCTTAATTTCTATGAAGCCTTTGAGTAGTCCCAATAATTTCCCACTAAATTAATAATATAAACTATAAATTATTAGCTGAAAACTTGGCATACAGTTGCAGCTATGTTACAAGTAGTAATGGGCATTATATTGACATTGTAGTAGCACTACCATTCTAAAAGTACATTATACCAAAATTGCCAGGTGCTATTTGCATGATATCTACCGAACAAGTCTTGTGCTCTGCTTTATTTCTGTGTCTTGGCCCCGTTTTCTTCACTAAAGAATGACAGATGTGTACAAATCTGGTTTTCTAAAGTAGCAAAGAAGATCTTGCATCTGTCTTGAAGTCTTCTGATCCCTTGTCCAAAACGCTTAGTAGTAACAGTGGTATCAGTTCCCAGTCTTATTGGTGTCGGTGTCATAAAGATTCAAACTGATACTGCCCACAGCACATTGCAGATCAGGTCCTGTCTTTCACTTCTTCCCCAATTGCAGCCAGAGATATTAGGGAAAACTGAAAACCAGATTTGGAAATTTCCGTTGTGGCTTCATAATTGGAGGAGAATGAGGAGATAGGGAGAATGAGACAGGGGTTGGTTTAATCATATTACATTGAAACTTCTACATCTGAAAATAAGTCCTAATTCATACCATAATGCCATAAAATATTTTACTTTAAGCCTTGAAATAAATATTTCAAAACTAATTTATATATTATATATATGCATACCTGTAGACAAACATATCTCCCATTTCAAGTTAGCTGTGTCAATGGCAGAATTTAAAAGCATTAAATGCAGGTTTATTATATTGGAGTAATTTTTCCCTAAATCAAATTTTTAAAACATTCACATATAGATGCAGTATCAAGAAATTCCCTCATTTTCTATCAATCAAATACATACAATAAATAATTCTATACAAATTTAATTTCCTTCATATTTACAAATATATATGGATAACTCTTTTGTATTTCTTCCTTCCCAAATAATGCTACTTGAAACATACTTGATTGCTATGGGTAGTATGACTATAGCCATAAAAAAATGTGGTTTTTTTTCCACATTTATACTAGTGCTATAAATTAAATAATTCCATGCACTCAAATATACTAAATTTCATGTGAATCCAGATTTTCAGATCAAATATTTTCAAGATTACATAATTTTTACAACCTAACATGGGCTAAATCTGGAAATGTTTTTACCCAAGAAGTCTCACTGACATCCATAGGAGATTTGTCGGGGGCAAAAAACCCACAACCAAACTGCAAAAAAAAAAAACCTTTTTAGATTTTTTATTTGTATGATACTAGGATAACCTGAATATGCAACCTCCCGTCCCCCCCAACTATGTACTTAACATCTCTTCAAAGTCTTGCTCTGTTCTTTTCTCAAATGTTGGATAAAATTTCCTTTCCATTATAGATACAACCAAGCAGAAGTGCATTGCAGAAAAACAGAAAGTCTGCTTTGGTTGTTTTGTAGCATTCCTGTCAGGCAAAGCATTCCTACGTCTGACTTAACCAGGCAGGTGAGCCAAAGTCAGTGCATCACCTAATTAATGGTTAATTTTCAAGGAAGCATATCTATACACTGTTATGCTTCTTGACACACTACATGAGACCTTCCTGTAGGCATCCACCAAAAAATCATCTTATTTTCTGAAATGGCTTCTTTCAACTTACCTGTAGCTGTAGCACCTACAAAAACCAGATAGTACCTTGGCTATCAAGGCTGGCTTATTTTCCCCTCTTTCCTTGTTTATCACCTGTCTTTACATAATTGTCTACTGGCTCATATTTTATAAACAGGGTGTGCCTATATTGTCTCTTATGGAGAGCTATGAGCCCACCTGAAAGGTGTAGTGAGAAGGCTGCGGGTAGACCTTCTAACTCAGGACTGTTGGTGCAGGAGCATACGCTGCCATTCAGCAGGACTCGCTGACTTGAGTGATGCTGCTCCCAGCTTGGGGCTGGCTCGGATCTCAAAGGTGCAGAAGAGCTTGTTCACTTCCGCCTGCAAAGTCCTGTGAAGATCACAAACCCTGGAGCAGGGATTATGTCTTTATTTTCTGTGTACGTGTCACATTGGGGCTCTGAGGTGCTTCAACGGAATGTACAATAAATAAAAATGGAATGGAATAATGATAGAAGCTAGTACACAGGTTTTGCTTGTTTGTTTGTTTGTTTTGTGGGGAACTGAAGTTCACATAAAGATGTAAAGCTCATGACCTGTTGTCAAGTAATAAAAAATATTTATTCAATATTTGCTCAATGTTTCAAATATTTTCTCAATAAATGAGAACTTGATAAAAGAATGAGAAGGAAAAAAAATGAGAAGGAAAAAAATGAGAAGGAAAATATTTGTTAGATAGTCTCTGCCTTTAGGCAGGTTCTTGTGACATATTTTCAACAAGAACAGATTTCTAACAAAGGTTTCTATTTGTTAATAACTCTAAGACTGGCTGTCTTAGAGTTGAACATGAACAAAAAAGGCCTTTATTTTCACAGAGAAAATTTTGGACTCTTTTCAGTTTTTACTTGAAACCTTTTATGCCCATAAGAGTTATTTGTTTTTTGTTTTGTTTTTTTTTTTTTTTAAATAATGAAAAGTTAGTTTTCCAAAGGTAAGAGGTTTACGGAAAAAAAAAACAAACCCAAAACACTTCTGAGAGTAGCCTGACACTGAAGAACAGTTTTGACAGGAAATATTTGACCAGCCTGAACAAGGACCCTGCTTTTCAAGGGAAACTGTTTCCGTTTTCAACACATGTTGCTACTTCTTTCTACTTTGCCCACTGGCATAGAGAATAATCACAGATTCCCACTGGTGCCTGGGAGCCCGGCTGTACCACTCCCCAAGGCACTGTGCCCCTGGGGCTCTTTGAGTAACTTGAACATCACAGCATTTCATTGAAATGGCAGCCATTTAGTTTTTCATTTCTGAGAGAGAAATATTGTGATTTTGCTCCCTATCCTAAGTATTGTAGCAGTAAAACAATATGTTCCATGAGACTTTGGAAAAATACATTCTGCTAAATAGAGCACTGCGAGATTATTTGTTCTAGGATAACACTGTTCTTTGGAGGTTTTGGGAAACCTATGTTTATCTCTTGAAGAATGTCACTCATTTCTCTCCCTTGCTATCTTTGCAAAGTACCCCCTCATGTGTAAAAATATAATTTTACAACTGTTCATTGATTTAGCCAGAGCCATGTCATGGCATCAAAGTGAATTGCAGACCAAATGTAACGGTCTGTTTTACCTGTTCTGTGACATCTTGCATGGAAAGTAAGAGGAAGATTAGCTAATGCTGTGAAGCCTGGTTAGAGTTGGTAGGCTTATATGAGTTCATGTCATAAATTTGACATGAAGTGGAAGCAAATGAAAAATAAGGAAAATAGGTGAATATAATAACTAAAGCAAACAAATTAGTCACCTAGAATGATTACAGTCAGTAGTTTATTTTCTGCTTCCTGATTAATTCATGTTGATTTTTAGGGTGTAAATAAGAGCAATATTTGATGCAATTTGGGAAGGTTGGGCTTAGCTTGTCTCCAGGCTCCCTTACGTGTGGCAACGAAAAGGAGTGTGAATTGCTGCAGCTACTTTTTATTTTGGAAAACAAAACCAAACAATTCTTGGAAACTAGGGGGTGGAGGGGAAGTATTCCATGTATTCCATTAATCAAATTGCCATTAATAGCTTCCTCCATAAAAAGGGTAGGTTAAAGAACAAGGTGCAAATATCACAACTGAGTTAATTCCATTCTAATTCTACCTTTGTTGCTAACTGACAAGGGAAAATTAACCCTATTCAGAAATCTTATTAAAAAGTCTATTCACTTCTTGAATGACAGACAAGCTTTCAAAGTAAGAGGTGAGTGGACTTAATTGATAGGAATTGATAGGCCTGGCGAATGCCTTGGGAAAGAAAGGTTTTAAAGAGCATCAGAATGCCTGGAAGCTGGATTTGTTGACCAAAATATTGAAAATGTTTCTCACAGTGACTTACACTCTTGGCCACTTGAGTCAAGTTATCCCACTTTTTGGGAGAAAGTAAAATTTGTGCTACTAAACAAGCAATAAGTTGCACAATAGATGTTCATAAAAGAAATGTTTTTAGGAGTTGTTGGAAAAGCAATCCTTTGTGGTTCTTTTAACTGGTAAGTCATGCATAACATACAGTAAAGGGGAGGGGAGTAAATTCCATGCCCCCCCCCCCCAACCAGAGTAGCTTGTAATAGCATACTGCTTTGCAAGGTAGTGGGTCTTAGAATAAATTATTTGTGTTAATAATTAAAAAGGAATTTAAGATGTCTACTGTTTAACATAGATTTACCCAGGGTTTTGTGGCTAACAATATGGGTATTCAAAGCACACAGAACAAAAGTATGCATGCCCAATTATATGAGAAAAAACTTTGCTTTGCATAGAAGTTTCCAAATACAAAACACATTAGCAAAAACCTGTCATTTTATTACCATTTTCTGACCATGTCACAAATGAAAAGGAAATGAGGTAGGGAAAAAACACAAAGTGCAAAAGAATGGGTCAGAATTTGGTCTTGTGCTGGCAAATATCCAGAGTGTTATAACTGATTTTAGTATAACTGAAATTAGAAACTCTCCCACATAGTGCAATAAATTGGCCCAGGAGATGAGAAACATAATTCCAACTCATTCCATAATGGCCATGAGATAACTCTGTCGAGCTGTGCAAGAAGCTTGGTAAAGCATTACGCAATGCACAACCATACAAAAATAAATCTTTAGTACAGCTGATATTTGATGAGGGAGATTGAATTCAATTAAATATCTTCACATCTGAGTAGGAGGCAGCAGGCACAATCTCTTTTCCAAACAGCTCCAACATGCTGAATAACATTGATGGGATGCAAGGATACCAAGCATGAAAGACAGATTTCTGCATTCATTTTATGGAACATGAAGAGTAACTTAGTCATTTAATTTTCTATTATCTTAAGTCAATGTGTTAATTTCTTTTGAGACACCCATTGGCACTGAAAAATACACTGTGCATGTCTGAGTTGGGTGGTAGGAGGAGTGAGGCTTATTAACATTTAAATAGATTTATCTGAGCACTAAAATGGTTATGCTAAGTAAATGGCTGTGCCAGGGAAACTGATTCTACCAAGTGAGCTAAGAAGACAAAGGATCACCTGATGAAGATGATGAGAATCAGCTTTCAAAACCAATTAGAGATTATGGAAGGACTGTCACTCACCATTTTCGGTAAACAGTGGAGCATCAGTAATTTATATAAAACAGAAGGACAGCAATAATCGTAGATGTCAAAAAAACACCCTTACTAGGAGAAAAAGCCACATGCAGAAAGGGGGAATTAAACTAAAAAAAACCACAAAACACTCAAGGTTGGCAGCATAACAGGAATGTGGAAATTTAGGATATGTTTTCAGTTATTTCACCAAGGTCTGCACACTTCCTGCACCAGCTGAAGTTACTGGCTCCTTAACAAATTTTGCTCTTATCATGTCCCTGAGGAGGGAAACTGAGAGAAGAGCTTGTAAAGAGACAGAGATGTGGAAAATCTGTGCTTGCCAATATCCTGAGGAAGGGAGACTAAGTATGTTCCGTGGCCGAGGGTCAGCTACCTTTTGTGGTTCCCTTTCTACAAAGAAGTAGCAGATAGAGCTGTGGGAAGTGTGACAAGATGTTAAAGTCCCCTGAGACTAAGGGGAGCACACGGAGTTCTGCCATGCAGAGGGTCAGGTGCAAAAGCTCAGGGTGCCTCTGCCAGCAGGTGCTTCACCACGGTGGGGACAGATGTACCAGTAAATTTGCAGTTGAGTGCCTTCCCATCATAGAAGAGCCATCTAGAAGTCTAGCATCATGCAGTCTAAAGCAGAGACATGCTAAAGTAAAAGCTTTTTTTTTCCCAAAGGTGTATCTTTCCCCTTTAAGTAATATACAGCAGAGACCTATGAAGGCAAATAGCGTGGACCTACGAATAAAAATAGCATAAGCAACAGGATAAAGTAAGTAAATCTAGGGAGCTTCAGGACCAGTCCTAAACCACGACAAAAGGGAAGGAAGCATGTCAAATGAAGAGAGATGAAGCAGTTATTCCAGTAGATGTGGAAAACTGCCAAGCTGAGATTTGCCACAACAGGCATTGGAAGTCTTCAAATGAAAAGGCCTGGGAAGCACTGCAATTACCATGCCTTGGTTCATCTCACATGCTGCACATTTTAGAAAGCTAAATGCCTATCACATGTTTCTTGAATAGCATCCCTCATCACAGAGTTCCAGAACTGTTTCTAACAAGGAAGCTCAGAAATAGTCTAATATGCTTGCTAAATCATCAATTCTGCTTGATTAAAAAAAAAAAAAAAAAGGCAAACCAAGAATCCCTCACAAAACTACATTCATAACATCAAATGGGTTTATTTTTAGTTCATAAAAGGACTGCGTAAGCTTTTCACAATTCACAAATAAAGTCCTTGGAAGTCAGCCTAATTTCTATTTTGTGAAGGTCAATATTTTAAGAACTTTGCGTATATTTGAGGCATTTAATAGTATTAATGTTTTTCCTTGGTGATTTTTAGAATTAATTTTAAATAGCATACTGGCAGCAATATAAAAAGTTTAATGATCAAGGACTCAACCATTAATGTTAGTAATGTAAGGGTACTTAGCAAAAACAATTCCACAGATTATGATCTATATGGTAGATTTTTGATACACGATTAGAACACCATATAAAGAGAGATCCCTAATAGCTTTTTATTTATTAAAAATTGCCCAGAAAATTGCAAAGAAAATAGAAGAGTGATTTTTCTTTTCTTTTTTAACTTATCATATAGTACACAATTATAGTTAGACACTAGGATTAAGAAAGCTATTCTTTAATCTTCCAAAATTGTCATTGTTCTTTGAAAAACGTTTTGTCAACAGAAGACTATTAGAATGCTTCTGTAAGGAACAAGAAGAAGGAATAGCACATTTTCATCATTTGTACCCTGCAAAGCTCCAATATAATGATTTAAACATTTGCTTTCTTGAACAAGGAATATATTAAGCTATTATCTACTCTAGTGATGATTAAGAGAGGACTTCAAAATGTTTCTCACCAAGAGGAAACAATTTAAGAGGTGATTGTGACAGTGGAGCTGGACTGACATAGGAGGTGTATCTGTTTCCCTAGGACTTGCACCCAAATGGAGGAGTAGCTTTGAGGACATTTTTAAACAGGTCATAGACATTCTGCAGATTGCTACCATTTCAGATAATCCTTTGCTAAATAAACATTTAAATCTCAGAACTAAATTATTGTGCTGTATCATATGCTTACTGATCCTTAGGAAAAGTTGAAATTCCAATAGACATTGGAATTTCCAATTCCACTGGATATGTCAGTGTTAGTCACCTACCGCTATTATATCTTTCTGGTATTCTTTGGTGTCCTTTTGGATTTGGCTGTCCTAAATAATGCTGATTTTCCTCATGCTTCTCTTTACTGAATCATGAGTACATGAAAAAATATTGGTCATCACATGCAGTTACCTGGAACATCAATATATATTTGCTCTGCTCATTAGGTTATTAAAAAGATTCATAAATGGAGAAAAAAACGCATCCAGTTCCTGACAGGTATTTGGTCAACAGATTACTGTTTCTATACAATAACCTATGAGCTAATTTCTAGATAACCTTTAGTTTTATAGGCAGATGGAAAAAGAAGAAACAACAGGATTTGCAGTAGGGAGGAATGCTAACCAGTCATTCATATCGTTATAGATGTCAAACATTGAGGTGCTCCTAGGTTATTTCCAGTTTAAGACTGCGGTGATTGGCTTAAAATTCTGCTATACTTACAACTAGGAGCTGTGTGACTACGATCTGCGTCAAAGAAAAATGCCATTCTTTGGCTTTCCATTTACAGAAAGATTTAATTATACTTGCAAGGTTCAGACATTTTTAGAAGCAGAAAACATTTCCAGCTATGTTCCTGGATTCTTGTCTGTGCTGCAGCTGTTTACACAATTCCACTGTTGCATACCCAGAAGCCAACATAGCTGAACGTGGAGGGACCGTCTGTCTGACTAGTACTGGTGTAGGGCTAACTTTTCAAATGGCCATAGTCCTCCAAATGATTCTGGGATAGGGAGCATATCTGTCCCACTCTAGCGATAATGGATCCTGTAATATCCTGCATAGCTGCTATGAGAAGGCTTTGTGGAAACAGTTTAGAAAGTTCTCAGGACTCATTTTGGGTCAGCACTGTCATCCAGGAGCATGGCTGGACATAACCATTAAATTCAAGATCCCTCAGGTGCTTGGCTGAAATACTGGCTACTGATCTCACCACCATTCCACAGCAGTGGGACAGATGAATGCTTGTTTTTATCTATCTGCTGCATACAAGTACTGCTGAGTAAGAATCATAGGCATAAGTTCATGATATAAAATTTAAGCAAAGAAAACAACATTAGTAGACAACAAACAGTAGTCATCAGGCCCAGCTTTATAGAATCACTTAAGAACTGCCAAGAACACAAAACAGTCTTTCCCCCCAATTTGTATTACTCATTGTTTATCTTGTGAAACAGTTGATATATGAAAATAAAACTTGATTATTCAAATACACTGATAACTGTCCTTTCCCTTTGTAGCATGACATAAAATATGGCTAGGAGATGTGTTGATTCTTGCAGGAATCAAAAGTAATTTTATTCCATCTGGAAGAAGCAGTAAGTAGAATTAAGTTTTTACAGTTCATGAGACACACACGGTACCAGTGCTTGTATGGCTTGCTTCACATCACACCCGAGCACTGGCACATTAGTTTTAAATGTGAATAAGGTTCTGAAAGCAATCTCGGCTAATTCTGGAGAATAAGCTAAACCTTCTTTATTCTTATGGTTTGATTTCTAGAAACATAACCAGAAATGTTTCCTGTTGTAACTGGTTGAGTAGACCAGGGAGTGATGTGGTTTTGTGGTTTCCTTAGTTGTACCAGGAACTAACCAAAATACCCACTGGTCTTCTTGCTGTGTCATTCTCTTTATTACTTTTCTTGAGTCATTACTACATATTATAATAAGAAAAGGGAACCTCTTAGACACTCTAATTTTTTTGCTGTTTCTACTTTCATTATATTTAACTTCTCTTTTACAGGGGACTACCCTGTATGGGTAGTTCAAATGTCATTATTGAGTCACAATCTAACATGCGTCGTAGAATGATAGGATGTTAAAAATTAATCTCAGTGCTCAGTGTGACAAGATAAAAGCATTTGTTCTTAAACATGAGTGTTTAACGGGAGTGTTCTTACCTTTATACTATCTTAGTTTGAATTTAATGGCGACTATGTCTCATTATGACATTTTCCTTTATGCAAGTAGGACACATAAATTAGAAGAAAGGGAACTAAATTAAATTTTGCTCCTGAAAATCATTTTAGTAGAACATATATTTCCAGTTGTATGTATCAAAATAAACCAGTAAATTGTAGGCAAATTGGAAATTATTTAATGTTCAAAGTACTCTTGGTCAATGAGAAGGTAGTTAGGGAAAGCATCACTAAGGTCTTGCCCTCTTTTATTCTTCCCCAGGCATTTGCTGCTAGTGATGGGATAATAGGCTAATACAAACTGTTGTTCTGAATTAATGTGGCTTCTGGAGAGGTCAAAGAGAACTTTAACATTAAGCTGAAAGAAATAAAGCCTCATGAAGGTGACTCTGAAGTAAATGAAACTCAAACACTCCCGATTTCAGAAGAAAAATCAGAGATACTTCAGAAAGAAACACAAATCTATGAATCAATCCAATACTAAAAGAACTTGAGAAAGGTATTTTAGATGACAGGTAAAAATGGAAGCCAAGACAGAGTATCTATGAAGAGTTCATAGATACAAACATCATGCGGGTAACATTTCTGGCTAGGATAAGGCTCCTCCTCCTTAAAATAATACGTGTGAGTTAGCCATGTATATAATCAAATAGAAATGTTTAAAATATCCTGCAAAACCCAAGATGTCCCACTCTTGCAAGATATATATACTGCCACGTCAGATGTTGTTTTCAAAAGTAAAATTTCCTATAATGCAGGGATGAGAACACAAAAGAACCAATGAAACTTCACGAGGTTCCAAATTGTTCTTGGCCCAAAGCTAACATATCTCTGTTTAAATTAGACAGAAAAGAATCCTTTGTATCAGTGGAGTGCAGCTGATGTATATGAGTGGATGCACTAGCTGATGAATATTAGTATTACCTTGGGAATCAATATGTTGTCACTGCAGGGTGGACATGATTTAGTATGTTCTTACAATTCCCAAGTGGCCCATTCTTGCACTTTTATTTCAAGCCCACCATCACAGAGTCAATTATGAGGGGTTAATGGAAGGGGCCATACCAATGGCAAATAACTGATATGGGCTCTATGAGATTAAGTGAAAGTATTTGCAGATAAGATTGAGTCAATATTCAGACACATGTCACAAAGATGTATTAAGATCACCTGCTCGGGAACTTTCTGAGGTGAAAGACCAAAAAAATAATGGAAAAATTTAGCAAGCTCTGTGAGTAAAGAAAATTATCCCTGACTTAACTTTAGGTGAAGCAAGCAAAGAAAATGCAACAAGAATGCCAAAAGGCTGACTTCATAGCAAGTGGGAAAGAAAACTTCCCAACAGTAAAAAGCTGGCCGTCTCTAAGGTACAAGATCATACCAAGGCAGTTTGTCATACATATTTTTTAGAGCCTTTCCTATAATAGGAAGAAAAACAATTGAAGAAACCCAGAGTGGGCCTTAATTCTCTTGAAGGGGACTTTCTGGTGACAGATGCAGAATGTGCTATGGGGTCGTGAAAAACATAGGATGCAACAGGCTCCAGCTCACCAGTCCACCTCAGTGACAAAAGAAAGTACCTTTCCCCAAAGAATTCCTCCTGTACACAGAAGACATGAAAGTCCTAGAGAGAGAACTGATGCTCAATAGGAGGAAAGCAATTTCTAAGTTCTTGCAGCCGTGCTGTTGAAATGTTGCCTTCCTCATTTCAGAGCGTGGTTCCATAAAGAGGGTAAGGACCTCTCTGCCTCCTCAGACTCGGAGAGACAGCCACTGTATTCTTGTGGGTGCTCAGATGAAGTTCGGTGGCAAAGCTGCCTCAGGATTCCCTGACTGTGAGCAAAGGGCTGAGGCCAGGCCAGGCCAGAGGCTGTACTTTGCCTTCCAACTGAGGATGCCCAGGCAGTGTAAATGGGAAGTGGAAGGGAACCTGACCTGAACACAAAGGAATGAGGAACAAAGCAGACTCAGCAGTGGAGGGAGCGGGAAGGGCTTGATGGGACGGGCTGTAGACAGGGGCGTCTTACAGGATATGAACAAAGGAATAATACTGCAGGAACCAGGAGTAAAATGTAACCATTAAAGAAGCCCTACTACCCAAACTGCACTGTAGGACCCAGCAGGACCCACTGGGGTTTACAGACACTCTGCAAACAGCTGTGTAACCACTGGCAAAGTAGATGGTCCAAGGTGGAGATAATAGCCTTCTCTAGCTTTCTGTTGCTCTTTGAATTCAACTAGCAGAGGTTTACAAAAGTAGATGTAAAGGTCTGGTATTGCTGATGACCCCTTGAAAGCACGTAAACCACAACCATACTTCCATACAGTTAAAGTCTGTTTTTATCCAGCTGATTTTCTTTTTGTAAATGCAGGTAGTTTCATGTAAACACTAAACTTTATGTGTATGTTAAAATGAAATAAAATTGATTGCAAAGTCAAGCACTTAAAAATTAGAAGCAGTCAAAATTAGAGTTGTCTATGCAGCATTAATGAGTTCTATTTTAATATTACCTTGATCATAATCTAATTTATAATTGCAGGATCATGTATTTTTCCCTTAATTTAATTTACTTAGGGTGGATCAAGACATGAAGAAAGATTGCTTGTGAATATTACCATCAACCAGACATCAACTAAAAACCATGAATAAACTGTACAAAAAGAGTCTGGATTAGTCATAATAAAAAATTCTAAGATTATTAATTCAGTTTAGGAGGACACTGCCTCTTTCCTTAAGGGTCAGAAGCTAGTCTTAGCTATATACAAAACTTCATGTTACAACAAGTTACTCTGGGATAAGGAACTACCAGTCAAACCTCTTGCTGTGCCATCCACAGGGATTTGTTAGGGTTGAAATAGCGTCTCCTGCCAGTCTGAAAGATCTCGGGTTTTAAGTTCTTGTTTTGCTTCTTCTGCTTCCTAATATTACCGAAACAGGTATTCCTTTTCAGATACCAATTTAAATTTTGTAACAGAAATAGTAGTCTCCTGTCCCAGTACTGTCTCCTAAATCACCATCAGTGTTTGACCCTTCTCATTGTCCACGTAGTCCTGCTGAGTGATTTGACTGTACCAGTCTCTTAGTCCTCTCTGCCACCAAGAGAGGTGGTAGAAAGGTAATTTTGTTTACGAATATGGCTTTCACCAGAAAAGCATCTAGATTGCAGGTACCTTTACTGGGAGATTACGACTGTTGTAGCCCATCAGCACTGCTCCTGCAATATGTGGTGGTGGACAGGCCTCTTCCTGGACAGAGCTGGATCCTGCCATACCATCCCCAAAACAGTAACCTGTTTGAATGACGGAGGTTTGGTGAGTTGGCACCACTTCCATGGTTAATGCAACACTTCCATGAACACAAATAACCTCCCTCATATTCCAGTCGGTGCATAATAACACTGGTGCCCACTTGTGAAGACCAGATGATTTTCACCTCACCAGCCTGGACAAGAAGCTGCACAAAATGGGTCTCCTGCACCTCCTGTGGCTGGTGGTGGTCCTGACCACTGCCCGCCCCAGCTGTGATGAGCTGCCTTGGCTCTTTTGAAACTGTATACGATACAAACTATGGTTTGGGGTTTTTGTTCCTGAGGAGGTTTCCATCTCTTTTTCAGAGAGGGAAACAACCAGCACCATTTCTGTAGCTAGAATTCTCTTCCAGTAGCATATGAAAAATATTTTTCTTCCTCATGCTGAATTCCTGCTATTGAAACGTCATCTCCCTCTGACCTGAGTTAATTTATATTTAAAGTTTTGGTTTGCCTTTTCAGCCTTTTTGCGCTTTCATTAAAAGGTCTACCTAGCTCTCCAAATTATGTTAGTAAACCAGGACAGTATATTTGTATTTGTTTGTATAGAAGCTTTAGTAAATGAACAACAAATGAAAATTGTTTCATAAATGAACTTCATCTTTATGAAGTTAATATGTGTTTGTAGCTCTTGCTGTCCAATAGCAAAATATGACTGACTCAAATGATAAATATTTTTCACTTAGCTTTTTAACCTATATATGTATCCTTGACTTATTATTTAAAACTAGCTGCTTCACAAGTTACTCAGATTAATAAACTTGTATTTCTAAAACTAAGTGACTACAATTTAAGGTTTTAACACTTTCATGTGGCTTTCTTTACCCTGAAAATCTATTAAACCTTGATTTTTTAATGGTTGCCCTTTCATCCACTTAAAAAAAATCTTAAAAGCTTTTTTCAGCTCCACCTCTGTTTTCACCTCCTTTCAGTAATGCCTGAGTTCTTGTAATTGCCTGTTTCCATCCCAGGTGCACCTCCACGTGCTGAGCCTGGCTCAGACATGTGTGGTTAATTGGCCATGCAGGTGTACTCACTTGGAGTTACCCACTCTCACAAGTCAGCAAGCCTTGCAGAAAGATCAAACAAATCAGTTCAAAATATATTTTAGAAGCATCCAACCTGGGTTGCAAAGCTCAAGTATTAAAATGCTACTTTTGAGTGTCTATGTGAGGATTTTGATCTGACTCCTGTTCCTTCGGGTAAGAAGCCCTCTGTAGTGCTACATACACTTGAACAAATTTAATCTCAGTCCAGTTGTGAATGTTTCTGTTAACTGGGTGGCAGGTGTTTCAGACTGGCCACTATGAAACAAAATAACTGTAACTAAAATTTCCACATCCACACAACCAGGAATTTGCAAAGGAAAGGTACTGTCTGCTTTGGAGAGTCAGGCCAGGTGAAAACTGGCTATGGTTCTTTCCATCTTATTTACATAGTCCTTTGTTCCTTACTTCATATCTTAATTCTTAAAGATAAAAAATTCTTTTGTTTCAAGCTAAACAAAGCCAAAAAGTTATGTACATACAGACCTCTGTTCCTGGTTGCTTTCTCTGGTTATTCTTTTTCTTTTGCAAAACAAGTAGAAAAGGAGCAAAACCACTATTAAGTCAGTAGAGTAGCATAACCAAGTCAGAAGGATAATTTATTGTTTTGCTTTGCATGAGTCTAATGCCTGGTACACACGCAGTGGAGCAAAGAATCCTCTTCGCTTTCCACATAGGGGTCAGACGTGCCAATACATGTTAGGATAGTTGTAGAGTACATGCTACATAAGGGTAAACAGCAAATAAAGAAGTGGGTAGACTTGCTTGTTTGGTATGTGTGAGGAGAGCATAGACACCCTATTGCTCATACTAGACATATTTTAACTCTGCTTATTTGCATTTGTTTTGAACTAGATCACTCTGTGCAGAGGTGGCTGAAAACACTAGAGTTAATAAAACTTAAACAGTATTATTCAAATGCCCTCTCTATATACAAACACCCGAGAAGATATTTAGCATGTAATACATTGCTGTTTCCTAGAATTGTTCCTGTAGCCCAGTTTATTTGCAGAAGCTCAAAGACTAGTAAAATGTTAAAATGGTTATGGAATTATGGAATCACTCCTCCCCTCCCTCAGCCCCTTTGTGAATCATAAACCTCTGACTTTGATTTGATTTGAACAATCATGTGGAAGTAATTGTGTATAACAAGAACGTGTGGAAATGTTTTAAGTTTGCCCCACTGAACGAAAACCAAATGGTGGAACTTCAGACATGGTCGTGAGGTGGAAGGGCAGCTCTTCTATCTACTCTGTGCTGAGCAAGGCCTGTTTCTGTACTCCAGCTGCCACTCGATGGGGTCACTGTGGCTTGCTAGGGAGGGTGCCCTTGAACATGCATCAGTATAGCCATACGCTAGAGTGATGTGTATTTATGTACATATATTTAAAGATTACAATGATTGGCTTAAATAAATTGTAAAATGTATGTGTTCTAGCTCATGCACTTGTGTAGCATGCTTTACATAAAATGTTTATTCAATCTGGTCATTGTCCATTTATATTTTCTGTCTTGATGGACTTTTATCTTAAATATTGTTAAGATGATGCTTACTATGGGCTCTAATTGCCACTGGAACATATTTTACACAGAACAGAAAATGCATCTTTCCCTAGGCTTTCCTCTTCAGTACAAGGCCTATTCCTCATTTAGCCTTTTTTTTAAATACATACGATCTCAATTTTTAAAAGAATCTGAGCACTTGTCACAACATAATAAAAAGAGGTAGATCTAGATGATCTAGAATTATTTTGTGGTAACTCTTGGTCCCCAGCTGGTTGAAATCAATGGGAATAAGTAGTTTCAGCTGGCTTTGGATCAGCTCACACTCACAGAGACCTGATAGGACTTGGAGAATGAGATACCCATAAGTTCCCCATATATGCTGAAGTCTGTTTGAAATTGTTCCATGTCATTGAGTGGCTTTTACCAAAGAAAGTGGGTAACTCTGAGGATATTTTTCTCCTCAGACTAGAAGGAACAAATAAAGTGCTGGATTGTAAACAATCGCCCTTTGACCCTTGTCTGCAACTATATCTCTAACTTTGATGGATGTTCTATCACTGCATTGCAATAATTGAAGAATGACTAACAGGAATGAATGAATGATGCCCAGCCACCTCATTGTAATTCCATTAGTGTTCTACTCTCGTGTCCTTTGCAGGAGTTGAAAGATTAACCCAACACTTGCGTCACTAGGGGGGAAAAAAAAAAAAAAAGAGAGACGTATTCTCATTAAATAAACAAGGAAGGAAAAAGTTCAGCCCTTTATCGCATACTATAGGGACTGTATTCAATGCAGTTTTCAATTTCAGTGTTTTATATATATAAATTTTATATATAAAAAATCTGTGTGGCTGAAGTATTCTGCTTTTGCTTGTTTCTTCTGAAATATTTAACCAGGTTCTTGTTTCTGTGTATATTATACAGGTCTAAGTGATGAAATAATTTTTGACAGAATTCAAAATATGTTTTTGTGTATGTTATGTTAATCAGAGCTTCTTTAGCAGAGTTTCTCAAAATTAACAGAATATTGCAGTTCTAGCTAATATATACTTTCAAATTGAAAATTAAATACTATCATAGTGTTTCTGTCTAACTCAAATATTAACACTTGATATTAGAGAAAGGAAGGCCATAAAAACACAAAAGTACCTTCAGTTTGGCAAGTGGGTTTCCTTCACCCTGAAGGTCTGCTACTCATAGAAACACTCAGCCAGGTTTGCTCTGTCTCCAGTAAGAGAAGACCTTAATCTAGAGGGTTGGCTGGAACAGTGCAGGTGTTGGTCTAGAGCTTCCTCTCAGCTTCCTGATTCTGTGGTCCTGTATGATAATGTATAAATTGGCAACTACAGAATTGTTGTCAGACTTTGGACAATTTTTTCTCATTTTTTGATGGTCTAAGCTGCTAAATATGTTGTTGAGCCAACTTTTATTGACAGAAAAAGCAAACAATAATATGAAGAATTATTGTCATCTGCGAGAATCTTGTGATGGGATAAATAACAGCTTTTAAAAGCTAAGCTCATAAATTGAGACCTGGTATTGCAGATTAATGATTAGTAACATCGCCACTTAATTTACATACATTCATACTCTTTATATTAGTGAATTTAAACAGAAAGGTAGAACAGACTGGGTATGAAGAGAGACCTGGGCAAAGAAAGGCAATTAACAGAGCCAATCAATGTTAGCTTCATTACAGAAAACCTATAAAATATCTCTATAAAATAGATACCTATTTTAAAAAAACAACCAACCAACCCTTCCTCCATCAGGCTTTATGAAATTACCTTAGGTTTTTTTGGATGAGGCTACAAACTTCTGTCACAATATCAATATAATTTGGGGAAGGAAGATTAAAGGATAGTAAGGCTTTCCCTCTTAACTCTTCTCTCCTGCTGTGAGCACTGGCAGCAGCAATATGCCTGCTCTTGGTCATATCAGGCTCTTGCAAAAGGTCACGACATTTCAATACCCTTCCTCCATTCACTTTTCAGTAGGGGAATCAAAAGACCTAGGGAAGTGGTATGAACAAGTAAAAGAATAATTTATGGGCTGAAATATAACAGCAGAACTTTAATGAAGTTTACTCTAATGAACTTTTAAGAGATGAGGTGCTTGATGACCATTTATTAAAAAATATATGGAAGGCACAGAAGTTTTAGAATAAGGATCTTCAGCCTACTGCTCAAACATAAACTAGGAAATTGCAGCTAGACCAGAAAGGAAAAATACATTTCTAATGGCTACAGTGATTAACAAACTGGTAGCCAAAGGCTGTGGCTACAAGTAGTTCCAATGTAGTTCCATTACTAGAAATTACTGAATCAAGAATGGATATTTTAGAAAAGGTGAACTCTGATGCAAGCACAGCTATTGAAACTGAAGCAGGAATTAAACCATTCTAGTCTTTTGTTTACTGGCACTGAGACTAGATGAGTTCATTTGATCCTACAGCCTTAATGATGCCCAATATTTCAGGTAGAAGAAGCTACAGAGCTTTCTTCAAAGGCATTTGAGGATCATGGGACATGGATTCTCACCATGAGATGAGCCATATCTGGAATTTGAAGAAAATCCAGGCATTCTCTGTCATATGGTGGGTACAAGCCCAGTAACAGGACAGGACATGCAAGCACTTTTGTTGAATGACACAGAATGCTTACAAATTCCCCTAACAGACACACCTTTGTTACTGGGCTGAGGGACTTGATTTAATCATGTGATTGATGCATATCATACTATGGAGGGCTGTGGCTTCCTCAGGAAAATGGGGTAGAAGAGGAAATAAGCAATATGCTCTGAGTCATCACCTACCTGTGTTTGAGAAGGCCAAGAAAGACACAAGGTGCAAGCTGCATTGATTTCTCTAGTCGTGTGTGCACTGGGAACTCTTGCCTGTATTTCTGAGGGTAAGGATTCAGGACTCCCTTCTTAATTCCATCCCTGATTTATTGCAGAAGAGAGATGACTATTTATATATAGAGAGAGACATGCTTTGAAGAGGCAATTTGAGGTTAGTCCTATAAACAGTTAATACCTGAAAACTTTTCTTATGTATTACTGTGTATCAGGAGCATTTATGAGCAATGTATTTGTAAGTGATACAGAATGATACTCTGGTCTAGCTTTTTAGAAAAGTTGCTGCTGGGTAGTAGCTGATGCACTTTTTGGAAGCCAAAGAGCAATAGTACCTCTATCCTACATAAAGAGTTGGATTGAGATTTTGTAGGTGAAGTATACTTGGCCCAGAAATATGTTGAAGCAGTCTTATCTTCACCACACACATTTTTCAACAAAGATCTTCTGTTTTGAGACTTAAAGTGTTCAAAAAAAAGGAAGCATTTTATAAAATCATAAAAAGTAAACTCAATTTTCAATATCCAGTTTATAATTTGCCTGTGATTCATTGCCCTTATTCATCTTACATGAATCACTTACTAGCTTTCCTGACTCAGTTGTGGCTGGTTTTTTTTCCAGTCTTCCTGTTTCCAGCTTAATTCCCCAATTTTTGGTGCACTTCCTTGTAGTAGTGTCCAGCGAGACAAAAGTAAAATGTGACAGTAGTAGCATAAAACTCAAACTGTTTCATTGTCCACCATATATAAGGTAAGACATAAACAGCGGCTACTGATATAAAAGCTTTTAGAAAAAAGATAGAGCTCTTTGTTAGTGACCAACGTGTTGCAGGACAGGAATATAAGATTAAGTAATGTCTGTATGTTACTCAGAAGAGATATTAATAATAGATATAGCAGGAAAACACATTTCATGGCATAAGATTACAACCAGCAAGGGGTCTTGAGAGTATCCCTTGAGAGTAAATAATTCTAGTGGCTGTTTACACATTAGCTCTTAAACCATATGCTTTTATTGTATCCACTTTGTTATTACTATAAATATACTGTTCTTAAATAATATGTCACTAATGTAAAGAAACACGCTATTCCTAGAGAAAAGAGTACACCTGGAGTTATGGATTTATATAGAAGGAAAACAATCGGGGAGTACACCTTTCAGCTGTGTTTGAGAAGGGTTTGAAAAACTTGTTCCTGGAAACAATGAGATACAAACCTGTTTGCATAGTTGATCTCTGGCCAGAAAGGATTCCTGTCAAGTGAAATATTAACCCAAAGGAATGCAGTTTTCTTAAGGCAATGAGCTCTTGGCTTCAAACAAACCTTTAATGCAGAGCTAAAGTGACCATTTAAAAAACATATATGCACCCAGAGGATTGGATGGCTGTGAGAGCAGAACGGGATTATCCTATCTTTGAGCTACAGTTTACCTGCTTGTAAGCAGCCTGGTTCTGTAGTGCTGAAAAGAAATTTCTAGCTGCATAGTGGCCAAAAGTCTATTACTTTGGTCGTGTCATTGCAGCAGGCAGGTGTTTGTATTACGCAAACTATCATAGCAGCTGGGAGCTCTATGAGTAATCCTAATGTTTCAGGATGGAGAGAGCTCAAGGAATATTTCCTTCGGTTTCTTTTCTCCTGGGGAGCAGAGCATCTGGTTGTGTGACAGGACTCGGAGGGTTCTAATTAATGAAGTGGGGTCAAGTTGGAGGCCTGTGACCAGTGGTGTTCCTCAGGGGTCAATACTAGGCCCAGTCCTAGTATTCCTGTTCAACATATTCATAAATGACCTGGGCGAGGGGACAGAGTGTATCCTCAGCAAGTTTGCTGATGATACCAAATTAGGAGGGTTGGCTGACACTCCAGAGGGCTGTGCCGTCATCCAGCGTGACCTGAACAGGCTGGAGAGCTGGGCAGAGAAGAACTCAATGAGGTTCAACAAGGACAAATGTAGGGTCCTGCACCTAGGAAGGAAGAACCCCAGGCACCAGTACAGGTTAGGGATGAATCTTATGGGAAGCACTACTGAGGAGAAGGATCTGGGAGACCTGGTAGATAGCACACTTCCCATGTGCCAGCAATGTGCCCTTGTTGCCAAGAGGACCAATGGAATTCTGGGCTGCATAGGAAAGAGTGTGGCCAGTAGGTCGAGGGAGGTCATTCTCCCTCTCTACTCTGCACTGGTGAGGCCACAACTGGAATACTGCATCCAGATCCAGTTCTGGGCCCCCGAGTTCAAGAGGGACAGGGAACTACTGGAGAGAGTGCAGCGTAGGGCAATGAAGATGATTAAGGGATTGGAGCACCTCCCTTATGAGGAAAGGCTTAAGAGCTGGGACTCTTTAGCCTGGACAAAAGAAGACTGAGAGGAGACCTTATTTATAAGTATCTAAAGGGTGGGTTGAAGGATGTTTGAGCTGGACTCTTTTCAGTGGTTTCCAGTGATAGGACGAGGGGCAACGGGCATAAGCTGGAACATAGGAAGTTCCATTCAAATATGAGGAAAAACTTCTTTACAGTGAGGGTGACGGAGCACTGGAACAGGCTGCCCAGGGACGTCGTGGAGTCCCCTTCTCTGGAGATCTTCAAGACCCTGGATGCAGTCCTGAGTAATGTGCTCTAGGTGTTCCTGCTTCAGCAGGGGAGTTGGACTAGATGATCTCTAGAGGTCCCTTCCAACTCTGACAATTCCATGATTCCATGATCTGCTGGGAGTGAGGATCTTCTTAAGCAGGGTCAAATTTACACTGGATCCATGACATGAGAGGAATGAAAAATGCAGCATGGAAAGCTCTGAGCCTGCTGAGGGTGGTAGGTGTAAGGTCCCAAGCCCCATTCCTTTGCAGCATGACATGCTAGATCTGCTAGCGAGCTCCAAGTCTGAGCTGCACCCATTGAACCCACCAGGTAGTTGCTGCTCCAGGAAATGCTTTTTAGGCCCCAGGAGGCATTTGTGCTAAAGTGCCAAAATACCAACAGAACAACTCCTCAATTCCTCCTGCCGATTAGGAAAGTGCTAAGCCTCTAAAGCACAATCCAGACCATAACGTTCATGCTAAACTGGGTGTTTCCCTCATAATTTTTTTTTATTCACAGAGATCCATGTGCAAAGTATGACTTTCTGTCCTTTGGCTGTGATGGACTCTGATGTGCTTTGCAGGTGTTCCTGTGTACAAATGGGGGAAGCTCAAATGTGCTGGAAGTCACAACTGTGGAATTGTTAAAAAAAATACTTTTTTGGTTTGTTCATTTCTCTGCAGAGTGCATTTCTTCCTCTAAGTTCCCTTCACTGCCAGTGGCTTGGTGGCACTTTGGAGATATTAAGAGTAGGATGGATTTGCTTTTTTTGTGGTGAGTTTCAATCCACCCGTAGGCCCTTGTAGATTCCTTAGGATTAGCACATTTTTGACTAGGAAATTATGGAGAAGGGAGGAGGTAAGCATTACATCCCAGATCCTACCCAGTTGTGACACTGAAATGGGAATTTACTTGTAGAAAGTATATCACTTTAGAAGAAAAATGAAAGGCTTTATTAAGAGCCATGTTAAACCTATCATTACTAGGAAGCTGGGTTAATCCACTCAGAAGAACGGGTCGGTTCCCTCTGCTGAGCTTTTATTTCCTATTTTTCACAGGGTCATTCCAACATTCATTTTGCTTTGGATGACTTTGCAGTCATACCACAGAGAGTAAGAAAATATTTCCTCTGGAGTTTATTCTCAGATTAAATGTGTGACTATAGCCTCAGAGAAGGACTGTTACGGATAGCGTCCAGGAAGTGTCTCAGCTCTCATTAAACACAGATCATTAAATGTATTGCATAAAGAATCGCTGTGGCTGTCACGTATAGTTAAGCTACGCTTCTGCTGTTACCACTATGCGAAAAGCAGCATGTTAAGTTTTAGTATCATTACAATTTTGCCCACAAAAAGATGAAGAAAATGAATCAAAGGTGCCATTTTGCTTTCTCTACCTCCTCCTTTTATCTCGTACCTGCTAATGTTGACCCCTGGAGGGATTTCATCCCTCAAGAAATAACTCAGCCAGTGTCTTATAGGCAGAGCTGGCTGAAAACTCTGACTATGTGTATTTGTGTGGGCCCATAGTTTGTGTTGCTTACAACAATAAGGAAAAATAGACTTCTAGGAGACTAATTCTTTGAAACACTGAGAGTTTCTGGCAAGGCCCTTTGAGTAGAAAATGGAGACCTGATCATCTTGCAGAACCAAACTGAGTGAATGTTCCTTTAAATAAGAAAAAAGAGAGAAAATACAGCCTTGAAGGGGATTTGTAAATGCCTTCCCAACAAGAGGGACTACTGAACTCTTCTGACAGCATGTAGAGTTTTCATAAGATCATCTTTCTTTTGGAGGTATATGAAAAATATAGGGTCTGAAACTGTACCCTCTGCAGTCAATTGCTACTAAGTCCAGAAGTTTTAAACAGTCTTAAAGTCACATCTTTCCCCTCATCTCCATCCCAGGAATCCTTATCATAGAATCGTCCAAGTCTGAAGTGACCTCTAAAGCTCATCTAGTCTGGCCCACCCCAGTCAGCAGGGACACCCCCAACTAGACCAGGTTGCCCAGGGCCTCATCGAGGCTCCCTTCAGATATTGAAAGGCTGCTATTAGGTCTCACTGGAGCCTCCTCTTCTCCAGGTTGAACAACCCCATCTCCCTCAGCCTGTCCTCGTAGCAGAGGTGCTCCAACACCCTGATCATCCTTCTGGCCCTCCTCTGGACCTGCTCCATCAGGTCCATGTTCTTCCTATATTGACACTCCAGACCTGCACACAGGTCTGCATGGAAGAATCACCTCTCTGGACCTGCTAGCAATGCATCTTTTGATGCAGCCCAGGATGTGATTGGCCTTTTGGGCTGCAAATGCCCACTGCCTGCTCATGTCCAGCTTCTCATCCACCAGCACCCCCAAGTCCCTTTCCTCAGGGCTGCTTTCTAATACCTCATCCCCTAGTCTGTACTGATGGCGAGGATTGTTCTGGCCCAGGTGCAGAACCCTGCTCTTGCTCTTGTTGAACCTCATGAAGTTCACCTGGGCACACCTCTCCAGCCTGTCCAGGTCCTTCTGGATCACATCCCATTCCTCTGGTGTATCGACAACACCACACAGCTTGGTGTCATCTGCAAACTTGCTGATAGTGCTCTCAATCCCACTGTCTCTGTCATTGATAAAAATGGTAAACAGTACCGGTTCCAGCACAGACCCTTGAGGGACACCACTTGTCATTGCTCTCCATCTGGACTTCAAGCCATTGAGTACCACCCTCTGGATGCGACCATCCAGACAATTCCTTATCCACTGAACAGTTCACCCATCAAATCCATATCCCTCCAATTTGGCAAGCAGGATATTGTGAGGGACCATGTCTTGTGACTTGTTGAACGTGACTTGTTGTGCAACTACCGTATGTTTGTATAATGCATATTGCAGCTGGGATGCAGCCTAGTTCAAGCCTTCTTCCAATGTGTTTCTGGTAATACAACAGAGCATTTAGTAATCTCTCATTCAAGTACACCTGGTGGCTAAAGCTTTTGCAGCATGACCAGTAAGAAAATAATACCGTCTGATGCAAGGACTATATGTTTGAGTCCCCAATCTCCTTCTTTTTTTTAAAAAATAATATATATATATATATATATAAATAGTCACTCATTCTATGTTCCATTTAGCTACTTCTGCTTTATGTAAAAAAAACCCAAAACCCCCAAAAACCTCACCCTAAACCAAACAAACAAAATGCACCCAAGCCCACAATGAAGGTGATAAGGTGATAGATAAATTAACTAATTGGATTTCAACTCACTTAGATCTATGTGATAACCCAGACCTTGTAACTGGGAGCACTAAATATATGTAAAATACAAATAAGAAAATCTAAATTTCAAAGAGAATCTGTTACCCCCAAATTTATGGAAATGGTATCCTGTTGTTTTGTCTTTATTATGATAGAAGATAAACAGATCGTTTTATTTGTGATCCAAATAGAAACACATTCTGGCATCTGTTCGATGCCAATAGTTGCTCTTGCTATGAACATGCTTATATTTTATGGCATTGGGCTATTTGCCACTTTATGTAAGCTACACCAGCTGCTCTTGCTCTTGCACAACAGATTACTGTATGCAGCACTCTGATTTTCCCTAAAGCAGATAACGCTTTGTAAAATCTGGATAACTATGTCTCTAGGAAGCAATTGTAAGTTATATTAAAACTGTGATAACTGAGAACAGAAACAGCCTTGAAGAACTGTACTAAAAATCTGCTACTCTGTGGGAAGATTCTGGTGGTGCATCGCTGGTTTTTTTTAGTGTGCCTAATGTATGTTCTTACATTCTTTTGCCTGCTACATTTTTTCTAGTACTTACTGCTTTTCTTAAAATTTTATCTATAGCACACCATGAGGAGAAATATTAATAATAAACTTAAACACTGAGCAAAATTCTATTTTTATGGTAATGAAATATACTGAAACCAGTTCAAATCTACTTGAAAATCAAGCCTCTGAATCCTCTTTGTTGCATTTTTGTGTTAGGTTTCATGCTCTGTTTTCTTGGCAACCTTCTGCATGGGAAAGCAGCATTATGCAAATAAAAATTCAAATTGCAGCCACACTGGGAAAATGCAACACAATTTTTCTTGACACCTTGGGTGATGTAGGTCAGACCATGCTATCACAGAACTAAAACAAGGGTCTTTTCTCAGGTTTAAAATCTGCCTCAGCTACATTTTAAAACCAGTTTTCCTATGAATTGGATGCAGCATGCCTGCAAAATCATATTAATTCCAAATTTAGGAATGCCATGCTTAAGTGGTAGTTGAACTTTGTTAGGTTTGACTAGGTGTTGGTGATTAAAGTCCCCATGAGTATAAGGTTGTGTAAGCACTGCCACTGCAGGAAGAAGTCAAAGTATAATTGGTCTGAGGGTGTGGAGAGAAGCAGCGGGGGATGCTGGTAGGGATAGTAAAAGCTCAACAGGGTTATGGAAACCTGCCAAATCTCCATCCTCACTGCAGGGAGCTCCTGCTGCTGCCAGGGAGTAGGGAAAACAGATGGCTGTTCCTTTTGAAGCCACTAACATTAATTTCTGTGCCTGTTGTGTATTTTTTTCTCCTTCCCCTCAAGTTTCCAACTCCTGCAGTAGCTCCTGGAGCAACCAGGCATTGGCAGACACCTTGGAAGGCAGCCATGCGGGCGAGTGAGTTTCAGCTGGAGATGATGGTTGCTTTGTTTTGTTTTTCCTTTTTCCCAACTGCCTCCACAATTTGGCAAAGGGATGTCAGGATTAGAAATAGTGGGATTGGGGAATATGCCAGACTCTATTAGAGGGAAAGAGGCAGAGCTACAGTAAATGGGGGGATGGAGCGGTGCCAGCAGGAGCGTGGGCGTGAAGGTTTGAATGCAATTAGCACAGTCGGCCAAACATACCCTAACACGGACACTTCACAATTAAGTGTTGAACAGTCCTCTATATTAGTGCTTATTTTCAGTGGGCCATAGGTGATACCTGTAGGTGGGGCCTTGTTTTTTCCTTAAAACCAGCAATGATGTGGATTGTGGTAAGTCTGTAGTATGTACCAGCTAAAGCGGTTTCACAGAATGCTCTAAATTAAATCGCCATATCTAACACAGAAGAGCATGAGAAGGAAAAGAAATTGAAGTTTATGTTTCCACTGTATATCAGCTGTTCTGAAGGATTGTAAGACATTTTTTTCTTAGCTTTCTGGAACTTCTAATGCATTTGTACGCTGTTGTGAAGAGAAACAAAGCATCAGTTTGAAGGAAAACAGAAATGTGTACAATGTTTAATTTTAATTTTATAATATCACCAAGAGAGCTCAAAGAAAGATTGCAGGCTTGGGCTGAGTTAGCAATTCAGTGAAATATATGCATAGGTTGACATGCAGAATAATTGACAGAATATGACTGATTTCTCACCTATCTGAAAGGAAAAAATCTGCCCTTGTGCAGGTTTCTGACTGTTAATCTCAACCAATGAGTGATCCATGCTTTTAACAGATGTTTCTGATTTAGGCCAATGAAAGCTTATGGGAGCTTTTTCTGGTCTCTGAGGAGAGAACGCCAGCCCAATCAAACAAGAAAATTTGGAGCTTGGCATCTGAATCGACTAGCAAAGCTGGATAATTTCCTCTTGCACAAGCTGTGTGCCATCATTATTCTATGACACCCTAAAAATTTGATAATTAGTACTGACTTGTTATTTTTGCCATCTCCTACATTTAATCATTTAGCCACTCTTGCCATCTACCAAGAAAGACACTAAAGACACTTATTCAAAAGGCCTGTCTGGCTCATCCGAAATAGCACTCAATTTTCAAACCAGCAAAATATGATGGGTACAGCTGCCCCAGCTACGTGAGTAATTGTAGCAAATATTTCTAGATGCACAGCCACAAAACAAACTCAAGATGGCTCTGTGTTAGCTGATATTTGCCTTTGTCTTTATTATTGCTCTTGTCATTAACATCATAAAAGCAAAGTAATGGGAGACTCTGATACAGGGCAAACACGGCTGAAAGGGCCTTGGTCAGTAACAAAATGTAACAATAAAACCAAATGCATTGGGTTTGTCACCAGAAATTACACCTTGATTTTTGTCAGTTACATAGTGCAAATTTTTATCAAATTTCATCTACATGATGCTCAAGTCCAGTATTTCTTGGGTTGTTATTTTGGCAAGGCATAATGTCTGGTTTGTTTCACACATACCTTGGAAAATAGTCTAAAAACCAGTTACATTTCTGGAAGAGGAAAAGTTTCATAATATCAAAAAATATATGCAGTGAATCAGTCTTCTCATCAGAATCTCCAGAAGTTATTTTACAGCAAATTTTTGGCACAGGATTAGCGGGAATCCCAAGGGACTGTGATGCCCGTCACCCCATCATGCTGTATGACAGTTGCCAGTTCATGGGATGGGAGAGCAGTTTGCTTCATTTCCTTCCTCTTCACTGCAGCTGCATCTGCTCCTGAATCTGCCACTTAAAATGTTCAGAAACCACTTCTAAAAAAAATTTGGTGTCAAAATTTGAAAATATTTCATTAATTTAACCAATGTTAGGCACTATGTCCATAACAATGCTTTGTGTGTGTGAATGTTTGGAAACCAAGCTGAAACTAAGTGTAAGGTCTTTAAGGCAGATCAACAAATGAAGGGAGGGAGATAATTAGGGGATTTTGGAGAACAGTTATTGCTATGGTCAAGGATCTCCAACAGGAACGCCTAAGTCTTTGACAGAGGTGTGTGTCTAATTTATATTCTTTTACATCTATCTGTGATGGCATGGTATATCATCATTCTTTTGTCTGCTCTCTGGTTTATGAGCCTTGTGTGGGAAAGCTAAATTTAGCATAAAACAGCCATAGTGCATTAAATCACAAAAAGAAAAAAATCACATTAGTAAGTCCTATTGAAATGGGATTTATGACTCAATGCTAAGATACTTTAGAGTTATAGATCAATATTTTCTATTAGTTCTGTAGAACATGCTCCATCAAACTACCAGTAAGTATATACCAATAGACAATTAAAACACCTGTAGATATTGATAAAGTCTACTTAGATCTGAAATTATGATCCTGTAAAATACATAATATTTTTCAAGAAAGACTATAAGTATAAATCCTTAATTTATGGTTTCCACTTAGGGATGGTCTGTGATTAAAGCACTATATTAATTCTTTGCTTGTAGCCCTGAGTAACCTTGTCTCTCTTGCAGTTGCCAAGGACCTGCCAGTTGCTGAAGGATCTGGTGCAGAACGCAGAACACGAATGAATATTTGAAAATGAGTGGCAAGGGTTTTCTTGGCTCATTAATATTAACATCATTGCCTTGTGGAACTAGAAATAAGAGAGGCGTTGCTTTGTTACTCTCGATTCTCAATGGTCTTGGAATTTTATCTTTTATGTGTTGTAGATACAGGCTTTATTCCCCTGAAGAGAGAATCGACATTTTCTCCAGGCCCTTAACTTAATAGTGTGGCTTAGTGATATATGGGATAAGAGATACTGGACCTCCTGAAATGTATTTAGTTCCTTGGCGTGATGCTGCTGTTTATCTTATCTCTCCAAGCCTGTGTTTTCGGAGATGTACTCATGAGTTCAGTTCACATTTTGTGCAAGCCTGTTGACCTGTGCAAATGTGCTGTCATTTTTTGGTAGGGTGAGATGGGCAATCTTGTTCAGCACTGTCATGTGGTTGTAGTATTTGGTGCTGTTTCTGTGCAACAACATCATAATTGGTCTGTGGACCGCTCCTTTAACTGTCTTGTGTGTCTAGGTGTAATTTGTATATGAATTAATGCTTCATAGAGGGTGACAAATTACAGAATCACAGAATCTTAGTGGTTGGAAGGGACCTTTGAGATCATCAAGTCCAACCACATTAAAAAAAAAACCAAACACAAAACCAAACAAACAAAAAACAACAAAAAACCACACACAAAAAAAGCACCCACCAACTAAACCCCACACCCACAACCCACACACAACACCACACACACAAAAAGTGCTGTGTGATGCCCTTTCCAGGCAAAGTCTTGTTAGTTGGGTGGACAGCTGGGCATAAGAAATTTGGGAACCCTAAAATGAGGTGAAAAGACGTACTTATTTATTTCCTGTAGTCTTCCACTAGTGCCTACAGAGTGTAAAAAGCCCAAGTCATATATATTTTATCCAGCAGTTGAGGAAAATGCAAAAGCTCATGGTGGTGGGTTTGGGGGTATGAAGGGAATTAATGTTACCAATCTGAAAATGTGGAGTAAATTACTTGACTCCAGCCTAAGTGTGGGGCTGGGGGAGCTGTGTGCTTTCTCACTGGCGTGACTCTGGGATGGGAACGTTTTCTCACAGCTGGGAGATTTAATAATATCCTGGCTGCAGGCTTTGAACTGAAAACACACACTACAATCAGAGCTAGATTCCTCAGACCCCAATGTGAGATTATGGTGATAACTGCATGGTTTAATAAAATGACATAGCTGGGATTTGAGGAGGAGCTTTTCGGGGCATGCCAGAAGAAGCACTGGCCACGACAGCGAGACGTGCAGCTCTCAGCACTGCTTGGAGCAGAAGGCAACAGGCCAGCAAACAGGCAAAGCTTCTAACAGCTGCTGAGATTTTAAAATTTGGAGATGTTTAAAACCAGATTTTTGTAAAAGCTGACATGGTAAAATCTTGTGGGTTTGTTTCACAGGTTGCATTGCATGTAGTAGTGAGGCACTTTGTGTAGACACTGAAATCTATTTCAGTTCCTGGAGTGGTGGGAGAGAAAAAAAAATGCTTAATCAAGGCAATGTTCAAATTCACAATGTGTGTGAAGGAGGAAAACATGTTTGAAAAAACTTCTAGAGGAAGTGAGTGAAATCCTGCAATGATCACTTTGGGGCAAGAGAAACCCGAAAGCATCCAGTAAATCTTCCAAAGTTTCTTTCTCTTCAGTTCCCATTCAGAGCTAGAAATGGAGGAGGGAAACATACCTCATGTGGTATTTCCCTGTTGCTCATGTTGTGGTGTATAAACACTCAGAAAGTTCCAAAAGCTTTTATTTATTTCGGTCACAAAGAAAACCTTCAAACTGCCACATCCTCAGGGAGAAATGTGTCCATACAATGCAATGGGACTGCTTTCATTGTCTGAACCTCCTTTCTGCATTACAGCCTGCTTCTCGTTTTGACTCAGCTACCCAGGCAGTCCCGACGATAATCAAACCATTAGGAATTGTTTCTTTCTGAGGAAAATATAGAAAAAGGACTAAAGCTGTTGTGTGTATACAGGACTCCATAAGAATTTCATGTGGATATCTACTGGGTGCTATTCTCTTGGGCTGAATTTCAGCAAGTGACAGAAAGATGAAGGATTCTTTTGCCCTTTGATCAACACCCCTTTAGTCTTTCTATGTGACAACACATGTTTAAAGAATGTCTAGAAAATAGCCATTATTAGAATACAAGACACTAGAAAAAATTTTTGATAGCATTCATTAAATAACCCCTTTCTGGTTACTTCTGTAATTCTGCATCTTATTTTTAGAGATGATCTGGGACAGTGATGGTGCAGGTTGTTTTCTGTGACTCTCTTATAAATATCAAGAACATTAACATACAATCAATAATGCCATGTAATTCTGTTCATTTTGGTCAAGAATGTAAGAATGTCTTTTTCATGTGTGTAATCTTTTTTTTTTTCATGTGTGACATAACTGGGACCACAGTTTCAGCTGCTGAGTCCTTCTTGTGCTTCATGTTGGGGTGTATACACATGGATAGCCAGAGGTACTATGAAAAAATGAAGTTAGCTTATCCAGCAATAAATTTGCATTTCTGTTTCTGGCTGGCTTTACAGTTTGGATCTGCAAACTTTTGGAGATCAAAGGCTGAGATTTATGTATCTCTTAATAGAATTTTACATCCCATTCTTGAAATAGCAGAAGTATTCAAACTTTTTGCAGATATCAGGACATCTTTCTTCATTGAGCTTATCCAGGGCCATTCAGGAAACCTTACAAAGTGATGATGACATCTGTTTATGGGGGTGTTCTTTGTTCTTACACTAGAAATATAATATTTAAACTTCATACTGTTTAATATGCACTGGCAACTTCTGTTTGAAGAAGATTCATGTTATAATTCCTTTTTGGCATTGACAACTGCTTTTTATTTAAAATGTTTTCATATTGTTTCCTTTCTTGCAGCCTTGCTGGACAGTAGTGCCTTATGGAGTTTTGTATTGATTTGCACAAACACCCTGAAGCAATGCTTACAGAGACCATGCTTTGTACTAACTGAAATTATGTTGGTGAGGGTTTGGTAACACAAAATTAAGTGATAGACATCATACAGGCTTTGTTGTCTGATGACCTGGTGGAAGGTAAAGTAAGATGAGGAGGAGTGTGTAGATAAGGATGCCTATTCTGAAGTAGCAAGTCGACTATCAATTTAGAAAGAATACATTTAATTCTGTCTGAGGGGGATCCCTGAATTTGCACCTGGGGTTCCTGGAAAATAAAGATAACTTGAGTCCAAAATGCTGAAAGTTTTAATGGAGTTTCAAGTTTTTCCATACATATTTTGTGAAACGTAGTTTTCCAGAAACCACTATGACAAGCACGGAAATGACAGAAAAGCTGCTAGAAGTGAAGCTTCACGAGTTGCCTGCTTTGTTTTAGCAAGTTGCAGAGTTTCAAGAAAATGAAGCATCTGATATATGGGGCATATCCCTGGATGGCCTTGGGGCCAGTTGCTGCTCTGCACACTTGAATGCACAACAGTCATCTCAGTGCCTAGGGGAGGAGGTAGCTCCATGGGTTAGGGTAACATGACAGCTTGTTGGAAATTAGAGCAGACAGAGGAGCCCTGCAGAAGTTTATAAACAGAACAGGTGGCAGAAAGTGAGGGTTAATCACACATTTTATATTATAAAGAAAAAAATAATCTCTGGGGGCTACATGGCCCCAAAATCTGCTAGGTGCAAAAAGGCTCCTGTGAGATACAATGCATCAGCCACCTAGTAGCCATGCTTTGGCAGGCTGCTCTGGATCCAGAAAGCCTACTCACTTAGTCTTCTGTAGAGGATTTATATGCTTCACTGAATGTCCACCTGCTGCACGCATATGTCATCAGCCAGACCCTGAAAAGTCACTGTGGGTGCAATGGGGTTCTGATGTTTTTTTGTCTTTGGGATAGACTTTTGGGATATATGCTGTGATTTCTTGGCTGCATATGGAGTGTAATGAGAAACAGATAAGAAGTGAGCTGGGCAGTCTTGCTGCTTCTGATAATATGGGGTTCAGTGATGCAGGTCCTCAACTGCATGATGGACTATGCATCTCGGATTTGTTTTTCAATACTGACCAATAAACTTCTGTTGCTAGAAGACCAAGTTGGCCTGGTGAAACAGATTAGCGCCTATGCTGTGAAAGTAGTTGTGATCCTGAGCAGCAGAGGGAAGTGTAGAAAGCAACAGCATTTCTATTTCTTATGAGCTGATTATTTGTATAAGGAAAAAAGATGGAAATATGTGAATAGAAGAAACTAATTTTCTTGTATTTTAAGAGTCTCTCCAGGTCCATCTACAGGATCTCAGTGGGGTAAAATTCCATAATTTCAGAGAAGATTGCAGTTGCAACTTGAATGCGATTTATTTAGCTGCTAAATCAGAAGGCAAACAAAGAATTTGCCAAAAACCTTGGTTTCATTTGTAGTACTTTCTCTTCTTTCTTTGTTTCCAGTTTGCCACTGCTTCAGCTCTGGGAAGTGGTGGTCTTTCTACCTGCCTTATCTGAACACTTTTAAGAATCTTCTCTGTACATTTCCATTTTTCTTCATCTTTTCCTCTTTGTTTTCTTTTATCCTTCCTGCTTGCTGTTCATAGTGATCGACCATTCAACTTTTGAAATATTGCTGGCATTCTTATTCTCCTTTTCACTTTCTGCTTCTGAGCACCCAGATACTGAAAGTCGAAAAGCCAAGGCTGGTGTGGCAGGTGGGCAAATGCTTCTTGTGCAAATAAATCTATTTGCATGTGAATGTGCTCATTTGCACACAAATACTTTCATTCATAGGAATAAAAAGACTTCCTCCATGTGCACCATTTGTGTAAACAAAAACTGGATTCATGAAACTACGCAGAAAGTCGGGGAGAGGTCAGGTCTCCTGCCATTTTCACTCTTGGTAACATGTTCACAATCTGATAATATACCTCTAAAAAGAAAACTAAATTTCTATCTTCAACTACGGTTGGTTTTTAAACTTTCTACTACACAAGGTAGAGGTTGTCTTTCCATGGTGTGCCAGATGGTGTGGATCTAAAGTGGCCTCCTTTCAAACTGGGACTGTGGGGAAGTACCATAGCATAAATGAAACAATAATTATAGACACAAAGAAGGTCAAATACAATTTCTCCTGAGAATGGCTGATATAGAGCAGAAACTCTGAAAGCCTTCTACCAGTAAATATGTATTTTTTAGATCAATAGTAGATAAATATGTACTTATAGCTGTGGCTTTGTAATACCCTTTCCTTGAGATCATCACTAGCTTGTGCAGTCGTGCTTCCTTACCTGACTCACAATTCTGTGCACAGGTCACTTTTCTGTCAGGAATTACCAGTCAAATGCAAAGCGTGGTAGGAAACCTAAATAGTAGTATGTGTCTAAATAATTCGGTTGGTGCCATCAGCAAAGAAACAGACATCATAAGAGATGAGGTCAGCCAATGCTCAATAACAGACTCTTTTTTAAATGTTTTGTATTTCTTTAATTGGATTTTAGGTAGGGTGGGAGGAACTGCTGGAGGAGAGCACTTATTTCTATTTTGGAAGTTTCCTCTATGTAGTAGGTATTGAGCTGCCAAAAAAAGTCTGCAGAAATTCTAATATGAATGCTGCTAATCTTTGTCATAAGAAATCCCAGACCCTGGAATCTTCCATTGCAGAAAGCCCCCTCTGGACACTGAAATGCTTCCTTTTGGATTCTGGTTGTCATGGCTCTATTATAGTCAAAATGATCTGAAGAAGATTTTGAGGTAAGAGAAGTGGTTTTGGTGTTTCTTAAACCGTTTCACCCTAAGACTTGATTTTGCTCCAGTGTCGGTTTAGGAGACTGAATAGGTTATGGAGGGGATATATAATTCTGTAGTATCAGTTTATTTCTGTCATGCAGTACTTAAGGTATTCAACTCCATTCCTAGGTCAGCAGCCAAAGACAAGCACTGAAGATGCAGACATCACAAGGCTTATTAATTGGCTTCCTGTATTTTGCAGTATGTCTATCTGTAATAACACATCCTGAAAACTTCTACTGGTTCAATACTTGTGGTGGTTTTTGAGTAGTTAGTACAGTACAGTAAGAGGGACCATATCTATGTTACAGTTGCTTCTTTTACATATGCAGATTGTAATGGGGTTCAGCAAAAGCCTGTTTCTGAAACTTAAAAGCAAACTCAAAGATTATCACCCAGGAGTTGACCATCAGGACAGTGATGATAGGGAAGCATTCGGCAGAGGTGATGTTGGCTAGCAATCTTCTACTGAAGAAAGAGATAAGAGCCCATCAGGTGGAGAGTGATCTGGTAAGACTGTCCTAAAATTCAGTTAACTTATGAAATTTTCGAAGGTTAATTATTTGCAATGCTCTAAAGTAGGAGCAGGCATGGAAAAAGTAAGATACTGCCTCGTGCCTTGCACCTTCTCAGAGGCACCTGGTAGCAGCATAGTGGAGCTCTAACACTTTTATAAATCCGGCACATTAACCAGATAATTTATAGTCATTACAGTCAATATGTGTTTCAAAAAACCAAGAAAAGAATAGGATGGGGTTATTCCTGGCCAGTGTTTGGAAAGATGAAAAAGAAATAACAGGAAGATGTTCCATGGCTTTTTCAGAACCACAACTCAAAGGAATCATTATAAAGTGAAGAAGTAAAGGCCAGTGTCGCCGCCTTGCACAGAAGGATCTAAAAAGTTTTTGTATTTTCTATCTCTGATTTCATTACTCCTAATAACTCGTTTCCCGATGGAAGGTAAAGAGGCACCTGAAATATAGATTTAAGTCCTTTTAGTTAAACCTTTATCCCTTTGTCATAGCGGGTTTTTTTCTTCTGTAGTTCCATTCATCTGCTCTACTGGAACTTTCAGTCGCACAGTGTTAAAATATGGCTGTTCTAAGCTAATATGCATTAACTTTTTAAAAACTGTTTTATACATAACCTATTGTATTAATATAAAACGTTAAGGCCATTTTTTCGTTTCCTGGGAATGGCCCATTACATTGTGAGCAATCTACTCTTGCTTTTTTAGAAAAGACTTTGAACTCAATACAAAAGGAAAATATAATCATGTACAACTATAAAGACCGCTTTTTTCCCTTTTGTGCAGTGTAACAGAGGTGGATGAGTAGCATGGTAATGAAGAGATGGACCGTCTTTATTAGCAGGCTCGGTGAAAGGGTTCTTTTCAGAACTTCAACTTTTCTTATCTTCTTAGTTTTCATGACGTCTATTCCGACTCTTTCCTTTTCTTGACTTTCTTTTAAATATGTCTAACAGACTGGCAAAGCCAAGCCAGTTCATCCTTCTTTCCAAAGAAGGCTAGATACAAAGTCTAGTGGTTTAGATGCTTCCATTAAAGTTTTTCTTATATTTAGAGAAGTATTGCTGTTTGCATTGCTTAGGAACTAGTTATGTGTATCTCTCATAGTCATTCTCTAATTTCTCTAAAAACAAACACAACAAACCCCTTGCTATGATGTTTTTGTACTGTAGTGAAAGGAGGCTAATGATATAGGAAGTTTCTTTGAGTAACAAAATAGGACTGGAAATACCACTTAACCCTCTGCCCTAGAAATTGGTTAATATAGTAGATTTGTAGAGGACTATTTGATGATCTCTTGCCCTCTTCTACAATGTGTTCCACAACCCTTTTTGATATTTCTCTGCTCCTCCTCCACGTTCCCTATTTTTCTAGTGTTCCTCTCACTCCTTCTGCTTCAGTATTCTTTGTTATATAGACAGTTCACTTTTAATCGGGCTCAGCTAAGGAATTCCACTACAATAAAAGGAAATGGCCATGCAACTGCAAAAAAAAATTCATTCTGGACAGTAGAACAAATGAAAACTGCCTTCCCTACTGCCATTCTGGTTCAGGGGAAGTATCCCATCATCACTGTGTTGAGCTCTGAGGAAGGAACATCAAAAATTGCAAACAAGAAACAGGAAACTATTTATGGCTCGAGACTGGAAAAGTGGAACTGCAGTTTGTTGACTGGTATTTACTTACTATATTTTTATAAAGAATAACACAGATATATTGCATGTATAGTTATATTACAGTCCTCTGCGAAGGACCACTATTGATGCTTTACTCAGAGTTGAGTACATTCAGTGTTCCTGTTTAGCATGTGTATCTTCTGTGCACTAACCTATTAATAGAGCTTAATCTTGAAAGGACATATAAAGACTACAAAGCAAAATTAAAGTATAAATAAGAAACGATGCATTGTGTAGACTGAAGAGGCTGAAGGATACAAATAATGTCATAGCAAAGTTGATTCCAGTTAGATCTTATGTCATGAGAATCTCAGAATAATGAATATGATGTGTTTGGTTCAATAGATTATGTGTTCCAAAGAAACAAACTACCCACTTTGTAAAAGATTTCCAAGGCACCCCTGTCTACAAATGGCATGAAAAGGTGATTTAAAGCCTTTGTTGTTACGAGTGAAAAAAGTAAAAACTCGTGTGAATCAGTAAGGGGTATTTTGATATGAGTCATCTGGAACATCCTTTGAGAAGCAAGTTGGACTAAATGATCTCCAGGGGTTCTTCCAACCCCAAGGAATCTGTGAACCATAAGTTTGTTCTGCATATAAACTAAATCAATAGTCATGTAGTCTTTATATTTGATCATTTACAGGAATATACCTAGAACAAACAACTTAATAGTGTGTGGGTATGTATATATTTCATCAATAGCATTACCATCCCAGGGGATTATATCACCAAAACTAACATTAATTCCATGCTTCTCAAATCAACCAATACAAAGTTATTTACACAGATGTGTAAGAATTTCTTTACATGCATATGGATATCTCCTGTCATCACTGGCAATGAGTCTGTTTTTAGCTTTTTCATCAGAAGATCAGAACAATCAGAAGATTGTTTAAGAGCTGGTTGTTGTTATTTAAATTAATTGGCTAGCAGCAGATTAAATTAGAATAAAGAAAGACAATGAAAACGATTTTAGTTTTGGTTTTAGTTTTAACCCAGAATGGTTACTATAATCTGCTATTTGTAATATGGATTTATTTTCAGACTGAAAAATATTTCTCCAAAATAAAATCATTGATTATAAATCAGACATTTTTGCCAAGTCTTACAAACTGTTTAAGTGATCTTCATTGTTCCAAATTTTCTTTAGATATAAGCACCATGTGTAGTTTAAAAAGCATTTTTCCTGGAAATACGAAAATTTTTTATTTGAAAATAATTTTTATTGGAAATATAAAAAAGCATTGAACTGTTAGGCAAATGTTGATTTTTTTTTTTTTTGACATTTGAATTCAGGGTACATAGCTAGAGGTACTTTGTGTTTCCTTTGGTGTCTTCAGCTATATCTGACTACTCAGAGTTGTAAATCTGTTCTATACCCAATGATGGTTGAGAAATAACAAGATGTAACTTGTTCACAACTATCATATATGCTCACAATAGCGTAACAAGTCCTGATGTGGCTATTTCAAACTGTTTGTATATGGATAAAATCATCTTTCCTTGGCTGCCAGTTCCCACTCTGTTCTTCCTTCTTAAGCATAGTAAGTATATTAAATAAGAATATTTCCGTGTTTTTGTACAAGTACTTGCCTTGTATAAGGCTTTTCAGGTGATTATGAAAACTCTTGAGACCATTTTATTATACTGATATGATCATATTCATATAATTTAAAAGGAATATATATATTTAGATGGGTTTTTTAGTAAGTTCCAGATTATTTGTCTGTCACTGAGATGCAGGTGTGTTGATGAAGAGTTTTCTGGAAGGTAAAGCAAAATCTTTTAAACGCTCTGCACAGAATCCCTGTTGATCTAAAAGGGTTTTCATTTCTTTGCTGCAGCCCGTTCCAAGAAGTTAATATTTCATTTGGTAGGAGAAAGGCATAAAGGCAATTTCCTCACCTCTCCAAATACTGTAGTATCTTTTCTGAGGGTACAATTGTATGAAAAATTTCTCAGCCTGACTGTATTTATTACACCTATTTCGGGTCAAGTGGTATGAATTCCTCTGTACAACAACTAAAGTGGAACTTGGAGTTGAGCAAGAAGCGTTGCAACCATCAGAATATTGATATATTGTGGAGTAAACGGAAACAGCCTTGGTTTAGTCTGGTGAATTGGGCCTGTACTATCTCACCTTGCGATACAAGCCAATATACACTGTGTCTTAGATCTATTCACTTAACGTTTATAAGCATTAACTCTGTCAGTTCAAAGGAAGGTTAGGAGGAGCTGCTCAGGCCCAGGCAGCCCATTGGGTCAACATGGTTTCTGCGGCGCGCAGCTGGCTGCCTGTCCATCTGCCTTTTGCTCCTTAGAGTAAGCTTCACTGACCCCATAAGAAAGTCCCCACATACTTTGTACTAGTCTAAACAAGGCCTGTGGCGGGTATACTGAATATTCAGAAGATAAACTGCCCAAAAATAAAGCTTATGGGCACGGTCCTTTTGCTCAGATACATGTCTGTGCTTCTGGGAATACGCGGGTCACACGCTACAGGCTGTGCGGCCTCGCCACACCTGCTGTAACACAGCCATTCCTTCCAGCAGCAGTAGAGGTAAAAGAGGATGTGATCTTTTGCCAAATTACTTCAGTCACCATACAATTTCTGCAGTGCCTGTCTTTGCAGTCTCACGCGCATCCAGCTAACTTACCAGAAGAAAACACATCTCTGTAAGGAAACACTGTGTGCGCAGACTTTCTGTCCTTTAACTTGTATAGATAATAAAATGTAAATCTTTCCTGTGTCCTTAAAGCGATAAAAGCATCAGGTTGGGTTGAAGCACTAGGACGTGACTGAGTATAGTAGTAGTTCTTGCCTAAAACTGACCACGCCGGTCCTTCCTAGCTAGCCTGAGAGAGGGTGACAGTACCACAACTGGCCCTTTTACAGGAACAGCAATTTAGGTTTTGGCTAAACAGACCCTGTGAAGGTTCAACGACACATTGTGCTTTGCCTACACAGGTGATTAACCGTCCTCCCAACAGATAGGACTCAGCATTTGGCACCACATCAATGCTGCCTGGGGGCATCAGCTCTGGGTGCTCAGATGCTGGACCAAGAGGGGAGAAGGACCCTGTGACAGTGTGTTCTCACCAGATGGGGAACGTTCTCCAAGTACTGCTTGTGTGCTGTGCAGCTGATCAGGCTTGCACTGCATGCAAAGACCTCATATTTTACTTCCTTCTGAAATGCTACATTTAAGTTTTGAGCACCTATTCCCAAAAAGACAGATAAAATAAGAAAAGGGATCAAACCGCAAAGCTAAATGTGTAGATTTACCAATGAAAAGGGCTGAAAAGTCTAGGACTGTGTAGCTTTATGAAGATCAGCAAACAGGTAATGTACAGATATAAAAAATAAGAAGACAGATTTGCTACTTTCAATTACTATTTCTCCCAATCCACGATAGGTGCAGGGATGAAGCAGAGATGCGTCACACATTTAAAACCTTAATTTAGAGCCAGTAAAAATATATTTTAGATGCAACATATAAACAGATTTAATCATTCACTAGTACATGATATCTGCAAAACCAATATATTAGTGGGACTGAACAAAAAAATAATTAATTTCTAAAGGATCATAAGAACAGCCACAGATATTTTGGACAACAGAAAAATAAATGATTGGGCCAGAAAGAGAAAACATAGAATACGGTACTTTGTTATCGTCCTCTATAGGGTTTCCTTGTATTTTATCTGAAATACCTAGTACTTGCCACTGTCAGAGGCTGAATGCTGGACTGGACAAAGCAAAGATTTGATGAAGAGTGACAAATGTAATGTTTTTGTTCCAAAAGAATCACTAAACAGGCTTATTCCTGTGTGCTATTTTAGCATTTTCCTCCGAGACTAATGACAAAGGTTATTCCTTCAGGCAAATTTCTGTTTACTTACTGTTTAGCATTCATAACTTAGAAGGAAATGCATTGACTGCGTGTATTCCTCTTTAGCCACACATGGGTCATCTCATAGACTACAGATGAAAATGGTGTTGGTATGTTCCATGACTTTTAGTACTTCCTGAGGAACACGGTCCATTCTGGAGGGCTGCTCAGTCCATGTGGAGGGCACAGGTTGGGGAAGAGATGAATCGAACTAAATTCAACAGCACAGGCAGTTGAACTGCCTGATTCATGGCTTTTTGTGGTTGACAAAAACAGCAAGACTTTTCTGATGGTGGTTTGTTTCATTTTATCTCACTTACAGTGGTAAGTATCCAAATATGGAAATAAGGTTAAATTTGGCTCAGCTTCTGAAAATTTGAGTTTGAACTTATGCTTTAAAGTGCAGCTGCAGCGTTGCTATGAAATATGCTGCTACAACTGTACACCTACAATGAAGGGAAAAAAAGCATTTTAGAATCTAGTGAGAGATAAAGCTGCTGGCTGAAGGGTGACAGGCTGCTGTAGCAGCATTTTTTTGTGCTAAGCTCTTACTTTTAAGAAGGCTGGTCACAGCCTTTTAAATAGATTCAGGAATATTTCATTTGAAATATAAGCTTAGGTAATCCATGGATTTAATCACTATAATTATAGGATTTTGCAACTAATTTGGATTTTAATTTGTAGCTGAATGTAATACTATTTTAATAACATATATTTCACAAAGATTCCCTCAGACTATAGTTTCCCTCACTATAGCTATAAATTTATTTATAGCTACTTGCTTACACACATAAATAAACCGCTGGCTTATTTTTATGGAGAATCTGTACAAACTTTGTATAATGTTGAACAATGGCGAGAGACTAAAAAAAAACAGAAAAAAAGAATATGATCTGTTATTATTCTTCCCTTTCTTAAACCTTATTCAAGGAGTTAAGTTATTCTAGTCCATATAGGATAATTGCAAATCCTGCGTTAATGTGCTAGATGCATGCTTTTTTAATACGGAGTCTACTGCAGATGCGATTATATTAGAATTATAGAATCATATGGGGTTGGAAGGGACCTCTGGAAATCATCTAGTCAAACCCTCCCGCCAGAGCGGGTCTACCTAGAGCAGGTTGCACAGGAACTTTTCCAGGCGGGTTCTGAATGTCTCCAGAGAAGGAGACTCCACCACCTCTCTGGGCAGCCTGTTTCAGCGCTCTACCACTCTCACAGTAAAGAAGTTCCTCCTCATGTTTAGGTGGAACTTCTTATACTCAAGTTTGTGCCCATTT
>JAOQGH010000077.1:36010696-36073750 GCA_025769975.1 Gallinago jamesoni | reverse complement strand
CCCCAACCTGTCCTGGTGCAGGGGGTTATTTCTCCCCAGGTGCAGCACCCTACACTTGCCCTTGTTAAATTTCATTAAGTTTCTCTCGGCCCAACTCTCCAGCCTGTCCAGGTCTCTCTGGATGGTGGCACAGCCTCCTGGGGTGTCAGCCACCCCTCCTAGTTTTGCGTCATCAGCAAACTTGCTGAGGGTACATTCCATCCCTTCATCCAGGTCACTGATGAATATATTGAAGAGGACTAGACCCAGTACTGACCCCTGGGGAACATCACTTGTTACAGACTTCCAGCTGGATTCTGTGCCCCTAATCACAATCCTCTGGATCCTGTCTTTTAGCCAGTTTTCAATCCACTTAACTGTCCATTCATCTAACTCACACTTCCTAAGCTTAGCTATGAGGATGCTGTGGGAGACTGTGTCAAAAGCCTTGCTGAATTATATTATACTTATAATGACACTTTTGGGGTTTTAGGGTTTGTTTTAGCCATGATGCTTGTGCAGCATTCTTTCCCATCCTAACTGTTGGACCAAAAATGAACTCAGCTTGAAGTTTCATTTCAGATCCCAAAAATTGTGGAGGGTCAGAAATCCTGTGCTTATTGGTCATTGCTGCTAAATGTACTGCATCCCATATGTAAACCAAACCAGATATGACTATAGCTGGAGAGTAGTAGTACCATTTTTATTTCCTGATATGTTGACTCTTAATGCAAGTTCCTGGTTTTAATGAGGAAATTGCAAAATAGTTTGTGTTGAGTGGATTTTTTTTTTAATGCTGCTTCTTGTAAAGAACAACAGAAAGCACCTGGCTTTCAAAATAGTTCAGTGTGTTACTTTTGTGGGGTATTGTATTGCTGTCATGCTCAGACAGGAATTATCCCACCTTCTTTTTTTTCCTCTTTCCTGTATCCTGTATGTGTTATCTGAGCCTCATTACCAAACATATGTAACACATTAAAAAATGTGATTAGAAGTGATAGAAATCGGCTTTCCTTTGGAAAAATAGCTTTGTTGAACATGAATATAATAAAGGGCTTGTGGTCTAGTGGGAGGTGTCCCTGCCCATGGGAGGAGGGTTGGGACTAGATGATCTTTAAGGTCCCTTCCAACCCAAACCATTCTATGATTTCTCAGGGACTGTTTGGACAAGGGTTTTCTTGCTGTCTTTAGAGATCACTGATCATCACAATAGCTATTCATGACAATATTATGTGTACAGAAGAACACTTCATGGGTTGGAATTTGAATTTATAGAGCATTTTAAGAACATATTTTATTAGTCATTTTCTCAGCCTTAGCATTAGTACACGTGTAATGAAGATCTGAACAGTATGTGTATTTTGATATCATATTTTCTTGTTTGTAAGTGGTGTTTTGTGAGTGGGAAGGGAGTTAAAGCTGGCGTAGTTAGTATTTAGAGTTCCTTCTTTCTATTATACACCCACACACTGGAAATATTCCATAACTTTAAAAGCAAATCTGAGGTCAAGTAAAAGTCAGTTTTATTGTTGTCATGCTCTGGTTCCAACAGTTCTATATTATCATTGTTTGCTTTTAAATTGTATTTTTTCAGAGGGGGAGTACTGTTCTTGAGAATTTTTCATTGTTGTTCACTTTATCCATCAAGCATATTAAGTCTGGAGGTGCGGGAAAAACCCTAATGAATGGATAAAAAAAGGAACGATAGGGAAAGAAAAGGGAAATAGCTCTGGGCCATGCTGATAGCATGAAAGTCCTAGTGGCCCTCAGTTTGAACACATACTTTAAATAAGTGAAGTAGTGGCACAATCAGTAGGAAAAAATCTGTATAAGGCAATGGTAATTAAGAAATTAAACCATAAATGCAATAGCTGATGCAATTTTTAAGCACTGATTTATTTTGCTTGCTTTTTATAATATATATAACTACATTATATAAATATAACCTGAAAGGTGCTAATTTCAGTAGTGACCTATTGCCTCACCAAAGCAAATCCAAAAGATCCATTTGAAAGCCTTGTATTTGAGCAATTAAAGGAAAAAAAAAAGAGTATCAGAGATTTATGATTAACTGTGTAAAGAGTTGTGCTGAAAGGAAACTAAAACAAACTGAATGTGAACAGAGTCAGAATCTGTCCATTCAAACACGGTACACTCAGGGAATTTCACAGTTTATAAAGGGAGGTTCATGTCTTGGCATGCTATCACTCCTCTCAACAAATCATGAAGTTCTGGTAGAAACCTCCAGAAGTCACCTAGCCCATCCTTCTGCCTTGTAAGGGATCAGTTATAGTTCTGTCATTCCTGCTAGACATTTACCTTATTTCTCCCTAAAAAACTTTTGTAACAGAAAACCCACAGTCTCTGCAGGCAATCTATTCCCGTCTTTTAAGTACATGCACTTTTAGACACCCCTCCCTCCCCCAATGCCTAATTTTAAACTTTGTTCCAGTTTATTACTTCTTGCCCTGTGCAAAGTAGACAGGAAAAACACTTAATATTATTCTCCTTTTTACAATGGCCTTTTATATTCTTGAAGACTGTTACTGTGTTGCCTCTAGTCCTATCACACTGCAACCTTTCTGAAATACAGTGCCCAAAATCGGACATGGTGCTTTAGCTGTGGCCTAAGCAATGCAGAGCAGAGCAGAGCGATTATTTCTCGTGCCCTGCAGGTTATTCTCCTGTTTATGCATTTCAAAATCATGCGCTGTTTTGTTTGCTTTTTTTTTCTGGCTTGTTGAAAGCTTTCCTTTTCTGTTTTGCTACAGTGTGCTCAGATGTAGAAAGATTTTTTTCCTAATGCATGCTAGATGTTGTACATTCCCAGGACAAATGTCAGTTATTTTTAAAATATGTCAAAAACAAATTCTGACTCTAATTTTAACCTTCTACATGCTGATTGTGAGCAGCACTACACAACTTGCCAAAGATTCCAGCTGCCTTTTTTGTCATTTTCCAAGCAATGCAAACACACAAAATGTTCTGGTCTGGCAGCCAGAGCCTGAATGCTAATGTGTAGAACAAAGTGTATATATTTATTTATTGTAAAGAATAATTATGTGCAGGCATGTTATTTAGATACTTGCACATAGGCTGCTGCACGGATACACACACACACAAACACATTTTGTTGTGTTCTCTCCTATTGGATAAGAAAAGTACAGTAAATGCAGAAGTGCTGGAGCTTGACTGGTCTGTCTTACACTACACTTCTTAGGCTCCATTTTCCATTTGTTTTGGTGGAATCTGCTCAGTGCCTTTTACTTTAAGCAGCAGGAAGTCAACAGTACATATTTTGTTCAGCCAGAAATAAATCTGAATTTTAAAGTCTTTGAACTCTAACCCCTCAGTTGGATGGTTCTAAGAAATTTTTGACTGTGAGCCCATTTGCATATGGCTCCATCCACACTGGAACTGTTTTTCAGAATGTTTTTATATCATATTGCCTTTAAAGTTTTCCTTGACCTGTGCCTCTAAATAAAAAGCATGTCTTCATTTAAAAAATATCATAAACTGTTACTGATTTTAAAGTTATAAAGTGGTGGTTATACAAAACTATCAAGTTCTGTAAGCATTGTCAATGCCTACATTGTCAATGCTTGCATTGTCAATGCAATTTAAATGTATGAGGAATTTGAGTCCTGGGCAGTTGAGTCCTACCCAGCTCTTCCTAAAGTTGTTGGAAAAAGTTCGCTGTATTCACACACAGACTTCTAAAATTCTGTCCTATGTACATAGACATTAATATCTATGTGGGCCTTTTGAAATCAGCTGGACTTCAGAAAGAGAGACCATATATGTTTGGAATAGATTGGCATAGATGATTTACCTATATTTTATATATATATAGGCTAGCCTTCACTTGGTGCTACAAAGGGAGATGTTATTCCTCTTCCAGGATTTCCTAAATATCTTTATATGCAAACTTTCTGATAGACCAGAACTGACTTGCCATGACCTAATCACACAGGACTTTGCAATGTGAAACATTTTTAATATTTGATGCATTCTCAAATATTTCTAGAAGTACAGAATGGAGTATCAGTGTGGTTTTTGCATTTAGTAGCAGTGACCTGGAGCTGTATGTCGGGAGTGCGTTACTTTAAAAGAAATTCGGATAACTGCTTATGAAAAGGTTCTTCCAGGAAGGAATGCAAAGACAACTTCAAGAGGGCTTATAAATCTTTTCAGCTTTTCTGCTGTGAGTCTTGGCTGCTCATCAGTGTCTCTTTTATACTTCTAGTTCTGAGTAATGCATTCATTTTTAGTCATGTTAAAACAACCGCCTTTGTATATTTCCCTGTGATCAGTACAGATGCATTCTTATAGTTCAGTGAAGTTTGTTTGGCAGACTGTTGAAAATATAATTGCTGAATCATCACTGCCTGTTCATTATGAGCAAATCCCTCTTACCTTTTGAACAACATGACTCATTTTAAAGGACACAAAAGCTATTTATTATTGTTACCGCTTCTTGGCCCAAGTGGTTACCCGGAGTTTGAGATCCTGCAGACTCTTTCTGTTGGAAAACAAGCTCGTGGTAAGACCAGGGGATCTCTGTAGAGAGCTGCATCAAAAAATGTATGAAGATGTAATTTCATGCTTATAGTAGGTTCTGAACAATAAGAAGCAAATTCTTTTGCCTGTAGCAAGTTACAGCACAAAATATATGGAAGTTTTTCTAGACTTGCACTCCTTATGCAATTTCAAGCTATATTTCATATTTTCTTAGTATTTTTTCCTATTTCTTGTATTTCTCTTGTTTCTCCCTTATGCAAATGTAGATAGATATTTTCTGAAATCACCTCTTCCCAGTGTGTTTAAAATCTTTGCAGTCTCATAGCTACCTTTGGAGTTATTACACATGCTGGCACTGTGATTTGAAGGATCTCTTGTTTAATTTCTCTACAAGACATTTGTTTTTGTAACCCAACTGAATTTAACCCATGCAAATATTATTATTCTGTAGCAGCTTGCAAGAGAAGAGCAAGGTGGCTGTGAATATCACCTGGACCACCAGCTCAGGCATAACATTACAAAAATTCAGTCTCTTTTCCTTCTGTTTTAGATGTTCTGCCTTCTCCCTTTATCCAAACCAGCAGCCTTGCTATCATGGAAGGTAGAATGTTTTGTTCTATGTCCAGGTTATGGATTTGTCTGACAAGTCTATGAATTGCCTCTTTTCTGTGCACTGACCACCTAGTCTCTATAATCCCTTACAAAATGTACTTTTGAAAGCATATCAGTTCTGGACTCCAAAAGAAAGTAATTGTGGAAAGGAGGAAAGTTATGCTGCCATGAGACTGCTTCTTCAGACAACATGGATTATACAAGGCTTCAACTGAGTCATAGATCTCTGCATTTCTCACTGCTTGAATTACATGAAAGGGAGAGTTCATGTCAGTCCAAAAAATAGATACTAATCCCTGCAACGCCAGAGAGGTTTCACAGATCTGACTGGTCAGGCTTCCTCCTTTCTGTCTATTCTGGCAGAATCAACCTGTGCATTGGCCAATGTCATACTGCTGGCTGACGAGTGCATGCACGAAGTGTTAAAACATGCTAGTTTTGCGTGCTATCCTGAGATAAGAAACCACCTTCTGTACCCTGGTCCCTTTGAACACCTGAAAGTCTTAAGAGCCAGTCTCCAGGCAGCTTTCCCCCCTTCCCTGCGCTGCCCTTCACAGTTTGTTCCATTTTTTTTTTTGCTTGCACTGCCCCTTCTTCTCTTTTCCTTTTTCTTCTCTCTTTCCCCTGCTTAGATCTCAGCTGAAAAGTAAACAAGTGCCCTAACTCTCTCTGTGGCCTGGCCCTATCTCTTCCCCAAGTCCCTCCTATGCTCCAATTACTGCCACAATCCACAGCTCTATCATAAATAATCCATAAAGCACCCAAGTCATCCCTTGCTTTTTTCTCCTTTCCTTGTATCACACAACTCTAATAGCATATGTGTGATACCCACTTGCGGCTCATGAGCCTTCTATCAGGAGGCAAAAAGGCGGTCTAAGGGGGGACCCTCACTTTTGTTCCCTGGTGGGCTGGGACGCTAGGACTTGATTGTGGGAATGATGAGGCAGAGGAATACACAGCACGCATACTGCAAGATGAGACATTTTGGCCAGACACTGGCGGTTTCCTCTCCTGTTTCAGACCATGACTCAGACTAAGCCAGAATTGCAGAATGTGTGATGGAAGTTGCAAATTGGCTGGCTACAGGCCAGTTACATCTGTAACTTGGTCAGTGAGATTGCCCCACCTGCCTAAGGTAGATGATATATTCTTTGCAAGGACCTTCTGTGTTTTGCATGATAACGAGAATCAATCAGAACCAGAAAAAAACCTAACCATATGCTTTTCTAAACAGCCCCTAAACCACAAATTCCTGGCACTGTTGGGGTCCTGCTGGACAGTGGCAGTTACTACTTTTCAGATGGACAAAATGGTAATATTTTTGAGCAAATGGATGTTGAAATTCATATAGAATGTTGATCACTTTAGTTTTTTCCTCATATTCCCAATCCAGCAGTCTGTAATTCTAGCAGAGGTAAATCCCATTGTCAGTGGAATTTTCACCTGAGGAAGGGTTTCATCATAGTGGTTTTTGCAAGGTACATTTGTAGCAAACAAATGCCGACCATTCCTCTTCTCTACTGCAGCGTAATTGTGTTACAGTGAAAGGCTTTTAACTACGAATCTGACTGAATTGCTCAAACCCCCTAGGAGACATTCCTGAAACATGAATTTCAGTCTGGCACGCTGAACGCACTGTTCCTGCAGCTGCTGCTATTGCTGACCAGATCCTCTGTAGGAGGAGAGCACTTTAAGGCAGTAGTGGCAAGGCAATCCTCAGAGAGTGGGAGAGAATGGTGCTGCTTCGAAGCCTGAATGACATTGATTGAAAGCTTCAGCATAGATTTTAAAAGTGGTATAAGAAGCAGCGATTTTATACACAAGCCACCCATCTATGTAATGAGTTACTGACTGTCATTCTGCTGACTGCAGCCTTCCAACTGCTTCACTGTTCTGTTAATCAGAGTAAGAGAATAAAAAAGGATGCATTTTTTAAATTTTCAGGTTAATTTCAAACTCAAAATCATTCAATTCCATCATGTACTATACTACTTACAGCAATGACCAACTGTGCATCAAAGATTGACTTTCCTCAGCAGTGTCTGGTTCATCTATTTATTTAATGAACATAAGCATGAAAAGGTCCTTATTACAGAGTACCTGTCATAATTTTGATTTATTGTTATGAAAGCATGCTGTTGGCACTAAGCTCTTGGAACCTTTTCCTTTTCATCTTGATGCCCTGCTCAAATGAAAAGAAGAGGCCCTGTTGCAGTTCTAATTTTCTTGTGGAAAATAATAACAGAAACACACATCAAGTAATATGATTCTCTTACTCTAAATAGCTGAATACATCCAGAATGCATATATTCTATGGATATTGTCTCTTATCAGCTCTTTATCTGATGTCAGTTACTACATTTCCTTTGTGCTTTCCCAAAATTAGTTTACTCTTTACAGAAAGTTCAAACTAGTGTTTTAAATGCTATCAGCACACTTTAGGAAGCCCTGTGCTGCTCCGAACCCTCCCCTCCCTGCCCGGGCTGACCACTTTCCCAGCAAGGGAGAGTCTTTCCAAGAACTAGTCTGAGCACACAGCTCTTTGAGTAGCAAAACACAGTAAACTGAGAACAGTGTTTTAATTCCTCATTATATCATCTGTGTACCAGCGTGTTTGTGTGATTAATCTTTTCTTCTTTTCAGGAAGAGGTAGGTGCAAACCTAAACAAAGCAATGGGAGACAGGTTGCTTATAATAAAGTGACTCATCTCTTTTTGGTCACTGGACTGAGATGACAAAAGGCTTCTGAAGCCATGTGACACACACGGTGTTTCTCCCCAAAGCTCTGACTTTCAGGCACAGAAAACTCTTAGCATGTGGGCCAATAATTAGCATTTAGTGGTCCAAACCAGTCTCAAATCCAGACAATGGGGACTCAGATCGTGTGAAATGTTGCTGTCTATACCTGCTACACACCAGCTGTAAATGTCTTTTCAGATCCCACATGGTTAGAGCTCCAGAGTTAAAAAAAATAAAATCTCAAGGATTAACACCTACAAGACATTTGGCTTTAAAGTTTAGATTTTGAAAAGAAGTAGGAACTTCTGAAACTTTATTGTTTGGTCTAGTAGACAAAAGCTGAAAAATGTTTTGCTACATCTCCCTTGCTCTCTTTCAAAATGGGCTTGGGATATCAAGTATCCAGATTTTGGGCTGTATCAGGTAATCTGCCAGATCTCACTTGTTTCTTATACTTTCAAGGAGCAGCACCTACTTTTCTCAAGTCTGTTGAATGACACAGATAGAGGTTGCAGGGACACAAAGAACATTCTGGCTGATGGGATTATTTCTAACCTCAATGTGGCTCTTGGTTGAGGTAGGAGAAAGAGAACTTTTATTGCCCTGAAAGCACGCCTCTGAAAAACTGCTGGATTGCAACCAAGGGGGAGGACGACAGCCTGAGAACACCAGGCTTATGATTCTTTTATTTCTCATTTGCACCGTTTACAATTCTGAAAGCTCCTTGTCTTGTTGGCAGGTCTCTTTCCCAGCTCAGCCAAGAAGCAGCCTATTTAGTTTGCTTTTGTTGAAGCTCTTTTTTGCCTATAATAACATTTAGGGGGATGTTAGCTTGTAAAGGTATATCTAAACTCTTTAAAAACCATCGTATTAGGTACCTGTCTTACAGGGATACAATGGTAAGGGTAAAAAGAGCATAGAAAGGAGTTATCCTCTCCCAAATATAAAAAAAACCTTGTAACTGGGAAACCTTATAGTGCTATATATTAATGTGATTAATATATAACAAGGGAAGGGCCTGTGTGAGGTTAATTACGATGCCTGAGGAACATGCATTATCCAAAAGAGAACAGAATAGCTGGATACCACTGGGGCTCTCACAGAGCTAATCAAAATACATGTAGGTCAGCACTAATGTTGTGACATTTTTCCCAGGACCCAAGATAGCTCAGGTGTCTCATTTTGTTTTCCAGTCTCCTAAAGAGCTATTTAGAACAGTTAGTGCCATTGGTTAAAAAGCTATGGGGTTTTTAAAATAAAAAATTTACTCCCTTTCAGTGAAATTCAACATGGTACCTTTTTTAATTCTGTGTCAAAATATGAAAACATAAACCAAGTTCTTTAGATGGCCAAAAGAGATATTTTTAATTTATATTTTAAAAAAATTAGTTATTTTTTGAAATCTGACTCTGTGATAAAAACTGGTATAAAAATTTAAACTACATAACTTGTCCAAGAAGTAATTATAACAACAAATAAAGGATTTACTTGTACATTTTTTGAATGCTCATTCTGTACCCTGACAATTTGTGGAAAGAGATACAGTATTCTTCATACATATTAAAGTGATGAAGGCAGAGAAATTGTCTTTGCTTTCAAAGAGCTCAGCATATTTTAATAAGATGGTGAAATATAGTCATATGTGCAGGAATATTTGTCAGTTGAAAATCTTATTTGTTTCCATTTGAAAAAGATGAAAAATGTCTACTAGAGCCCCTCAACAATAAAGCAGTAGCTGTATTGCATGTTTTTATATGTGAATATATGTATTTTCCACACTAGAGCTAATTTGATGTGACATCAGTGAAAAGCAAAATAGACTTCTTTTGTAGTTCGAATGACCTTTTGCTCTTTTTAGATTTAAGGTGCTATTACAGAAAACACCTCATCCATACAGCCCTGCAGAATTCCCATAATATTTGCACTATGATGTTTTCTGTCTTGGAATTTGCGCATATACCAAGGCAGTTAGTAATTTCATTTCTTCTTAAAATTCTGGTCTCAGATGTAAAGTTCAGGTGCAGCCCCCATTTCTTCCAGTGGAGTCTGAACTTAAGATATTCCTTATGAACTCACTGGTGAGTATGTTTTAATGGAAAGTATGGAAAGTATGTTTCAATGTACATTGCATTCTTGTCTAGAGACAGAAGTTGAAATACTGGTGCAGACTGTAGAAACATATAATTTCTTGTGGAATGACTCATGGTATAATTAGCATGGCATTCTCATGGAACGTGTATTACTGACTGTCTAGATCTCTTTATATTTGAGAGGTTTAGAGAAATTGTGACTTCTTAATAATTTACTATACATCTGAGTTGTATAAACCAGTAACATACCAAGCTGCCTTTGAGAAACTTGGTTTCCTGTATAATGTTAAATGCTCAGGACTGAGTTGAATGGTAGCTCTTCTTCATACACTGAGACCAGAGAAAGAGGAGAAGGAAAAGGATAAGTAGGGATGGAGAAACTCCAGGACCAACATTTTGCATAACATACTGCCATAAAGTCACAGTAGAAGTTCACATTGCAAACACTATTATATTGTTGGGAAAAAGTATTTTTCAGCTGGTTCAAGTGATGCGTTACTGAGTTAGGCACAGATGTAAGCCTGTGCTACTGGGATAGTAGCACCAGCATTGCCTGTGAAAGTGTCCTCCTAAATTTCTAAGTTAAAAGATACTTGCAGTTCTATAAGGAAAAAACGTACTTATGTACTTGAAAAGCATTTCTTTAATTTAGTCCTCATCTTGTTTTCCATATAATCATGTGAAATTATTTTAAGTTTTTGAAAATGTTGTGCATGGACTCAGCACTATCAAACCGCTCTACTAATTTTTTGTGGTGAGAATGATTCAGTTTCGTGTTGGCTTTTAAAATGTTGATACATAACATATTGCAGATTAGTGAAATAAAGCAGCCAAGTAAATCTAGACATTTTAGTTGGGGGGTGAAGGGAAGGCAGACATTGGTTAAATCATATTTCCGAGTCATGAATAGCTGAAATGGTGTTTCTGTGTTGCTTAGTTACAGTTTCTGTTTAGTTGGCGATGGAGTTCACTGAAAATACTTTAGCTTCTGCTCTTGACAGCAACAAACACGTGTTCACATGTAATCTTATAAACTCAAATACTGTTAAATGCATGCCTAATATACCTCCTCAAATGTGAGCAATGGATAGCATTGCCAAGTTGCAGAGTCAACACTGAACAGCACAGTCACACTAAGCTAATTACAAAAAGCGTTCATTCGTTGGCCCATTTCTTCAGCTGTTGACACTCTGCCTTGCCGTATGCAGAACAAAGTTCAAGAGCAAACATGAACAATTTGCTAGTCTGGCTGGCAGAAGCCAGGCAGTACTAATGGCCTCAGGAGGCTGATGCTGACTTTATGCCAATTTCAAATCTCTGCTCAGTCTCCCCAGTTTACCAAAAAAGCTACTTTTCCTTCCAGCCACACTGATAAGGGCAACACGCAGAAGCTTGGTATATGACTAATCCTTACTACAAGGCTTGAACGGAGGGAAATATGAAACCTTGTGACCCTGACTCAGAATAGCCAAACTCCATCCGCTCTGGAACTTCAAATGGTAAGAATGCCTCCATTTTTCACTGTGGACGTTTTTGGATATAGGGTAGGAATGGTGATGATTTCAGTCTTGTTCATTTTTAAGATGCAAAATTTTCATGAAAAGAATAAAAAATATATCTATTCTCAACTCTACTGGGAAGAACTAATCTTAAGAGAGCGAGACAACTTCAAATTTGAAGCTTAAGTAATGTGTTGGATTTAAATGCAGTTAGGAATCTTAAAGTAACTGGTAGACTAAAGACTTGGTTGTGTTGTCAGCTGAAGTAACTTCAGAGTTCTGAGTAGCTGCAGGAACACAAAATGTAAATGGAGAAAATAGATCCATTTACAACATACAGACAAAAATGTTGCATTATCACGAGGGGTTGAGTGATATTCCACACATCGCATGTTGTCAGGACTAAAATATCTTGGGAATTTTAAAAGTTCTCAATGAGCATTTCACAGCTCGAGGAGATGCATTCAACACAGTGAAATTCAGTGAGGTCCTATTTTGAAAACTAAAGAAGGACTAAACATAGTGTTTAAAATTAGTGGTAGCTTATCTTGAAAGGATCATATGATCACATTTTTATCTGCAAACGGAAACAGTGACAGCTACTTAAATATATACAGTTGGTGAACTTGTGGCCGAGACAAACAATTATAACAACATTCTCTAACTTCTTGGAGGTCTTCTTTCACATAGTTTTACATGGTAAAATTGGATCTTATAAGTCATGATTGATTCAGTATTTTTAAACATATGACTTTATCTAGCAGGGAAAACTCAGAAACTGCAACTACAGAATCTCATAAAACTAGAGAAGAGGATGAACAGGTACTATAGATTACAGCATATTAATCAGTGGCTGACAGAGTCTTTTACAGCAGAATTTGGTATAACCCTTCAGCTGGTATTAGGTGTGGGGAATCATTATGAGAGATACATTAAAAACACCAATGAAAAATTCCACTGATTCCTCCTTACACAAACCAAGTCATCCCAAGTCAGTGTCAGTACTTCTGAAACCATGTATTTAGGGGGTCTAGAGGAAGCCTGAAATCCCACTGTCATTTTTCCCCTGAAATATTCATATAATGCTTCTTTCACTATCCTGAGTAGTTTTTAAAAGAAAAATATAAAAGGATCAGTATGACCAGCATAGGAAATATGAGTAACAATTCGCTATGATGGTGCAGTTTAAGTTCAGTTCAATTGTTTTGTCATTTGTCAGTCTGATAGTTGTCAATTTTGTGCACCTTGTTGGCCTCTTTGAAATTACCATCCAGACAAAACGAATCATTGTGTACCATCTTTACAGAATGGGTGCTTTTGGCTACTGTTTGAGGTCACTGCTTTTTTGGTGATAAATGATTTATTTATGAAATTAAATAACCTCAATTTCTTCAAATATGCTTACAATCACTAACAAAAAGTAGATTTACTGTCTGTAGTATCTTTCAGGTTTGGCCCTTATAAACTAGATAATATTTTAAACCATCACCTTTATAGTGATATGACAACAAATGCCCGAAAAGGAATTACAAAAAGAATGGGAATGACGCCCCTGATCCCATAAAGACTTCAGCATATGCACTGTATCTAGGGAATCTAGGAAATTCCCAAATGCTCTAATGCTCTAATGTGTAAAAATTTTCAGAAATGAATGTAAAATGTTAATTAGTTTTTGCATGTTTTTAAAAATGATGAGTAGATCCTCTTTCACAACAGCTAGAATTATAAGTAAAGCAATAAACAGTGTTTGGCTTAGAATAGTCTAGTTATATATTTCCATTACTGCATATATTTAACCCAGACAATTATTTCCTAGACCTATATTTTTCCAGATTCTTTTTCCTTATTTCCACGTTATTTGCAAAAGTGTAGGCTTTCCAATCCTGCTTGTGAGCTGATACTTGTCTTCAAACAAAGTCTGGTTTAGTTTTCTCTAACTTCTCCAGTCTAAGAAGATTTGCTATTTTTATTAGAAATTGGACAAGCCCAGTTTCATAAATGAAGAAAGTTCTTTTCAGATACTTTGTTTTGAAGAGGATTTCTGGAATACTCAACATAAGCTTTTCAACATATTTCTCAGTCAGATGGTCTTTTCATTTCTGGTTTGATACATAGCTACACAGTTCACTGAAAAGTATTTATTCCTCTCTCTACTGTCTGGAAAGCTAAATTTAATTATATTCATAGAGTGAAGAATAAAAGCATGGACCATGCACACTGGTGAATGCAATTCACTTTGCAAATTGTTTTTATGGTAATGTTGGAGAAGGTAGCAGGTATTTACTTTGCAGTGGTAGGAACAGGGAGAACAGTTCTGTTTCTTGCAGTGGAATATTAAACAGCAGAAACATTGAGAATAAAAATAATGATCTTTCTACAAAGCACCACTAGGGTCACTTGGCTGATAAGGTCACTTGGCTACACTTCTGAACAAATTCACATTGAGTTCCTTTTTTATTTCATTTGTGAGAAATCTAAAAAGCTGTTGTTAAGGTTGCATACAAATCCTACCTTGTGCACCATGAGGAGATAAGTGGTTTCAGTTAAAACAAAATTAGAACAAAACCAAAAGGCAATAGTTAAAATTTCTAAACCTAGGAACAGTAAAAATTTAAAGAAAGCAGAAGGAAAGTATTACCAGAAGAGATACAAAGCTCAGAAGCTTCTTGCACTACAAATGAAGACAAGTGTAGCACAAAAACATTACTTTCAAATCTCTCTTGTACAGTGTATTATAACTGAACTGTCTGCTATGGCATAAAATATTCTTCTGCCAGAAAATGAGCATCATGAACTGTGCTTTTGGAATAATTGAAAATGTAGAGTATATTAGAGTACATTACAGCATAATATTAGTTAATCTGATTCCATGTTGTAGCAGTTGCAAGTGCGAAAGCATAATGCAACAGTACCATTTGTATCAAGCACATTAATCCTCTCAGAGTGCTTGTTAATAGTACTGAAATGCTGGCAATTTTTGTATCTACACAGTGAATGTGTTGTATTTCTTTTACCCAGCAGCATTATGCTGATGGATTACAGATCCCATTCCATTTTCTACAAAACGCCATGCAAGACAGTGATGAGCAATGATGTCCCTGTGTCCAATGCTTAGGGTCTACAGGATCTACAGGGCCACTTCTGCACCTCTTACATGTGCGTACCTTTTATAGTCCACTCCACTCCTACTCCAATCTCACTTGGGGTAATGGCAAAACTTCTGTGTCCCTAAGAGCTCTTTCTTGGGCTCTTGGCATCACATGGAAGCAGTGCTGCTAGCTTGCTGTGGATCCCCTGTCAGACTGCTGCTGCACACTTGCTTCCCAGAAGTATCTGTATAAAACAAAAGCTTTCAAGGTTTTCTTCCTGTGCCACATACAGCTGTTAGCTTTAAATAATGCCTTATGGATAAACTTATATGGTCAAAATAAGATATTGGGTACCTTGTGTCAGCTAGGAACACTTAACAGGTTTGTGAACATACGTAGCTCTGGGAAGTAAGGCTGAGTGCCTGCTGGAGTGCTTTTTAATACTGAGGCTAGTGCATTAGTAAAGTACGTAGTTAATGGAGGTGGATGCCTCTTACTAAATATCTCTGCTAAATATAACTGTATTAAGTCTTCTAGACTCACCAGCGAGCAAACATAAGAGCCCTACCTTATAACTAATTAAGATTACTACTCTAAGGCCACCACTCCACTGCTGCCTCAGTCTGGAACTCATATGTGCTTGAAGCATTAATGCTAAAACCCAAGCACATCCTCAAAACAAGGCTGTATAATAACATCAGTGTAGGTGCACTTCATCACTGGTAATACTAACGTGACATCAATTATTTTCCTTGAAAAGAACAATACCAATAAGCTAATGCCTGAAAATATTTTGGTAGGAAGTGAGTGTAGCGCTGCAGGATTTTTATTTTAGTTTGATCTTGCACCATGCTGTCACTCCTTTCCTTCCTGCCCAATACTATTTTAGCAACATGCAAGGTTTTTAAAAGACCAGGCCAGAAATCAAGAGCGAGGACTTGATTTCCACACTACTCACAAATGGCAGCTGTGGGGCAAATACAAAATGTCAAGTGATCACAATCAGTGCCTTTTTTCCTACTGAAAAGACTTTCCATATTCACATAGGGTAAACTCAAAGGAAAAGCACATAAAAATTCATTTTCTCTTCATAGTATTCCTTTTGCATGGATAAGAAGTATTTAAAGTACAGCAGATGTGCTTCTTCTGTACAATGGAAATGAAGTCTTCTATAACATCTGTTAAATATTTTTACTTCAATATATATAGTGCTGTAATTGGACAGTGGCATGTTTTCCTCATGGCTGTCTTTCCCAGAGGGAAAGAAGCCCTATGTTAGTTTCAAATATTTAAATGTTTTACAAGATTATAATAAAGTAACTTGATATTTCTTGTCTTATTGAAGGCAGGACCAAAAATGCCTTAAAAAATGAAAGTTTTATGATTTGCATAGTTACCTCATTTGCCTGCTAGCAAATATTAACTGAAGCATTTTTGGTGGATTTCTGTAGTGTTTTCTCAATAGAAGGGTACTGTAATCTCATCTCTTCCAGGAGAAAACCTAGAATAAATAACTCCCTCTACCAAAGTGAAATGAGATGAGTTAGTAAGAGGCAATGTATGCTTGTACAGTGTACATCCCTCAACACTCAAAAACCTTAGCTGAAAGCCTAAAATATTCTATGTAGGCAAGCCTGAAAGAGATCCACAATAGCAATGAATCAAAACTTTCCTTGTTTAAGTCTTCCTGGGATTATGCTGTGAGAGGAAGAAATGTGTAGTATCTGTATCCCTACCCACACTGATTTCACCCTAGAAAATTTATTAGGTAAAAGGCACAAACATGACAAAATTCCCCAAACCTTTTAATTACATTGTTTAGAAACTGTTTTGGCAAAGGCAAGCTAACCAACTACTGCTATTTTGAGGGACTAAATTACCAAGGCGAGCAAATATAGGTACTTCTATGAACTTCTGAGAGAAATCTTTTGAGAGCTCTGACAAGGAGGCAAGGGAAAAGGATGGGTGCACGACTCTAAAAAAATATCTAGGGGTGACAGTGTTTTTTGATCAGCACACAGCTCATAAACTGACCAATTTTCCCTGGGGACTAGGGTAACATTAGGGCTGTTAGATATTCTGAATATCCAGTGAGGGCTGGAAGTATGCCAAGGTCAGTTGAAGGCAGTATTGCTGGGCTGTACTGAGATCTAGCCCATTCCCATTTTGCTGTGAAGTAAAAGGGATCCTGGAATTAACTGTCTGTAGAGATCCTCTTCCATCCTAGCCCTCTGAGGTAGCCTTTAGCTTCATTTTTATGGCTTTTGACTAGAGGAAATATTTACAGTCAGCAAGAAAAGCTGGCCACTATTGAAGGTCACAAATGATGTGCATCTGAACAGTATTAAAATTGCAAAGTCAAGCACTCATAATCTAGGAAATGACTGGATTAAAATCATCCATGGCCAACTTGTATTTATTTATTGAAGCTGTTTATGATCAGATTCCCCCTTTTTTTCCCATGAGGCCTATTACATGCAATAAACAAATGCTTCCCCAATTAACTTTGTTTTCTGTGTTGCTCATGGCTTGTGTTTAACTTAATACAGTCTGTTCAGACCCTACTGTGACCACAAGGTTCATCATATCTTCACAAGCTCTTCTCTGCGCTCATCACTGTAGAATCAGGGTGCTTTTCAAATATTATTAACTTTCACAACAGTGCTGAGAATTATAGAGGTATCACTGTTATTCCCTCTTTTCAGATGACTCAATAGAATGGAGCTAGAGATTTGAGCTCTAGCCTCTGTGAGAAACATCCTGCATGTGTGTACTCTCATGGGAAAAAACAAACACTGGGATAGATTTTCAGGAAGGACATCCTTTCAGGTTTCAGGTGTCAGGTCCCTGTTTGAGACCAGGAACACAATAAAGGTGCTCAAAGAAAAGGTATCCAGAATATTCACAATAGCAGAACAATGTGTATGTCCTGAGCTCTTTGGGTGACAGGATGGCACTGGCTGAGGTTTTCTGCCTGAAAATTGACCCCAAATATGGAAAAATTCAGTTTAAGATCTTAAAATTTTACAAAATTTGAATGAGCCTCAAGTCTCACTTCCTTTTCCACCTGCTGTGGTTGGAATACTCCAACAATCGTACAACTACGTCTAAGCTTTCTAGGAACAGTCATCTAAAGCAAACTCAGGGAATTTTGCTTTTCCACGGGGAGCTGGCTGTGCAGGCCTTCACTTGTGAAGTACAATGCATTTCAAGATCCAGGCTTGGAATAATGAAAGATCTATTTCTTGTATCTGTTTTATCTCATTTTATTTGAACATAAGCCTGCAAAGTGCTCTGTGTAGCACAGAAAGGCAGCAGCATTCTGGGCTGCATTAGGGAGAACGTGGATAACAGGTTGAGAGATATGACTATTCTCCTCTACCCAGCACTGATGGGGCTGCATGTGGAGTGCTGTGTCCAGTTCTGGGGTCCCCAGTACACTTACAGTCTTCCCCTGGACTTACAAGGGAGAGCCCAGGAAAGGTTCCTCTTTCCTGGATGATTAAGGGACTGGAGCATTTGACATATGGGGAGAGGCTGAGAGAACTCAGACTGGTTAGCCTGGGGAAGAAAAGATTCAGGGAGGATCTTATCCAAATTTATAAATACTTGATGGAGGTGTGGAAAAAGGAAGACAAAGCCAGACTCCACTCAGGTATGTCCAGAGACAGAACAAGAGACAGCAAGCGCAAATTGAAGTGTAGGAAATTTCACTTGAATGTTAAAAAAAAAGAAAAATTACCGTAAAAGCGATTGAATAATGGAACAGGTTAGATTGAATAGAAATAGAACAAGAACACAAACATCAAAATGTCAAAAAATGTTAATGTGGAATGAATCCCTGCCTTGTCAGGAGCAAGTTGAGGCTATGAGAGGATAATACGAGCTGCCAGCAATTATGCAATATTTTGTCACTTCTCTTTCCCTTTTTAGGAACGCTTCCAAATATCAGAGAGTTGATGAGCCATTAGGTCAGTGAGGAGGTGCTTCCTCACTGCATTTCTTGGCTGGTTCTAGAAGTGCAACTTCTTCTGTCTAGTGTCTAAGAGCTCTTTGTCTCCTCTTACTTCCCCAGTGGTAACTTCAGTTTTTTCTTTATCTGCATGGAATTTTCTACATTAGATTCTTCTCTGTGGTCCTTGAGAAATTCAGATCCTGTACAAATTTGGAATCAATGAACTTCTGACCCAGCAATCTCTTTTCTTTCCAGTCTGATGCTCACCTTTTACTCTCTTTTTGTGCCAGCCTCTCATTTGCTTTTTTTCCTTGGCTTTTGTTTATCTACCCTTCCTATCTTTCCACTATGAAAGAAGCATTAGAAAAATGGGCACTTCAAGATAATTTAAAAGCTGCTGTCACGCATGAATGTTGCTAATTTCAGATGACAAGGGAGAATATGGAATGCAGAATCTTTTTTCCATCAGGAAAATCAGAGAACACTGAAGACAAGCGCATCTCTGTAAAGATTTGCTGCATGTTGTGCAGTCTCTGCTTAGAGCTGTCAAATTTGTGTAACTTTTCTCTAGAACAAATACAACTTCTATGTGAAAAAACTCATGCTTCAAAATAACTATCCATTGGTTTTTATGCTACTGTCATATCATTAACATATTTTTAATCCATCCAGGTGTCCTCCTGTTGTTTTTACACACAAAAGGTAGCACCTCATGATTGCTACTTGACTACAGGTCTATTATAGCTGGGTTTTCTGTTACACAACTCCATAGTCTGGTTTTTAACCAAGAAATGCCACCTGTTTGTACCAGTCAGGATGCAGCCCAAACCACATCGGTTTCTTTACCCACGTGCCAACTGGTTCCCCTTTTTTTCTCAGCCAGAATACATTATGAAGGCTGCCTACGCTGTATTCAGCTCACTCTTTAGCCATTTGGTCTGAAATATTTGTGTATAAGCCTGCAAGCAAATTTATTGTATTTTCGAAGCTATGAAAAGACGACTATAAAAATTATAGATAATCTGAGGTGTATTGTGTCATTTTTACTGTATAAATATATGACTGAATTTGCTTTATTGTTTCATTCTTCTAAGTTCATTATTTGTTTTTTATGGGTGTGTGTTGGTGCCCCCAGCAGGCTCTCAGAAAAACTAAATATGTGATCCTGTGAACCAAACCCTGCAGAAAGAATCAACTTGTTTACTGTATTGTGATGAATAAAATAGCTGCATTGAATCTATATGAAGCTGCCCGATGAATTACTGTAAAAATGTGTTGTCATGTACAAATGAGTCACATACGATCATTACAGACCATACTGCACTGTACAAGTAAAATAAAGCTCTGAATGCTTTCATTAGAGTGCTCCTGTGATGCTAATTAGAATCCTGTCCTTAGTCAAGAAAACTTATGTAAACAGGACAGTCTCAGACTTATTGAATCTCCTTGACTTTCATTGAATGTGTTTATGAAATTATTTGCACTGAAATAATGTGTGGGTTTTATCTGAGTTCACTTTATAGAATTGGACTCATAGTTGTCTATCTTCTTGACTAAAAGAATTTGTCAAAAAGTAGAATTTGCAGAAAATAATTAAAATACTTGTTTCTTTATTCACTCAAATCACTAGTCATTATTTCCTTTAAGGTCCAATTAAATTACATGTCCCAGTTATACAGGACTCATTGACAAAACCTTTTAGAAGTGTTTATTTTATGATATGGATAATATTTTACAGATTTCAATTTTACAAAAAGGAATCAATGGGACAGCTGAGGTTGCTCACTTCTATTTAAAACAACAGGCACTGGGAGCTAAAGAGGGAAGACTATTGAAATCACCTGTGAACCACAGGACAGGAATTTTATTTGCCAGGACGAGTTTTTTTCCCTTGAAAACCTCTTAATTCAAACGAGACATGTGTTACTCACATAAATAAAACTCTCTACTACTGAGAGGTTGTTTCATGAATTATCATAAAGGAGCTCAGGGGGACTGCAGTCAACTGATTTTATGCCACACATCCTATGAATAATACAAAACCAGAGATAAATAGAAGAGTTATAAGAACCTATGCATCAATACAAAAATACAATTGTGAAAATTTCTGGAACTAGGATTGCTAGGACAAATGTGGAACAGACTTTAAGAAAAATAAATTCCCTACAGCGATCAAGTAATGTTGAAATGTGATCTATTTGAATTTAGTCTGGAAAGATCAATATTATTAAGTTATGAATATTACGAAAATAAAGGACCTAAGGAGGATCACCTTCTACCCAGATTTTCTTGCTGTGCTGTCATCTATGAGGACATAGCGACCACAAGGATGTTTCATGTTACCTTGCTCCTAGGAATTTCCAGGCTTTCCCTCAAACTCCATCCAGTAAAACAATGAAAACTAGTTATTTCATAATAACAAATTATGATAGCCTAATGGACTCCATAGCAGCTGTAGCAAATTTAGGGGCAGACCATGAACTAGTGCTCTTCCTGCCCACAGGTATACCCATCTGTATCTAGCAGAGGGCTGAAACAAAGCTGTGAAGATAAAACTCAGCCTAAACAGTTTAAAATGTGTTCATCTGGCTCTGTAGCAAAGCAAAACCACCTTTCCTTTTAGCCTTTGATGAAAATTCATGATTGTTGAAATACAGCAATGCCATCAAGGAAGGATAAAGGAATAAGGAATTATACATAGAGATAGTAAAAAGAACTTGCTTTGCTTTTGTACTTTGGGTGAAAGAATGAGTAAATAATTACAATCCAATGATTAATTCCATTAGCCATGGTACATTAAGTATGTCCCAGAGAAAGTGAGACGTTTGAGCTGACAGTGCAGTGCAGATAAGGTACAGTGGAGTTTCTAAGTGCATGCTGTTGTGTTACAAATGAACAGTCAGAGGGTCAGGCCGTGCCCAGATGCAGCACAGCTGCATTCAGGCAGCAGGGAGCTGAAACAACGTCCCTGCCAGGCCCTTGTGGGTACGTGGAGAGCCAGCTTAGCGCTCCATGAACCCTATTCCTATGACTGGGCATAAAGCCAGGCCCTCTTGACCAGTCTGTGATTCAGCCCCAGCTGATCAGTTTGATTCAGGTCCGTTAGGGAGCACTGATGTGTCTGCCTTGCACTCACAAAGTAAGGAGCACGATGGCAGGTATGTGGGTCCAGTGTGGCACTAAGTTCTACTGCCTCCTGAATGATGTACTGAAAAGGGACATAGCACAGTCTGAGTCCCAGCCTGAATCACATCTTTGGCAACTGCAAAGAATTTTCCTGATATTTATCGTCTTGAAATTCCTCATGTTGCACTGAGCTGTGCATACAAAGTTCTGTATAAACCCAGTATGTTGATGCGTCTATAGATCTAAACACTAATAAATTAAAAGAACATTTATGTAAAGTATGGCATCTTCAAATAACTATCCTTTATCAGCTAATTAATCTTTACAATACTCTTGTGACTAAGTCAGAACTTGTTGTTTATTTCGATAGACTTTCTTTTTCCTGTGAAACAAGATTCTGAGATTCTGCCTTCCATTCCCAGCCCAGCTATCTGGGTCCTGACATACTGGGGACCACTTACCCAGGTAAACAGAATAGCTCTGCTCATACCTTCCCCTGTTCATCTAGTTTTGTAAGACTGGAAGAACTTAACAAAAATCCTGTGCAAAAAAACCCAATTCAAAAGAAAGTAGTTAAAGTAAAAATATGAAACCTATGCATACCCATAATGTTGTCAACATTAATAATTTGAAGCATATTTCTTACTGTGTGGTTCCTCTGAGTCTTTTTGGAATTAATCTCAGGATATGGGCTCAGATTTCAGGTGTGCAAATCAAATGACCATCTGTTCAAAACGGGACTCTACAGAAAGTCTTTGATATTGGTCATCAAGCAGAAAAATGTTTATAGCACTTCTGTGTAACATGCTGCTAAACCTGTGCCAAGCAATAATACAAAAAGGTGATTTCTGCATCATGTTTTCTTAATCAGAAATATTATCAGAAACTCATTGCAATTTATACTATGAATTTGAGAGTATTTTATTTCAAGGAGTACAAACTAATACAATTCTCCTTGTGTTGGCCCCTACTATGATACGGACAAAGCTTCAATTTTAAATTAATTAGAAAGGACGATGCCAAATAAAGATGGGTAAAATGATGCAGAACGCAGCACTCTATGTAGTGAATAAGCAATCCTTTACTGAAAATCTACATAACTAGTAAGGCATAAATAAAATTGGACATATGCCCTAAGTCCAGTTTTCTCTTTTGCTTTCAGAAATTTAGGAGAGTCCTGGTCCTGCTGAACACAGCAGCAAACTGCCACCTAATTTTAAAGAACCCAGAATCTGAACGTTATTGATCCACGTAAACATCAGCTCAGCTGTGTTTTCTCCACCTTGCACCTGTGCTCATCCTATGCCTTCTATATAGGAAACCATATGTTTTCTTTCCAGTATATGTTTCTTACAGTTTATCTCGCTTGTATCTGTTCTATTGTTGGCAACACCGAGTCCTTTTCCAGAATACCACGGCAGAGCTATCATGAGAAGTGTGGTGGAAGGGTTTCCCGAACGATGGGGGGAAAGGCTTGTGGTGCCTTGGAATTTCTGAAGAAGGTGCTTTGAAGGGAACTGGGGAGTTGTCCGGAATGAGTGAGGAGCAAAGGAGCAAGAAAGAGATAGAAGAGGAAATGATGCAGGAAGTTAATTTGGGAAGGAAGTCCTTACTTGTTCTAAAAAAACCTTTGCTATGTCATTATGTGCTGGGTTTCAGGATTAGCACTGGAGAGGAGACTTGATATGCTGCTTGTAGGCTTTATAGGAGAGTTTTATTAATATATGTGTTGGTTTTAAGTTTGTACATCATCATATCTTTTGCAGCTTCTCCCAAAAGAACTCAAGGGCAGGTTTCTGTGTTCCGCTATATCCTGATTACTCCTTCGAAGCCAGTAGGTGTTGTGTATGTACAAATGATAATACATTATGGTTCCTACAACCCAATCCCACTGAATGCGGCACTGCTGGATTCTAAACATTCATCGTAGTTCTGCCAGTCTTGATTTTACTTTCAAGGCTTCTGAGTGATCCATTAAACTATTGTTTGAGGTAGAATTTATGTGCTCATTCTGGACTTATGCTAATTAATTTGGCTTTCATATAATAACACAAAACATTCTTAAAATCAGCTTAAATTACAAACTTCAGATTCCTCTAGATAAAAGAAATCCTAAATGTTTTAGAGCTGCTTGAGCTGGCCTTATATTACCCTTTATCCACTGTCTTTTAGGATTGTAGCCAATGCCTTGTGCTATCAATTATATTCAGTACAGTCAGTCTGAATTAGAAGAGTCCTGAGTCCCAGCAATACTTCTTCAGACATAGGAATCAGGGGAGTACATTGGTGGCTGGAAGCCAGCTAGTTACTCTCTTGAACACAGATGGCCAGAACTGAGGACTGAGCTTCAGAGTTTTTGTGCGTTTGCTCCAAAATTAAATTGCCACTGTGATACCAATGGGCAGGTTATAGATTCTGCGTCCACTAATTCCTCACTGTATCATAACTGCAATTTCATTAGCATGGAGTGCTACACGTAGCATCCAAAACTGCTGTAGAAAATACGGCAACCCCTACTGTTCTTTAACAGTATTATTGCAGTTGCTTGAATCTTCTTAAAGTTCTTGATGTAATTAGTAGTATAGAGAGGTTTCCACGGTAGTCCTCTTTTGCACCCTGTTATTCCGTAATGCACACCTTAATAAAAACATTTAGTAATTCCTTTTTTCAAGCTCTAACAACTACCATTTAGTTGGTCTTTTGGTTCAAGTTTTTTATAGCAAGTTCCTGTTTGAGGGGAATTTATTTTTTTCTGAAATAGTTTAGTGAGACCTCTTTGGTCATATTTGAGTAGTGAAGGAACGAGTATCTGTGTTGGCAAGAAAAAGCAAAGAAGTAGTCAAGGTATGAAATTCAACATGATCTGCTTTGTTTGCCACGATGCAAACATAATTTGGGCCCTACACTTTCTGACTCTTAATCTTACAGGCTTCTGCATGTCCAGTCACTCCTTAGTAAACTGTGAAAAGTTAAAAGGCCAGTGGACCTTTCACATACCTCGGCTGGCAAATCTCCATTTCCCAGCAGGAATCTCCTTTGAAAGCAGCTGCCATCCCAAATTTTTTGGCCGCATAATCAAGTCTCACAAATCAGATTGTAAAAAGGCCCAGTAGCCTTATGCTCAATAGGGAGAAATTAAATATGAAACATTATTGTGGAGTTCCACAAATGCTGTAAAAGAAGGATTTGTTTCTGAGAAAGATATTTTTGTGCCACCAGTCATTTTAACGATACATAATCCTTCTTGTTTTCTCAGGTGAAACTTCACAAAAGGTGTAGTAGAAGGCATGTGTAGATATAGGTGAGACTGAACATAAGTGCATTTTGGCCATTAAAAATCCTGGGTCTCAAATATCTTTTGGGTCATCTCCTTTTCATACAAGTGTGTAACTTTATAAAAGTAATGAAGAATGGGCGCTATGAAGCACCAAGAGGAGATACAGTCCTTATACTAATGAAGTGTGCTACAGCATTTTCCTTCTAGCGTATGCGCTTACTCACAGGTGAATGAGCATTTGATCCCATTAACATAAGGCCAGCACTCTCAAATTATGTTTCCTAGGCTCGTTACGGTCTGAATTCGTAAGAGTCACAGGATAATCTACATTCTACTTGCCTTATCACCTGAGATATATGCTGCTTATTTGGTACCTTTTATCTCAGGAGAACATGCAGTGAGCTGGGGTCCAGGATTTCTGATTTCAGCAGTCAGGAGCTCCTGGCATTTCTGTGCAGTTTGGATACCTTTTGGTTGATACAGGCTGGTTCAGGATCTCTGAACCAATCAAATATTGATTCCCTGATTCTTAAGTTTCTCTGAGAAGTTCCACTCATGTCTTAATCAAAAAGCAATCTGATTACTCATAGCCCAGCTGCCAGAGGTATATTTTGGCTGTCTTGCTCTAATTTGCTCTGTAGCTGAGACACTCCTGAGTGAAGTAAGGATATACCCAGGGTTCCTAGCCCACTCTGGGCCTGTCTAGCTTGCACGATCCACAAAGTATTAAACTCTCATTTAATGGTTAGTCCACAAAAAGGTACATCTCTGAGCAGTGTCTGCCCACAGTCAGGCATTTGAGCAACATCCCCTTCATGCCTACAGGCACTGCATTCCTTGGAGTCAAAAGCACTGGTAACTGCAGAGGGCTGTCCAAGAGCAGGAAGGTTGCTTGGTCAAGGGTAGGTTCAAGAGCACCAACAAAGGTTTTCACAAGTTGCATCCCAGGAGAGCATTCCAAAGGTCTGGTCTCTTCAATCTCAGCCTATTTGCTTCTAACCATCTGCTTACCAAAGAAATATGCCTGCTTATTACCTTTTATGGAGGCCTAGCCTGTCCTCTAGTGGTTGGGTCATTAAACATTACACAGATGGGAAAGGACTTGACAGAGGTGGCTTGAGTGAACACTAAACAGTTGCGGCACCATGGTTTCACTGACTGAGCTACGCTGTTGCTATGTACAAAACTGCTGGTACTGGTATGTGTAATGCTGTTTGTGTCAGTGAAACAGCCCGTGAGAAAAGATAAAGGCCTTCAGCTAGGAGTCATTTCTGGTCTCCTTCTCAGGCCTGATGCCAGTTAAGAGGAAAGAGCATCTACTGCAGCTTAAACTGGGTTGAGGCGAGAAAGGGCAGTAAGGGCTGCCTTGTGTGATTGCTCTGCAAGGAAAACTGCAAATATGTGGAATAATGTGATGAATGTTTTATAATGGAAGTACAAAATTAGTGGGCTTTATTGATTCATCTGTAATGTACATACTGTGTTATAAATCATTCATTTGAGAATTTAGTTTCTTACATCTCTTGTTCTGTTGGTTCCCAAATGCTCACAGACTGAGGAATAAATAGCATTGATTTTCCTCAAGTAGATTGACTGCTTAGATGCGAGAATTTCTCAATTTTTTCCCCATGGACTATAGCAAAGGAAGAGCTGCAGCTTTGATCTCACTGACTGGCAGCCTCTTCTATTCCTCTGGCACACACTTTAATTTTTTTTAAGGCAAAATGAAAGAACTGGCTTTTGTGGCATTCTCCTCTGCTATGGCAATTTCTTAGCTGTATCCTTTTAGCGAAAGGGATTTTTAGATATATTTCCTTAGATTTTTCATCATACTGTTCAGTATCCTGATATTAACATTTATTTCTGTTAAAGTCCTGGAGAAGCTGCGGCAGCAATGAGGCTGTTAAAAGGTAGGTGTGATATGTGAAGTAGTGCATGTATGTAAGGAAATTACACTTGGTACAGCAAAAGATGTTAGAACAGAGGGCAGAGAAGACAGCCCATGGAGAACTGTAAAGGGCACTGGCAAATTGTCAGCATCTGAATTAATCATTGGTGTCCACACTGTAAAGCAGAGAGGAGTTATAAGCCTGAAGGAAGGCACAATTTGAGTTTTACTTTGCTATCATCTACATGTAACCCCAAACACCCTGCTGAGATCTGCGTAGCTTCCAACCCTTCTCCTTTTCTACTCAAGGCAGGTTGTGTTGACTGTAAGCTGAAGCTTATGGTTATACACAGATTACTTGGGAAGATATGATCTAGATCCTGAAATATTTCACAATCCTGAAAATATTTCACAGAGAACTTTGCAAAACAGGGAGCCCTGCTGCTCTGCATTCCTTCCTCTGCTCATCACTTTTTAAATCATATAAGCATTAGCATCCTTAAAAAAACTGCATCTTGTAAGCCACGCTATCACAACAGAAGGATGTGGATGGTTTTCGTTATATACTAGACTCACCCTTCTCACGGTGTGCGTTGGCTTCCTTCCAATTGTTAAATCCTATTCACAGGCTGTGCTGCCCATCTCATTTTTCACCTACAATAAACCAGAGCCTTTATGACACAGTTTCACGGGCGATGACAGGATGGACAGCAGGCTGGAGGAAGGCTTCAGAAAATTGCCTGAAATGTGGACTGCACCTTCCTTCCACTCCGCTACTGTGGGTTGACTACTGGGGGGAACAGGCCCACAGGGCTCTGGAGAATTCCTAAAATACTCTTAAGCTGCTTATTATATTTAAAAGGCTTGTATTTCCACACACCCCACCCCCACATCCCCCAAGTCAAGGACATCTCTGGTGAAGCAAGGGCAGGGACCAGTAAGAGGGGTTCAAGGCTGCGTCCTGAGGAGCTCAGGACGAGAACACCTTCCATGAGGGGAAAAACTCCTTTCCAGCCCGGCCTTGCACCTCTGCCCCAGCCCAGGGCTCCCCCCTTCCCCGAGCCGCTACCTGCCGGCCCCGGGGCGGCAGGGCCGGGCGCTCCTGCCGGCGGGTGCCCCGGGCGGCCGAGGCGGCGCCAGGTCCCAGCCCGGCGGCCGGAGGGCGGCCGAGGCGGGGGGCGGCCAGGCGGACCTGCACCTCCCGCTCACCGCTGCCTGCGGCGGGCAGGGCGGGCCGCCGCGGGGGCCTGGGCGAGCCCATCGCGCCGTGCGCGGAGGGAGGGAGGGAGGAAGGGAGGGAGCGAGCGAGGGAGGGAGGACGGACCGACCGACCGACCGGCGGGGCGGGCGCGGGGGGGCGGCGGGGGGGGGGGAAGAGAGAGCCGCCGCCAGCCGGGTGCGCGGCGACCTGATCCCTGTCCAACATGGTCGCCGCTCACACCTCCCATTCCTCATCCTCCGGCGAGTGGATCGCTTGCCTGGATAAAAGGTACCGGCATCTTCACAGGAGCGGCTGCGGGGGGGGGCGGGATGCCGTGTGCCTGTAACCTGCCCTCCCCCCTCCCTTGCATGCAAGCATGTATGTATGTGTATATATGCGTGTGTGTGTGTGTGCTAACATCCCCGCGCTCCCCATCAGATCCTGCCTTACATAAGGAGCGTGCAGGTGGGAAGCAAAATGCCGGGGCGGCGGGGCAGGATGAGGGGCTGGAAGCGCGGCCGGCGGCGGAGGGGGCCGGGCGGTCCCCGCGGGGAGAGGTGCTCTCCGCCGGGCCGGGCTGCCCGCAGAGCGCTGCACGTGCTGGAGGAGGGGGTACCCAGGGCGGGGAGACGCGGCCCGGGGGCCTGGGAGCTACCGGGCGGGGGATCCGCCGTGCCGGCCGTGGCAGACCCGCTCCCTGCCCGTGCCACGCTGCCCTCCGCCTCGCCCGGCCGCCCCTCACCTCGGCACACCGCCCACCCGCCTCGCCTGGGCGCGCCAGCCCCTGCCGCACCTCGGCACACCGCCCCCCGCCTCGCCCCATCTCGGTGCAGCAGCCCCCGCCTCGCCTCAGCACACCGCCCCCCCCACCACCCCCGACCCTCACAGCCCCCGGCCCAGCCGCCTCACGGGGCGGGCGGGAAAAGGCAGACCGTCGCCTCGGAGCCCTCCGTGGCGCAAGCAGGTGCAGGACTGTCGGACGGAGGTAGCGGTGGGGAAAATATGTCCGCCTCGAAAGAGGCCGCCGGAGGCTCCCCTCAGTGGCGACAGCATCTTGTCCCCGCTGCGGCATCGTCCTGGGGGCCTGCGGTTGTCTGCTCCCCCGGCCGGCCGGCAGGCCATCGCCGCCTGGATGGGAGTTAACGGCTGGCTAATGTGTGCTCAGAGGTGGTGTGCTCACTTCTAAAAATACAGGCTATTTATTTATTTAAAAAAAAAAAATATTCTTTGGAATGCTTTCCCTGGGTGTTGCAGCAGAAAGTGATCCTGGCAGTGGCGAGTTGTGTGGTGGGTGGCTTGAATGTCCCTTTGCTCTATTCCCACCTTCAGCACTTACCAGGTTAGTTTAGAAGTGAAGTCAATTCCATTTCTGAATGCTCACTGCATCTCCTGTAGTCTAGGAAAATAGTTAACAAAAATTTAGGCTGTAAATACGCTATATGGTTCAAATAAAGCTGCTGGAGGGATTTCATTTACAGGTTGTGTGGTGGGTTACTGAGCATCCTTAGCCAGCTTTTGACAGCTGATGCCATTTGGGGCTATGCTGTGGGGAGAAGCCTTCGTACACGCAGAAGGAACCTTCCTCTTCTCCTAATGTTTCCAGCCAACCTCCCTGTGGTGTGGGACTGCTCCTCTAATAAGGTTTTTTCTTAACAGTCCAGGCAGCAAACTAAGAAACTAATGAAACTTGGTCTAGACATCTACCGCAGATGCTTATCCCTCTCTGCATACCACGTGACTTTAAAAAAGACTAATCTCTGAGAGGTTAAACAATGTCTATAAATATTGAAAGTACGCTAAATGTAAATACAAACAGAACTGGTGATGGTAATCTAACCATATAAAAACTGATGAGAAGCAGGGGGCCTGATTGTCTGCTCTGTAAACTGACATTGGGTGTAAAGAAGCAGAGTATGAGCCCTAGTACTTTTAAATAGGTGATCCTGTAATTTCTTAGGTTTCTTAAATGCAATACATTGTGAGATCTAAATTGTAAACTAAAATTCAGGGATTCATGCTTAATGAGGTGCATAGTTTTGGGGAGTGAATGATGTTTCTGGGAAACACATACAAGGCATTTCATTTAGAAATCTCCCTGCTGTTGTATTTATATGAAAATTAATATGCTGACCATTCTTATAATGGGAATTTCATTAGAGCTATTATGATGAAAGTTTTTTTTTCCCTTTTTGTTAGTAGCACCAATTTGTTGAGTGGAAAGAATCAGTTCCAGGCGCCCTGAAAGATTTATCCTTCTTTTCCAGAAGGCAATCTTGATGTAGGACAAACCCCGGATATGAAAGAGTGTAGTTTTTTTCCTTGGTCTCTGCCATGCTTTGCTTTGTGATCGTAGAAAATACACTTAATGTGTTTTGTTCTGGTTTTCCATTTAAAAATTCCAGTTAAAGCTATATTGGAAAAGTACTATAGGAATCTAAGTACTATTAGATAAAGCATTTTCAATTAATTTACACACTTGTATTTCTAGTGTGTATTTCTTTTCTATAGATGATCTGGCAGTGTACTCATTTGAATTATTATGTAATTTCTATGCATTTTAAGCCTTTTAAAAAATCTTATAGCATTTTCTAACCTAGGTGTGGATTTTGTAAATATAGGATCACTTAATGAGCTAATTCTCTGTAGGATACCATGTGTTTTTATTAAGTAATAAAGAGAGTTTTAATATGTTTTAGTTAATGAATATATTTATATTTTCAGGAGGAAGGTAGTCCTAAAACCAGTATGCTTCAGAATTTTAGGTGAGCCTCAGCAGAGACAATTAAAATGGCATGTATTATGTATTATCTGACTTCTTCTTTGGAAAAAGGAAAATTAAACTCTAAGTGGAAATAACGAAAAGTACACCATGGACAGAAATTATGTATTTTGTATATGTTCTTCATGTTTTTCCCCAAGTCAGATATCAAACTAGAACTACTAACATCTAAAATGGCAGCACATACAAAAATGAAGAACCACCAAGATGTTTCAGGAGAAATGTTATTACTGTGTAAGGTACACAGGGCCAGGACCACCAGTGCTTCGAGCATGCAGTTTCCATGTGTGGTTACTGACTACAAAAGCCAAAGATCAACACTTAAAAATCTAATGTGCATTTATATATGAAGTCACAAGTGCAAAGGTAAGGAAGAGCAGGAACAGAAAAGTTCAGAGCATTGTACTCTATCAAGAATATTTATTTTTGCAGGAGAGAGAGAGTGCATCAGCGGTGTACAACTGTACACTCTGGTTGCAGCAGGAGATAATTTTTCTGCTAAGGAAACCAGTCCTTTTATCTTTTAAGTAAATATTTGCCTTATCACTGATTTCTTAGGGAGCAGAAGTGTGCCTGTCATCTTAGCATTTTTCTGTATGTCCAATCTGCACATGATTAAAAGAAGGTTGCTGATTTATACAAGTGTGTATAATTAGGAACAATGTTTTCTCTAGCCTCATGGTTTCTTTCACACCAAAGACTATCTAACCAGGAAATTTCCATGTTGACATAATCTTTACTGAATAGTAGACAAAATATTTTTTACGTAACAGTTATCTTGCTAAACCTGATCACAGTTATGAATTCAGGTAAGTGTTTTAATTGGATTCAAATACAAACTTTTTAATGATGTGGAGCTTTCACAACAGTCAGAAATCACAGGATTTTGGGATCTTGTGGTTTTCTCTGTATTAAATGTAACCTTCAGTGCCTTAGCAGACTGGAGGAGCAGATCAGAGCGCAAAGCATGTAACTTTGCTAGCCTGTTGTGCTGAGAATGTTACGATCTTTGCTCAGCTGTTTATAAATTATTTAAAAATGAATGGGTGTTTTGAGGACATATTGTACATACTGTGCTTTTATATCCATGTCATCCTTGTTAGACTTTTGAGTTGCATCTTCTACATCTAACCAAACCAAAATAGCACTTACAGGATAATATTATGTCTGTACCTTAAGCCAAGCTCCACAGATTTGAGTGTGAATTCAGACTGAAGCTACATAACAGTGATGTATTTGAAGCAGGATTTGTTTTTTAATTAATTGTAACATAAATATTTGAGGTGTAAGATTTTTGTATATTCTTAGTAGTCAACAGGTCACTTGTGAGTATGCAGGTAGGCTAGAATGAAGAACTGATATTCTGAAAGAATTGTTATAAAAGAAGTGTGGAAAATTCTTGTAATCTATAACCTGTAATTACATCAAAGGTAACAGGATATAAATTTATAACCAGGTAGTATTGTGACTATTTTAGAATTGCTTTATGATGCTATTTTATTTACTTTCAAAAATATTTTTATGTGATTGTTAAAACATACACTGACTTAATTTTCAATTTCTGCCCTTGCTTTTTATTTGTCACAAATCCATAGAAGTAACTCCACCATTTTTCACGTAGTTTGGACCTGAGCAAAGCCATGGGTGTACACTGCAACTCCTATTGACCTGTGTGCTTGGTGTTTTCTCCATGTGTAGAGTATGTAGCTAAGCTGGTGTGTGTTTGGATGAAGTCTATGTGGTGATCTAGCAGCAGCAGGCACTGTGGTGGAGGTGGAAACTCAGAGACAGAGCAGTATAGACACAGCCTAAGTGCTTTCTAGTGCTCAGACAAAGGTGCAATCTTCTGAGAGTGATGAATAATAGCAAATTTATCTTTCCACATCATGCAACTCATTTTCTAGTCCAGTGCAAAGGTGCAGTCTTTCATGAATAATAAAAAAGCCCTTTTTTTTTTTTCCAAATCTCCTCAGAGAGACCAAAATAATTGTTAATATAGCTTGCCATAAGCTGGTAGGTCTGTGCATTTTATTGAATATGTGAATTCAAAATAACTCATAGTGAGGGCGGGAGTTGTATTTTAAAGAAATTCAGACTGCTTTATTCTCTGCTCATAGGCTGAGGCATTGCTAGTATCAGCTTTCATTTGTTACATGTGGTTGTAGTAAGTTACACATTTGTTCTATGTACAGGTATTAAGAGGAAAAAAGTTTATTGGTCCCCTCCAACCCAAACTTTTGTATGATTCTATGAATAAAGCCCCAGAAACCAGCTAATTGAAATCATGTCCTCGAAGTCAGGTGGCCACCAGATGTTTTTCAGATGCAAGTATTTTTCTTATTCAGTGAAATTCCTATTTTCATCTGCCTCTTACAATTTTCTGCGTTTAACAAGCTTATCATTCTTAGGATACTTCCTGTGTTCTGTTAGTCTGTCTTTTCTGCACTGTATTGGTCGTGATTGCTTACTACTCCTGCTGCTTTGTCAGTATCCTCAATTAATGTTTCCTGAACTGACTATCCACTTCATTTTTGAATTCAGCAGTTGTCAAAAAGTATGACAATGTAGATCTACCTGTAGAGTTGTTTCCTAGTTGCTGTAAGTTTTAAATTTTCATTAGCTGTAACAATGCGGATCCTAAATGGGTAAAGGTGCCTTTAGCATAGTGTACTGGTTGATGGTAATGGTCAGAGTTTGAATCAAAGGATATCATCATTTGTGCAAATTGTTCAATTATAAATTTCAATTGCAATGTATCTCAGAGTCTGTCTTCATATTAAAGTGCTTTTAATGTCTGTTATGAAGCTACAGTGCTGGTCAATGTAATTTCATCCAGACAGATCTACTTCTGTCAAATGGAATTTTAACTGTCCCGAGCTCTACATTTATGAAAGTTGGAGGGTTTATTCAATAAGGTTTAGTCACACCTTAGCTGCAAAGCATGCACCATACAGAAACATTTACATAAATGAAAGGAGAAAATTTCCTTGCAATTCTATTTTTTCTCTTAAAGTATTTTCTCTTTTCAAAAGCATATGAAAGTGAAAAAAATCTTTTAATGTTTTGTTTCCTTTATAGCTGTATTGTTCAGGTAGTGTGTTTTTAACTTGAGATAAATCTTTATGAATATCATTACTTAACAGATACATCTTTTGACATTCCACTGTTCATACAGGTCTAAAAAATGACCTATTGGAAGGATGCATAATTTGTAGAGCAGGGTATGTAAAAAAATGAAGCAAACTTGATTGCTGTCTAACCCTCCAATAATTTTTCAGTGCATTGCCCAAAGTGAGTTGAAGGCACAAATATAATTGAGTAATATAATAATGAGTGTGTAGGTAGAGACCCCCATATTTGTGTTCTTTTGGCCCTCAGTGAGGAAGATAGAACTCAGCTATTAGAAATTTGTCTGACTGCAGCTGCCAGCTAGTTGGTCTGCATTTAACTGGTTGGTCAATCAGTACCTGCATAGATCAGGATTATCTACAGCATTTCTTGTGTCTTGCATAGCAGGCCATGAGAGGTTATCATAGGGGTTCTGAGTGTAGGTGATAGTAATTTGTTGGAGCCTAAGCATCAGCAGTTTTACTTTTGTTGCTTTTTTTTTTTTTTTTAAACTCTGGAATGTATATAAGAATCCTAGGGAACAGGGTTTAAATAAAATTTTATTTCCTGTGCATCAGAGAAAATGTGAAAAGCAAACCCCCAAAGTCTTATAAAATGGAAATTGAAAGAAAAGAACTGTAATTTGACAAGGGAAAGAGGAGTTCAAATGTGAATGTTGAAAACATGGATAGTATAGATAGTATATGCAGTGTATACCAGTGCAGTTTTATTGGTAATACTACTGTAACAATTGCAAAGTGCCTTTTGGGGAGAGTTGATTGCCTTCCCTTCCCCATGGAAGTAAACCTTTATTTGGACATTATTCAGATTAACTGTAGCTTAATTTATATCTAGCATGTAAATCTCTTATCACAGGTCTAATGCACTTTGAGAGGTCACTGGTATCCCATTTTTAAACTTCCCTTTGTCAAAGAGAAATGGAAAGTCAAAGAGCCTTACAGGAGAGCCTGGAGGAGAGAGGTGCTTCGATGTTGTCCTGCACTCACTAAGGGAAAATGGTATCTTGGTACCAGTATTCTTCTGCATCCTACTGCTTTGCTTTCCTGCATGTCAGGACAGAGTAGGAGAAAGTACAAAGAAAATAGAGGAATGGTCTGGTTCCAATGGTGTTCCTTCCTGTTGTCTCCTCACTCACATTTCAAAGCAGAATATACCTTAAAATACTATTAAAATTCACCAAATGCTCCATGGTAGTTATTGCTTGTACCTTCCAGCTCATAGAGTTTGTCTTTGCATATTTGAATAGATGCTTCACATTTAATCCAGAGATGTGTATCTACCATGTATCTATTTGTGTATCTATTATGTAGTGTGATACTCTTGTTTTCTAGAAACAGCCTCAACAGTGGAAGAAATACATTATGTCTTCGCATCGTTCATGAAGTGTTCATTGCTTTCTGAAATGCAATACATCACTTTTAAAAAGAGCAAGGGAAAGGACCTCTGTTTTTATTCAGTTACAAGCAAGTTTCAGATACAATAGAAATAAACATTTTAAAATTCTAGAGGAATCTTGGCAAAGGAGGTAAAACTACATATCTTCTGATTTTTCTTGTTCAAGTGTCAAGCCAATTATGAGGAAGAACCTAAAAAAAGGACATATGATATAGATAAAGCATCCAGTGGACAAACAAAGCAGAAAGTCTTGTAGGGCAGTGAAAATAAATTAAATATTCTTGCTTGTCATCATTTCCTAATCATTTTGTAGCCCTGCTTTGCAACACTGAAAATGCCCACCTCACTTTGGCCACAGTGGAATGTCTGTGCAGTACCCTGTTGAGATACAAATTTAGGGACAATCATATTAAATTGAAGATTAGAGGAGGGGTGTAAGAGGTGTCACCTATGTGTTGTCCTTCATGGTAAGAGATACTAAGTGTGAAATTTTCATTTCCAGATCAGTCATTCCTCCTGCATGATTTTCTCCTGGCATTTGCCATGCTCATGGCATGTTATCTGCTCAGTTATGGGGCCAGTTACTGAAGTGTGGTTACTACAGCAGCTGCTAAAGCTTTTTCTGGGCTTGTACCCTGCAGACAAGAGAAAGGGAGATACGGCAGCAGCTGTGCAAAAAGATGCTGAAAACTTGGGAAAAAGGAGTAAAAAGATGGTGTTTTAAGGAAAAAAGTTGAAGACAAATGTAACACTTCCAGTTTTTGTTTTACTTCAGATTTATTTCAGATTGGGTGAGGCAGCCTAGGCAGTGTCTACTTCACTGGACAGAGGCATAGATTTTCTACAAAAAGGATGGCCCTGCCTTAAAATGCTTCTACCCTAGCTGAAATCTCTACCACGCTGTTGAGAATTGATGAATTTAAATTGTTTTAAGGGAGCTGTCCACACTTAGATTCATCTGTGGTCCTAATCCATACATTGAGCTAGAGCTTTCAGAAACAGGACTATACTTAGGAAAGGGCAGAAGCTTTAGTAGAAAATCCAGTGGTAGCTGAAGTCTCACTGGAATGCATTTTTTAACTTCTTATGCTCAGAGATACCAATTTATTTATAACTCTGCAGCATCAGCAGTGAGGGGACACTTCAGTAGCACTCCAGCATCAGTGTCACAGAAGAGAGAAGAACAGGATACCAGCAGAGGTGGTTTAGCAGAGCTCAGTGAGATCGCTCTCGAGTGAACAGCAGTGATCACAGAGGGAGTGATTTCAGGTGATCTGATATGGTCTCTGGAAAATCCTTTCCAGAGGCTTTTGGAGCCATACAGGGGTCTAGGAAGACTTTTGCAGCCCATCTCCCTGATTTGGGGAATGGTTCCTTTCTGGATTAATACCACTGCCTTTTATCAGTGTGGCTGCAGTGAATTAAAATAATTCTCCATCTGCCATCAGTAGTACTTTTCTAATTAGTAAGTTTAATTATTAATTTAATTTTAATATATTGTAAGGAATATATTCTAATATTAGATGTTTAAATATTATTCAAACTATGCTTTTGAAAAGCCAAGCTTACAGCAATTTAGTAAGATAGCTGCAATAAGGAAGTAAATTTATGTTGTCCTGTACTGATGATGTTCCATGCTTGGCAGCTTGTACTTAGGAAATTGAAAACAGAATTTGGCATCATAAATAAATTCATTAATTTTAATTTAATGATTATGACAATATTTACAATAATGATAATTCTATTAAAAGATACTTTGTAGAAAGTGGCCAGACTTTCCCTGAGTTTTGCAGGCATGTGGAAAAGCAGTTAATTGATGCTGTGGTATTTTAGTATTCACATTATCCTCTCTCACTAAGCAAAACTATCCTTTTGAAAGCAGTCTCGTTACAGATTTTAAGAACTTGATAGAAATGAGTTTGAGTGCTACTGCTGTTACTGTTACCACAATCTGGAGTTTTTACACAGGCAAAATTCCAGTAAGAACTAAGGGCCACCTCAGCTTGGGACACCTAGTGTTAGTTAATTCCTTACTGCTAATCATTGACGACTTTTCCAAGGAGCTCCGATCAAATCCGAAGGCATTTTGTTGTCAAACAACTTGGATTCTAGTTTGTTTTTATGCTTATTCATGATCTTAACCAAACAGATAAATCTTAAACTAGTTGTTTGGCTATGCATTTCATTTGAGAGACATGAAGAAGTTATTATTCTGGGGTATGGTTAAGATTCGTTGCATGATTCCATGCTGGCTGCTGCTTTTTTAATTTTTTAAAATTTTTTAAAATTTTTTTAATTTTTTTTTTTGTAAAACACAGCTGTAGGAGAAGGGAGAAGGTACCTTAATGATTAATGGTTAAATCATTCACTGCAAGCCTCTCCCAAATTCTGACTTTGTTTCCAAATGTGCTGGATCAAAATCTGTGCCCTCCCAGTAAAGTATTTGTGGAAATTTAGTTGCACACAGTAATATTAAACCCAATGTATTTTGAAGAAGGGCTACTGAAACAAATGGCTTGCAGTAAAGAATTATTAAGAAAGTTTTTAAGGAATATAACAATTTTCAGATTATTACTATGCATATTACTTCGAAGTTTGAATTCCTCTTTTTGTTTAGAGCATGTCTATGTATCTCTCTTTAAATGCCCACTTCATGTACTCCAGGGGGAAGTAACTGCTGCTAATACAAAGCACTGTAGCTCTGCTGCTTGCTAAAGCAAGCCACTGGGAACACACAACTCTAATTTGTCTTTCCTGATAAATACTGTTTGGTTTCTTACTGTTGTGCCGATGTTTAAAACTCTGAAAAGGGTGGTTCAGCTACCCGTGAGAATGCTTGTCCTTCCATGATGACTCACTTTACTGGGGTCTTGAAACAGTTTTGTCAGATGGAGCTTTTCCTGAAGTTCGTCTACCTGCCACAAGACAATTCTTACCACATCGATGGAAGTAATGCTGACCTTCTTCTGAACTAGATGGAAACCCTGTCTCTTGAGCCTTCAGCAACTCTCAGGAAAAACAGCTACACAGGCTATGAATTAAATTCCCACAAAACTGGCCACTAAAATGAATGACATGTAGTTGTTATATAAGTTGGAGTGTAAAAGAGGATAGAAATTTAATCCCTCCTAGACTTAATAAGAAAGAAGAGAGACAGAGATTCAATGTGAGTAGGATCTGGGCTTCTTTCTGAAACAAAGGTTTGGATCCCTTAAGTCTTTGATTCCAAAGAGGAATCTTTAAAAAAATCCCGTGGAAGGAGTGCTTACACTGTGAGTCTAACAATAAGATGATAAAAATATGTATTTGTGAACTTGGTTTGTTTTAAGCTACCTGACTTCTGTTCATTTAGAAGCTCATCGACTGGCTAAAAGAACATTTTTGTCAGTAAAATTAACTACCAGCATTTGAGTGAGTGATAGGTCTAATGATCACAGTTGTCTATCTTTGTGATAGCCCTTTATACATAAATGATTTCTGCATCTGATCCAGCATGATCTCCTTGGAATGTTCTATGTTTCTTTCTGTGCATAGTGGTAGGCATTTAGTCTGTTAGGAAAGATTCTTTCTAATGCTGTCAGTCAGTGGTTGGCTTACCTGCTGATTCATAACGTTTGATAATCACATTTAAAATGTATGTTATGGAGCTAATTCACTTTAGTTTCATAATAAGTAGTAGTTTTCTGAACATGCTGAACTATTGGTGCACATGCTACTTTTTTGAGAGAATTGTACAAATTAAATTTTCTTGGAATCTTGTTTTTTTTTTAAATGTTTTAAATATTTGGATTAAAGCTCTTTACCATTACCAATGAAGTGGTAAGGTTCTTGCTTGCATATTTAATTTGTCCAACATTAAGAGACGGGAACTGCATGGAAGAGAATACACTTATTGCAGTTGTCTTTCTTGCTTGCAAGTGAGAAGACAAAGTGTCTTTTTGAGACACAAGTGAGAACACTCAATTTAGTCTGTACCCAATAAAATGAGGAAGAGGTATGTGGATGTAGCAGGTACTGCTGATATCTAAAGCTTTTCTTTTAGCCAGATAAGAGAACTGCTATTTAACTGCAGTGATTGCACAGACCTCTTGTATGTATGGACATCTCTTTATTCTTGTTCCTTTACAAACTTAAAACTATGTGTCATTCTAAACTCTTTAGGATAAGGATTGTGTTGTCATATATACTTTTACAGTAATTGCTACAGCTACACCATGACTTTGGTGCTAAATGGGGATTCTAGACACTGCCTGTGTTGAAATGATAATAATCATGCTCAAGTTGATAATGGACAGTTGTTAGGATGTTTTGGAAGGGTTTCATTATGTGCCTGTGAAATGCATTTTAATTGTTTTATATTATAGTGTGACATTTAATACAAACATTTATAAATCTGGTGCATGCAGGTAGGAATGTTTCTGTGGTAAAGCCCTTGAGAATTCTTTCCTTTGTTTTCTTGCAGACCTTTGGAACGTTCCAGTGAAGATGTAGATATAATATTCACACGACTGAAAGAAGTGAAAGCTTTTGAGAAATTTCATCCAAACCTTCTCCAGCAGATATGTCTGTGTGGATATTATGAAAATCTGGAAAAAGGAATCACATGTAAGAGAGCTTCATATGATGATCTATTTTATGTAGACAAAATCAGGAATTAGGGTCGAATTGTCTCTAGGAGATCAATTAGCACAATCAGTGGAACATTCATAAAAATGTTTACAGTAATAGTCGTGGGAGAAGGCAGGACTAAAGTGCTGCTTGCTCTACAAATACAGTGTGTAGTGAATCTATGGTAACAAGGCACATATTATTAGATATAGGACTCTGCCACTGTTTTCTTGAAAGATTAGAAACAAGTCATTGTGCTATAGCCTCATTCTTCCCCTGTAAATGTATTACTAATCTCATTTGTAGGTGCTTTGTGATGTCAGGGGCAAAAGTGTATCAGCTGGGCATATCACTTATAGCATGTGGTTTGCAGTCACCCTGGGCAACACAAGACAGATTTTCAGAGCTGCATACTGCTGTGGGGTGCTACAGCTCTGTGCCTGCTCTGGCAGGTGAAGGTGGGCACCTGTACTTAGTCTATGAAGCTGAGATGGAAATAAGTGATCGGAGTGTGTAAGTTCCCAGAGCTGTACCAGAAGACTAGCTGATGGAGACCTGCGGTGTTTGGTAGTCTCAGGTACCCCTCAGGTAAAGCTGGCATGCTTTAGGCACACAGCATTGGGGTTTGCTTTGAGTGATAGGAATTCTGATGCTCTATAATCACAGTTGGAATGCCTGAACATTAAAGTCCTGCAGTTGATTCTCAGCTAGAATTACTAAAGTCAGTGGGAGCTGTGTCTGTATTTGAAGATTCTGAGTTTCAAAGGGACATTGTTCAGAAAGTCTTTTTTGGGGATTTTCTGTTTGTTCTGTTTATTAAGTAAGATAGCAGTAAAAGAGAAGCATACGGGGGAGAACAGTGAGGCAATTTTATGTTTTGATTGTTTTACATTGTAGTGTGTTGACTAGTTTACCTAAAATATGTGGTTTCCAGTGTCATTGGAAATATTACTGTAATAGTAAGTACGTAGTCTTATATGGCAAATTGTATAGTGCCAGCAGTGACTAGAGTAGTATAGTAATATGAGGGAAAAATGTTTGTTAATGTTGCAAAACTTAAAGAGATAGCTCTTATTTACAAGATTTCATCTTTCCAGTATTCCGTCAGGGTGATATTGGGACAAACTGGTATGCTGTTCTGACAGGCTCACTGGATGTGAAGGTTTCTGATACAAGCAACCACCAGGTAAAATAGATTTTTCATTAACACCAACCAGTCAATAGTACAAAGAAAAGGTGTGACATGCTGAGGTAGATAACAGCAACATATATTGTACAGATATTTTATCTTGCCATAAGAATGTTTCTCTGTGTCTCCTTGAGTCTCAGTTGTCCTTTGTCTATGGAGGCAAATCATGCCATTGATTTTGAGAAAACTGAAACGTAATGCTCTGAAAATGGGGTCTACATTTTAATATGAAACAAGACTCCTCTGTCTTTTCTAATAGTGCCATGTGAAGTTAAGCTAAAGATCTAAGAGTTGTTAATTCATTCCCTGGAAATATTTTAATTCAGTCCTTGTTCACAAAATTCAAACCAAATTCACCAACAGTGCAGTCTGATAACAGCATACTGCAGACTCCACTGTGAATGTAGTAGTATTACAGTGTATTACAGAATTACAGTATTACAGAATCATAGAATGTTTTGGGTTGGAAGGGACCTTAAAGATTATCTAGTTCCACCCCCGCCCTGCCATGGGCAGGGACACCTCCCACTGGAGCAGGTTGCTCAAAGCCCCATCCAGCCTGGCCTTGAACACTTCCGGGGAAGGAGCATCCACAACTTCTCTGGGCAACCTGTTCCAGTGTCTCATGACCCTCATAGTGAAAAAGTTCTTCCTGATATTTAATCTAAATCTACCACCTTCCAGTTTGAAGCAGTAACCCCTTGTCCTATCACTACATGCCCTTGTAAAGAAGTCCTTCTCCAGCTTTACTCTTGGCCCCCTTCAATACTGGAAGGCCACTGTAAGGTCTTACCAGAGCATCCTCTTCTCCAGGCCGAACGACCCCAAGTCTCTCAGCCTGTCCTCATGGGAGAGGTGCTCCATCCCTCTAATCATCTTTGTGGTTCTCCTCTGGACCTGTTCCAACAGATCCATATCCTTCTTGTGCTGAGAACTCCAAAGCTGGATGCAGTACTCCAGCAGTACTCCAGCTGGTGTCTCACCAGAGCGATTGCCTTGGTGCAGGTACAGAACCTTGCACTTGGCCTGTTGAACTTCATGAGGCTGGCATAGGCCCATGTCTCAAGCCTGCCCAGGTCTCTCTGGATGGCATTGCTCCCTTCCAGCATGTTGACTGTGCTGCACAGCTTGGTGTCATCAGCAATTTTGCTGAGGGTACACTGAATACCACTGTCCATGTTGCCAACAAAGATGTTGAACAGCACCAGTCCCAGTACCTGAGGAACACCTGAGGAACACCACTCGTAATGATGGCAGAGTATTGGAACTGCTGCTATGTTAGCCTGGAGCCTATTCAGTGTTAAGAAATGGAAAAATAAGTAAAATTCCCCCCAGATCGCAAGTGATTTCTTAGTATCTTGGTGCTCCTGGATTTACAAAAGCGGGAATTTAGAATAAATAAATAAATTTTAAAAAAAGCATGAGCTCTTTCTCCTGGAGAGGGTCAATGTCATGCAAACAAGTCATGCGCTTCCTGCTCTGAGCTGAGTCTTCTGAGAAGGCATCATGTCCCATTCCCTGCTCCCATGTTTGAGATCTGGAACTGTCCTGTCATGCAGCTCAGCATGGAGTTGTACCTCTGATGGGTGACTCATTGTGCCTTCACAGGTACTCAGGACATGAAATACAACACTACTTCTTTTTCCCACCTTGATTAGATATAGCATGTGAGGGTGGGGTGAGGGAGTGGGGGTTTATCCTTTGCCTGAAGTTTGTCTGCTTGGGGAAGGTTTCTTGCTCATAGAATATTGGCAGAAATCAGATTTTTCACTTTGTTGAACACCTCATCACCAGTGAAATGGGGTCAGCATGCAGGTCAGGGCAGCGTGTGAGCAGTGGATCTTTCTACCTCTTACAGTAAAATGATAGATGCAAAAGGAACTCCATTCATAGCATAATTTTTGGCAATCTGTTCACTATACTAAGTAGAGACAGATTGACAGTATAGTTAGCTTGTCATTGGTATTGTCACTGTTTGGAACAATACTGGGCTCTTATGAGACCCTTTTCTTGGCAGATCTAAAGCAATCGAATATTTTCCAGTGGTTGCCAAAAGATGGCACTACACTGTTAAGGTCCAGTGCTCTTTATTGAATCAGAAAGAAATGTATCCACAAAAGTGTTCTGGATGTGGAAGTTAAGAATCTGTTTGGAGTGATGATTTGTTAGATGGAGGGTGGAACACCTAAGATTTTTAAGAAATCTAATGCAAATATTTTTTTCTGCTTATTCGGGTTCACTGCATTTTCTTATCAATAGGAAATTACAGAACTAAAGTTTACGCAGTGCTGGTTTTAGAAATTATATTCTGCTGTAATTTCTTAACCTTGCATTTCCTTCTCACAGGAACAATGAACTGAATTCTTACCACTACCTAGTTGCCATAGGATACAACCTCACTGCCAAAAGCACACATGGCAGCTCATGCATTTACCGTTCCAGTGCTGGATATCCAAGTTTGGTGCTTGGGAACTCCTAAATAGTATTCGAGTCCACTATTTTCTCTGGTTTTGCTCCAGCTTGGAGTTTATATCCTGTCCTTCCTTGGTCTCCTGCTCCTTGTCCTGCCTTTAGCTCCTGGGTTCCCTGTTCCAGTCTTGCCTGTACTTTCTTGTTGGCAAGGTGCTAGTCATTCTTTAGCTTGAAGTACTTGCTGGCACTCCCTGCCTGCTTCGCTCACTACAAACCCGGGGTGGTGGAGGAAATACAATGCAGCTCCGTAGGCAGGCAGCCCTGACAGACTCCATTGCTAGCATTGTGCCCCCAGCTAGTAATGGATGACCAGTGCTTAAGATGTAGGGATGCTTGGAGCCTACCCTGGAGCACATTTTCCAGTAACAGCACCCAGAAGCCAAAACCTCCTGTGCAAAGTCATAGTAATGAGTAATTGCTCTGCTTTTACTATTATTCCATAAATGGCACTAATGCGAATGAGAAACTTTCAGCAGAAGAGATACAGAAGTTTACCTGCATTTAGAAGTTAACAGTCTCATGTAAAAATACAGAAGGACTATGCCATTTTTTCTAGGAAGAGAGAAGCTAACTTTATATTTAGGTTCCTATTGGTTAAAAAGTCTTAAGCCATGACTAATAATCTTTTAATACTTAAGATGAGCAGGAGGTTGTACTAGATGACTTCCTGAGTTTTCTTTCAGCTTGAACAACCCTATGATTATATGACGATGCCAGCAGTGATAATGTAAATATGGAAAATCAATTATCTCAATTAAAAGTATATTAGTCCCACTTGTTTATCTGTGTGCCTGGGGAATTTAAATTTCAGCAAGCCTGGGAATAAATGCATTGTGTAGCAGCTACCATGTGCTAACTCTTTATGCAAACACCTTTGGTGTTTCATAGCTTTCTCCCATTCAAATTGCAGTAAGTTATTGTGTATTTGGTGCTTACTAAGAATGCCTTAAGGGCCTTCGCTCCTACATAGGAATGTTGTTACATGTCTTGCTCTAGAAATTACATCTAAATGCACAAATGGATCAAGACTTCAGTGTAGCTAACAAAGTATTAATTCTTACATATTCTTGCTGCACATTAGCTTAGTCATGCAGACACCTGTGATTTCTCACAGAAAATGTTAGCAATACTGATTAGGACCCTGTTGACAATTTATATAAACAGAAATATTAACATTACCTGTTATTTGCTATTATGTCAAGAATTTCCATGAAGCATTCCATGTACTGATTTAAATGTTTTAATAAAGACAAACATACATATTTAGGATCTCATACGTAAAGCCTTGCTTTCATCTTGGTTTGGAAAAATCCTTTCTGACTGTTTGCAAAACTGCATTATGTCACAAGAGGGCAGTGTTAGAATACATAACAAACCAGGTACAGGCAATATTTAATGCTAAAATCCCTAGTTTGGAAATCATATTCAGCTATTTAGAGTATACCTGTTTGAATGAGTTTGACCAGAGCAGATTTCTCTGTTGCAGTTAGTTCTGTTCCACTGAGGTGGTAATATATGTTAGCTGCTGATGATCGTAATGGTAATTTCATTTGCCATTGAAATGGAAGAATACAACTTAAGATACAGAGTTCAGACAAGATTGCCTATCCAGTACATTCTGAGTGGTGGCTTTCCGTACAAATTATTTATGCATTTTTGGATATTCAGTGATCAAGAAGAAACTGAAGAGGACTTTTTTTTTTAAGGTAAAAATGTCACACTATGAATTGCAGAGGTAAGTGTAATGAACTGTTTTGGTATTTACCTCAACAAATACCCTGATAAATATTGTAGTTAAAAGTCACACAAAGACTTAGTAAGTCCCTTTCAAAATAAACAGAAAATGCATCCTGTTTAGAATCTATAAGAAATAAGTCTTTACTCTCAGCTATGAACAAATTCTGAATTTAATTTTTGTTTGGCAGTGTTACCTACCAAGGTATATAGTAATAGAAGTTCCTCTTAGATATATTCCTAGTTTGGTGATGCTGCTGAATGCCTTGTGTATGTTTAAGTTTTGAACTCTGTTTTGAAAACGGTCAGGTTCTGAAGGATGTCTGCTGGTAATGTCTCAGAATAAAGCCGGGAATAAATGCATTATGACAAAAGCATCAGTGTAGCATCTTTGCCAGATTCTGCAGCATTGTGTTTTGCTGAATTAGATTCAGAGGCTTTTACCCTAAATGATTAAGATTTGTATTCCTATTTGATGAAACAAGATGGAATGAAGAGAAGACAAAGACCAAATAGCAATTTGATCTGCAGTTTTGCTGTAGTCTGTCAGCTGAATCGTAGTGTGTGCTGGGGGCCATTGCTAGTTTATCTTGCCTGTGTTTGGGTGGAATTTATTTAAACCCATCAGATTTTAAAACCAGACCAAACTGAGCACAGGGCATTCACTTTACAAACAATTTGCCTTTTTTTATTAAAGCTTTAAGGAAGGAGTTGTGGGTGCTTGGGTGTCACAGCAGTGTGAGCTGTGGGAAGATGCAGAGTGCTGGGGATCACACTCCAAATAAGTTAGTGGGGTTGCTGAGAAGAATGACTGTGAAGTAAGAGATTCATACATCCACATAAGAAAGGAAAGAATTTCCTGGCATTTCACTTGTGTGTGCTAGGTAACTTAGCAGAAAGTCCAGGTAGTTTTCAGAGGATCAGGTAGACAGGTATGGTAATAATGAATATGATATTACAGTACAGTTAATCTGATCTATAAATGTTTTAATTAGAAAGTAGAAGAGAAGTTGGTCACAGTTTTTCTGGAAGCATAATGGCTCCTTTAAGCAAATCAACTTGTGTAAAGAGGATGGCCTAACTTATGTTAGAAAACTGCAGATCTAGTATGGAAAGATATTTCTATGTTATCTTTAAAAGTTGTTTGGTAAGAATTTCCTATCTGAATGTCTGAAACATACTCCAGTGGAGGTAATGGACCAAGAAAATCCCCTCACAGAAAGTTTACTTTCACATCTATTTGTCGGTTTCTCTGTTATAAGAGGAAATTTTTGCTGAGGAGAAACTGAACTGTCACAGTAATAGTAAGCAAACATTTCAAAATGCCAGCTTTTGCAGAGATCCAATTAAACATGGAGATGGTATAGAGTCCTGGCGAGACACAGGTGCAGAGGTGAGATAATGATACAAGGTGTGGGAAAAACTAGCTACATCAGCTCCCTTATAGACTCAAAATACTGAATAAACTAATATTTCAAAGAAGAGTGCCCAATCATTTTCAACCTAGCACTCATAAATTTTTTTCCTATTTACTTCATTTATCTTTCAGACACCATGATTTTAATTACACACAATACAAAAATTCTTTTTGCCAGGTTGGAACATAGGAAGTGTCCCAAGTCAGGGAGGAGCATGCAGGGATGTTCCTTGGGATGGTGGGGGAGGGAATAAGGCAGAGCCTTGTTTCTGTTTCTTATCCATTCCATAGAATAGTCTCACAAATTCAGTAATGTTTTAGATTGATGGGGGTGGATGTTGAACAACTCTTTCACTGCATGTGTCTCACCTGCTAGTGAGAGTCAGTGAAACTGAATACACAAACAGCCTCTGATTTGAACCATTTTATAGTGTGTTCAGAGGATAGATAGCAATGGAAACAATCTTGTCTTTTCAAATCTTTAATACTGCCTTTTAAATAGCTGTGTGAATTTTAGCTGGTTACTAGCAGCTGGAACCCCCTGCTGCTTCTGGGATTGCAGAGGGGAACAGCAAACTGAGTTTTGAGCTGCCAGCAATCTTCCTGAAGTCTCCACTGAACAGCAGGAGATTCTTGAGTGTAAGGTTAACAGGCATAATGGGAAACACACACCTAATTCCCCAGGAGGCTGGAGATACACAAACAAGGGGCAGAGAGAAAATGGCGCTCTGAAGTCTTGAAGAAGACAGATGGGCTTGCTCCCTGGCTGGCTGTGAGACTACATCTCTGTGGAGAGCAATGATGGCTGGGAAAAAAACCTGAAAGAGCTTTCACTTGATAGAAGCCTGGACTTTAATGAATATAGGTAGGACCATTCTAGCTCCTTGGCTTAACACCCCACAATGTTAACTCATTTCTCAGGCTGAACAGCTGCCTCATCAGAAGTTACCTTAGGAAGTGGTTCCTTAACCAACACCTTTCCTTTTCTCTTCTTCTCCATTCTGTGTTTAAAGATATATTCTATGGGCTTGTAAAGAATCAAAAAAGGAGTTTCAAATGAGTTTATTTTTCTGGAGGGAGGGAAGGGAGTGAGAAAGAAGTTGGAAGATGTAAATATTGCTTATGATCCACATAGTGGAAGAGGTTCCTTTTCTGCTGAGCTATTTGGTTATTCTGCCCTAAACAGAGATCTTTTATCTGAGCTTTCTAAATAAAGTTGAGAATAATGTACTGGAGACTTGGAGATCAAATTTTGTGTGAGCAGTAGGCACATTTTCTCTGTAGCTCCTTTGAGTGCAGTTGTGAGTACAGTAGCATGCATATAGTGTTTTGGCTTCGAAAGGTAAGATTGTTAAGGCAGAACTTCAGCATATAGTCTGTGTTATAGGCAGTTTGTAGAGACTTCTGTTTAGGTGCCTAGGTGCTCGTTCCCAAATATTATTTCATTTAAACAATGCCTGTCCATATTTGCCTTGCAAATTTATTTCTGAGAGTTAGTAAATTCTTCCTAGGTCTTTTCTAAGACATAATTGATTTTGTTTTCCTGAACACATAATTTTATATGGTAATATCTGTGCAAAAGCAATTTGCTATGGTTCAGGGAACTGGACTATTATGGACATTTGTCTTTGTAATGCAATTATAAAGCTACTGACTTGATCTTAATAACATTTGCCTATTACCACTTATTAGATGCATGAAAGGAAAACAATGCAATTTTAAACACAGAAAATGGTGCTGAAATATGCTTATGCATCTCTCCTGGATTATCAGCCCCAAGGATGTAGTGGATAGGATGACAAAATTCTCTGCTTTTATTTTTGTAGGCATTTAATGAATCCTACATCTTAGAATTAATCTATATTTCTAATGTATCGAGTAAAATTAGCATGTGTTTTTATATGTTTATGTGTGTTTGTGTGCATGTATGATTGCTTTAATAAAGTGTAGTTTGTATCAGTTTAAATTTTTAATGCTCTTGCTTTTTGGTGTGGGTTTTTTTTTGTTACTCAAAAGACAGTCAGTTACGGCCCACCTTAGAAAGAGACACGTGCAAGTGTTCAGCTTCAAGCCTGTGCTCAGGAACATAGCAACTTGTAAGGCTAAAATAAACATGTAACTAAAGATCTTGATTCAGCAAGTTATTTAATTTCTAGTAGTCTAATTTTTTGTCTGCACTATCTCATAATTTATATTGGAACTATTACAGAGGAGTTCCTGGTTAAGGGGGATTGATTTAGACATCTTTCTATCACATGAATGACATGTGCTCATATAGACTCTTGAAGTGAACTTTACTGCATGTTTGGGACCATCTTGAATACTCTATTCCAGGCTATTTTGGATAATTTTCTTAAAATCCCTGATATATGTGGAAAAAATGTATTATTTTTTTTTTTAGTCTGGTACTTAATCAGCAGGCATCCATTAACAATTGAGAGATTTACTGGCGTTTTCAACAGAAGAGCCAAGAGTTGATTAAACTGTATGACTGCATTGTGCTCAGACCTTGTACAACAGAGAAATACATTATAAATACAAGAGGATATTATAATTGAAAGTTATGTTTACTGAGAAAACATAAGTCAAATTTTCTTTCTGATGAGAGTAGCCTATATAGGGTAGAAATTTATATTCCAAGATTACATTTCTGATGCTAGTTATCTTCTGATCACCTCTGACATTTCTAAAGGATCTCATCATCACAAGAGTTTTTAGATGTAGGTGAACAGAGGTCAGAACTTTCTGCCAGTGCTGAAGGTGACTCTTGTGTTCTCTGCTTTGCAGACAGAAATGTCTAATTCAACTGAGGGTCATAGAAAACAGCAGTCCTGCTTACTTCCACATTGAGGCTTCCTGTGTTGTTAATCAGCATATTGAGGTTTTTTTTTTGTTGGCACTAAATTAATTTTCTTTTAAAGCAAATTGCTGAAGAATCCTAAGGCTGTGCTATTAGCAAATGTGAGAGAAAGACACTTAAAACATCCTGGAATATTTAATATGTGTCCTTTTGTTTTTAATTCAAAGGATGCTGTGACAATATGCACTCTGGGAATAGGAACAGCTTTTGGAGAATCTATTCTGGATAACACTCCTCGCCATGCTACCATCGTTACCAGAGAATATAGTGAGCTCCTTCGAATTGAGCAGAAGGACTTCAAGGCACTTTGGGAGGTAAATTCAGATTTATTTGCAGTTTATGCAGAGAAAAGTGATTTAACCTTTTAAGTGTTTGTAATGAAATATAAGCACATTTATACTGTAAGCAAAGTAATAAATCTTTTAAATTAGTGTGGACAAGAAAGAAGGTGTTTTTAGTTCTTCTTACTGCTTCATATTCTTCATGATTACATACACCTGTATTGCTTTTTGTGGGCATCTTCTGATGAAATAACTTAGGTGAAATTTATGGTGGAATTTATTTGTATACTCCAGGTGTTGCTTTCTTAGCCTTAAACTTGCTTTTATTGCTAGCATTTATGAGGCGAGCCTGTCCTTAATATACTCTGATATTTTAAATTATTCTCCTCTACTCCTGTCTCATCACCAGCTGTAAGGGGTTTAGAATTACAGAGGGATCAAGTTGACTTAAAAATTAAGTTACTGATTACATATGAATTCCCTTAAAACTTTCCTTTATGGAGTGCATACTGCTGAGATTCTTCATTTTATAATCTGTGTGCACTTTGGTATCCATGCTGAGAAGACTTCATTAACATGTTACTGTGCTAAGTCACTGAAATTCAATCAAAATGCATTTTTGTAAGCGTTACACTTGATTTGAAAAGTGTTCTGGGAATTGGAAGGCATCCTGTTGGCCTGGCTTATGCTATTGCCAATTTTTACTGCCAGCTTGTTGTAATTGGTGACTGTACAAATTTAGGTGTTATGTAGAGCTGTTGGATGGTGTGGCAATGTCCTAAAGTTGCAGATCTAGGGACACTTACTAATTTAAGAAATAAATGCTGGTTGTAGCGTTTTAGTTCACCTTCTCTTCTAAGTGCAGACAGGTGAGGATTTTTTGGCTTTCTCTTTTCCTGAGAAAATTAATTAAATAATAATTGTCCTAAAGTAGTACTAAAGTAAGGCTATGGGAAAGAAAATCAAATTCACATCTAAATACACCGACTGAGGAAATGCGACTAATACCACCTGTCTACAAATACGTTGTCTTGAGCGTAGTTAATGGTGCAGCATCACCAAGGCATGAAAGGTGCAAATGAAACGTGCTTGCCATTGAACACTCTTGACAGTCAGGTTTTGTTCTTTGAATTGCATAGCTGTAATTTGTACCCTTTTTTTGGGGGCGATGTCTACAGCTAAAAGAAAATGCTAGTAAGGTCTCATAGCAAATTTGAAGAAATTCACAGTGCAGTATTTGTTAGCAGTTCATGCTTTTTTCCCATGCTCATGATGGAGGAGAATAAATACAATTGTAGGTTTCTCAAGTAACTTTTTAAAATTAACTCTTAATTGGTATAAACAGAGTAATTTCTGCTATGTATATGACTTCCTGCTAAGTCTTCGCAGATTGTTGATTTCCTATCAGAAATATTGGAGGAGTGGAGGTTAAGTACCCTTCTTAAAAATTTTGAACCTTGAATCGTAAAGTTGTTTTAAAACCAAAATGCTAAAGTCATTTGCTCTATAATCACTAATACAATGTTTTTTTCTAACAATTTTTCTGATTTTTATGAGTTTTTTGATGACAGATGTTTTTGGAAAAGGCCATATATGTTGAAAGCTTTGGGAGATATCACAGGGAGCCTTAGCACATGTCTTGTATGTTGCAGATTCTATGAAATTGTGCAGCAGAGCACGTCACAGATGCTGCAGATGTCAGTCACAGACCACAGTTTAGCTTCGTGGTGCTTTTTAGCCTTTTGTGCAGTTTTATAGTGAACTTTTCACGTATTTTGGTGTGCTTTCTTTCAAGGAGGCTATCCCTGTGCTTTTAGTTGGTGGAAAATTATGCCACAAAATATACCTTTGTTGTTTAGTCTGAGGTAGAATTAAATTGTTCATTTTTTTCAAGTCAGTATTAAACCGCAGCTAAGGTATGAAAATGTTCAAAACAGACAGAAAAGAATTTTAAAAATTCCCATAAATATATACTAGCAATAGCAGCACTAGTGTATTATTGTTGTTATTGTTATGTGAAGAAACGTAAATACTTCAGGGAAACTTTTTGTTGTGTTATGGATGCTGTGTTGTTCTGTCTGCCTTTATCCTAAGATTCATATATCTGTGTTGTGACAAAGCCCATATGGGGAAGTGGTTATGGATACAGTAGCATGACATTCAGATAATTTATTAGTTTGTTTTTAATGAAAACCCACACAAAGTCAAGAATGGATCACAGATATTTATTATCAGTGGTACTATGGGGAAAATGGAAAAAGGCAACAATGTCAATGTTATTACAATCCAGATTTTGTAGAACCTAAATTCTGGTGCATAAAAATTTCAACTCTCCAAATAATGAGAATGTAATTCCAGAAAGAAGTAGTTTCTCCATTAAAAAAAAAAAAAAGTTGAATAATTCTGAAGAAATTCTGAAGTAGTTAAAGAATAACCTAAATAAACTGTAGGGTTGGAATTGTTAAAAATGTTACAGCTTTTATGAATGTAGGATTTTCATGATTAATAATAGAAATGTAAGGAATACATTTTATATATGAGTAAATTTTTTATTTGTTAATTTTTTTCCCCAGGAAGTTTACTTTTGGAGTAATTTACTTTTTTCCTCTTTGGAGGGAAAAAACAAATGAACTATCTCTCTAAGCTGATTAAAGATTTTTGGCATACAGAGCATGGGAATTCCAAGACTACAATTTTAAATATTCTTTTTATTTTTTGGTGACTATAATCTTGGAAAATGAACCCGTATAAATTGATTCAGTATCGACTTTAATTTATTGTGCAATTAATCTAAAATGATAGGACTAAGACCTATGAACTATCTTCCTTTATAGTAAAAATTTGTTAACACTGAAACCTACTGATAATGAAGTTCATGTTTGCAACAAATGTTTTTCTACCACAAATCTATACAGTTCTTTCAAAGACAAAAATCTGTTTATACTGCTTATGAAACTTTTCGTGTAAACCCTGAAACTAGATTTTAAGAGCAAGAAAGATATAGTAGCTATCTATTTTAGTTATTTCTAAGTTTAGAAAGCATTTTCAGAATCTCTATAAAGTCATAATATGAATTTACAGATTTTCCTGAATTCTGTTTAAATTGAAAAGTAAGTTTCCTGTATTAGCTGTATTGCTCTAAGAAACAATTGTATTGATAGAATGTTTCACAGACCGAATGTGGCATAATAACATATTTAATGCACAATACACAGAAAAGTGTATTAATTTCTTTGAGTACAATTTCAATTGGGTCTATACCTGAAAGAAAGAGATTATGACTTCTAAACAGACCTTTTTCTTTTTTATCACTGTTCTTCTGTCAATTTTATAGGTGTAGAATCCTAGAATCATTTAGGTTGTAAAAGACCTTTCATATCATTGAGTCCAACTATAAACCTAACACTGCCAAGTCCCACTAAACCATTAAATACTCTTTAAAGAAAAGACAGGATATTCTTTATCAGAAATATAATAAGATGCCTCCTGTAATATACAGGAACACATATGCATTCAACCTTTTTTCTATTACCTTCATTTTTAACAGCCAGGGAATAGCAGTCAAAACAAATGGTACTGTCCTGATAGCAACAATTACCAATTACAATGGCCTAGTTTTTTCTTTAATGACTATATCTCTTGAAGTAGCGTCCTGTTCAGGAACATCTGTTGGACTTCTAAGCTTACTCATCCTCGGAGACTTGTTTCTATCAATGGCTGTTATAGCAGATTGGAGGTGATGAAATCTCCGTTTAGGTTCTCACAGAGCTGAGCACTGTTTTCTGATGAAAAAGCTCTAGGAGGTTATGGGAATCACTGGTGACGTGCCTTCGTGCACCCACTGTCCCTGGCTTTCATCTCTGACGAGCACTGACAAACATGAAAAAAGTTACAGTGCTCTAGACTTCCAAGTGCTCTACAGATCTGTGGGAAGAGGTACTCTGCGTGGATAAGAACTTGCTTTTCCTCTTAGCATCAATGAGTTAGTGTGGTGCTAGCTACCTTGCACGAAAACCTGTTTCAAAGCACAAAGGAAAACACATCCAAAAATAAACATGAAAGCAGAAGGCTACGCACGAGGAGCTGTGGTCATGCACATCCTGTTGGGTCACTGGCTTGCTCCACCCCGAGTAGTTGGATTCTTTTAAACAGAGTAGGAGTGAAATGAATGTATTTGAGCAGTGTTATCATTACAGAAGTTCTCTGTACTTCATCCTCAAGCTTTGTCCTTTCATGCAGTTGCAAACTGATTCAAACCCAGACAGGAAGGGAGTGAATCTGCTGAGAGGTGACTTATTTTTAGAGGTCTTTCCTACCACAGTGAATTACTCAGCCTTCCTTGGATAACATACAAATAACCAATTTCCTTTTGTGTGGAATAAGATTATGTTAGAAGTTACTGAACATGCCTTGAGAAACATTTGATCTTGAGTAAATGAAGAACAACTATTACTTCAGTATGCAGTAACTTTGGAGAGAGGGTGCCTTGGCCCCTGTAAGGTCAGAATGAATATTTTAATTTTTTTAAATTCATATTCAACAGCACTTAAACATCATGTAGCTTGATAAACAGTAGCGTAACTTGCTTCCTGCTTTTGCCCATCTGATGATAATTCAGAAGCCCTCAGCAGACTTCACTGCTCTGAAACAGTAACTTTGGGAGAAGCAGCTTTCTTACTGTCTTCATTTTCTGAGCACTGTGAATGTTGCTTTTTAATGAGGTAAAGACTGATCCTCTGTCAGAACAGGAGAAATTTTCTGTGCAGTTTTGGTGGGATGCTGTGTAGGAAATACATGTATGAAATGGCATAGTGATTTATATGTTGTAATGCTGTTCAGTGAGATTTCTGAATAAGTCTAAAGTTCATCAGAATTGAGACCACAGCTCTCAGTGCATTTCTGTGTAATATCAGTTTGTCTTTTTAATGTATTTCTAATCATATCCCTTCTATCGGGGTATAATATAATCTTAGGCTTCATTTTATGTGCAGGATTGTGGCAGTAGGAATTACAAAGGCACCGTAAAAATACGTTGATAAAAATTAAGATGTAAGGATTTTAATTTGATTTATGCATTTGGCCGTGCTTTAAGTACTTTGTTTATCGAAGTGTGTTACTACAAAACATGTAGGTGTTTTGCAGTATAATGTAGTCGGCAACATTTCAGAGGCAGCCTTTTCCTTGCCTTTGGCTGCTCGAAAATATATGTTACATTGTTACTTGAGAATGTTCTTGCTTTGTTCTCTAGTAGACTCCTGAATACCTCCTGTTTAAGGAATATTAGGAATCTCATGTAAATGTCAGTACTTTCTAATGCACCTTTTCACCAATGAGTATTCCATACCAGAAATTTTTTCCAGTTCATTTAAGTGAGAGATTAAATTTGATCTAAGAAGTGAAATACTGGGAGGGGGGAATCAAACAAAAAATCCCTAAACTATCAGCTTGATTTATGGTATACTGTTCTGCCAGTTTATTACCCAGTATTCAGTTGCAGAAGTCTTTGCTCTGATTTAGTGATTTCCCATAGGCAAATGTAGTAGAGGTATAAAACTGTAGTTAGTAAAATACAGAATATTTAGCTTTGCAGGATGGACGATCATGTCATTTAAAATATTAAAGTGCCTACAGACCCACCAAAGTATAAAAAGGTGGTCATGGAACACTCAGCTGTCTTTACCTGCTTCATGTCATATTCTCCATTGACTGCTCAAATTCTACCTTCATGATTTGTCTCTCTAATGGATTTTTATTTGAGAAATGTAAGAGTGATCAAATTGTAGTACCCTGAATTTGCCAAGTAGCTGGAATACTGTGTTCATCAACCTGTCAAGTAGCTATCATGTCAGAATAAGGAAGAATTATTCCATACAGAATACGACACAGAAGGAAGACATGGAAGGACTCAAGTGTGGAATATGTTGCCTTGTGCTGTCTGCAAATCTTCAGCTGATGACCAATTCAAATTGGTATGCAAAGAGAGAGAGCTAGTGTGAGAGACATTGAAAAATGAAGTGATGATAGGCTAGCAGGAGATTTTTTTCCTAGAGTAACACATGGAAGGAGGAGGAATATGAGAAGTCCTCCTCCCCTCCCCAGATTTAGAATATGACAGTAAACACAGAACTGGCAAGATGTGAGCAAAGCTTTGAAAATAACTAACATCTGAGCTTCATACCTTCTGTGTTAATACTGATAAAGCAAGCGAGTAGCAGGGAAAGATTAAAAAATTGTTATTATACCAAGAAGTGCCAGATTGCACTCCCAGTTTTGCTGGTGTGAACTAAGCATGTTTCAAATGAATACAATACAATTGCTTTGATGCACATGGAGTTAAGTTGGAGCGGAGTCTGGCGTTTAATGCTGCGGTTATATTGGTTAGATTTTACAATTGGTTAGATTGTAATATGCTTTCAGGGTTTTTTTCCTCTTGTTTTACTTTGTCAAACATTTCTAATTTTAACGAGTGGTGCTTTGTCTGGTACAGCAGATTTAAATGAGTGTGGAGCAGCATTCTATCCCCAGTAGTCAGGCTTACAGCAGAACAAGCCATGTTTGTCAGCATAGCAACACAGTGACTGCTGCTTTCATTCGGGAATATTAACCACTTAATGTTTTAAAAAATAAATACAGATTTTGTGAACACTGTTTATGACAGTGTATCTCCTAAGGTAACTTTTCTTGCCATTGGCAGTGTAGAAACATTTCTAGGAAGTAGATTTTTCACTTCAGTAATGCAGCCTTTGTCTTGGTGTGATACGTGTTGATGGAAGTGTACAAGTCTTTTGTAGTCTTGCTATGATGTGTTCTTCTCTAAATAATGGCATTACGACTGAAAAGTTTATAATCAATAATTGTCCACTCTGTGTCAGATAATTTGCTCTGCCATTATACGTGATATTCAATATCATCATTGAGGCAGAATTTCTGCAGAAGATCAAGGGATCCAGTTAATTTTAACCCTGGGAGTTTCCCTTTCTTTATTGTTATCCTTGGGTTAAGGTAACAGACACAGGCACTTCAGTCACCCCTTGAGCAGCTGGAAAGATTGAAAAACAACAAGCTGTTTGGAAAAACCTGATCCTTCCTCATGTGTCTCTGCAACTAACTTCTCTGGTGCATGTTCTTGTATGTTATCCCTACAAACACCTCAGTCTCCCTATTTCTTATGTATTTATTTCAATAGCAACGTTCTGTGACGGTGTAACTGATCACCCTGTGGAGGTGGAATAAGGCTTTGTAGATCTGATTTCTCTTAAACTCTATACCAGCATGTCATTTCTCTTAAGTGTAATTCTGTATCACTGTAAGTAATGCCCATCAGCTTGAAGCCCCTGTTGAGTCCTATTATTCCAGACACTGTGCAAAAATATATTGTCATTCCTGTTAACAGCCCTTGCAAATGTTTATATGTTTATTAGCACTTCAAAGAGTCTTAAATTATATTGCAGAAAGCTTGACTTATTTGAGGTTCCTTCTTGGATAAAAAGAACATAGAACATCCAGCAAGCATATCAGTCTCCCTGTTAAGTAAGGTCTTTATTGGTCTTCTCATATTTTATCATGGTTAGAGGTAAAGTTGAAAAATATGAATTCATCCAATTTTCAAGAAAAGAAATTATTTTGATTAATTTCTAAAATATTTAAATTACAGAAGAACATCTGACAAACTGAAATGTGTACACTTAAAGTCTGCAGATGTTTTTGAGGCTGCTATTTTTCTTTGAAGCTTTACTGCCAAACTTGTACTTTCTATAACCAGCTTTTTTATTAGCAAAGAAAGTGCTTTTCATCCTCAGCAGATTGTATTATTAAATGTGGTATCTCTACGCTTGATGTGCTAAATGGCAAAAACGTATATTGCAAAACACAACTGGGAGCCTATGAATCTTATTTCAGGGAGCAAACTTCTGGTCTTTCATTAGTACATTTTTATTAGACATTTAAAAATGTCTTTCAGAAGAATCACAAGATTTGAAGCTTATGAAATAGTTTCTGGCTTTTTTCCCAAACATATATTTAAATTATCAAATATGTGCCTCATTTGCATCTGTCACAGAGGAAAAAAAATGCATAACAGAATTAGTGTCTTTGCAGATACGTGTGTGTGTAATGCACTATCTATCTCATAGGTATTGTATGTGTACATTAAATTCATATTTACCTTGTCAGACTTCTGTGTGCTTCTGGTGCTTTGGTTCTAACTGAATTTGTGGTTGGCAGTGTCCTGTCCTGCCTCAGAATGGATACCAAAGTGGTCAGCTGCAGAAGGCTTTGCTTACACTTGCTTTGCTTCTAAACTTTTGGACTTGACACAGACTGTCTGTTGCTTAAGTCAACCATGGGGTCATATGTGGATGAAATTAATTTGGAGATTAACCCTTTCTGATCTTCTGGTCAGTGTTACCACCTCAGTCTTTGGTTTCTTTTCAGATGAGTCGTGCTTTTTCTTCCATACATAAAAGGTTCATCTGCTATTATTGGTTCCTCTAGGTTCTTGAGAAAAATAGCCCTTAGAAGTTTCCTTTTAACAATTAGTTTTTGTTGCTTTACAGTGAATGGGTATGATTGTGTGTTCCTCCAAGGCATTCCTATAGAATGTGTGCTTGCATGCTGCATTTGAATGGATGCTTTCTGCTTGTACTATATAATGGATCAGGCAAATAATGTGATACCATTTATTAGATCGATGGGTATGTTTTAATACTGACATTTTAAAAATCCATTAGCTTAAATCTGTTGGCATTAAAAAAATTAGAGATCTTTGACAATAAGATCTGTAACAGTGGAACATCTCGTTCAGATTAACCAAAACCAAAAGCAAAGCTATTGTATTATTTTATATATTGTTATTTTTTATTCTGACAATCTTGTTTAGTTTGTAAAATATTTTCTAAAAATACTGTAAAAGTCTTCACTTTCATGTAGCAAGAAAAATTAAACCTACAAGTCCTATTTAGTGGAATATAAATTCTCCCTTAAGCAGGCACTACCCATGAATGAGTATTCAGAACCTTAAAACAAAACAAGCTAAACCCCAGACATTATCAATTACATGTATGGATTAATAAATGGGCTCATTAAGAAATGGGACAGTACTGATAGATGCCTTTTACTGGTCATAATCAGAGCTGTAAGGTTCAATATTTGCCCCTTCCCTTAGACTGGTTCCTCCCCTCTTTTCATCCATAGTGAAACCCTACCTTATTGAAGTCAATGAGCATTATGGAATTTCAACCCAGGAAATTACCAGTTGCTTCTTTCTCTTTGTATAATATGCAGCACAGGCTGTTGGCAGTAGTTTTAAACCCTCTTTACCCTCCTCCCTTCTCTAACAATTTCTGTCCATTGACATAGCTGATGGGATGTGAGAGCATGAGGCTGGGATCACTCAAATGATTCTGTGACCTTGCTCTTGAATCAGTCCTTGTATCAGTCTGAGCAGTGGAGCTCCAGCAATTGGAGTTCTCAGGGCTGTTGGGTATTGCTCTAATTCCATTAGTTTAGTGAGCTACAAAATTCCTAGAAATCTGTTCACCAGCAATGTGAAAATATCAGGCCTGAAACATTCCCCCAAGGGGCCTGCAGGCCCTCTGAAATGTTTAATTCTCAAGGGGATTTATGGAACAACCTGTTAATGGATTTCTTTTTTCTTTTGGTGAGTGGTTGTTTATGCCCCAAATATTCAAGAACAGCAGATAATAAGACATAGTGGCCTTTTAAGGCATGTCCTCCTTCTATTTTCATACTCTATAATGAAGTGTATGTTTGTGGAATTTGTGTTTTGATCTAATATTTCTGTTACAAGCTGTTGAAATCAGTGGTTTATCAGAACTTGTGAATTGAAACCATCAGTCTGGTGTGATGCTTAAGGCTCAATTTCTTTATCCTTTATCTCATGCATGATTAGATAAGACCATTAGTGTGTATTTCCTCTGAACTCTGCTTAAAATAGTTTCTCAGTTAAATTACAAATTAAGAAGTTAAAAGAAAACTGAAACTCACAAAGGTTTAGACACTTAAGTATCTTCTGACTGAACTTTACTTGTGGTTTTTATTAATTACATTGCTATAATACTCTTGTCCTTCCAGATGCTGTACTTAGCTCTAAGCCAGGCTTGTACCCCATTTGTTTGAGGGTGATAAAAAAAAAAACATTTAAAATTAAACCTTGCCATCCTGCAAGTACTTGATATAGTTCAGCTTGCTTATATTTTAACCTCTGACTGTTCCCTGAGTAATTTCTATTTAATTTTGCATTACACCTCTATCCTGACCTTTGAAAAATATCTTTTCTGACTACCAGTGCAAACTGTTTTCTTGGAGTATTAACCACTTCATTTTCCAAAATAAGCAAACCTTATTCTGTTAATTCCCACAAAACCCTATCCAGACATTCCTGAGTATAGGTTAGTGGAAACGTTTTGTTTTAGCATAATAAAAATATGCACTACAATATGATTTTTGTATGACCTGGTCTTTGAGAAATTGAGTCCTTCAAAGAAATCCTGTTGTTCTGAAAAGACTGAGTTACAAGGGAACTTGTTTGAGTTACTTAGGCTTTTATGCTTAATTCTCTCTGGGGATAATGCTGGATACTCTCAGTACAATTAAGGAAAGATTAAAAGCTCAGTACAGGCTTATTTTCTCTCTTCTTTCTTTCTGCCAATACCGTTCAAGCCTGTATCTTCTCTAGAAGCATGAAACATTTTTCAAAGGCCTTTTTTCTTTCTGCCATAATTTCTCAATCAGTTTTCTGGTACACGTCTCTTTCACAGATTTATGAATATGGTTTCTCTTTCTGCATTTGTCACTTTTGTTCCTGCTCGCATTTAATGCCAATTTGTTGATCTCTACTTAAGAGTTCATTGGTTATTTCTCCTTGGGTTTATCTGACATTTAGATCTGATTAGATAACCAGGGATCATCAAGGAGTTAGGAAATGATTCTTGCACTGTTGAAGTTGGTGAGAGTTATACCATCACGTAGTATTTCTTAGTACATTTGCTCTGCAGAGCAATGGAATTAAATGTAAAAGTGTAGACGATTAAGCAGATACATCTGAATACACTGGTGGAGCAGCAGATTTATTACTGAGAAGATACCCATTTTACATAATGCTTTATCGAAGAAGAGCTACACTTCAATCTGAGCATGTAATAGCTGGGGCATTTACCTGTGCTGTTGCTGTGGTCTGGTTGAAAAATAAAATGCTTTGAGATTACAACAGACGTTCACATCAAAACTCTCATCTTTGCAGGTTGTTTCTGTCTGATGTATTTACATACATCTGCTGTATGGAGTTGCCTTATAGAGGTTGTTACTTCCATCCGATCTCATATACGAAATGTACTTTGTGTCATTTTATTACGAGGCAGACTTTTCCTGTTTTAATAACAGAATGTGGATTTTAATTCCGTTTAACCTTTCTGAAGAATTATTTGATATGACTTCAGAAAATGATGTGTACCACCAATCAGCCCACAAGTACTGATGCTTGAATGGATTGTTGTCAGCTTTGTACTCTAAAATTATGTAGAGGTGTGAGGCACAGGAAATCCTGGAAATGCTTCAAGACCTAGCAATGGTAGAAATATAGATTGTACTACCATAAGAATTCTCTAACAGATTGTACTTGGGCATCCATACTGTTAATCCAAGTATCATTACAGGATGGTAGGTGAATTACCTTTCCTGGTATTCATTAACTGGACAATGTATTTGGATAAGAATTGAGTTAATCTTTATTGAATAAAATGTAATGCACGGCTGTGGTATCCAGAAGCAGACCATGAGTTATATTTTTTCTCCTTATTTAACAAAATAATTCATACTACTAGAATGAATTTTATGCTTTTTAATGTGTGAGAAAACAGTAGACCCACAAGAAACAACTGTTGTGATATTGTTCTGTTACAAGTAGCTTTTGTGGAATAATGGGGACGTACTTTATATCTACCTACTGCCCTGAGGGAGAACAATGGCAAAGCTTTCCCTTAGTATGTATATATAAAATAATATCAAATATCTAGAAGGAAATAGATTTTTCACTGTGATTGACTATTCTTCCTTGCACCCAGCTATGGCAAAGCCGTATCATTTTTCTTCTCTCTTAGGCAACTAACATTTTGGTTGATATTTCTTTTGAGTATACCTTTACTGCTAAAACTTCCTATCCTTTATTTAAATCTACATATGCATATCTTCATTATCTGATAATGCTGTTGCCACATGTACAAGTGAAAATTATTAATTTAATATGCTAAAGAGCTCTATGCGGAAGGAAGAAGCAACTCCTGCTTTGAAAGGTGTTAAAGTAATAATGAATGCTATCTTTATATTAGATGTGTTCTTTTTAAATGAACATTTTTGAATGGCTTGCTTTGTGTGAGTAGCATTTGCTGTAAGAGATGCCCATGTGACTGTCAGCAAAATCAGATTGCTCAGCATGATGAAAGTAAATAGAAACATATATGAAAGTTTTGCTATAGAAAAGAAAATCTCTTAATATTACTAGTTTAATTTTCAAACTTTAACCAGGGCATGTGCTGCATTACTGGTCATGAATGGGCTGCCTTCTGTAGTGGGACCTTTATCTTGCCATTTCTACTGATGCAGCAGTGCTCATCTATTTACATTAGGCATTAATCACAAGTTGTGGCATAAAAGAAGTGGAAGGAAGATATTCTTATTATATTAGATACTCTGCATGGTGAGAGCAGCCGCGTGGATTAAATATTTGGAATCTTAAAACAAGATGGTGGAGTTCCATTGGGTTGTGTTTACTCTTGTTAACAGTATGTAGAAAGGCATGATATTCTTAAGCCAAACCTGTCCCATTACTTTAATTTCATTGCAATAATGGACGGTAGAATTTGCTGCGTGGGGGGCAAAAAGCTTGACATACCATGTCTTCTGTGGGGCAAAAAGCTTGACATACTATGTCTTCTGTGTCTTGCTGTGACCAATACCTGCTATTGTAGGAAAGCCCTCGATGAACTGTTTATATTTTATAAAAATAGAGTATAACAGCACAGCATACTGCATAGATAAAAACTTGTCATGCTTCCTCCTCATCATCGGGAAAGATCATGGAGAGGATCATCCTGAGTGAGCTCTCAAGGCAAGTGCAGGGCGGCCGAGGGATCAGGGCCAGCCAGCATGGGTTTATGAAAGGGAGGTCCTGCCTGACCAACTTGATCTCTTTCTATGAC
>JAOQGH010000077.1:35885670-36010596 GCA_025769975.1 Gallinago jamesoni | reverse complement strand
TTTAATGTGGTTGGACTCGATGATCTCAAAGGTCCCTTCCAACCACTAAGATTCTGTGATTCTGTGATTTTGTGATTCTTCACGAGCAGGACTAGTTCTGTCCCTTCTTTTGGAACTAAAATGATATCTTTATTTAATGAAATCTTTATTGGCATTTCTCTCATTCCATTCACTCTCTTCATCTCCCCTCGGGTGAGCTATTGGACTATATTGTATGCTCTGTAAAGTTTTGTCTTTGCACATTTTAAGTGTCCATGTCAAATGGCTTCTGAATGGGAGTTGCTTTTGGAGAAATATTCCACAGCCAAGTGCATCACATAATAAATTTATTCTGATTTCCCCTCCAAAATTTGTTTTCAGAATTTGTTCTTTGGTTCTTGTCTGTACTGCTTTCATGCCCCTTGGATGACTTCTCTCTGTCCTCAATATTTATATCCTTCACTATTTGCACACTGTGGTCATGTCTATGTTTTGTCATAACTTTAAGAACAGTTATGTGGTTTTATTTTATTTTTTTTTAATTTTCCTGAAGTGCCATTATGCTGCTTTGTGTGAGCTCTCTGGAACACAAAATTATATGACCCTGTTTTTCATGTATATCTGGAACACACTAATCTGGTGTTTACTAACAGTTTTACATGCCAGAATTTGATAATTGTTGAGATAACAGCATTTCGCTATTGTATTAAGAAAGACTGTTGCTGTAATTAAACTTTCTTCTATACAGAGCTGGAACTGATGGTAGTGGGAGGTATGCTGTATACTCCATCTGCACTCAGGATTATTACTTCCTAGACTTTGCTTACTCACTAACTCTACATAAATGATGTCTCCATTGAATTTTTCTGAATGGATCTTTTTCTCAGCATTGCTAATTCCCTAGAGACTTATGTATTATATTTATTTTTGTCCAGTGTTTTTATATTCTTCTTCTATAGGGTTTCCATAATATGTTATCAAGTTGTTTATTCTCCCTTTGAGATTCCGAACAAATTAAAAAAAAACAGAATCCAGTGCCTCAGTACTTCTTTAGATGCCTCCTTTTTATGTGTTGCCATGTTTCATTATCTTTTGTTTGCAGTCATTTAGCCAGTTGTTGATTTGCACGACACTGCCACAACAGTGCGTCTACCCAGGGCAGTTTCAGGTTTGGTTTTTTTTAAGATGAGCTAAATATATTTGATTTAAATATTTTACTGATATCCAAATATGTGACAGCTACCACATTCCTTTCTTCCACTACTTGAGTGATTAAAAGGAAAATACAAACAGCAACCCACAGTAAATCCTCCAACTTTGGTTAAATCAGTTTTGCTGCTTTACAGGTTTATTAACTATTAGTGAGAGATCTCTGATCTATCTGTAGTAATGTTTACTGCTTCACTTTTGTATTCAAAAGTAATTTCCAAGTATTTTTAGTTTTATATTGGTTGTAAGGTACCTTAGTACATGGTCCTAGATACAGCCTGGTCTGAACTTAAGGTGCCTAGTGGTGGTGTAAATTATGCCAGCCATGCGCATTGGATGGCAAATAGTGGAAGATGACTGCAGTTCGGGTATTGTAAAGGTTTACAGAATCAATTGTGAAAACTCAATCTCAAATGAAAGAAGGAAAAGAATGTTAGAAAAATTAGAAAACAAGATATTGACAGGAATATATAAGTCCAATTATTTTTCCTTCTTACTCTTCTGTTTTCATTCCTCTCCTTAGTTATTCCTAGCTATCCCAGGACAGAATTCACCACAGGATAATCTGGTGCAACCTGCATTCCATTATTCTTTGTCACATCTGCTAACATTCAAATTAAAGCAAATTAAGGTTTTTATTGGTACTGCCTCACAGTCCCCTCTTACAATGATTATTGTCCTGCCACATTTGCCCATCTATCAGTACTTACATCATTAAATAAATAAAAACCATAAATTCTGAACTATCTCTTATCTATAGGTTACTCTGTAATATGATAAAGTATTTTATCCTCCAGTGGGAGGTGTCCCTGCCCATGGCAGGGGGGTTGGAACTCGATGATCTTTAAGGTCGCTTTGAACGATTCTATGATTCTATTTATTTCCACATGTTGCAGGTGTGCACTCATGTTTTTGGAGTATCCCTTTGTGTGCATGTTGCAAGAAAGCATGAGGAGAAAAAAGTGACCCCAAACTCACCTCCAGCTTTTTGCTTCCTGTCACATTTTGTTCTCCAGTGAAAAATTATCTGGTTGACTGCTTTGTAGCAGCTAATCAAGGTCAGGAAGATAAAGCAGAAATACCATAATTACTAAGTTTGGAGAAGCTGCAAAATTGAAAGTATGCACATTTGATTTCAGTGACTAGTAGAAAATATTTCCAATCCCCTTCTATGCAGAATTTCTGTAAATATTAAGTGTGCTTAGTATACATATTAAGTATGCTAAACAACTTCATTCTGTTTTCAGAAAAAAACTGCTCATAAGAAGTTTTATTAATGTTGTGCTCATCCCTTTGACATGGCTGAAACAAGTAACTTGTTTATGTGCCCACTCAACAAACCTGATGCCTGTTGACCTCCTGACGATTACTCATGTTTTCACAGTGGTTTTGATTTCCAAAATGCAGTAATGTTAAACAACCATAGCTCATTGTTCAATAACATTTTTGGTACCAAGTCCATTTCCTCTTTTGACTCTTGGCTTTTTTCTAGCATGTTGCCTTTACCTTTTGCTGTACACTTCTTTGAGAATACTGCCTTATACAGGTCTTACTGATTGAAATTAGAGGGTGGTGCCAGGAACCAGAAACTTAGAAAAGCTTTTTTACACAGAAAAGTGGGAAAAAAATGCACTAAGTATCATGAGTTTTCATAATCAAATCCAGGCTTGTTAAAAACAAAGAAAAATGTGAGAAGAATCCGCTACTGAAAAGAAGCAGTAAACTCAGCATGTCTAGATTTACTTATTCCAAACTTAATTGCAGGTGGAGGAAGTTGTAATGTCTAATAAACATCTCATGGCATTCATCTCTGGATAAGAAACCCGTCCCACGTTTACTGTATGTAATGTTATCTCTTTACCTAGTGTTCCTGTCTACGTTTGCCAAAATAATTTTTCCCAGTTCTCTTCACCGATGTTGAGTTTTGACCTTCTCTAATGTTTTTTCCTAAGTGTGATCTGAAATATGTCTTACAATGGCCTTTACACTTGGGCTTTCTGAAGTTTAACAATTTTTTGTGAGGCTCTATCTGTCCATTGGGCAGATGCGCTGTCCTCAGTTGAGGAAGCTATTTCATCTGGCTGGGTTTGAAGGCTTTAAAGCTAAGTTTAGCTCTCTTGGCTATTAAATATACATTTAATGGTAGATTCAGCATGCCAACATTTCTTTAAGGGAGAGCAGGTGATGAAATGCTTAAATTGTTATTTGCCATACAGTAGGACAGTTTATAACCATCATCTTTGATTTTGTCTTTAGCCTGTAGTCTGCTCTGATGTGGGAAGTAGAAAGGACATTTCACAACGCGGCTGCTGAAATGCCAGCAGACATATAGGGCCATTTTGAGAAGTGAGAAATTCAACTTCATTGTAACACTGTTGTTCTAAGGAAGAACGTGAAGCTGATTGTTAACTATTTAGAAGGGAAAAAAGTAGGCTTGTGCTTTCTGTCTATTCAGCTTTTTCCAGTGATTCTCAGGACAGCGCAGTCTGGCAAGTGGGTTCTATAGACCATGGCACAGCATATATATATATATAATCTCTTCTATTTTGTTTTTAGTTGATCCTTGTTTCATAGCCCCCCGTTGTGGCCTGTGGAGTTTGCAGGGAGTAGACTTTCCTGTTTTTTAGGGATCTCTGTATTTCAAATCTCATCTCAACTTTTATTTTGAAAGAAAGGTCCCTGTTTTTCTCACAGAGAGGTTTTCTTGTTTTCCCCTGCTGTTTGTCTTGCAGAGAGAGCCTTGAAATGTAAACTGGATACCTGGGGTTAAAGTGTTTCTACTGATTTATTTTCCCTAAACGTTATTGATTATTTGGTCTTCTATTCACTAAAGCCAGGTCCATACTAAAATTTTGCTGGCAGGGTTTCGGGGAAAATGTCATAGTTTTAGGTTGGGAAAACAGGTTTTTTTTGTGCGGTATAGTTAGCCTAATGAAGGACTGCTCTAAGGGATAGTTGTAAAAGAGCTTTTGCTGGCACAAATTGTATTATTGCTAGGATAATTTGCTGTCCAAGGTTAAAACGTAGGGCAAGCTCTGAGTTGGCCTTTTGAAACTGGTAATATGTTTCCTTATTTTCCCATGTCATGGCAGTGCTTCATGGGAGAAGTGGGCTGTCAGATTAGACAGATTACCAGTAAATTCCTGTGTTCTTCCCCATGGAAAGCCTAAGATGTTCCAGCTCTGTTACGCAGCTATTGTGATTTCTAGCTGTAAAAAAAACAGGTCATAAAAAACCATAAGTCTTTTTGCAATTTTCTTCAAGGCATTTAATTTTACCCTCTTGTTTTCTCTGTATGCAAAGTGAGAATATAGTATATGTTTCCTGAAAGCTTTTTGATGACTGTTGAATGGTTGCACAAGCTATAAACATCCAGTCATATCATATGCAACATTTGTGTGAACTCAGACTCTACTTCTATGAAGAATTAACCTCCAAAATTCTTCCTGCCTGTCTCAATCTAATATTTAACATTTTAAACAAATCAGTTACTTGCATAAGTAAGCACCCTGGTATCTTACCTGTGGGTTTGAGAACCTGTATTTTTCTTCACCTGCATGTATTTATTTGGTTGAAATTGAAGTGAGCTTGAAACAAAGAAGAAATTAGAAATGCATTTAAAAGTCTGCTTTTTAATATTCTTCTTTCAGAGCAGCACCCTCTTTACAAAACACTGTTTTGTTAATTTCTTTTTTTCCCAAGTTAACTATCTTCCCTTTTAGTAAGGTTTTAATGTGGTTTTGTTTTCAGTAGAGAAGTCATGTTTAATTAAAAGTTACTTGCATGTTTTCAGTTATAGATAATTTGTTTGACTTTACACTCTCAATTGCCTTGAGTGAGTTGTTTCCTGTAGAAGTACATATAATCCATTTGCATGTTTAAAGTATTAGTGTGTCATTTGCATAGCTTGTGTGTAATACTTAAGCAAACCACTGGGATTTAGGAAGGACAGATGTTGCTTTTTAGTAGCAGGGATACCATAGCTATTCTTTTCCCTGCTGAATAGATATGGAACCGACTTTGTTGAGAGAACTGGAAATTATGTTATCAAACCAACGTTTCAGTACATAACTGGGAGTTAAGCAAGTGGGCCAGCAGTAATGTTATATTCATATTTTTACTTGACATAAGTCAGTGCAGATTGATGTTGATTCTTCTTCATGGCCTCATGTAGTGTAGCAGAGAAAGTATGTATTAACACATCCCAGTTGGTGTATGTCAGAATGCTATCACAGACCAAGCTGTTGTAGTTTTTAGCTGCTGTAGATGAGATAGTAGGAGGTTTAAATTTTATTGCAGCCATGTGTTAAAACCACAGTTTGTTTGGTCTACTAAAATAAATTCCATGGTAAGTCCCTGAGTGGAACATGGTATATATGGTTCTGCTCACCCACGTTTAGAAGAGATGAACTCACACTGGGATAGGTGCAGAGAAGTACTGCCGTGGTAAGGAAGATGGGGTGTCTATTATATATAAGACTAAAAGAGCATGTCTTGGTTAATCTGTTGTTGTGAAAGCTGATGGGAATATGATTGCACTCTGTAAATACGTAAGACCACTATTCAGGGGAAATAAACTGTTAAAGGACAGTGCTGCTCAGGAGCAGGTGGGTATTAATGCCGCCTGAGTGTACATTAGAAATTTATTTCTACCCATCAGAGCAATGAGGTTCCAAAACAACTTCTAATGGTAGTCTGGGGGCAATGTTTAAAATGGAGTTGAATTATTGTTTTCAGAGTAATTTTCTGTGTGTACCTGCAATAGCCACTCTAATGCTGTTTCCACACTAGATTTCATTATTTTGGCTAATGTAACTTTTTCCCAGTACAGCAAAGACCCAAATGAAACCATGAGGTCGAAATTTCATTTCAGTTCTTAGCGAAAAAGTGTCCTTATAACTGCCGTTAGAATTGACAGCACTTTTTGCTTTTGTTTGCAATGTCTGTGTCGACCTCCTTTTTGGTGGTGGAAGTCTGTCGGGAGGGTCAACATCAGTCTGTCCTCTCTCTGATGTAGTGAATCTTGAATTCTTTCCTGGTATTGTAGCACCTTTCTCTGCAGAAGGGGTGTGGGTTGGAGCACTGCTAGCAGAGTAGAGCTGTTTCTTTAGAACACCATCCTGAGGCATGAGAGTTGGAAATTTGAACCTCATTACCCAGAGAAGGCAACTGAAGGTAGAATGGGTGCGCTTTAGGTGAGTCTGGTCTTGAGGAGATTTCAAAGCCAGATGGAGATGCAGCTCCCTGGCTCCATCTATTGAAATACAGACCTTCAGTTCTTTGAATATTTGGTGGTGGGCACATATCATCCAAAGACACTTCTCAAATTCAAAATCATAAGATGCTTACTCAGGATTTGCAAGGAGCTGCATGAAGGCTGGGAGGGCATGAGGTTGAAGGTACATCAGCTCCTCGGTGTTTCTGTTTAGCCAGCTGCTGACAGCTCAGCATTGGGGATGCTTTGAAACTTTTTTTCAGGCACCTTTCCTCAGGAGATTCTCACTCTGGCTTCTGGATGCCCTTCTGCATTCACCTGTTTCATTCCTTATCAGCACTCGCAAAGAGGAGGGAAGCTGGGGAAGTTTGATGAAGTCATGTGTGTAGTCCTTCACCTAGATCTAAAACTGCCTTTTAACAATTCTGTGCTAATGAGCGTGCTTAGGTCTTCGTTACATTCTGTCCCTGAGGTTACTGTGCTTCTGTGGCAGGTGTAAAAATAAGTATATGTAAAATCCACAAAGCACTTTGAAATAGATGTTGCCACATTTTGCCACAGTAGACTTTCACGTTAGAGCAAAAATGGCCCCTCTTTGTTTTAGGGTTTATTATAAAGTAATGAGTTAATTCTATTTCCTTCTTTCTTTCCTGGTTTCCTGTTTAAAGTGAGACACTCCGTGTAATGTTTATCTAAAATGAATGCTGATAATAAACAGAGAATAGGTCTTTATAATGAGCTGAATTTTTTCTGCTATTCAAATATTACTAAAGTATAAGCAGCACATATTTCTTGTTTAATATTCAGGTATAGCATTTGTTTCTTAAAAACAGAGAGGAATACTTATCTTCTGTGATCAGAAAGAGTAGCATCTAGGAACAGCAGTGATGTGAGTCATTTTGACAGTGAGCAAACTTGTCAGAATGTTCACGTTTTCAAGACTAGATGGCCTAAGACATCCGTTTTTCCCTAAATATTTTTCAAAGTTCTAATGAAAATTTAAACAGCTGTGTCTCATGATGTCTTGAATTGAAAAGTTCATAAATTAACAATTGCAATTTACTGCTAAAATACTACTTGTTTACTGGAAAGTCAAAACAGTAACAACAAGCTTCAGTCAGGTTCTTTGTAATACTTTTACTAGCTGTATCTGACAATCCTGTAGTGTAAAATATGTCACTCCTAAGGAGAAAAGAGAGAATTTATAATGAACACATATACTGTAAGGCACTGGTATAATTTTTAACCAAATGAGTTTATATGTTAAGTACCTTTAACATATAAGGTACTTGCTTTTTTTTTCATAAGCCCTGTTTGCATTAATTTCACACTGTCCATTTCTTTGGGATAAACTAGAATTTTGCTGTGTACTTATAATACCTTTGTTACAAAGCGAAAATCCCATGTTTTTGGCTGAAATGTTGGTGTGTTACAGCTGTCTCTTGCCTGGGGCCATCTGCACAGGAGAATATTCCTTTAACAGAATAAATCACAAAAAGACTATAGCAGACTTACTGGAACCGTTCTTCTGTATCTCTGACTACTGTTCTTGCCAAAGATTAAAAAAAGAGGCTCAGTGGATAAAAACATGGTATTTGTGTGGGACTACCTGCTTTGCAATGGTTTCGGAAAGGAAAAAAAAAAATTGTGCTACATTCACTGGCTCTTTAATTCGGATTGCCAATGATAATGCAGAGTCTACCGCTAAAGAAAGGTAGGATGCAGAAGCAGAAACATTAGTGCTAATCTGCTGCAGAAGGACTAGATAAATCAGCACAGCTCTCATACATCACTAAGAGAGAAGCTGATTGCAACTTGACCATGTGCCTAAGTGGTCACATCAGCAACAAGAACGGAGCATGGATAAAAAACCTAAAATGTACCCTTAGGGCTACTTGCTGTGCAGGACCTATAAAAACACATCAATGTAAGTTTAAGATTTCTTTATTATTTTGTTTCCTCTGTTGTAATTATTATTGTTTACAAGATTGTATTTTTATTTTGCATAGATTTAGGGGAAATATAATGGAGCGAAGTATGATATTAAGCAGATAATAGTTTGATACTGTTTATGTCTGTGAATAATAATGAGCTTTATTACTGTGTGTCTCAACATAGTTCTTTCTTTGAAGATGTTTTAATATTTAATCCTAAGAGTCATATCTGAGAAATTGAGTAAGGTTTTGGGTGAGATGATAGTGAGATCTCTGTTCGTTTCTGTCATCTTACATTTCAAAACGATTTGAAAGACAATGCCACAAATATATATATATTCTACTGTGAGAATTTTTTTATTCTTTCTGTTAAGAAAAATGCTTGTAGAGTGATTTATTTGGACCTTTTTATTCCTGAATTAAGTACAAATGGTTATTTTCCTACAGTTTTAAAAATTTTTTCAATGCTTTAATTTAATGTCACTTAAGCATCTACAAAAAGGGAAGGCAGGGATAAGATGGAAACTGAATAAGCATTGATTGCTAGTCTGAAAATTAAATTTTAGAAGTTTTTGCAGTAAATCTGATTTTAGTTTATTTTTACTAAATTAGATTATCATATGTAAATTGAGGCTACTATACAGAAAACAAATGTGTGAAACTATTCTGGATAGCCCAAATTTCCTGCTGTATCAGACTATAAAGATGTTGTTGATTGTAGCTACCCAGGAATACCCTAATTGTAGAATTCAGAACAGCATGTTTAAATAATGCATGGGAAAATAAAAAGGAAAGGCGGAATTTTACTGTTGAGATGTTAAGGTGATGCTTTGTTCAAAGAGAAAAAAAGTATAGTAAAAGCTATTCATGTGGAATCTCGGGATCTCTGTCATGGCTTTAGGGAAGGAGGCAGGGAAACCTAAGACAGGTCTTGCTGTGCAGTCTGAAATTTGGAAGCAGTTCTGAAAAAATAAATCAATAATTCTTTATTTATTAACTTGTTTTTAGGGAAAGATTGGAGCATTAAGCAAACAAATTTATGAAATATGAAAAAGGAGGAGTGAAGGATGCTTCAGTGACAGGAATTTGATAAAGTATGTGTAAAGATACGGAATGACATCCATTTGTTTTATATCATTGTAGCTATGGCCAGATATAATAACAGGAGAAATAGAAACAGAAGTAGCCTGCATGTCCTTAGTCTAAAAATGGCTTATTTTTGCGGCAATTGAAAAATGTAGGGCCATTTTCAGGTCTTGAGACACAGATACTTTGTGTAGGTCTAAACTGAAACAACAGTTATTAGTAGTTGCAACTTCACTAGAAGAATAATAGATGGGGATTGGAAAAGGGGAAGGTGCTCATTCTTCCCAGCAGAATCGATAACCAACCTGGCCAACTGGCAGATAAAATGTGGACCAAGTGCAGAGTTTATTTTTGTACAGAATACAGGTATGCGTGATCATGCAGGCTCTCAGTTGTACTCAGCCCTGGAAGCTGAGGTCCCGTTGGGAAACCATGGCTTTAACAGTCTGACTTACAAAATAATAAACACAAAAAGAGACCGAGAAAAGCTGTATGGCAACAGGAAGCAAAGAGGATTGGTGATTTCTTTGACCTTGCTACTTCTGTTCTAATGCACCCAATGTGGTATAAAGTTGTAAACTCCATGGCAAAGATTCTTTTTTCTTTTCTTTTCTTTTTTTGTGAAATATTCTCCTTTCACATGTGACACAACAATATAATCAATCTTGGCTCTTAATGGAGTTAGGCTTCTTTTGGTAAAACAAAGGCATTGTTCCTTCCTGTGATCTGTGTTCATTGGAACAGCAGGCGGTTATTCTGGTTTACAAAGATAATGGGACAAGTAAGTAGTTTTCCTTTTCTTGTAACTGGACACAATTTATAAAGATTCTTACCAAAGTTATTTTAAATAGTTATATGTGCTATGACTGCTAAGGTAGTCTGCAGTTTTGTTCATATTGTGATCTTAAAACAAACATTTGTTTCTGTGAAGTTCCACAATGCAGTCACACTTAAATTAGATGCTAAATTAATTGCATTGCATATGGCAAAACTGGACTTAAGTTACTTTTAAGTTTCCTTTTTAGTTCAAGCGCAGAAGTTTATTGAGTACCTTTTGTAGGCTGAATTTGGTTTTGGATGAAGTTTTCATTGATCAAAACAAGGCACACCTTCTAGCATGAAATTCTGAGTTTATCTGTTTATTATGATGGGTGTTTCACTGTAAGCTCTTTCATTAGGCTCCAACCTGCTTTTCATTTCCACCTTCAGTTTCAGTCAAGAAATTTATGCTAATTACAGTTTCTTGTACTTCACAGAAAAGTGTGCTAATGGACATTACTCCCTGCACTTTCAGAGCTGCGGGGGGCTCACTGATGTCAATTTCAGTATACTGAATTTGCTTATGCCTACAATATTCAGGCATACAACCTAAAAAATATTCTTGTTCCCATTGAGTTTAATGGAAAAGCTCCTATTAACCAAGGTTACCAAGGCAGGGACTGAAACCTTAAAGCAGCACGAGCCCTGTGGTGGTATCTCACACAAACAAAAGGCTGTCCTGAGAAAAATACCCGAGTATAAACACAGGGGTTCAAACTGGTTTGATTAAATACCTTTTCTTCTAGCTTTCTGTCTACAAAACTGTACAACTTCCACTTGAAGTTTAAAGTCTGGCCTCTACTATCTCTGTGTTGGTCGCAAAAGCAAACAAACTGTATTGCCCCCAGGAGAGGCCCTTCAAGTTCTGTGAGCACCAAAGGAGAGAGTGTACTGCTGTATTGCTGCACTGAGTCTGTTGTGCTCCCATCCTGAAGCTGGCCAGGACAAGGGGTGACATGGCTTTCCTTCTTCCTGCTCCTCCTTGACCTTTCTGGGCTCTCGTCGCTTCAGATGAAAAGAGACACCATTTTGCAACTACCCCAAGAGACCTAAGCACTGTAAATCTTTTGAAGTACTCAAGGAAAGCTCCCACCTTGCTTTATGCACGCAGGCCTAAGAGCTCATGGATTTTTTCCACAAGTCCAGTGATCACTAATCCATCCATTGAAATGTGTCTGGAATACTCCATAGGACAACCAGCTTACAAAATAAAATGTTAACTCACGAGCTACAGTGTATAAAGTACTTACAGATCAACTCACTTCCAAAGCATCAGTTACCACCTGAAGTACACTCAGAACTATCATTTTCTTCTAGGGAAACGGTGAATCTCTAGAAGGGGCAAGAGAATTTTACATGTAAAATGACTGTAAAAGAAATAGTACCAGTTACAGCTTAGAAGAAAAACAATTTATACCTTGATTGGGTCCTCTAACAAAATCTTGGAACCTGTGTTGAACACCATGTAACAGTTATAAGCTATTATAGGGGAAGATCATATCTGGAAAGGAATTTCCTTGGTATCTCTCCTAGCTTTCAGACAGTCTTTCCAGCCTTGCTAAATGCTGTCTCTGAAGTGGATTTCTTCCAGAACATAGTGAACTGCATGGTATCAGGCTCTGCTGGGGTACAGCAGTGATCTCAGATAGCTCTTAAGGACAACCACTCGTCTGATCTTTCAGCCTTGTCTAAGGAAGACTTATGAAAATATGTTCTAAAAGGGGATGAGGTAGACTGATGTCTACACTTCTGCTGTCCAGTGAAAATCATAGACCCCTAATTAGGGGGGGGAATGTCTTGTGAAGTTTTATAAAGCTTCTAACAGTTTTTGTTACCTCTCTGTTATTATCCTGGAAAGTAAATAGTTACATATTGGATAACCATATGGATGATGTGTTAGTGTATTTTAAGAAGATTGCTCAGATGGCTCAGAGCCCATAATGGCAATGCCAGGATTTTTATGTACTGAAAATCTAAACAAATAACTAAAAGATGGAAGGAGCAATCACTGAAAGGAAGAGTGAACGATAAAATGTAGAATTCACCATTAGCATCAGTGACAGAGAGCAAGGCCGTGGGAGAAGTATAGTGTGACTTCTCGTACTACATGGGCCATGTCCCAATTAGCTTTCCAGTTTGAGCTGGGGAGGCAGTATGGGTGGTTGTTTGTTTCCAGTCACAATATTGGGCTGCAGTTGCTCTTTTCAAAACTCCATGTTCCTGCCTCTGTTTTGCATTTCCTCAGTGACTCCAGCTGAGCTTCCCTATGGAAGGAGTGCATTTTCACTCCAACGTTGCGCTTTTCACTGCAATTCCATACAAACCCCATTTCTCAACTTTCCAACTTACTGTAACAACTTCTTGTGATAACAAGGCCATTGAATAACCTGGCATTGTTTTCCTTGGACAGATGATGACTGGTGGGAGGAAGGAAGGAAGCAGAAAGAAAGGTGATGGGAATAATGCAAGGAAAATTCTTGAGGGACTCCTCCTTCAGGGAGGTCTCTCTCATCATTTTATATGGTGCTTGAACACTGCTTATGCAATATATATATAAATTTTCAGTCTGAGTGAAAAAGGATCCTGTAATCCAAGTCCACTCATTGCACTGTAATTGTATCCTCACTGAAGGAAAGGAACTGTTTGAAACACTGACACTTTAATATTTTAGTCAGGATTTATTGTGACCTGTAAAGCACATAATTCTCATAACAGGAAAGCTTCAGATTTTTTATCCAGCAAAGAGATTTGAGAAATACTCAGGCAGCAAACCTTCCCTCAGACGAGACAGAGTGGGCTGTTTTGTATCAGGAGCTGCACTTCCTACTTTGCTTCCTCTGCCAGAAATTCTCTTGCCAGAAACTGTCATTTCAGCTTTTATCTGTTTTTGAGGGGAAAGAAGTTAACCATCCCAGTAACATCACCATCACTACAATACTACAGCAAAAAATCTGCAGACAGTGAAAGGCTATGGAAAACTGATAATTGCACACAAATGCATAATTTCCCCAGGCCATGATAAGCAGAGATAAAATTGCTGGCTCCATTTTACAGTGGGGAGATACTTCAGTACAGATCTGTGCCTTTAATATTAAAGTAATATTTGGACAATTCCGAAACAACAGGGTGGCAAATATGCGTGGCTTTTGTCTGATATTAGTTCTGCTGTATTGCTACATATACAATTAACTATTACAGCCCATACCATATTCTGATACTGGATCCATGTCTTGAAGGAACATACAAGCATAGGTTAGATTTTCCAGGAGCTTAAAATTAAGTGCAATTATGAAAATTTTCAATGTTTGGCTACAGGGATCAAAACTTTGTTGTCTTTAATCTAGATATATATGCACAGACCATATAGACTTAAGTGGGAAAAGTGTTGCATGTGTTTGATAGAAATTAACCAAGTGGTTGATAGCTGGGTTATCAATCCAGTTAACACAAGCTGGAAACTTAAACGCATATGAGAGTAAGCACCTGTTTTTTATACCATGTGATAACAGTGTTTCTGATTGTTGAGGTCTTTATGGGTAGTCTACATTAGTAGGGAGTATCTGAATGTCAGTGTGTAGCTCAGATTGCTGAGAGTTAGTACGTAGTGCTCACCAGTCAGAGAGACCTCTCAATTTCATTTGTTGCCAGTCATGTCAAGAATTACTGCGGTGGTGAATGGCAACATTCCAGATTGCATCTCAGTCAAATGGGTTATTCTTCAGGGCAATGCTTTTCTGGGGTACAGAGCATCCAGCGTCCAAATTTTGTTGGGTCTTGGGCAGTTTTGGTGACCTCAAATGGTAAATACTTTTTGCAAATGTAACTGCTGGAAGTCTGTAATGTATTTACTGTCTATGCCAAAAGGCAGTCAGTGAATGCCTACTACAAAGGGAGTTTTTTTGCATGAGGAATAAAAAAAGCATAACTGAGGAGAGACTGTACCAGGGATTAGAGTAACATATGATCTATCATCTTTTTGTTGTTTTTTTTTTTTTTCAAATTAAGATATGTAGAGTGCTAATAACCTGATTACAATGATGGCCAAAATGGTTATTATCTTTGTTGTACATGCATTATAGTCAATTTTGAAAGTGCCTACCTAGCACCTATCCAAAATATTCACTGACATTTATACAACATGGGTGGTAGTGGTGTAGGGTGCTGCAAAACAAAGTTGAGCAAGGGTGAAGCACCAACTTTCTGAGTGAGCTGGAGCACTGGGAGACTAACAGAAAGCTTTTAATGCAGTATATCTCTCACGTGAAATGTACAGAGAGCAAGTGATCAAAAGTACAAGCCCACTTGTGTTCTTTGTTATCTGATAACATTTGTTCCCATTGAGCGTATTCTTGAAGGCACAGGTACTGCTTTCCACCCCAATATGCTCTCCCTGTATTTTTACTCACATACATATATAAAGTCCTCCAAATAAACACAAAAATCCTGGGCAGAAAGGATTTTATAAAAATCTGGATGTTAATGCTCCAAAGGAGACTAGAATATCTCCTGGGATTAGTGAGTAGGTGGGAGGAGTTGATTGCCTCAGGCATAGCCTGGGGCCGTTAATTCCAGCTAGTCATTAATCCCCCTGTAATGCCCTATGCTGATGCCACAGTTCCTGTTACAACACAGAAATAGAAAGCAGATTGACCGGTGGACTTTGATGGGTTATGTTATTCTTATAATGATTTCTTATATTTCTAAGTGGTCATCGCTATAGTGTTGGACAGTGTTTTAGTTTGTAAGCTTCATGTCTTCCCAGAGAGTTAATGTTTTCTTTGTTACTCACAGGAAGCTTGTAACGACGCTATTAGTATTCCATTCTGTGCTAGCCTTTAAATAAATCTTGAAAGCATTGTAAGCCTATATGTATACTCTATTGAGTCCTGGGAAAGCAAAATTGATATAAATACTTTCTAAAGATAATTAGCATATGTATTTTCATCTTTAGAGAGAATGAAAATTGAACATGTGATTCCTTTACTCTGTGGTTGCCATGTAAGGCAAAGTGTGGCCTAAGTTACATTTATTTGAGGTTTTGGGTTGATCGTTTTTTGAAGAAAAAGATCCTGAAATTTTAATGAATTTGTTTCAATACCCAAAGAAATGGTAATAAAGGACAGCCTAGTTATAAACCATTTAGAAGCAACTGCCATCACATGCCCTTTACATGCATGCTCATGTACTCAGCAGTACACAATAAAAGCATTGCTGAGCAGATCTTAAAGTGCAGGAGGAAAAGTTCAAGAGCAAGAGGCAGCTCCCAGCTTAGCAGATCATGTGGACACACGTGACTCTTAAGAGTTTAGGTAGCAAACAGCAGCTGTGAGAATTTTCAAAATGCTAGACTTGGCTGTCTGTTTAAATTCTCCTAAAATGCTTTTGCTCAAGAAGAAAGTTATTAATCTGACCTTTACATAGAGTCCTTCTTTGTCAGGGATCCCAAAGTGTTTTACAGATGCAGACATTTCCCTCTGACATACACAGAAGGAAAATTAACTGACTGACTGCACCACTGATGCACAGAACTTTGGCGGTGCAGAAATATGACTACAGATGGGCTTCACTACTACATTCCCTGAAAGACCAATACAGCAATACTGCATAGCAGCTAAGGTCGGGAAGTGTGGGATACTTTATTCAGCTGACAACATAGGTGAGTTAACAATTCTGGACTCTATGAGAATGATGGTAAACTTAACAAGAGAAGAAGCAGCAGCTGAACTCTCTATAATTAGCACTTGTGTGAAGACAGAGATTGTATTGCTGAAATGTGAAATTCCAGCACTACTTTGATTCCAAGAAAGAGAGTATGAGGTTTTTTGAGGGTTCATTTTGGATAAATAACCACTTCCTAAAGTGCTGTCTGTGTTCATTATTTACCCAGCTGTGCCTTGTTTAGTTTATGAATTCAAAATCAATCACAGCAGAGTCTTGGGGCATATTAGAGCAAAAGAGGAAGCTTAGGATAGACTGTCTTTTGGTATACTAAAAATGTCTGAAATTTATAGACTATATTAATGGGAGAAGTTGTACTTAAAGTTTAGCAATGACAGTATAGAAGGAGATTGGTATATGGATTTTTTTTTGCCCTCCTTATATATGAGTCTCATTGACCCTTGTGCCCATCTCATACACACAGAGGGAAAAGAACCTAGAGCCAATGTTCTTTCATTTTAGAAAGACTAGTAGGAATTCTCTCCATTCATTATGTTTGCTAATTCTAACATTTCAGCACCTTTCCTTGAAAACGGGCATTTTCAGAATGGGTGTTTTTTAGATGTTTTATGTTGTTTCTTTTCGTCGCTCTGACTTTACTATTGCAGTTTGGCTTGCTGCTGTGGGGGAGAGATGAGGAAAGGAGGAGGTGGTAGTCCTCTTTGCCCTGCTTACTGCCCATTCTCCTCCTATCCACTGATTCAAAATAAATTCTTTACAGTTTATAGAGTTGTCAGAGAAAAAGAAGGGTGGGAGGGAGGAAGAATAGAGGGGAACAAAGTGAGAATGGGAGGAAACCTTTGCCCTCTGGGGTCATTGTGCAGCAAAAATGCATCCATTCATCCATCTGATCCATCTGATAATGTAAATTAGATCATTTTAGTGCATAATGAGGATTTATTATCCTATAACTGGGAGTTAGCTAAGAGTCTTAATTTAATTTCTCTGTAACCCAAGAATTTTTTTAAAACTCAACGAATTAAATGACGAATTGACTCAGTAATCCTAGAGACTGTATTTACCAGGTGAATCAGGGGAGCTGACTGAGGTGATCCTGATCTTCCAGGAAGGTGAGACTTTATCAAGTACTCACTATTGCAGGAACGCAGCGGGGACTGTGCTCTCTGGCAGTGTATGCATGGTACTGAAAGATTCATGTGGAATTAGGTGGTTCTGTGTCTTTATCCCAGAAATCTGAAAGTAGTTTCCTCTGTTAAGATTCTTGATCTTCACAGATCTCCTGTCAGTTAGCTTTGATCATCTGTGGGGTCTGAAATCTTCCAGACTTCTGTTTCAAAGGTTGCTCTATAGATCTGAGTGTCTGAAAGTGAAGGGAGGGTGTATGGAACTCTGTCCAGACCTAACGCCACAGAGTTTAAAGTGTGTTGGACACAAATGGAGGTCTGCCAGGGACAACTGGAAACTACTGGGCTAAACCCATCTGAAGATAATAGGGACTTCCTGCTCCCTGTCTAAAATGTTCAAGAGAGGGACAAGCAATCCTTATGTGCTGTTTCCAAAGAGACATGTCACAGCAGTTTGATACTGACTTACTGCTATTTGAATTTATCTGGTTTGAGTTTCCTTTTTCTTTGAAAGGACTTTTTTCCAAATATTTTTAAACTTCCTTCCTGATGTTTGTCTTTTTTCCAGATTCCAAAATTAGATCAAGTCACATTTCCTCATGGAACTTCTGCTGCAAGGAGGCATTGAGCTTTTGCAGCCCCTAGTCTGAAGGTGCCTGCTCCAGCGGATGACCTGCACTGTCATGCACCGTATCCAAAAACGATTGGACAATGGCAGACTTTAAAAGTTAATGCATGTCCTGATTACTGTCCCATCCCCCTCAGCTTGTGCTTTCTGACACTTGCTTGATGTCACTGAGTACTATTTGTTCAAGGTACTATTTAATCCATGACTTGCCTGCTGCATTCTCACCTGACCCGTTAACTGTTATAGCAAAAAAGTTATTTATGAATGGGCTTGTCAGAGAGAGCATATCTTCTCCCTTCAAAGACATCTAAGGATTAGTATTTGATTAAAATGTGACTGCAGCATTAACATGGGTGCCCTGTGTCTTTTTGTAAATGAAAGACTGGCAAACTTGTGGACTGGACTGTCTAGTTTTTAATTGGCAAATTATTCAGTGAATGCTTCAGGGGGAATTGCAGGGGAGGGTGAGGAGTTAGTTCATTTATAGATAAATTCATTACTACTTTTATTCCTAGAGATAGTCTGAAGATGACTAGATCCCCAGATGCATCCACAGATTCAGTTTAAATTTCCTTTCTGGAAATGAGGAAGAAGACATAGGATAAAAGCCCAGGTCCTTACTTGGGCAGCAGCACATCAAAACCAGGGGGTTAGCTTAGTGGTCATCTTAGCAGTGGCTGTATGTATGACCCACGCAGCTGCTGCACTGTTCTTTTTGCCTGCTTCTGTTTGCCTCCTGCTTTCTTTATGAACTCCAGGGAATGGCTGCTGATAAAATCTGCTCTCAAAAGGACAGAGACCAAATGCCTGTCCATTTTAATACTCTGATGGATCAGAAGGACAGCCAAATCTTTAGATATGATTATACGCTCTAGAGAAGACTGTAGAACAGTCAGTACGGAGAGGGAAAATAATGGGTAGACTTACTGTACAGTTACCTAAATACCCTATTGGAACTCCTAGCACTGTATCAATCTACTGGAAAATATTATGGAACGGGGTATGAAGACAAGGGAAAAAACACAACTTGAATCTGTTTAATTTTAATTTTGAGTTTGAAAGTCTTGATAGCACTTTGTAAAGAAAGGAGACTGTCCTGTTTGATGTGTATGAGTTTGATGTTGTTATCTTTGCTTCTGTAAGTAATGTAATCCAATGTAACAGCTCATAAGATCTAAGATAAGACAAAAATTATGTCTCTTATTGGGTCAGTGTGGGGGTCCTGCAAAGATCTTTAATTTTCTTTTCTTGATAGTTGGCCGCTGACTTCTTGGTACAAACAGATTAACAGAAAGTACTTTAAAAGGGCTACTGTTACTTCCAAAGTACTGTCTTTCAAACCAGAAAGCTCGATAGAAGTGAGATACACAGGCAACTTCTAGGAACTAGATTCTCCCTGCCCAGTAGACGGGCCAAGGAGTGGTGTGAGCTGCAGGCAGAGATTTTTTTGTTTTATGTGCTCCATGATCTGGAAGACAGACCATTGGAAATGATTGGCTTACCTGGGTATTCATCTTCGTATAGTTGGAGAAAATGAGACATTGCATGCAAATTCAGGGTGGATGGGAGTCAACTGTCATTTTAGGTTTTCTTTCAATGGAAAAAGGGGTCATTGTTTTTAATGAGAAGAAGATTAGACAAATAGAAATTGGATCACCTTCATTTTACATCTTTACTCTATGACTGATGTTAATTAAATTGCTTCAGTGAGATACTCTGAAATGCACTATGGACTGGAACATACGCAGTATGTATGCATCTTTGTTTCCCTTGAAAGAATGCTAAAATGTTATATATAAGATGTAAAAACAACTTCCTGTAACATTGGAAAGTAAAAACAAGTGCTCTGTTGCTTTTTTTAGAGTAAAACTAGTGTGCTCTAGTGTGCTCTGGTTACTTTTGTAAATATCTACCTGGTCTTGTGCAGAAAAATGTGATTATTTTCTCATGTTACAAAGAGGCAGATACTGCCTCAAGATTTTCCTTGGCCCTTTCTGGCTATTCTTTCTTGGCTGTGCAACAATTTCTTAAAGACCCAATGCTGTTCACTGATCCTGTTTCACAGTAGGGCCCACTCCCCAGTCTTTGCACGCCTGGCCAAGAAGATGATATGTTGGGCACAGGAGTAGGAGCCAGTTTCTGGCAGGACATAGACATTGTTGCCTTAAATGCAACCATGGTCATTGTGGAACCCAGCTGACAGCTGCAGGCTGCATGGGAGCACGTGAAGGGGTTGGATGTAATCTGTATTTACACTGGCTCTTCAGAAAGAGAATTCCATAAGAAGAGATTTATAGACAGAGTAACATCATGCATTGTCAGTCAATATTGTTAGTGTCTGCTAAAAAGATTTAAAGATGAGAATGTAGGTAGTTAGATGCTGATGAAAAACAGACCACAGGAGGGAGGGAAGAGGGTGCAAGGGAGTGGTATTAAGTAGCTGCATCCATTATTGACTTGAACTCCTTGAAGAATACTTTAGGTAGAGTTGTATCTGAATGAAAGCTTAGCCTTTGAGATCTTTGTTGAAGTAGGCCTTACTATGTTAGGGGAAAAAGAACATTTCCAATAATGTTTTGTTGCAAATTTTGTTTATAATTTCAAGGTTAAAAAAAGGTGAAGCTGCCATGACTTCCATGGCTAATGTAAAAGTCTCAGTGGGTTTACTCCAGGTGCACTCTTCTCTTAGCACTCCCTGATTTTAGCCAGTAGCTATGTTTTTACTAATATTGTTGATTTCTGTCACCTCTTAAGAGGGCACTGAAGAGCCAGGAGTGGGTTTTCCAGCAGTTTGCAAGATATATTTTGAAACATCCCAGGGAGGTTTTGAATCTGGGCTGACCTTACTGTTGGGTAGCAATGTCCCATACACAATGGACTGGCTGTCATAATCTTTTTAGGGCTGCTCCTCCTGGAAATTTCTAGGGTTGGTCATATGGCCTGGTAATGAGACATATGCAGTAGCACCTCATTCTCTTTAACATTAATAATTTGAGCTTAGTATCAGCTGTATGCATCACATACCCTTGTAATTTAAATTGTAATGGTGTGCAACAACAGCAATATCTCAGTAAAAAAGTATTTAGAAAAAAATGCACGTTAGATTAAATTATTGATCTAACCAACATGTTTAGACTCCAGGTATGTTTTGTTGAATTTGGACAGAGGAGTGTGTAGTCCCTGCAATGCTGCTGGACATAGTTTATTTATTTTTTTAGTCATAATGGGATTATAATTAAAATTCCTTCTAGTCTTTCACCAGGAGGTCCTGACCATCCTCTGTGCGGAGTGTAGTAGAGAAATGTAGTTCATCATACCAGAGTTTCTCCAATTTTTCCCCCAGCTTACTCACAGTAGGAAAAGGTTTTCCAGTTAACCAGGAGAGCCTTGTCAATCTCTAGTTACCCTTATGCCCAACCTCCTGGTTTTTGTGCCAGCTCACTTGCTGACCCTTAGCTATATTCATCTCTCTGGGAGACAGCGCTGGCTTGCCAGACTGGAGTTGCCCTGAACAGCCAGCATAATGGTTCAAATTAGGGCTGCTGTTTTCAGAAGCTGCCTCTGACATTAAAGGAAACAGAATTGGCCCAGCGCTTACCACTTTGGAAGAGCCATCCTCTTTGGAAAAAGTATTTTAATTCTGAATAAAACATTGGGTTGGCTTTTAGCTCATGAATAGCACTTTATTCCACTTCAATAAATATCAGTACCGACAAGTAACCGCATCATGTCATGACCTTACGTAAGTGCATGGCAACCTTCCATGCTGTTATTTCCACAAATGTGTAGGACAGGTTTTTGTAGTTATTTGACTGCTAGTTAGGCAGTGCTTTTGCAGACAGGGGCTGTAAAACAACTTGACAGTTATCTGGGCTCCATGGAGTAGTCCTGGCTTCAGTCAGTGACAGTATGTCAGGTACTTCCTTCCAAGACTCCTACTGAAGAGCTTGCTTCTTCAAGGAGCACGTGACAGTTGCTGAGTGTTGACAGGCAACGGAAGAGCTAGAATTCTATGGAAAGGTTTGGAGAGCAATTTTGCTTTATTAACAAGGGAAAGTTCAAGCAATTAAAAGTCACTGGAAGAGCTAGCACTACTTGTGCTCTCCAGCGTCCATCAAGAAGGGATGTCTACCAGCATGCAACCAGGGAAACAAGTTTTCTTCTGCATCACTGGGCTCCTGATTCAGGCAAAACCCAAATGCCTCATCTTTCTGCAGCTTTAGAAGCTTCTAATGCTACTGTAAGATCACTCCCTGCACAGTGCCAACCAGCAGTTACATGCCCTTGTCATGTGCTGTCATTGCAGAGAGGTGAACTTCTCCATCATGGTTCCCTTTTTAAGATTGTATTTGAATAGAGGGTTGTCTTCATTTAATAACCCTCTTATTGGAGTTGAAGGCTTGAAAAAGATAGGAGTTCATAGCCTCACATGGAAGTCCCAAGTGATCATAAGCTTCTTGTGGGATTGTTAAGAGGTCCAGCTCTTAATAACTGTGTTTCTGAATGCTTAAATACCTTTAAATTCTGTCCCTGGTGTCACAGTGCTGTGTAGTCTTTGAAATGCCTGTCACATCTATAAATGGAGTGTGGTTGCTTAAGTCATTCTGATGCTTTAAGAAATTTTGTACCCTCAGGTTGTTTGCCAGTTAAATAGCAAAGGTTATTTTGTTGCAGATGCTTTGTGTAGGCTATCACTCAAAATATTAACATTAGGAAGTGTAGACTTCTGCCAGATTTCTCTTGATATTTTTTATTTAGTGGAGAGAAAAGCAGATTGAGGTTCATCATTTAGCGTTTGATGGAAGACTCTCTCAGTGCTCTGTTTCTATACAGCAATCAAATACCACATACTGTACTATATTCTGCCAGAAAATCTGCTAACCTTTCATATAATATGTAATAGGTTTTATAACCAGTGCTACAGAGCCATTTTCCATATAGGAGGATTTTCAGCTATTTTTTTCCTGCTGCCTTGGTAAGATTTGCAATAGTTCCTTCTACAGTGCCAGATGTTGTACATAAAGCAGGAAATTATATACTGTTTTCTTGCTTATTGAGCAGAGAGTAGAATCTACTTTTAAAATCTAGCTGAGGGAGGTTGCTAGAAATACCAAGTTTAAAGAGGCAGATCAAGTGTGGGAGATAAGAAGGCAAGACAAAACCTCCCTGAATGTGACGATGAATGCTAAATCTCAACCGAAACACAGTTGATGTACTGACATTAAAGGGAATGTACTGAATATATAATCATTGTGGATATATGCATGGGGTTTTGTATTGTAAGATAATCAAATGAGTATTTCTTTGTACATACGCTTACTGACACTGATGGGAATCTCAGGAGAGCTCTAATGATCTATATTTAAAGAGATACCAGGCCAATTACACAGAGTAAGTGTTTGTCTGTCTATTCCTGAAGGAATGCAATGTCAGAATAATATTATTTTGGTTAGCACTTCTGTGGGATCCTTAATCTACATATCTTGAAGCGTTTTACAGGTATTAAGCATTTGATTCAGTAGCATTCCACTGGGCTATATTCAGATGGATGGTGATACACTCATAAAGTTCAAGTTAAAGAGTCCCCTCATGAATGGGCATGTCTCTGCCGGTAGCAGGGGGTTTGGAACTAGATGATCTTTAAGATCCTTTCTAACCTAAACCATTCTGTGACAATTCTGTGAATAACCTGGTGCCCCAACTGGTCACGCCTGGCCTGCAGGTTCTTTCTACTTGGCCTATGGCTTTTTCCTGACAGGTACAGGGGAGCAGCTGTTTGGCCACCGTTCTGCCTAATAGCCAAGTGCCTCCTGCTGCCCCTCAGGCTGTTTCAGCGTCTGCAAACTGAACTCTGCCACCTGTCTGCCCAGGAAGAGAGTATGGCCAGGCTTGTGTGACAAGGGGCCACCGCAGAACTGCCCTCTGGATGCTGTAGCTGCAGAGGTTTGACCATTCTGCTGTGAGACATGGGAAGACACCACAAAGAAACACATCAAACATAGTATTAATTCTCATTAGTAAGCAATGCCGAACATGTGACACTGAGAATTACAGTTCTTAGGGGAAGCATCTTTTATCTTTCAGGAACTCTAAAACATAAATTCAGAGATGATTTGGGTCAGGCTCTTTGTAGCATTTTCTACTAGACGGAGCCACTTCAGGAGTTGTTGATATACATGTCTGTTACTGTTCTTTGTACTGTTTAGGGCGATGCTGAGAGATGTAGATAAAATGTAGGTCTGTGCAAGTTAGAGAAAAAACAATCATCTTCTCTGCTGGGACTTTTGCTCCAACGACAAAAGTGTCAGTTGAGTCCAAAGTCTTGTCACTTTTACCTTTCGTCTTCTGGTAGCTTGAACCAGCTTTTCTGGCCACCATCATCTCTCCTCTGCTACTAGTTATACACTGGAAAACTCACCTGAACTACATCTCTGTTGCCTGGTATATGAGCAATACTTGAGTTTTACGTGTCTTGGAAAAAGTCACGCTGGCATGAAATCAGAGTAACACATTAGTGCATCAGGCCCTTAGTTTCTGTTTTGAGGCAGAGCAAATCAGTAGGCCTGTGCTGCTGTTGGTCTTGCTTGGCATCTTAGTTAATTTTGCATCTGCTCTTTTTTTGCTCATTTTTTTTATTAAAATGGCACCTTTGGACAAATTTCCTTTTTAAGAGGTGAGATTTGATCCATGCTATCATTGACAAATTATTCCCTTTGAAGTGTTCAGGCACTAGCACTTTTTTTGTTTTGTCTGGATTTTCCCCCTTGGTTCTGTTTGCAGATGAGGATGAGCTCTGTCTGAAGCTGGTGCTACTGACAGTTGCTGAGCCTGTTTATGTTGCTCTTTCTGTGTCAGATTTATAATACCTGTCAAATTTGCTAAACTTAGGTGATACCAGTGATGTGAAAACTGTGATTTTTGCCATGAGAAAACACCACCAGGTGTTTTTCAAGACAGTGGCAAAAGTATGCTGTGCCTATTTCATAGAGCTTTTCTTTACTGCTTTTGAAACCTATTGTGATTTCAAAGAGTTTGGAGGTGAAAACATTTTCTGAAATTGTTATATGATTCTTCTGCAGCCTTAAGGCTGTTGTGGGGGCGTGATAATTACTGCACTCATCCATGACACCTGTTGGTAAGGCAATGCAACAGAGCCTGGGAAGAGATGAGGGCCAGGACCCAGCTGGAACGTAGGCTGTCTGCGTGTGGCCCTTCCCAAGGATGAAATTTTCCTCTGCAGAAATGAACAGCAAATCTCCTTAAGGCTACAGGGAGGTCAGACTTTACAATTCCTAGTTTCAACCTGTTTTGGTTCAAGTATAAGTTATGGTGAGTGAGTGGGATACTTAGGAATATGGCAGACATCTCCTGAGATACAGTCTTCAGGACTAGTTAGTGGAAAATACGCCTTCCTATCAGAAGATGGATAATTTCCAATGTGTTTGATTTTCATTACGATATGGTTTGCAAAACTTGTCTCTAATAGGGTTTTAGAGTTGCAAGTTAACAGACGAATTATGTGAAGTGGATTTAGATGGTGAAGGCAGTTTTTTCTCTCTGTTAATGAAACCTTTCTTAAAGGCTGTTCTATAATTATGCTTGTGGCTTGGTGGATAATGCCTTGTTCTCATATGCAAGTCATTTGATTCCTCTGGTGTCTCCTAACACTCAAGACGCATGGACTCTTGCAGTGTGACTCATGCTGCTGCTTATTTTACTGCATATTCTATATAAAGACTTTCTTTGAACCGTGAGTGGATACACAGTATCAAAGTGACAATAACAAGCTTTGTCTGTCTTGCTTCACAACAAAGAAAGAGCCTACAAAAATAGATTGAAGTGTAGGTCATTGCAACTTAGGTAGCCCTTCAATTAAGAAGCGTTCTAACTCTAGTATTACCTGTGACCTCATCTTGTCTTCTAGAGGGACTGAAAGTCTCGTCCCCATATAGCTTCAAGAATTAATCATTCTTCTTGCTATCAGAAAAAGGGCGAAGTATAGCAGATTACTTCTCAATAAAACTTGACTCTGCTATCAGGAGTGCTTAAGAGTACCCATGTGTGTTTTTCACCACTGAACAGCAGGAGATAGCAATGCATTCCAAGCCGTAGCTGCCTGTTTCAAATGTTCAGTATCTTCAATACTGGTGTCCACAAAAACCTGAAAAATCACAAGTTTAGGACATACGTGCAGGGTCAGCATGAAAACACTTAGAAAAATTGCTAATAATAAGGATTGAAATTGCAAAGTAAGTTTGGGATATAAATATAATCACAGCCAGTGAAGGTGACTGAAAAGTTTTTCTCTGAGTGCAAGAACTGAAAAAGCTTATTTCCTTCCCATTTTTGCTCTTTCCTGCCACCAATACTTGCAGTAGCTTCCATGATGCATCTACTTGATGGTAGAGAGTGTACATGACGTTACACTTGTGAGGACTGGTGTCTGTGTACAGACCGGTCAGCTGGCTGCGACCCAGTGAAGTGGGTGACAAAGAGTGCTGCCTGCTCTTCCCTTAGTGATGATGCTGTATTTGGGACCTCCCTCCTATCACTAATTTTTATTTAGCTTCTAGGGCCTTATTTGAGCCCTATCTCAAATTTGGTTAAAATTTTTCCACTGGTATCAAAAAGTTACTGGGAAGAAGGGAGAAAAGGGAGGCATTTCCTGTCAGGCAAAGTGGCTACGTTTTGTTAGGAAAGCAGACCAGCAGAACAGAGCCTTGGTACCCACAGTTGAGTACAGGAAGCCTGGCACGTTGTGGCCACAATTACAACACAAACAACAATTAAAGTTTGTTTGGGTATGCTTTTAATAAGAAAGTTGGGAAGATTATCCATGTAAGAGAAATGGACAGAAAGATGAGTAGACAAGATACTCTCTCTTTATGGCTGCCACTGCACAGTCAGACCCAGGGTTATTTACTGCATCCTCCTAGCAAGGCCTTTTTAAAAAGAATTTTGTAATGTCCTTGTTGAGCCTCTTTGAATTTTCAAAATGTACTCATGCACTATAAGTCTTAAACAATCCATTCATCTTCATTTGATAGTCTACAGAAATGACTTAAAATCATAGTCCAGTAATACTGTGCACTGTTATTTTTCCTCCTCTACTGAAAACCATTTTAGTTTGCTCTCTATGTAAAACCAGCACATTTATCTAGTACTTCTGTTTGCTTTGTGTAAATATTATCCCTTGTAATATGTTGTTTCCAATAGGTTTGGAACAAGAACAGCTAGGGTTCATGAGAAGCAGGTGGTAGGGCCTCCCCAGCACAGCCTGATGTATTTATTTTTATACCTTTTTGTCATCCTTTAAACAAACAAATAAAAAATGATTCCATAAAGAAGGAACAGGAAATACAAAAATATCTAAGGAGTGAACAGTTGAAAGCAATGGACTAGAAAGATGTTTTACTTTCAAAATTAATGATCTCCTGAATGTCCTGGCGGTATTAAAACTATCCATCTATTGGGGTAGGTTGAGATTTCAATGTGCTAATGAAATTATTTTTAGCCATGTGTGAGTGGGTACCCAGAAGAAATGACTGTTTGCCAAGGAGAATGGAAAACATAAAGGTTCAGAAAATTGATGCAGTTTCTAAGAGCTAGCTGTCAAATAGATAACTTTTAAAACCAAGTATAAGTTTTAGAATATACTTTTAAAAGCCATGTCTTTCAGCATGGCAAACTAAATGCCACAAATGTTTCACTGAGAGCATCTTTTAGCTATTTTGACAGAAGTTGTCTTTCCCCTGAGAGGCCAGTACTTGGGCATTTGTGCTGACAGCTTTTGGATGCTTGGGCTTGGCAAATTGTTGCTGGAGAAATCTTAGTGCAGGAATCAGCTTTTCTCATTGCCCCTCAGATGTGGAATTTCCCTGCCAAATTGCCTCACAGAACTGCTGTGTTTTTACATATGCTGTTTATGGCCAAGTTTAATAGTCTGTTAGTGAGTCTTCGGCAGCCCCCTTTCTCTTTCTCTTACAGTTGATTGTTTAGAGGCTTCCATCATCATCACCTGTGTAGTCCTTTTACTTAAACCTGTCAGGCAGTTATCTTTTTTTCCTTATTTTCTTATAGTGTGCCCTCTTCCCTGAAGTCTGTCCACTCCTTGAGATATCTCATCTGTTTAGACTGTGTATTGGGCTCACATCAAGACTCTGGGTTAGAATCACAGAACAACATTTGCTTTGTGAGCTTTTTCAGTCTTTGTGGGGGACGGGCAGCTAAATAAAATTTCTTTGGTTTGAGGAAGTCACTTGCGCTGACTCCATCAGAGGGAAAGAGCTGGAAAACTGCCCCATCCAAATAAGGCTTTTGCAGATTGTTAATGCAGTTTACCTAATCCCTGTGTTATGGCACAGCTGAATTGCCTCTATTGATGTTGTTTGCATTTTAGTTTGATAAAAGTCAGTCATTCCTGTCCAATACATTTTGCTGTCTTCAGCTAAGGTGCTGTTGTACAAGTCTATCAGAAGAGATTGTTTCACAGGCCTTACTGGGAGCTTCAAACATGAGGACTGTGAGATGTTGGACTGTGCATGTGGATGTAAGGCTGTTTAACTAAACATTGTATTACGAAATAGCTGAAATGTTATTTTGAACTCCTGGGGGAGTACCACAGGCAGCATTTAGTATACTCCACTGTGCATGAAAGGGACTCCAGATTTGAGCAGTTTGACCCATTAGAGATTTATACTGTCAAGGTAATTCTAGTAGTTGGAATTGCAGCATCATTGCAGCGATGGCTGGCTGAGTTGGAGACCCAGGTATTTTGGGTTTCTGTTAAGTGATATGTTTTCTGTGTCAGAATACACTCCCGTGCACTAGAAGAAGTAGACTATGTTCAATCATACTTCCTGAATTATAATTATTTAATTTGTCTTTAGGTTTTACCCTTTTACTTTGTATTGTACTTGTTTTGATTTCACAACAGTGTTACTGAGTGAGCTGCACAAGCTGCTTTTAACGCAGCTCACACTGTAATCAAAATAATATTTTAAAAGCATTGAAGAAAGCCTAATGTTATAAGGGAAATTCCCTTCTATGTTTACTTATTTACACTTATGAAATATCCTCATTCTTGTTAGGCACAATTGAGTAGAAGCAATCACTTAGAGGAATTATCCATGAAAAGGAAGCCTTTAATATTAGAAGAATAGTGGAAGTTGTTATGCACTTGTTTCTGTGAGAAGCAAAAGCACGACATTAGACTGACCCCCCTGAACTCATTAAGAGGTTTATATTGACTGTAGAGGAATTAATATTTAACCCAGAGTTTCCTTCCAGATTAAACCAAGTTTCTAGACCAACATAATTCTGTGTGTAGAGGTTGTAAATATGAAAAGCAGAGTTACAAATCAGCTCATTTTTCTTTTTCTTTATTTGTTTCAAATCTCATTGTAAGAAATGCAAGGAGAAGGATGAAAAGAAGCTGTTTATGAACAATGGATAAAGCCACTGCTGCACACAGTGTCAACATAAGGTCAATGTGTCATTTAAGTTGCACTTAAAACCTATTTTTAGGACTTAAGTACTGTACAGACATTGTAGTGACCTTACAGGATTTCACTATGGAGGAGCATGACTTCAGTCACTGTCAGAGCACAGCCTGCACTGGGAGGTTTGCAGCTTTAACTTGGTTAAACCAAGTTAAACCAAATAACTTGGTTTAGATGCTCTGCTGGGTTCTGGCCCACAGTACACACAGTCCTTGTGTTTTGCTTGCTCTGAAAGTTAATATATGCGGTCAGAAAGAAGACATGCATGTGGCTGCATTTACAGAATTTACCATTCTGTCAAAGATAAAAGTTTTTCTTTACAATTTTATTTATTTACAAACATGAATGTCTTTCTTGTGTGACCTTTTGTCTCAGCTGAAGCTCTGCTCCAGAAAAATGCTAAAGATCGGTTCGGAGGCACACCATATGGAAGAAATAGCGTAGGAGGCAGCCCTGTGGCTGCCCACGTGAGGAGCTGAACAAAGCCAGCCTCATCCTGTATTTGCAAGTCTCTTATTACCTGTCTCTGATGTTCCTTGTACACTTTCTTCTTCCATAGCACACCCAGACTGAGCTCACCTTTGCTTCTGCCCTCATTAAAATAGTGTATCTAAAAATAGGAGGCGTGACTGCCTGATGGTAAAAGGAAGTGTTTTGTGCCTGGAACTTTAGGAAATTGTTCTTGGAACAGGTTTCCCTTGTGTGTGACCCATGAGATGATGCCAGACTTAGCTTGATCTAAGTGCTGTCAGTATAGGTTTAAAGGTTGGCTGTAGTGGTAAGAAAAACTATGTTAAAATGGTACCTTTTTCTTAGTAGTTCTGCTCTTTGTTTTCAAGACATGTCTCATAGCTTTGCTAATAAAGATGCAGGTTTACAATTGTTAGCATTGCAGAACAGTTTGAAGAGGAGTGAGGTTCTGTCCTACCACTTGCATCATTCAGAAAATTCCATCTAAAGTGTGATTTGCTGCCTCTTTCCTACAAGTGATAATGAAAGGGGAAGAAAGGAGAGCACAGCTTGATTGTCTGATCTTGTATTGAGTTTGAAGCACTGCTGCTGACAGTCTGATTTTAAAGTGAAAAAATACACTACAGATATCACTGTGAACAAGTAAATATGGAATTGTATAATGGTCTGTTTCAGCCAACTTTAAAAACTTGAACTACATGTTAAAGGCAGTTAAATTGAAATACTTTATTTCCTAGAAATATATTACCTATTCTATGGTTGCACAAATGTAATAAAAGAAAACACATAAATAAATAGACTGTTTGTTCTTCTTCATCTATTTTCTTTGTCCTCTTTAAGTATATGCAGTCTTTCCCACCCCTCCCAACCAAGTCCTGTCTCCACCTAACTGCATTTCCTGAGTGGATTCCTCTAGGAGACAGAATTGGAGGACTGCATGATGTCATTTCTATATTTAAATTAGATGGAGCAGAATAGGCTGTGTAATTTGTTTAATCACTGCTCAGGCTCTAATTTCCTTGGATTTGATTTTTTGCAGTGCAGTCTTATCTTTGGGTTTCTATCTGGTAGCCAAGTCTGCTATTTGGCATGATTTCAGGGAGCTGGGTGCATTTTTCTTTTTGACTAAAACTCAAGGGGATTCTGTGATCAAGCAAATTCTGCACACAGAGCTTTTCAAGCCCGATAAATTGATTTAAGTGGGAATGTGACAGAAAAATATATGCCTCCGAAACAAAGACATCAAATAAAATCTAAAGCACAGTTGATTAGAGCTATGCAGAAACATTCAGAAGATGGTAAATAGGTAAACAAATGGAAAAGATGCAGATTCATCTGCTATTATATAAACTGTACTAATTCTGGGACCAGGATTCAGCAATTTCTGCACAGACATTTCCTGTATTTGTTTTATCTAAATATGACTAAATGGTACTTCACTTCTGCTATTTCAGGCCTTGTCTATCTCATTTTAATGACTTGATAGACTGACGTATACAAAACAGTTTCTATTCAGTAATTCGTGGTAAAATCTTCACAGGTTTGTTTTCTAGTTTTCCACAAAACATAAAGGTATGTTTTCAGTATTGTAGCATTACTTTTTCCTAATTTGTCTTTATCCTTCCCTTTAGAAATACCTCGGTTCTCTTCTCTTACCTATACTGTGAGTGGCAGGGAATATATATATTCTGTGAATGACAAAGACAAGTATTTAGTAATATGCAGGATACTTGGTGTTCTGGAGTGAAGCACCAGCTTCAAGCAATGATTTGCTATCCAATGTTAAACAGCCATGGGTCAGGTCTTTTTTGTAATATTCAGTTAAGTAGCATTGACCTGAAATGTATGGGAATTTTCTGATTGAGCTTGCTTAAAAGGAATACTCTTATTAATTTGTAAATGTATGTTGCAGTATCTGACATCAGAATTATGCCAGTCTTCTGTGGGTCTCGGCACATATTGGGCAAAGGCAAGTGTGTTGTTTGTTTTCCCCTTTGTAACAGGATTTGGGTAAAAAACAACTATGAATATTATTATCAGGGTTGGGTGTTTTTTTTGTGAAATTCTGTAAGAACATTAGGCACTTCTAATTTGAAAACACTAATGTATAACAGGCTGATGACCTGAGATACTATATGTCAGTTCACTGAAGAGCAATCTTTGGAGCATCAGAACTAAAGGCAAGGATCTAGACTTTGAGACAGCAATCTCTGCTTGGTTTTGTGAGTGAAAGGGGGTCCAGAGATCTTCAGGGGCTCTTTCACATCTCTCCTTATTGTTCTTGAGAGAAGAGAGGAAGCAGCAATGCACCACGGGAACGACGCACCCTTGTGAGTAATGCTCACAGGGGGGTGATTCGTTGCCAAAATGGTATGTCTGGCGCAGTCAACTTAGAGGAAGAACAGAGTTCTACTGAGAGCATCAGTGATCAATTATTTATTGTCCAAAGAAAATAGAGAAGCTGGCCCACATTGTAAAGCTACAGCCTATATTCCCCAAGAGAAACAATTACAGGAGTATGGACAGCCAGTACAGGAAGATTGCAGAACTCTGGTAATAGTCAAAATAACAACATCTAATAAAGTAGTTTTACAAGGTTTTGAAAAGCATGTGTGAAAAGGGCACCTCGATGCTTGGCCTAGGATTTCTACAACTGAAATGAGTTATTTTGTGTTACTCGCAAATCTGCAAGTAATGCAGGCTCTGCCTTGTCACCTCTGCTGCCAGTGGGAGGCAGAATGGGAGGTAGCAGAAGTGCATCTGGTCAAAAGAGACACTGTGGGTTGAGATTAATAGTTGGGGAAAAAGAGAAGGAGAAAGGCCAAGATTGTGTATTCAACCGAGACCTGTTGTGGTCTACAAACCTTCTCCAACATTAGAATACACTTCCTACTGTCTGGCCACGTGTAGGCTTACCTTGCGAAGGGGAAGCATCAGAAGCCCACCTTGACTTCCTAGTGCTACAGACCATCACTACCTGGCTCCTTATTCCAGCGCCCATGAGATGCTCTTTGCTGTTTGGGGAGCTGCTGCACTTAGGGGAGTATCTGATGTGGGACCTCTGTTCAAAGTTTTGTACTCAGGAGGGCTTCCCTTCATCAGTCCTGAGTCTTACCTGTTAGGGTGCTGTGATTTTGCTATGCAAGGCACATGGAAGACAGCAAAGGCTCATCTATTTCCTTCACATCTACCTGGCTTGTTGTGGAGTTTGTACTGTAGAGATCTTTTTCACTTCTTTTTCCTTTTTAAATAGGTATTTCTTTCTCAGTGCTTGCAGCAGAAGAGAATGAACTAACTACAAAGACATATTTTTATATACTTTATGTACACTAGAAAAATTTGTAAGGAATTTAGAGGTAGCTTGCATCAGGATTACAGTAATTGCCTTTCTAAACATTGGCATATAAAAATATACCAAATTATGTTCATGGAGTGGAAGAAAATCTATTGTAGTCACGAAGACCTCTGAGCCTAACTGCAGCTTAGTGCAAATAAAGTCTAAATAAAAGCATGCAAAGGAACACACTGAAAAGCCTGACAATAAGTGGCCTTAAAAACCTGTTGGTATGAACATTCACTCACAGCACCTCCCCATTAAGGCAAGTGTGTGATTGTCTTTCCTGCTTTTCTCCCATCCCCAACTGTTCCTTGTCAGCACTCTGGAGTGCTTGAGGCTATAGCAGTGGCTGAAAAGGTCGTGCTCATTTTCACCACTACATGGATGCGAGGCGGTCAGTAACTGGGAGAAAAAATACTGTCTATTACTGGTGCTGTCAGATTAGATGCAGGAAGTGTCTGATCTCTAAGCTGTTGCGTGATAGAGTTTATAAATTGGTAGAAATCTGGAGACAGAGTGAATAGGTCACTGAGTGTAGTTTTAAAACCTGCTGTCATGTTGGATTTGCAGAACTTGAAGACTCCTGGTAATAAACAAGCTTATGATGATTTGAGAGCTGTTGTTGTCTTTCATAAGGAAAGCCCTTCCAGAGTTCATACCACCAGTGGAATACATTTTTCAAAAGCCTTTTTTAAATATTTAGTCTGTTAATCTTCAGGATGATTTTAAATGCCACCCACTAGTACAATTTAACTTACTGCATTTTCTTTTCATTTGCAGACATTATGGTAACAAGATAGGTCTCACAGTCAGTATTGTGTTTTCCTCATTATCTCATCTTTGAAAGATCTCATGCCTGAACTTCATTACTCCATCTGATACTGTATATCTTTATGCAGTTACTTACCTCTTTCTTTGCATACTTAGGTTTCCCAGAAAACACTGTTTCCCTGACTTCTTGACAGATAAGTGTCCCTTGACATTTAATTTGGCTGATGAAGTGACACAATTTTAGGTGTAAATTATACCTCCTATGTCAGCCCACACCCCACCGAGGTGTCTTCGTAGGAAACCATATGGCAATCATATCAGCCTTCCCTCCAGATACCCAGATATAGAAGGTAGTTTAATTTATTCAGGGGTCCCGTGGAGGAGTCTGAACAACTGAGCTTTCTGAGGACATGTCTTGGATCAGTCCCTCTTCTGGTAATGCTGCCTGAACTTCTCACAGGCAACGCTGCTCACTGGACTTGCAGTACCAGACTCATAAGTAGACTCATCCCATGGCAGGGTGGGACCTTCATGTGGAAGATGACAGAGTTGAAGTCCTTGGCAGCCCATGCTTTTGGTTCCTCCTGGGCTTTGGCATCCTGAGCATGAGGTGGGGCAGAATGGGGATAGGAAGAGTCTTGTATGCAATTCTGGCTTATTCTACCTGTAGGTTTTTTTAAGATAGGCCCTAAAATCTTTTTGGAAATGGTATAATGCGTTCTATGTTTCGTTTAATTGAAAGAATAACCAGGAAAATTATTAGAGAATTAATCAGAAGGGAAACTGCCATGCAATGTATGATGATTGTAAATGTGGTATAGGAAATAAAAGAGAAAATTACCATCCTCCTACAATTCAAGTTCCTTATCAAGGGGGATTAAACGTGGACTAATAGCATATTTCTGGGAATACACTATTTGGGCAAAAAGAGAACAAAGAAACAAATATCATCTGAATGATGAGGAAGAACAAAAGATAAAAACCCTGTACAATTTGATTTTATCATATCCCAAATTAAACATTTCAATTTTCCATTTCTAAATGACATTTCAAGACCAAATTCAGTAGAAGGTAGAACAAAATTTTTGTCTATTTTTGAATAAAATGTTATTTCAACCTCTTGTGACATGCTTTCCTTCTTTATGTTTGACCAACCAAAATGAGTTTTTCCTTTGTTTTATGTGTGGAATTTACTAGTTGAACTGAGAAAATAATTATTTCTCTCATTGAGTTCCAGGCATAGGACAGGATGCAGAGTATGGGAAAGTGAATGGTTTGGGAAAGAAAATAGGAGGGTTTTATCCTGAAACAAAGTAACATTTATTTTGTGTGGGTAACCAGGGATATAACTTAGTTTTTTATCCTACGAGTTTTCAGCTGGATTATGGGTGAGATTTAAATAATATGTTACTAGGCTTTAGGATGTAATAGCTTGTCTAAAAATAGGATTGGATTATTAAGATTAATGTAATCTTTGTAGCTTTTATTATTATTTAGAATGCAAGACACGCTGTCTTTAGTGCTAGAATTGATGATATTTTCATACCCATTTCTAAGAAAAAGAAATACTAAATGGATAATTCAAGCACCTGCTTATATCCATTTTAAAGCATTTAAAAAAAAATATACGTCCAAACAGCTCCACAGAGATTGTATTCTGAGGGAAGTCTTCTGTCTCAATTATTATGTGTGCTCAATGGAAACCTACATGGTCTTCCATTGGTTGGTTGTTCACGTTCAGCTCATTGCATGCCCTAAGGACTGCATGACACATTTTATTTACCCTGATCATCAGCACCCCTGTTGCACAGGCTTGTTTTCTGACAGTTCCAAAAAGGAATTACAATTGTTCAGCCTTAAGCATGACAGTAATATAGTATGATTGAAAACAAAAAAGTCTCACTTACTCATTTAATTATTTGTATTTGGTAAAAGGACATTTTTTTCCCTTGTTGTTATTTTTTTGGCTTCTGTGAATTTCTTAAGCCCCAGAAAGAGGTTTGAACATTATTGATCATGTCACCAACATTCACTGAAGAAAAATACCAGTTACTGACATCAGTTGCAATTATGTAGTTTACAGTAGTACAAGGAACATTATTTTTGCAGTTACAAAGTGATAATACAGTACATGTGATAATACAGTTTGTGTGTGTGTGTATACATAACATGAGGTGCTGGGTTTGTGGGTTTAATAACCTTGTAGTTTCTGGGAACCAAAGGTAGTGTGTTGGAATGAAATGTTTAGAGTTTTTGCACTAAATCCTGTATATTTCAAATCTGACACCAAAATTGTAGTGGTACATGATTCTCCTGAATCCTTAGTTAACAGCCTTGTCTCCTTGTATATCTACAATAAAGTAACTTTCTAGCTAAAGCTCAGGTGAACTTTAGAACAACCGTTATGGAAAATCACATATCTAGGTACAGTATTGATTTTTTTGAACCCTCAAAGTCATGCATTGGGGAAGATGAAGAAAGGAACTATTTTACCACAGCTTTTGATAAAATCAGTGCCCTGCAGTCAGGAAGGCAGGCCTTGTAGCATTAAGAATAAAGACATGTCTGACTGTCTCAGATCGGGTGGGTTACGTGTGAAGCACAAGGTAGCAGACACACAAATGTAAATACCACATCGTCCATTGAATGGCTTCATGCATCTGTACCTGACTGAATGTGCCATCACTGTCTTTCAGAAATATCGACAGTATATGTCTGGACTTCTTACTCCTCCTTATGGTGTTATGGAAACTGGCTCCAACAATGACAGTAAGTATGAGAAAATAGACATCAGATGTTAGAAAAAAAGAGAAAAGACAAGTGAAGATGAAAGTTCTCTGGTTTTGGGTGTTGGAATTTAAATGCTGAATTCAATTCAGTATTACGACTAAGTTAACGCTACATATAATAAAAAATACTTTGGAACTTGTGTAACTGCATTCCTAACCGTGTAAAAGCATACACAGGGCTGTACAAATCTGCACTGTGGGCAAAGCCTGTTGACTAAAACATACTGTATGACATCACATAGCATTTAACTGGCTGTAGGTATTACATGAAACGCGGCCATGAGTCCTGCTCGTAAAAGAAATATGACAAACTGGCTTATTTTTGTAGTTAGGATGGGCTACACAACGTGATTGGGAAGGTAGGGCAGTGCTTGGGCAGGCAGCCCACAGTGAACATGCTGCTGTCTGACTTTGGTTACGTGGCAAAGTAAGTTTGGGTAGATCTCTGCCTCATGACCACCTGTCAGACTGTGAGAAAGTGCTGTAGACGTGAATCCAAGGGCAGTCTTTGGAACTCATCGCTTCTGTGAATCCAGGTACTTTCTTTTAGTTGCCAGAGGAATATCCAAAGGCCAACCAGGACAATATCTTATCTCATGGCTAGCAATTGCATCTGTACATTTTGTCCCGTCAGGTATATATATGTTCAGTAGGTTCCATTTGTGGAACAACAACATAGCAGAGCTAGTTAGTGCAAACTCAGTGTCACATTTGATTTCCAGGTACTAAACCACAGATAATCTTAAGTGAAAAAAGTATAAATAATTACTGTATACAGACTTCAGATATTAAGTTATGAGACAGTACTATGTTTAGCTAACTCTTTATAGTATTTACACAAATTAGCTTTTTCTTCTTTTTTTGTGTTTACAAGAGAAAATTTTGTCTCAATAAATGTATTTTGCTTGTAAAAAAATCATAGATTAATGTGTATGTTATCAAAGTATTCAACCCTCCAACTCCCTGTTCCATTGATAAATACCTCCACTGTTACTTAAAGAATGTACAGTATGTATTTATTTTCTGTATTCTTTTTTTAGGAATGCCAGATAAGGATGGTATGTCAAGCGGTGCTCTTTGCCAAGTTTCTAAAAATTGTAATAAGGTAAATCACACCTAGTTTTGCCGTTTTGTTTTTTGAAGGGGGTGGGGGATTTGGTAATGGAAGATACAAAAGTACAGCATTACATTGAAAAGAACCAGGTGGAAATCAAAGCATGTGGTTGATGCATGTGAGTACAGTGTACAAATTATAAGGATGCATTAGACATTGTATCATATAACTGGAGAAAGCAACTGGTTCATGATCAGCGTTATTAGGAAGTGTACTGCTGCCCAAGTTCATGTTGTGACCTCGTGGTCCTGTCTTTGTCAGAAAGGTATTGAGAGTCAGGAAGCAGCACTGTGACCAGACCAGTCCATAGCCAATGGATCATAAAATTAATGACTAAATCCTATTTTAAGGCTTAACTGAATCTTAACTGATGCATAGGCATTATTCTGGCCTTTTGCTCAGGGTGAATTTTCTCCTGCGTTCAGAGAGCAGCTTTACGTCTCAGTTCCCCTTTGTAAAATAGTTCTGTGCCTGTGGTCTCACCAGATGAGGATACACCTGAAAGAATTCCTGAATATTTCCATGCTGTGTTTAAAGTAATTATAATAGTTAGAAGAAATAGTATCAGGCATTTCTATAAAGATTATTAACTTTCAATGTAGAGTAGGAGTGGCAGGAGTAAAAAAGTTTCAGTAATAAACAGATGCTTGAATGCTTTCTTTCTGGACATAGGAGTTTAATTGTAGGACATAGGAGTTTAATTGTATGCATTTGTGTGATCTCTTTAAAAGGTTAAAGATATTTTTGTTACAAGAAAAAAACCCCATCTCTTGACAGCAGATAAAGACAATGAATATTTTAGTGTGTTTCCTTAATATGAAAATAACTGCTTCCACCTCTCCCTGTCTGTCTGTCCTGCTTCCTCAAGGGTACTGACCTTTCTTAATTGTTGCATTCAGCCTTTATTAAATGTATAAATGTAGCGGTATGTAGTTCCTTTTTCTAGAGTCTTATTCACTAATGCTATACCACTTCCTGACACAGTCTTATCCTGTATGAAAATAAACATTTTTCCATGCACTGAGTAATAATTCTTAGATACTTTAATAGCACCTTTTATTCTGCACGCATTTTGCAAACAGTTAAGTCTCAGTGCTTCTCTAAGATGTTGGCATTTCAATGTTATGCTTGGAGTTAAGTCAGGTCAGGGGCCTTGCTTCACCAGACATAGAATCCAAACTAAAAGGTGTTACCTTTTCTGAAGCAGATGGAGGTAACAAGGTGAAAACATCGGTCTTCCCTAGAAGGTGATATCCCCCCAGCAATGGGCAGTGATGCTCAGCTGAGGACAGTACACACTTTCAGGTTCAAAGTATTTTAGAAACAGAGCAAAGATTAGTGATTAATTCTGCTGCCAGTAGCTGGGGTTTTCTAGCACAACGGGACTCTTCCTGGGTAGGAGACAGAACTTGGCTGGGGCAGGCTCAAATGGCTTTTACAGGAATAAGATCCTTTGCAAATTATATTAACTTCCTTTCCAAGACACATACATAAAGCAGTCATCCTTCTCCCTCCCACACTGTACACATTTCTGTGGAGAGAAGCCAAGAGAGTAAATATGTGACAGATGCTTATCACCTTATTTCATCCTGGAGGAGCTCAGGCAGTCCCATGACAAATGTGTCAGAAGAACCTAGACAGCATAGAAATGGTTCATGAATCCTAGTTCTGTGGTTTGCCATATGGCCACAGTTCTCTTTAATTATGTTAAGTGAAAGGTAAGTGCAGCAGAGACAAATACTCAAGTATTTTGTTTACTGCATACAAGCTCCATTCTCGCAATTATAAACTGTACAACTGTTGCAGTGCTCATGCAATGTGTTGATCTTCACGCCCTGCAGTCAATTTTGAATGACTGGGGAGATACTGGGATTGCAGGGCCAAAGTCCCAGAACTGTTGCCAGCTATTCAAAATACAAAATAACAGTGTAGCAGAAAGCAGTCCTGTGTTTGCAGTGTTTATATATTTTGCTTATTTTAGGGTGATACGTGACTGTTAAAGTGACTACTGCATCAGGGAGGGACATTCATCCAGGGAAAGGGACCTAAGTGTTTGCAGGACATCTTTAGACTACTTTATATCTTTAGATTGCCAGAGTGATGGGTTTGGGACTGGCAGCAAATATAGCTCAGGGAAGCCTGCAGGCTACTCTGTCATGTCCAGAGAAAGACTGAATGAGGAGCTTTCTGAGATTCAGAGAAAGTTCCTCAAAATCTTTCATATGGTAAGAAAACATTGCACTGTTAGACAGAAGGAATAACATGTCTTCAATAGCTCTGATCATAATGATGTATTTATGTCAGGGCATGTGTGTATTGTTTTGATTTTCCAGGGATGTTTATAACTATAAATAATTTGCTTCAAATGAAATATAATATATTCCACTCTTGAAATTTTAAATGTGTGTTTTTCTCTTTTAGTCTGTGCTGAGTATTTTACAAGCACTGTAATAGATGATTTTCCGTATTTTGCAATTATTTGAATTTCATCTTCATGGCTTAATTTTTTTTTCTCCCATGACATCTATTAGTTTTTGATGAGTAACATAAGATTTTTCTTTTAATACATGCCTTGAACTTTTCTTGCCATATGGGGATGTTTGGGTTTCCTTGTTCATTAAGTCTATAAAAAGAAATCCATTTGTGGAAGGCAGCAAAGAGATTTTCTTTTACCAAACATGAATTCATTTGCATTTCGGGTTACATTATTGCACATCATTTAATGAAATATAGCAGTTAAATTGAGCATAAAATACTGAGTGTGCTACTGTCCTCAGTTATATTTTGAAGAATGGAAACAAAGTCAGTTTAAAGCTATCTTACATAAGGGAGAATTACACGGCTTCGATCTTTTTAACTACTCGATCTAATATTTGTACACCAGTCTCTCTAGCTCTAGTTTTCAAAGATTCTTATGGGGGAGAGTTAGATGTAACTGGATCTGTGAGATGAATATAACCCTAAAGCCAAAATGACAAAATCAATAATAATTTCAAGTACATTTTTTGAAAAGATAACGGAAGAGTACTTAGAACACAGGGGAGGTCGGGTTCCAGCGTGCAGGCAGAATAGGTAGTGGTTCTGTTTCCATATATTACCAGCAGAGCTGGCAGCAGGGTTCCACGGTGCTTCCCATGACAAGATCCTGTTCTTACAATTTGGCCACTCTTTCACTGTTTATGCTGAATTTGCCATGCTGAGAGTATGCTCTGGCTGATTTTTAAATTGAAATGAATCAAACCTCTCTGACATTGAGATTGGCGGAGAATACCGAGCACATACCAAATAGCTCTACTGGTGATACGCTAGCAATCCTGTCCTTTGGACTAGAAGCTCCACATCTGGGGCTTGTTCTGGCCGTAAGGAGTGCCATTTGCGACGCCCTTCAAAATAAACCGTGTTGTTAAGCCTTGAAAAATCCCAGTTGAAACCAACTCACTAGAAGCTCATGGCAGTTGTGCTGCATGCTTGTGCACACAGGCTGTGAGTGTTGTGTGTGCAGAATTCCTACATGGTTCATCTTGGGTCCCGGGTTACTTGGGCATTCCTGTGCTTTTTGTCCCGAAATCTCTCATGCTTTATTTCCGTTAGGTTCCTGTATGGTCTTGAGGTTTCTATTGTGATAAAGAGTTACAGGAGCTCCCCCTAGTGCACGAAGTAATATTGAATATAGCAAAGCTTCTATAGGACGTGCTGAAATACTCCTCTCAAAGTCACCCTCTCATGCATCTTCTTTCCTGGATAATTTGATGTGATAAACTGTATTCCTTTTCTTTACTGAAATTTAGTAAGGCTTAGGTGCCGTGCTGATTGTTATGCATTTAAATAGTTTGAGAGATTGTGAAAACATGATTTGCTATTTTATCAATTCTAAATGCATTTAATAAAACTATATTGAAGAGATCTTCTAGTTGACAGAGAAGGACATAATCTAAGTGTTAATCCTCAAAATATTGCCATTTTCAATATTTCCACGCAAATGAATATTCACTTATTTCAATTTTCAAGCACTTAAATATAGCTCTGGGCATTTGAAAGTACACTGTTTGTAAAGACAACATTACGATTCACTAGATGCAGCCTTGAAGAGCCCACAAAAGACACCATAATAATCATGTTCATTCACCATATTAGCTACTCTAGCAATATACATAATAATTTTACTTCTGATTTCCCTATATTTCAATTTACTTTTCCCAGATGACTGAGAAGAAAGCTTATCTTTTAACATATTCAGTAGATTGTCAAATGTGGAGTTTTTAGAGCATTAGCAGAACACCAAGGGAAATGTTTCACATGCTCATGAAATAGTAAGACTACAAGAAAAAATAAAAAGAGAGAGCAGGCGAGCAAGCAGTGTTCTAGCAAGATTATAGCTGCAATGACAAGGTGTTTAGAAGTGGTAACCTTTCCAACATGAAAACTGTGCTATAACAGAACTGATTTTCTATGTGGGTAATTTATGTAACTGCCCAGTGATATGTGTGCATTAATTCTTATTCTCTCTTGGGCTCTGTGCTGTAGTCAGTTCTCTTATACAATGTTAGCATAGGGTTAAAAAATAATTCCCTTTTATTTTCTGCTTTTAAAGTGGTTGCATAAAAGCACTATGTGCAAATATTTCTAAATAATGTCTTCGTGCAGTCCTAACTGTACCAATTACTTTTAGGGCCTGCTCTGGTATTTTGGCATCAATTTTACATATAGGAAAGCAATTTACTTAGAGATCTGTTCAAGTTCTTCATTTTGCTCTAAGTGGAAGTGCTCAGTCTTTATCACAGCCTGTAACGATTTGGCTAGTGCAGAGGCTGTGCATATAGTCCCTGGCAATGAGTCACACAGTGACAGCATATGGCAAGAGAGGTAACAAAGACATGAGTGTGAGATGAGTAGGAGTCTGTGAAAAATACATTTTTCATACGTTAGTAATGAACTTCATCATGAAAAATGCAAAGGTCTTTATATGTCATCAGAACTCTTTAATGTAAACAAAATTGTTAGCAGGTCTGCTGGCTTACATAAGTGGGCTTTGCATAAACTAAACTGTTGCAAAACCACCAGGGAAGGTTTTGGTACATCAGAAATGCCTACAATGCATGATTTCATTGTGACCCTGAATTCTGGAGACCCTAATGGAGTTTTGTGTTGGAAACAGTTTCTTCTGCTGTATCTAATCATATAATTGAGCTCCAGTCTGACCAATACAGAACTAGCCAGAGTAGACCGAATATGAAAGCTGCAGATGCTTTTAGTGATTCTCATTTGATCTATTACTATACAGGAATGAGTAGCATTGTGGAGAAAAAGAACAGAATCCTTAGTCCAGGTTGTTCTGTATTTATCAGTGTGCGTGTCAAAATAACTTCATTTCTCTTCATTGCATACTTGATCCAGCTCAAGGATCCCTGGTCCTTGAAGCCCATCCATGAATTTGGAAGAAAAAATATGGTCTCTTCTTTCTATAATGAGGAGTTTTCATTGTGGTGATTCTAAGGACAGCTCTAAGGATAAATAGAGATGTCTACGACAGTGAGATTGGTAAGAGACGGAGGCAAGGCTTCTCTTGGTAAATGAATTAAACTTTTTGCAGAAAAGGGCAGAATTTTGCAACCTAGAGATGCTAAAGGAACATTCTTATTTTTAATTTTACCCTCATTTTCTAAGAGCAATAACAACACAGGATTAAATATAGGTAGGTGTATTTCAGTTTTAAAATAGAAGCAAATTGCCACATTTGTCTCGGGAGAAGATGAATATTGGGAAAACTAGTGAATAGTGTCCAATGGCGCAGCACAGCTGAACTGTCAGCACCTGAAGACAGAGCCTCCCTTTCCTGGCACAGCTGCAAAACGTTGCAGAAGCAAACACTGCCTTTTGCTTGGGAATGGAAACCTGAGCTTTAAAAAGTGTGTCTGCAACTCCTTCTTTAGGTCCTGCAGTGACTTTCTGAATCACTGTGGCACTACCTGCAGGGTCCAAATCAGGGTAGTGTGGGTTTTATCATGGCCGAGGAGCAAATGGGTGAAGAATGAGAGGTACGGGGGAGAGAGAGACCTCCTCTTTTACTAACAGAGCAAGCCATATACTCGAGTCAGTGTTAGAACTATGTGAGTTTTTAGTTCATGACTGTTACATCTGAGTATTAATATGCAAGATCTCCACAGTATTTGTCTAAACGAAGAGTGCCCCCCAAGCAGTTATTGTTGTTCTTTTGGCGCTCTCTTTGTATTTTTTTTTAATTTTTATGTCAGCCTTTGTTGTGATTTATGTGTATCGTAAAGTCTTGTAATTCTTGTTTGCACTGTGAACTGTGATGCAAAGGAGGGATGGAGGCCTCTTCTACAAAGAGCTTGCAGTCTCAGAAAAAATGTAACTGTCAGACAGAAAGATGCTGGTTTACTTATAAAGTTGTAAGGCATGGGATTCCCATGTGTTCATACATTTCAAATTAGTTTTCTTACAGGAGTTTATTGTGTTGTGATCAGTCCTTGGTGTGAGGGGGACTGGGAGTCCCACTGGGAGTGTGAGGAAGAAAACTAAGCGAAAAAAACAAAAAACAAACAAAAAAATCTTTTTTAATCTTGTAACTCATACTGTTGGCCATCTTCAGAGTAGCAGAGCAGGAAAGTTCTCATCTCCTCCCTGAGTATCTTTCCCCCACAAAGGGACTGCAGAGCTGCTTGGGGCAGCACAGGAAGCGCAGTTTGGCTGAAGAGAAGTTTTCCTGCTCTGACTCCTCTCGCTTGGCTGAATGAGTATTGCTATCATAGTTTAGAGAATGATTATTTTCTAAATTATGAGAATAAAATAAATAATGGAGAAATAACAGAAATTCCTAGGAAGTGCTAGAACTTGTAAAATATTCAGTATTGTGAAGTGTGGGACCTTCTTTCAATTGGAATATCACACTCGGTTCCCGTTGTCTGGGGAAACAGCATTATTGCCTTACCTGCCAGTGCTGGCAAGGGCAGTCTGATAATATATACCGTGAAGTCACATTTGATGACTCTTGCTCCTTGGCTGTGTCTTCTGTGTGATTCTGTCCCAACCCATAAAAAACATGCACATATGCTCCATTTATCTCTTGCAGTTGAAAGGCAGAAAGAGTGGGTAATTATGCTGAGAAAAAAAGATAGTCCTTTTCAAGGTTCATGTCTTCAGACAAATCAAGCGTATACAAGTAACACATTTGGCACTTATATTTGAAACAGCAAAATGAATTTTTTCCAATCTTGTAATTATTTTCTCAAGTTTGGCAGAAAAATTGGATCAGGGATCTTAAAAGCAGATTCCTTCTAGTCACTCATCATCTCTTGCAGAGCATTTTGACTGCCTGTCCTACAATGTATGCTGGAAATTGGTATTCCACAAAGTCAATTATAGTTCTGAGTCAGTAAGAAGTAATCAATTTGTCTGATCTGATCATTTAGCAGCAGCTTTTTTTTTTTTTTTTTTGTCTGTGTACAGATGACAAAAATTTGAGAGGTTAATAAATAGTGGGGAGAACTATCCAGGGACATTGTTCTACTTTTTGTGATAGCTAGTCAAGAACCAGGAGCCCATTGTGCTGGCTCCAGGCGAAGAGCAGCACCACCAAAAGAAGCGTTCAGTTTATGGTGCCTATTTAGAGCCATTCCAAGTTAGAGTTGCTGAGGCAAAAATGTCAGAGAGACAAAAAATGTATGAGAGACCTGAAAGTGTAATTGAACTATTATCTCCAGTGATGGTTAAGGAGCAAGTGCTATTCAAGTGTTTAAAGATTTATGATTTATGACTTTTCATTATTTATTCTTTTTGTAAATTTTCTTCTGGAAGAAAGCTTGGCACAAGATAGTGAATGTTTGATCTCTGTGTGCTTTAGCATCAGTGATGCAGCTCTCTTAAAATTAAAGATAGCAGTTAGTGAGGAAGTACAAATACACATAGCTGAGTTGACTAGTAGAGAAATGAAAATAATATATAATTTTGATTCCAAAATAAAAAGAAATTAAAAAATCTTACTTCCAATACCAGTTATTACACTGCTTCTAATTAGAATTACTCAGCCACACTTGTTTTCATCTTAGGGAATGAAATTATGTAGGCAATTTTTACAATAACCTTAAAAATGAACTGGATGGAGAGCGAGCCAGTAGCTTAACAGGGGAGAATTATGTTTAAGTCTTTGTAAAGCTTCCAGTCCTGCTTTGTCCATCCTAATTCTTTAAAGTAACTGACTTCAAATGCTTGAATCTGAGGCGGCTAAAGAAACATCTCTGTCTTGCCACTCTTGCCTTGTAGCTTTTTGAGCAATGTCTCAGATGGTTACTCTTCACCCAAACCTGTTTTCTAACCCAGCCCTCCTTAGAGCTGCATGAGGGCCAGCAGTGACACCAGGAGCAGGGGAAGGAGAAGGTGGCTGCGGAAAAGGAAGATGGTGGGAGCATCAGCTCCCAGAGCAGAGCACCTCTGGGCTCAGGGAGAACCACAGGGCTATGGCTGCTCTTCCATAGCAGCTTCCAGTGACCTGCACTGGGATTGTAGGGCACCTCTTCTCCCCCGTATCCCTCCTCCAACATTCCCTTTCTCTACAACCAGCTATGTGTGCCCTCTCCTCCATCACACTGACACTCCTGCTTGCCTGGTGGTAAGGGAGCAGAATCGTCAGAAACACATGAACCTGTTATCTGAGCTTAATTTTCTGCTGATTTGCATGAAAATTAGTTTTTTGGCCAGGGCTAGCATAAGCAGCAGGGCAGAGCCTGGGTCTGGGCTTCAAGGAGGGGGTGGACCGCAGCGGTGCTGTTTGAGCCTTAAATATTTAACCTCTACACAAAGCAACACACCTGCTCTGTCAGCTATGTACTGAGACTCTTTCCTGCCCCAAACCTGGCATTTCTGCCAGCCCAGGTGAGCTGCAGGGGAAGCAGAGGGACAACTGGCAGGGGATTGTTTTTTCAGGCCAGCACACAGCTCCATTGCAACTGACTGCTAAATCACAAATGAATCTGTGTGATTTCAGTCTCCTGTGTTTAAATACAGATTTGTATAATGTATTCCTGTTGTTGTTGTAATACACATACAGATCCAGGTAAATATTTGTTCCCCTCTCCCTCCCTCCCTTCCTCTTAAATTGTCTTAATTGTGTTCAGAGCCAGTCTAGCTTAGGGATTTTCAGCTTGTGATCTGCAAACTGCTGGGTTCTGGCAGCTATTCCAAATGAGCCTGGTAAACGAACTTAAGAAAAACCTATTGTCACTAGCTGCACAAGGTTCCTCATCTTTACTGGCAAAACTATAGGGGTCCACAAGATAAAAGAGCCTAATACGCCCCCCCTCCCCTTTTGTTTCCTCCAATTCAGTTCACGCTCTGCTGCCATGTTAGCTGCTGCAGATCTCAGGGCAATGTTGGGAAAACCTGTGTCCACAAAACTGCAGCAGTAAGATTTCTGGCATTCCTTGTACTCTAAATGTATAGCCACTGCTCCACAGCAGCCCTGGGCCTGCATAACAGAATGGCTCTTTCACCTTCCTGGTGTACTGGTCCAAACTGGGGGAAGGAGGAGGGAGAGGAAAACCAGGAGATTGACTTGTTAGGGCTCCTGTATGCTACTTAGTTCAGTTTCTTCAGTGGTACAGTCAGTGTCCTTAAAATGCTGTCTTTTGTGGTTTGCGTGGCTTTCTTGCTATGAGGTTTGGGGTAAAGAACCTGGATTGCTGCCTGGAAAGTGCTGTGTGACCTCGTGGCCATACAGGCACAGGATGGTCTGCAGTAATACTGCACTCCATGTACAAGAAATTCGTCTGGGGAGGGTGTATCTTCCTTTCCCCAAGACAGTCTCCTACACTAACTGTTATGGGGAAGATTCCTACATTATTGCAGAAATGATGTTTTTTTAACACAAGTTAGCTGGGAATACTCTGTGTACATTCAGGATTTCCAGGCAAACTGGTTTGGATCGCAGTAATTAAACTTCTCTGGAACAGCAAATATTTTCACACTGTGTTTTGCTTAACATAGTGCAACAGTCCTTATCCTTTATACAGCCCGCAAAGAGTCACTAAATAGTCAATTAAGCCAAAGAAGATTTTGAGATTATGTTTAAAAGGGAGGTGAGTGGTTGACAGATGGCAGGGACATAATTTCAGCTAGACAAAGCAATATTTTTAGCGATAATGTGAAAATTAATGCCAACATTAAAGAGAGAGGGGAGAATGGGGAAAAATTACAAAATACAGACAATAGGTCCTTTTCCATTTCACAAGGACAGGGCTGATTCTGTGATATCCCTAAAAGCCAGACATCACAGAATTTACACAGCTTGGGCTACATACTGAGAGAGGTAAAAGGAGGTCATCTCTTTCAGAAACATACTATGGTGAACTGGGGTGTAAAGAGATGTGGTTAGCTAGGAAAAATGTGAGGTAGAGTAATTTCACCTCTTTATATCAGTCTTTGGTTAATTATTGCAGCGTTCTGTGTGCATTTGTGGAGCCATTTTTTTCTCAAGTTGCAATAAAGATTAATTTAGCAACAGATGTAGCTCAGAGTATGTTTAGAAATGTCTGTCCCTCAGTAGTTACCAGGGAAGATGAATTGAAATTCAAAACAATAAGAACAAATGTGAACAGGCCTGGTTGAAATGGTATCAAGTTAGGCACTGCAAGCTCCATAAGAAGTTAGAAGAAGGGAAGGAGCAAATTTAAAATATGAAATACTTACTGTTTTCCAATGCTAATTTTTGTTCAGATTGGCAGGAATTAATAGTATTTTGCTATTTTCTTGGGGAGTACCTACTGTTCATATAGATGAACATTAACTCAGTGTTTGTATTTTATTTACTGATTGTTCCCATTGCGCTATGGAATTAATGTGAAAAATGGGGCATATTAATCTGTGTTGTTCAGATCTAATAATTTGATTCCGAGTGCCTTTGTAAATTTTCAATCAATACAATTGCTGCCACTGAAATATCTGAAGCACACTGAATAAACTGATTAACTAATACAGCAATGAGTTTCATTTCATGCTGGTTAAATGTGTGAGACCACAATTGGATTTTACTGTAAAAGAAAAAGAAAAGCTCTTGCTCTTCGTAGCCAGTATTTCCTCCCTGCATGTATGCTGTTGGGCTTTGCCCATTACTGAATTGGATGATGATGATGATGTGCTTTCATAGGAGGAGGAGGTAATGATGTTGATGGGTTGTCCTAAGAAGATGCATGTTGTCCCCTGTGACCGGGTCCCTTCTGTTTTGGTTAGATGTGTCTGGTCATGGAGGTTCATTGTCGTGCTGCTAACATGTCCCAGTTAGGATCAGGAGCTCTGTCTTGCATCAGAAGCACTAGGAAGAAGGACACTACCCTAACAAGCCACCCAATAGATAAACTGGACAGTCTGAGAGACTTGGATGAGACAGGATAGGCAGCAGATTCAGCACATCAGCACCCTCCATTTTGAAAAACTTACTGTAGACATCATGGAAAATAGAAATTTTAAGGAAGATAAGGTTGCTTTGTGGATATTTGCCAGGAGCAGAATGCTTGTCTTTTCCACTGACACACAAATATGTAAATTTAACAGAAGTGCTTGGATGGTTTTTGTGTTTATGACAAAGCTGTTGAAGTAAAGAAATTCTTGGCTGAAAGAATAACATTTTTGCTTTTTAAAAAATGTGTTCTGCTCTAACCGTCAGTGTGGGACTTCTTTCTTCTGTTTACTTTTATATTCTACAGAAACAACTCTTCACCTTTTTTAGGAAATATGTTCTATGTAGTTGGAAAACATTGACATAGATTAAAAATCTCCTGTGAAGTAAGATAACAGAAGGTGTTACACTGGATATTGTTAGATTATTCCTTCTCAGTTTCATTTTTAGCAAAAATTTGTTTCTGAAAAGGATGACAGGAAGAAGAATAAGGAGTAAACAGGGCAGCTGAAACCTGAGGCAGATGTGCTGCACTCCTTCATTGTTTCTTTGTTTCATGTACATTCACACAATGCACTGTCCTGAACTCACAGCAGAAGGAATGTGGAATCACCAGAAGAGACACAAAATGGGTTTAAATTAACTTCTCTTCCCTGCTTGCCGGAGGCTTTACCTTGTTGCTACCCTTCCCAGGGAATTCAGGAGGTAACCTTCAATGCCCTCTAGCCCTGTCTCACTTTGATGACTTTTCCTTTATGTGTTAAAAAAAATCACTAGAAAATGCTCAGAATGGATTTGAAGACACTAGACTTCCAGGATTTCAGTTGCAGCATTCAGCAGTATTTTCATTTTCTCATTCTCGTCACTGGTCAGAGTTGTGACTAGATACTGTCATCCCTATTTTATGGATGGAGAAGTTGAAACTCTCGGAAGTGGAATGACTACCTGGGGTCACACAGTACATAAATCACTATCACCTAGGAGACAGTGGTGATCTTGCCTCGCTTGGGTGCCATTTTGACTACACTGAAGTCAAGAGTTTTGCCATTGATTTTAATAGGTTCACAGTTTCACCCCCTAATTCACACTCCAGCCAATTTTTGGCGCCCTTACATTTGGCATGAAACCACCTCATGTAAAATTTGCCTACCTAGTCCATAAAAGGCAGTTCTAGCATCTAGGTGTGATCAAAGCACAGGAGAACCCATCCAGACCTGTTTGTCTAGAGGCATGCCTCCCAGGAGACTTGTATAGAAGTTACAAAGGTACCTGGAAACAAGTGAAATAAATCCTTCAGAAGCTCATTAATCTTTAACTTCTCTTCAGTTTGCCTTTTTAATAGTTGCTATGTACCTATAGCACAGGTGAGAGGCAGGTCTTAAAAACTGGTAACCTCGATGCCTAATATTCATCATACTTTTTCATCTAAATCATTATAGCTTGTTTCTCAAGAAGTAAATACTTTCAGGTAAACATACTATTAAAGCCATGGACATGAAGAAACCAGTAATTCTTATGAGAGGCAGTGAAAAAAATGCTTTGTTCTTTTGTAGGTTAAAAAAATTGAAGCGGCAGAGAAACCCGTGACAATGCTGGCTTGAGGTTCCTTTTGACAACTGTAGTCACACCTCTATCAGAATATCGGGAATGCTCACGGCAGAGTTAGCATCTTCTGACATTTTATTCAATGCATGCAGTGTAGTTATAGCAGCTGTTTCATTGTAGCAGGGAAGTAGAAAAATGACAGGAAAATAAGACATCATTAGCCATGTTCTGCGGGGTTTTGTGCACTGGTCATAGTCTGTTTCAATATTCTTTTTCCCTTTGACATTCACAGTGAAGTATCGTTTTTAGTAATGGCTGAATCATTTTGTGTTAAAAGGATGGACATTTACAGTTTGTCAAAGAAACATTGTAGAAGTGTTAATAGGGCAATTTCAATTTTATTTTCTAAAATAAATTTGCTACACTGATTGTGTTTTAGGATTTAAAGGGACACATTTTCCTGTTTATGCTATTAATACATGTAGATTACTAAAGAAAGTTTAGAATGTATTTTAAACTACAGCTTAGACTTCACATTGTATTACATTTAAAGAATATAGATTTTAAAACAGTCATAATTACTCTGAATATTTCAATAGTACCCCATTTCCTGACAATATTCAAAGCATTTTACAAAGGTAGAAGTTATTAATATTCCTCTTTTCAAAAAGGGGAAAATGAAACTCAGTGTGATTAAATGATTTTTACAAAGTCATACAGTCAAAAAAAAAACAAAAAACCCCGAGCTGTTTCAATTACTAGTCCTGCCAATTTCTACTAGATTATTTTGCTCAGTTTAGTTAGTTTGTAGTTAGTTAAATCTATGGGTATTTTGATTACGCATGCTCTAGTTTTATGAAACTCAGATTTTAAAAATATGATTAATTTCTCTTTCTGTGGAAGTTCCCTGATTTTGTAAACATCCTTATGACTTTGTGTTCCTTTGTCCATACTTTGCCCTGCTTCCTGCTTTTGCTGTTTACGGAAGTTTCTTAACAAACTATATGGTTGTCTTTTGTGAGCATGGGTGATTTGAAGATGCTTTGCTGATGCAATTTTAGACTATCATCTAGACTGGCTACAGGTTCTTTTAATACTTGCATTGTTTAGTAAACATAGATGAAGAGTGGAAACAAGTGTTTTTTCTGGGTAATTTGTCCTTTGTTAATTGGAAAGTGTTCCTAAGTCACCTACAGACCTGGCATGATGTTAGTCAGTCAGTTTTGGACTTTTCCAGTTGGGAGTCACGAGCAGGCACTTTTCTCTTTGGCTGCCAGTGGAGAGTGGAGAGTGCGAGGGAGCACAGGTTGGCTCTCCCAGCTGCTACCTACGTTTGTTGGGAGACAGTGAAGAGATGATGGAAACGTTTCCAGCACAGCAGTGATGACTGTATTTCTATTTCCACTTTTCTTGTCTTCTGGAGGGACATGGTGAGGGCTCTGCAGGTACGACTGTGGTCTGGGTTGGACAGAGCTCAGCCTTGGTAACTGTCCCAACTGCCAGATTTCCCTGTGGGAGGGAGTGTGTCCCAAGGTTTCTTATGGACTGTGCCCCTTGAGGGGCTGGTTAGAGGTCAGGACAAAGGTTGTTTTCTGATGACGCATCTTGATCAGTGTCAGCATGTTCTACATAGGGCTCAGTGTAGGCTGAGCACAGAAATTCCTACAATTTTGGTTACATTTTCCTTCCATTTTGACAAAAAATGCTTTTCAAAGGACCTTTTTGTGACAGAATCGTTAGGCAGCTGCTTCTCAGATGTTTTTCAGCCAGATGCATTCACTAAATGTGTTGTTTTACCTGCAGCGTCCTAGCATAGGTGCACTCTGTCTCTGCATGTGGGAATAGGAGCAATGGAGTTGACTTCAGGGTACTCTGTCCAAGACTGCTTTCCACCTGGAAATGCACTCCCACAGCTATGATATTGTATGCTCAGCTTTATCTCTGCTATATGGTTAGTCTGTAGCACTGGAAATAATGGTTTTTATTGGAAAAAAAAGTCATCTCTATAAAAGCTCCCCATCTTCAGAGTTCTTACCTATGCCTTTGATCTGAAGCAGCTCAGATAGATGACGTATTACAAAAAAAGGCAACTTTTTGGAAGTGGATTTATGGATTTGAGAAAGAATGATAAGAATAGAAGGGAGAGGTGTTTTGCAGAAGGGTCTGTGGACTTCTGCTTATTGTCAGCTGTATCTTACTGACTGGCTATGCTTTCAACAATATTGTGTGAAATTTTTTTGTATGTTTTATTTCCTCCCATGTGAACCAGGTAGGGCACTGATAGCCTTTCGGGAGAGGTGTACAAGGATATTCAAGCAATTCAGTGATAAATGGCAGTCATCAGAAGTCATTTGGAACCAGTGAGAGCTAAAGATCCTCTGCTTCCTGAAAAACACTTAGGAGAATCAAATGTTATGGGCCTGACTCAATCCCCATTGAGTCAATTAGGGACTTCTCAGTGATTTCAGTGGAATTTGGATTAAGCCCTAAATCACCAGTAGCAGTAAATACTGAGGATGTAAAACAAACAGACTTCTTAGTGATGTGCCTGTTGCTGCTGCCACCTTTCGACTTGTCTGGCTTTTGTCCTTTGTTTCTTCTGGATCTCTTGCCAGCCAGCAGGAAAACAGATGCCACTTGCAATTCTTTTCAGTAGCCCCATTGGAAATAAAGGGATCAACAGTAGTGCACAGGTTTATCTGATCACCCTGGTAACCTCACATGCCATACTTAACTCCAGTAAATACAGAAACTTGTTCTCTGTTCAGAGATGAGCTACACTGAGGTCATGGGAAAACCATGTTTCATTGGCTTTTGTTTTATTCGATCTTAGTTCTTTGCAATACACATTTCCTACGTTAACATTTTAGAGTAGTGAGTTAGGTCCCCTCCATCATTTGATTCTATAGATCCTAATTGCTATAGATCTAAAGCATTCATTTGTGTGTAAAGGCTCAGAAGAAACATCCCTTTACAGCTATTTAACAGGGGAAATAGAAAAATCTATTTTTATAAGAGATGTTCTTGGGTTTTATTTAGCAGATTCAAATAACTTGACAAATACAGACCTCATGTTAGGTCTCTATAATTGTTGTTCATGATATTATTTATTTGTTTGCATATGGCTTGCTCAGTGATGTAAGAAGCATAGAAATAAAGGCAGCCCTTGCCCTATAGTTTTTAATCTAAAGACTATTTTTCCAGAGATTAAATGTGTGCATATAATTATACACATGAATAGTCCTATTTAAATTTATGGTATTGCTCTCATGCATAAATATTTGAATCTTCAAAGGAATGGACGCTAAAATTAACACTTTCTCTGCTTCACCGCAATTTAAACAGGGAATTTTGTGATTGGCTTCATGAAGGGTTGTTTGAATGCCCAAGTCTGGATCCGTAAATGTACAGATATGGATTGTGTCAGTGTCACAGTTTCTTGTGATCATTTTCTACTTCCCCCTACCAACACCTGCAGCTTTCCCTTCTCTACCCTCCGGACACATGTGCACCTTCTCCCCTACAGGGAGGGTCAGCAGATCTTATTGAACTGTCTGACGGTGCACTAGTTGGAAAAGAGCATGAGGTAGCTAAAGCTCAAAAGGGTATTGCTGTATTGCTTTATCTCATGCTGAAGGAAGGAAAGCTAAGAGCAGGTACTCTTGTCACTACTGTGGCCAAAAGATGGGTAATAATTTGTAAACTGTTCTAATTGGCTTGCATATATGAGCGCTTCACTTGATAACATTTCCCTTCTTCAGAAGTCCTGGAAAATGTGATCAAGCAGCTGCAGTCATGCAGCTCCATGCAACATGTATGTACTCCAGTCACATTAGTTCTTCAAAGATACCATAATGTGTTAAGAAGGTAATTAAACACTCTGCTGTTTTACAGGGAGAGCCACTTCTTTCTTTCCAAGTGCTTTCTAAGCATCTCTTACTGAGTGATCTGAGATGGTAAAGATACAAAACATTTCTTGGAATTCCGCCAAGTTGTGACTGTTATCCTAAGATACAACCCCTTACAGAGTCCATTTATTTCTGACGGGAAGTTGTTGCAGGAACACCCTGGCTCCTCTTAACTAATTGATGTGACATTTCTCTGCCTTTGAAGCGTGACTTGCCCTTCTCTTGCAAACTCAGTCCAAGCCCTGTGGTTCCATTTCTGGCATTGCATCTCCTCGCCAGTGCAGCCAGAGTTCACTGCAGTAGCTTTGAAAGGCTGTCACTTTGGGGGTGCTCTTTGCTGGGTATGTCTTTTGGATGGCAATGAAGTCGTTCCTCAGCAGGAGTGACTGCCTTGCTTTTTTTGAGTCCGGGCTTGCTGTTCTGGGGGTTTTATTACTGATCGTCTCTTCAAGCACCACCTTGTGGTCGAACTAATTTTAGACATGTAAAGGTGTCCTCGAAAATCGCAGAGTGCCACATAGTGAGGCTAAAAGGTACTTCAGGAAAGCGTCCTGTCCGTCCCTCAGCCACATGCACACTTCACTAGAGCTGTGTCACTTCTGACAGAAACCTTATGTATCCTCCCAAGCCCCCGAAAATGGAGGAACCACACCTCCCTGGCAATCTGTGTCAGTATTCACTGTCCATGCTGTTAGAAAAGCTTCACCGATGTTTGACCTGAGTCTTTCTAACAGCAATTTAAACTATTTCCTGATCTCTGCATGATGGACTAGATCACTTCTTTCTTCTTGTCAAAGGCTTTGTAATTTGAAAATTTCTTTATCCCACTTCTGCTAGGACTTGCCGTTTCCTTAGCTGAACAACTTTGCTTATTTATGTTTTGCTTTCTGATTATTCTTGTTGCTGTCCTCTAAATTCTGTCCAGTTGGTTTAGATGCTTTTCAAGTAAAGTGGGCAAATCAAATACTGTGCTTTAGCTTAGGTCTTATCTAGGTTGCCTAAAGCAGAACTGCATTCTGTGTGTAACCTGTCACTACATCCCAGTGCAGTATTCGTTGTTTTCATTACAAGTATGTCATTGCTTACTCAGTTCTGTTTAATATCTGTTATAAACCTTATTTCTTTTTCTGTGGACTGTGCTAGGACACTGGTTCCCTACCATGTCTGAATATAGCTGATTCTGCCTGCCGCAGAAGGGTAGTCAGCACTCTCTGTGTTGTGTAACACCATCTTACTTTTTTGAGACCAATGTCAAAACTGTATCAAATTGTAAACTTATTCTCCAATGTATGTGCAGTTCTTCTCATCCTGAAGTCTCGTGCAGAATCAGTCTGTACATTTCTACTTCATCCCATGTTAATAATTGACAGCTATCAGGTGTGATGTGTTTTTGAGAACGCTGCTCTGAAGAGACCTGTGGTATGACTGCCAGTTTGACTTTGCTTCACTGGTAATTACTTTCAAAATACACTTTTCCAACTGGCTTTGCCCCTATTTTGCGAGAATTTCATCTGCCCTTTGCAGAAGAGAACATCTTAAGACACCGTGCCAAAGTCTTACTAAAAGGGCTGAAAACCTACTGTTTCTTTCCTAATCTAACAGTGTTGCTGCCCAGTCATGGAAAGAAATTAGGTCAGTGTGGCATGGTTTATTTTTGGTTAATATACGTCACATGAGACTCATCTCCGTGTTCTTTTCTAGGTACTTATAAACAGGCATTTTCTACGAAGACAAGTTAAGCTGACATGTCTATAATTTTTCAGCTCCTCCTTTCCCCATATTTCTGTCTTCTGCTGCCTTTATTAGTCCCCAGGAGTTGTCATCAGAGGTGGCTGCTAATGGTTCTGAGAGTGCTGCAGCCCTCTACAAGTTTCTTCCATCTCTTTGAGTTTCCTGCATGAAATTCTACAAACCCAACCAATCTGAAAATAGCTAATTTACATAATATTTTCTCATCCATTCTTTTGGGATTTTTCAGGCTTAGATTTTACTCCTGTCACTCCGCTAAGGATACTAGCTATCTCTCTGCCACTGATATTTCTAATGAACACTGATACAAAAAATAAATCCACTGCTTCTGGCCTTTTTGAGTTGAACAGTAGGTCAGCACTTTTATTTTCTTTGTTTAACCAGTAAGGTACTTGTGGAATATATTTTGTACCTCTTGACATTTCTTGGTGGATCTGTCTCATTTTATACCTTTGCTTTTGTAATTCTGTCCTTCGTTATTACTTGATTTATTTTTTATACTTGCCTTTTGTGAATCCCCTAGTCTCTCCCTGTACATTTCCTTCTTGTATTTTAGTGAAGAGCTCTTTCTTTAGTTGAGTCTTTATCTTCTAGCTCTGTGCTAGTGTATATGTTCTATGTGTGATTAGTATTGTTTCTTTAAGTAACTACCATCTCTCTTTAACACTTTTACCTTACACTTGCTCTTCTGTTTTCATGGAAATTTTTCTTCCTAGTCCTTTGTTTCTACTTTGACGTTCTTACTTCTGTCTGTAAAGTTCTGACACCAGATCATTTCATGATCACCTTCACCCAAGTTCCTTCTGCCTTTGCAGCTGATCCTTCTGTATTGGTGAGGATCAAATGCAGGTGAAAAGCAGCATTTGTGCTTCTTGGGTTGTGCCTTATCTTTCACCTTGTTTTTTTTCTGTACTTTCAGGTTGAATCAAATTTCTTCTAAATGCTCTCTTATTTTGCTTTGATTTGGATGGGAGATTTATTGACAAATCTTCATCCTTATTCAGTTTTTTCACCTACTAGTTTTATGCATTTTTGGGAGCTTAATGGAAACTCTTAGGAACAAAAATGTGCCTTAATTTTCACTAGTGTATTGCTGTAAATGTCTCTTATATTTTTTGTCTTACACATTTTATCTCTCCTTTGAAGTGTATTCCTAACTAGAATTAGGAACTGGAAGCTAGCTTGAGTATATTGTGCTATATTGATTTAAAAAATAAAAATCTTTTAAGAGTGTAGAATGTAAAAATAATTCATGAAGACTTCAGTGCCAATTTAGCCAACCACTTAGGTATATATTTACCTTCAGTTTCATTGAACTTGATGAGGACTTCAAAACCTTTTAAAAGCAAATGGAAACAACATATATTAATACTGAAGTCAGATATCTCTGACTTCATTGTTTATTTATATACCTGTTTGAAACTGTTAATCAATGGTTTTGTTTGCATTAGAGGCATCTTTCAAAAAATTCTTGCTGCTCTTGGCATGCTTTACCTGCAAATGTAGACTGTCTAAAGCGTGCTCCACACAGTTCCAGAAACCAAGAAATACTGAGGAATGTTCTACCACCCTTCTGGTGGGACGTAAATGTTTATGATTTAAATGAGTCTTTGAAATGAGAAGTATCAAGAATCCCAATTTGACTGTATTGGTTTGCCTTTTCAGAGACTTCTTGTAAGGTATGAGTAGAAATGAAACCCCATTTGCACTGTTTTCCATATACAAGCCTCTCCATTAGGATTATCTTATTTTTATCAGTTTCTGTTGTGTGCTTCCCTCATTTTCCCCTTCCCGGCTGACCTATAGACTCCTGGTGCATTTGTAGCTCCGAGCACTATTTGATTACTACAAGGACTGTGTCACATCATTAAAATCCTGTGTGACCTAACAAACAGATGCCCAGCTTAAGAAAACTGATACCCAGTAATCCAGCAGTACACGGCATGTGTTTCACCCTGCTTCTGACCTGTCTGTCCTGCTTTTGCAGGCAGGTGTAGGGGCACCATGGCTGCCATGGGCCAGGGTGCAAGGTCTTGCCCTTGTGGCAGACCTCTGTGTTCAGTGTGAGCAAGCCCAGAACGTCAGCCAAATTCAACCCTCCTGTCGTGACTCCTGACGTTTCACACTAGAAGTAAATTTGATCCATGCTGTTAACTACCGGTACCAACAAAGCAAAGCGTCTTCCTATCATGCTGAGGTGGCTGCTGAAGTTTGGTTTTGGTCTCCTTTGTCTCCATTTCTACTATCCTTTATCTCCCTGCTTTCCTTTTTGCTGTGTTGTGCCATGTGCTTCCTGTCTCCCCTTTCCTTTCCCCTGTTTGTTACGTACCTGATTTCCCATTACTTTCATCCCCTTCTCTGCTTCTCTCTTGTCTAGAAGACTATCTCCCTGATAGTCTTCTCTTTCACTCTTTCCTTTGCAGAACCAAGTCACCTGCTTTTTACTCTTTTTCCTTCACCAGCCCCTTTGTGAAAGTCCTTATCCAGGTCCCTGCGAGTGGCCTGCATGCTCTTGAATTTCAAAAAGTGGCTATAAAAGGGCTGCCAGCTAGGCCCAGTGGCAATTTAGAAAAGACAGATGGTGGGAGCAGAGCTTTTTCTTCATTCCTTTCTCTTGTGCTGTGCTGGAAGGGGGAAGAGAGCTGAATAGGAAAAGGTGCTGAGGGAGGAGAGAGTTTCCGTGGTGGGGTGCAGAGGAACACTATTGTGCCTACTGCTAGTCGAAGAGCTAGCTATGCCCATGTGGCCTCAGATCTGGTGTGATGTTTGGCCAGTGCACACTTCATTAGTACTTTAGAAAGTTTAACGTGCATTTGTTATTCATCTCCACGTGTCATGTCACTGTTTTAATTTACTGAGCATTAAGAGCCAAGCTTGTCTTTAGGATGTCTTCAGAGAGCTTTTTCTGCTCACGTTCCCTGGGCAGAGCTTGGACTTGCATGTCTTCCTTTGTTTTTACAGCTTTTTTGTTCAGTTTTTTACTTTAGCCATTATTTTATTTTACTGCTCAACCTTTAAAAATGTATTTCATTTCATTTTATTTTTCAGACACCTCTTATTGAACCTCACATCCCACATCGTCCTACTAAAACCATTACGCAGGTAATGGGACATAGGTGTGCTGTAGAGTCAGACCACTAGACAAATGAAAATAACTCCTTTTTCCAACACTGTGATGCATATAAACTGAAGTGATGCTTTCTGTTAGATGGGATAACTATGTGAGACTTAAAATCCCAAATATATACTAAATTACTCTGCAAAAGCAAGCGTCTGTGCGAGGACTTTTAATTTAGGGAAAAGAGAACTTGTGTTTTGTTTTGCAGAAGGCAGTGTAGAGACTGTGGAAAGTTTAAAATCTGTGTGTCTTGGTCCCTTTTTTTCTCTATGATCACCAAGGTTCCTTCAGAAAAGATCCTCAGAGCTGGAAAGATTTTGCGGAATACAATTCTGTCCCGAGCCCCTCACATGATAAGAGATCGTAAATACCATCTGAAGACTTACAGGTGTGTGAGCTGATTGTATAGAGGTCTCTGAATTTTTATGCCTGCCATCCTCTGATTTATGATTTATGCCTTACCATACTTGCAGGTCTCAAAAGGTCTGAAATTATTCTGTGATGCTATTTGAATCTGGATGTTATGCAGTCTTTAATGGGCCTGGTAAATATTTTCTGAAGTAATTTGACTGGAAATTGAGTCCATGATTGTGAACAGAGCATTCACATACAAAAACGCTTCCAAAGTTAATAGCATAGTTAGCTGGAATATTCTGTGAAATATCAAGTTAAAATGTAGATTCTGTTCCCTTCATATATCAGTAAGAGATAGTAGGAAAGTTTAGTAACATGTGATGTCACTGTACCAATTGCTACTGCAGTGTTGCTCAGTGTGGAGCTCTGAAAGTTCACCTGGTAAGTAACATTCCTTATGTAGATATTCTGCTCTATTTAAAATTACTTTTTTCAGTGTGTTGCCAGGCTTTCTTATCTTCCTGCTGGTGGCAGCACTGTCTTGCTGAACTGGGATAACAATGGCATTTGTAGAATAGGAATCTGACTTCAAGGAGTCAGGATCTATCTACTGTTGGCTTAAGAAACAATTTTTAGTGTCTAATATTAAAATCAAAGAGCTAATGCATTATTCAGAGTATATTTAAATAAACATTGGTTTAAAATCTCCAAATATGTCTTTTTCTAAATAGTAAATCTATATGTTGCTGATCTGCTTTTGAGAGAAGTGCATTGATTTTCCAAATTTCAGAACCAAAATGTATTTAATATGATGCAGGGTATTTGGATCTTGTGGGCTGATCTGAGAATATATCACGGTGTGACATTGCTCATTGTTCTAGAAGAATAAAAGAGCATGCATGATAAATGAAGACCAATGGTGATCCAAACAACTGCACTGTTTTATCTTACACATAACTGGGAGAAACTCTTATTGTTCTGTCTTTGGCTTTTTAAAATATGGCATGCCAAAATTTAGATTGTATCCAGGTGAGGGAAAGTTTTGCCTTCGAAATGGGATTGTAATTGGAAGAGCATTATTTAAACTAAGTTTCAGCAATTTCAGTATTATCTATTTCCTTGGTCTCTGAAAGTGATGCATGAAGTATGGAGCCATGAGAGCCTGTCTAGGACTACCCAGATTCCTCTCTGTTCTGCATGTGATCAGTTACAGATTTGGAAGTTTTTGATCACATTGCTTATTTTTTCTGTTATGCTGAGCTAGGGAGTGTTATGACGAAGAATTTTACTTAGTGACCATGTGGCTTCTTGGCTTTTTCCCTGCTCTTTGGGCATTCACCAGAACTTGAGGCCTGCTATTGTCTGCCTCTGGGTCAGTCAGAATCTGCAAGGTGGCCAACACCTACATGAGAGAGCCTCGGAAACACTATAGACCTACAAATCAATGTCCCCAAATACAGTGCGGCTGGAGTTTGGTTAAAAATGGGGGAACACTCTTGTAACACTCACTTCTCCTGTGGAGGTTGTTCTCATTGGCAAAACACTGGCAGTCCCAGTGTTAGATGGTTGTTTTCATGCAGGGTTCTGAAAAGCATGAGGCTTTTGCTGTCCCATGGTATACAGGGAAGGTTTCCTTTGAAATCTGGGTTAAAGGTTGTTGCATTGGTGCAATAAGTTTTGTAGCAAGTGGTGCAGGTGCACTCTGAACATTGCATTTCCCAAAACACTTGTTTTGCTGACGTGATCCTCTCAAAACTGAACACCTTCATTGATATTTCAAGCATATACATGTAGATGGTGATGTGTTTTCTGTAGGGAGAATGGAGTAAGGTCTAGGATGTCACTGTTCTTGGCAGACACTGTGTGATCTCCCTCTTGGCTAACTCCCTTTTCATTTCTATCTATTTGTCCTTAAGGCAATGCTGTGTGGGGACAGAACTAGTTGACTGGATGATGCAGCAAAGTCCTTGTGTCCATTCACGAACCCAGGCTGTTGGCATGTGGCAAGTATTACTGGAAGAAGGTGTTCTTAACCACGGTAAGATAAAGAAACTCAGTATCTGGACTAAAACATGGGCAATGTGTGACATCAATGCCTCTGTAGATCTCTCTTATGAAAAAGAAAGGGATCGTAAGCTCAAAAGAAATGCTGCAGAGCAGCCCGTTCATTCATAAATGCAAGTGCAACACACAGACAGTATTACATGAATCTTGCTACCAATATACTTTTTTAACTTATGAGAATATTGAAAAGTAAATTAAAAATTTATAATGATAACTCTAACTATACTTAGGAGCATACTTACTACTGCTTATGCTGGATAGCGCTGAAAAACCAGGCCAAAACCATGGACAAAACTGATCTTCATCAAAGATTGGCAGCATTTGGAAGTGAATGCGAGCATTTGTATTTGCTCAGATCCATAATTTTGGAATGATTTTCAGTGGTTTTGGAATGGTTCCCAAATTCAGCACTCCAAATATTCCAATGCAGAGGTCTGGGATTTTATATTGGTTTTCTGACTGTATTTTACATTGGCTTTCAGTTTCCATTTGGCAGGATTTACTTGCTAACAGGATATTATAGCCCTCAAAAGGCTATCTTTCTGCAGCAATATTCATATTTGAAACTTTGCATGTACAGTTTCATTAAGTTCAGCAGAGCAGCTCTATTACAGTACACTTCCATTTATTCTCTGTTGTGCTTCCCGTATCCCAGGGAAAAATTTCCACACTGAGACAATAGATTGTTTCCACTGCTTCCTTACCCTAAGGGCTCTAGCTTTAATTCCTGCCTAATAATGCCTTGAACTCCCAGGAGCAAGCTGTTGAAAGCTGCATCACACATCACTCTGACTTGCTTGGAATACCAAGGGTTTGTCCTTTGCTATATCATAGCCTGTCTTTAGAAGTCTTCCCTTGGTAGTCTTTCCATTAAGTTCCCCTGGGATTATATCTTGATGATGTACATTTCTGGTACATCAGAAAAAGTTCAGATGGTTTTGTTTCCTTTTAGCCCTGTCTGAAACATGTAGGGCAAGGTATCCATGCTAGAGAATGCCTCTTAGAAATTCATGATGTAACTGTTTCCCCAGGGTGGATTGTTTGCTTAAAGGGAATGGTTTGAAACAATAAAAGCAAAACCAGATCTAATAAAAAAAAAACCACACACATGCACACACACACACACACACACGTATGTCTACACACCCACAACACACTTTCCTCTTGGAAAGTATTTGTAGTACACAATGTAAAAGTGTACCCTTCAAGCTACATAATTTGGACATATGTGAGAAAGAAAGATGTTTCATACTTTTGCAGTTTCTCTGTAGCTTTTTTTTCGCTTCCTGACTTATATGTCTGTGACATATATGATGCTAATCTGATTTCCTCAGGGTTAACTGTAATGAGGAGACCTTTGTGTTTGATATGTTATGTTGTTTTCAGTGGATCAGGAACACTACTTTCAAGACAAATACTTATTTTATCGATTTTTGGACGATGAGCGTGAAGATGCCCCTTTGCCAACTGAGGAAGAGAAAAAAGAATGTGATGAGGAGATACAGGAGACTATGCTGCTTCTGTCTCAGATTGGGCCAGATGCTCATATGAGGATGATTCTCAGAAAACCGTAAGCAGATTAATGAGTTAATATTATACCTGGGCTTTCCTTGTGACATGGAAACAAGAGAAATCTACATCTGTTATCAGGTAGTTGTTATTGGCCAGTTATTTCACTTCAGCGCCAGTTTGTTCAACCTCTGAAGTTTTTAAGTCCATATTAAGTCATTTCCAGTCCTTATTAATGCTTATAAGTTGAACTGTGTGTTGAGAATAACCATCAAAGGCCATGAATGCCATCATACTCACCATGAGGAAAATGCTGCATTATGAGTTTTTATTTCATTTCTGAGTCTCCCCAAAAGCAAGTTGCAGGGGATAGAAGAGCCCTGCTCCATTAACACTTTCTGTGTAGATGTGTGATTCAATTAACCACGCTGCTTTCAGTTATTTTGAGTGAGTAGAGTGGTAGGATGGCAGCACAGCAGGTACCTTTCAATTACAGTTGTCAGTGGCAGCCATTAATTAGATTAATCCTTGGTAGAACTTTATTGAATTAAGATAGGCTGGGCTTGGCCTGTTGTAGTTTGCTAGCAAGGTGTGAAATGTGGTTCTGTGGGTTTATTTTTCCATTCCTATTGCTATAAAATCAATACATTGCAAAAAACTGCTTTCTATACCTAAGGCACAGCAGATGTCTGCCTAACCTTTTCATAGCTATCAGATCATGTCCTCTCACTCGTCGGTTGGCTAACCATCCTTTCAGCAATACATTCTGGTCACAGTGAAAACTGTGCTAAAGGCCTTTTTTACAGGCAACTTTATTGTGATTTCAAAGCAACCAGTATAAACTCTGTTTGACCCTTGAAGGTAACCCCTTCCATATAGAGGTAGTGTTTATGAGCCACTGGAGGCATGTTTTACTGCTAATTAAGTGCACTGAGAATAATGAATTACTTAAAGTCATCTTCACTAAAGATTTACTTGTAAAGGGTCAGTTCAAGAAAGAGAAGTAAACAAAACTGGATCCCGCTCTTTGCTATGGGATAGGATTGGGCCTTGCCTACAGCGTGAGAACATTTTTTATACTAAAAATGTTTTGAATCCACTTAGCACAAGTGCTTGCTCCTGTTCTGTTTCCATCTGTATCCTCTCCCCGATCCATTCTTGGCCTTCTGTTGTCTGTTTAGATTGTAAGCTTATTTTGATGGCACTTCTCCAAAAACGCTAAAAGCATTGAATTTCAAAGAGCACCATCAGATACTTGTGCTTATGAAATAGGTAGCACTGCCATGTAGCAATAGTTTTAAAAGTATAAATTCTCTTTGCTCTGTTTATTAGAGGCCTAGTCAAACAAAACCAAAGGACCACTCACTCCCGGTCACACGAAATACATAGACTTGGGAGCATGGTACTTCCATAAACCCTTATGCTCTCAGGGAAGCGAGGTGTTTTCTCCTCATAGAGGTGTCCTGTACATTCTCCACTGAGGACCTAAAGAGGGCTTCTTCCACCTGTGAGCAGATGCCTGTCATTAGGAGATGGTGAGCAGTTCTGTGTGTGCTGTGACCCCACACCTCTGCACTGTGTCCTGTCCCTCAGGGTGACTGAGCAGGTTGGTTGTCGGAGAATTGCCCCCATAGGTTATCGTGGTTTTGGCAGCCTGCTACATTTGCTTTCCATCATGACTTTCAGAGCAGCCAGTGTAAGTTTATCCTGGCAGGATCAATGTTGATTATCATCCACACTCCTTGCAGAGAGCTGAAGGGCTAGAATGATGCTGTGGAAAGTACTGGTTTCCCCTCTGTGTTGTCACTTGCACAGCATCATCTGAAAGAATATTCATAGGACATTTTTCATGCAATAAAGTGAGGAGAAAGAGGTTTTCTCAAGACTGACAGCCATCTGACATATTTCCCCATCCCTGTCCCTGAAAGTGCTTATTTTTGCTGCCCTTTGCTCATGGAAGCAAGCTTGTACTGCCAGGCACCATATTAACTACTGTTTTACTCTTCAGTTTACATACGTTATGATTTTGTTAGTTGAAAGTCCACCCTGGGCTGAGCTGTATCAAAGCTGTTAAAATCTCCATGAATCCTCAGAATCCTGCTAGTTTTGACTAGACACCATTACAGCTGCCAAAAGTTCAAGGAATTGTCAGGGCATTGGAGACTCTGGCTCTAGCTGACCTGAGCAGGACCCACAATTTTCAAACCAACACAGCTGCATTTATAATAGTCACCATTTCCGGAGAGGTTGCAGAACTCAGATAATTACCCTGAAAGAAATAAGACAATATTCTTTGATGAGAAGATTACTTTGAGAATTTGATTGTATAATGAAGCTGTTGCTTTGAAAGGTACTTTCTATTGTTCAAAATCTGAAAATCTCTAGTAAAAAGTGTCACTTGTTTTGACAGTTGACTTAAAAAATTCTCTGTTTATTACATTAACTGCAGCATTTTAACTGTCAAACTGTGAAAGAATGTTCTATAGTTTAAAAAACAGAATAGAGCTCAGGGAAATTTTTGGCAGGCTCTTGTTGCTATTGGGTGGGTTTTTTTTCTTTGGAAACACATACACTGAATGTGAAAATAGCTTTTTGTGAAGTAGCAAACACAGCTCTCTGCTCCTTATAATGCCTGGAGCACAGGTGCAGACCTTGAGTAAGTCCCTGGAAAAAATATTGTAGAATTAACACAGCTCTTCTTTACAAGAGTTTCAAACCATCAGTATGAAAATGCATCCTGAAAACGCTTTCTAGTTATTTTTATTTGGTGTTCAGATTTAGCTAACTTGGTAGTAAACCCTAATTAAATAGGATGCTATAATACAAAGCTAAGCACAATAATAACAGCAGTCTTTAAAGGGAGAATGGTATTAATCAGACAAAAGCATTCAACTTGGATGATGTTATGGATTATGTTCTTTTTTAATACACTAGGGTACAGTAAGTTAGCAGTATGACTAAAAAAAAAAAATCTGTGTTACATATTCTTGGTGACTTCACTCAGCAATTTTTTTTTCTAGTACGAAGAGTGCTTGATTCAACATGTGAATCAAATTTTAGAGTCACTTGCGTACATAAGCTTGACAGGATGCTAGAGAGAGGAAGCAAATTTAAACATGGTAAAGATCTCAAAAATATATATTATAAAATGTTAAAAATAAAATATAAAATTGTATATATTAAAGTATACATTTAATTATTGCTAAGAATCTACAGCTTCTTGAAGGTTTTGTAAAGATTAAGTAAGATATATTTATTCTATTGTTCTTAAAAAAATTTATTTAGAAATTCTACCCAGCTACTAGTAGTAAGAACCACACAGGATTTCTCAATAAAGACTGTATTAAGTTCCATAGTCCTTGGTGGAGTTTCCTGCCAATGACATTTAATAAACCAAGTGTTATTTCTGGAACAGGAAATACAGATTATCTTTCCACATATCAGTTCACTGACGCTTATGGGTATTATATGTGGTAAATAGTACATATGGAGTGAATCAAGGAGCACTGATTCACATACAAAGATTATGTAATTAGCTTCTGTGCTAGAGTAAGCGAACATGCATTCACTTTCACACTCAGACGCAAGTAGTGGGTAAAATCGTTCATGTCTCCTATATATTCTTTATCATACTTGAAGACAAAATTTGTACTCTGGAAATATATGCTTATTTGATGTATAATCATAATGTTATGGTGTCTCTGATCTTCTCCCTTGTTCTTATTATCTGAGAATTTTCTGGTTAGCTGTTCATCAGTGTTATCACGGTTTATCATTGGCAAAGTACTATGTTATTGTCAAGATCTTAGTCACGGAGAAGCTCAATGTCTCTGACCTTGATAAATTCTCCAAACACTGAACAGCTTTTATTGATCACTTAATATCACCTGAGTTCTCCTGTCTGTTAATGTGTAGCCTTGTTCTCTACCTATTCTATTTATTATCCTGTCTATAACCAGCTATTGCTGTTAGAATGTGTCCCCTGCAGAAACTAGGTCTTTACACAGCAGGATCCTACAAATCAACATCAGTGGGTCACCACATACGTTTTACAGAAGCAGTGATGCTTAATATCTCTCCATGTGACACCTGCAGGAGCAGAAGTAAAGACTGGGTACATCCACTATAGATTGTCAGTCCTCCCAATGTGCTAATGCAGGAGGCAAATGAACATACTGAAAGAAGAGTGTACTCTTTTGTCTTGATACAGATCTGAGATAGTAAAAAAAATCATCCTTTTATGTTTTAATTTCATGTAGAAATTTGTTAACATGTTATGCTATGCTTTCTGTTTTCCAAGACATGCTGGTTTTGCAAGCCTGCAATAAAATTAAAGTTGTTACTTCCTATGGGAAGTATTATTTGCTAAAATCCTTACCTTGTGTTTCTTAAATCTCCAGTGATAGGTAGCTAGTACTGGCCTTGCTTTATTCCGTACTAAAGTAAGCTGCTACTGCCCCACTTAAATCACAAGGAGTGGCAGCCCTATAATTTCAAGTCAGATTCAGAAATAGTAAAGAGTATTTTGAGTCACTAGAGGGCATAGCAGTACTAAACCAATTTCTGTTTCTCCCGTATCAGTTTACTACATTCTGTATGAGAAAAGAATAATTTCATCCAAAACGTCTTTTGTCTAAATTGGTCTTTAATCTGGGTAATAATAAATCCGTGTCATTAGTAAGTGAAGAACAGATGAAAAATACAGCTTGCTTAGCAAAGATGTCAGTTGTCCTTATGTTTTCTATGACTTCTTCGTATTTCTTTCATCCAAAAAAAGTCTTCATCAAAATTCTTCTGCAAAAAGATGCAATATAACTCCAGAGCGACACAATTGATGGGTGCTCCCTCTGCCTCACACATGGTTTAGACTGACTGTTGAAACAAGAGGTGATCAGGCAGAAAACATGTAGAGTGCTATATTTCTTTATATGACTTTCCTGATTGTCTAGATGCTAGAATCTCCTGTAATACTGACATTTTTGGAGGAAAATGTATATCAGGAAGGTTCATTGTGACATTTCTTTTAGGGCTGTCCAGAGATTCAGCTGTGTTGTTGATGCTTTAGACACCACACATTGCAGACAGTGGGATTTGGAACTGCACAGTAGCCTGTTCTTAATACAAGCATGTAAACTTTCTTCTTTGAAACTCCTGCCCCTGGACTGGACTTCCCGTATCCCATTTCCTCACATCTTAAATTTATCCTCTCTCCCTTCTTATGGACTAGGTTGCTCTTTTCTTCTGTTCTTTGATTTAATTACTTATATTCTGCTTTTCACAAATCACATTATTTGAAAGGACTTAGCCCTATAAAGGCAACTTAAGATAATGCTTTAAAGGATTTTTTCTGTGTGCGTATACCTAACTCCAGTGCACTGTCTGAAATTATATCACAGGATAATTTGTCCTTTTAGAAAATAAATTTTTATTAGACACTTTAACTGAAGAGAGTCTTGCGAATGGGAATAAGATTAGGAGTTACTCACAAGCTCCTGCAACTCCTCGTAGGTACTATTTATTAGATCCTGCAAAGCATCTCTAACACATTACAGTCCTCAGAGTATTTGTGTCCCTTTTTAGCAATCAGAAAATTTTCCAGGGTGTAGAATAAACATGCAATTATTTCAGACACAGTGGCAGCCTCATTCCTTGTTGTGCTATAGGAGGATTATTTCTTCAACTCATGCTTTTTATTCATGTCAGCTTCTTGTATTTTTCAGTGAGAGAAGTTGAAACTACTGAGTGGTTCTTATTTACCTTTCTGGCTAAACCACAGCACTCAGCATTAACTACAGCAGTCATTTGCTGTCCTCCAGGATGCACTGGTGCTGCCTCTTCCAATTTGTTCAGCAGAAGTTCATGCACTCCTTTACAAACCACTACTACTATCTGTTTGCTACAACTAATTAGTACCACCCGTGAAAAATAGTGCAGGTCACACACTCAGGAGTCCTTTTGGAAGAAACAAATCTTTTTGTACCATTTATGATTTATCTGACCATTTTACATATAGAACACTTACTTTCATCAGGAAAGCTGCCTGGTCAGGATCTCTCTAAGGAGGCTGCCATGGCAGGTCCTTGGTGTCATTCAGGTGGTTTCATAGCGCTTCCACCCTTTGTGTGTTTCATTCCTCCATCCAGAACCATCGTTCAGTCCCTGTTTAGTGAGACTACTTCAATAGAGAGTACAACAGCACTTTGTGTTGTTTTTTACTTCTCTGATGCTTTTATTTTGGACATTTATTGCATTCTGCTGTCCTTTTTATCTTCTCTCTGTAGGCCTGGCCAGAGAACTGTAGATGACTTGGAAATTATATATGAAGAACTTCTTCACATTAAGGCCTTATCTCATCTTTCTACCACAGTAAGTATTTTTTAAAATATAACTCATCACCAAAAGCAAGATTGAATTTTGACTTCTGGTACTTTACTAGAATTGGAGTGCCTATAGCCCTTTCTATTTATACTTTCTATGCAAAGAAGTTATTCCCATTTGTGTGGACCATCCAAGCACTATGCAGATGTAGGTTGTCTTTTAGATATTAGATATAATTTTCTTCATGCTTTTCTGCACATCCCCTACCTCAGTCAGTTGGCACAGGTGCTTCTGTCTGGGTCCATATCTGACTTTAAATTAAGATGCATGCAATCTGACCTGACACCCGGGACTGTGGCCCTAAAGAATTTTGCAGAATAGATGTCTGATTTCTGAACTATAAGAAATCTTGGCTTGAACCAGGAGAAGGTTTTACACAGTGCAGAAAGGTGTACTGGGCATTGCTGGCTGGTTGGAGCTTCATCCTAGAGTGAAGGAAAACTCATCAGACACCTTCTCTCTGAGTGGGCAAGAACAGTGCAGAAAACCAAGAATAAATGAAATGGAGAAAATGCCTGGAGGAGAGAATGCAACTGTTTAAAGTCCCACCATCATTTACACACTGTGTAGGCTATTGAAACAAGCTTTACGTGGTAGCAGGAAGATGTGGATGCTTTCAGAAAAAGGAAGCCAGTCAGAAAGTAATTTATGTTTGACAGTAGCTTCTTTGGAAGCTCTTGATCTTTTCAACACCTCTCAACTAACTTGACCAGATGCAGCTAATTATAAAGCTGCATTATGAAAAGTGAGTACTCTGTGCAAACACATAACAACTAAGCAATGTTTTTAAAAAAACATTGAGTTGGTAATGGAACTAGGAGGGAACAGCCAGCTAAAATCATTAAAGCATCTCTGGGATGTAGGAAAAAACATACTTACAGAAAGACTTCTGTAAGATCCAGACATGACCCTTTTCAAATCAAACAAAAGAAACTATGCAGGATAGATACTGAGAGGGAGCGCAGAACACACTTGATACTATATACATAACCCAGAACAAAAAAATCTGAACCAGAAAGTATTTCCAGCTCAGAAGAAATTCAGACTTGAGGACAAAATGATACAAACAGCAAGAAATACTTGGCATTTTGAAGAAGTGCGGTGGATTCCATGTTTTTAGTAATGATTTGGAAATGCCAGTGTATTACGTGCAGCATGAATTAAAGCAGAGGACAGGAACTAGAGAGCATCGATCCTATGAACCAGAAGATTAATGGTCAATCGACTTGAAAGCAAAGGCATAATTACTAAAGTAATAAGTTTGCTAGATATGCCATGAGCAGCAGGAAGTAAAATGGAAAAAACTCAAGTAGCATGGTGGTGAATTAGCCCTACTAGGGAAGCCTGTGAAGTTAACATCTGAATGAAAAACAATTATATAATAGAGTGTTAAAAACAAATCAAATTCTTGGCTTCATTGAGAAGATTCATTCACTTCAGAGGCAAGTGACTGGAACAACTGAGAAGATACCTGAGGACGTACATGGGTAAGAATGGTTTCTACAATGTGCAGAACAGTGCTAATGGGGTTATATTTCCTGTCCTTGTGAAAGTGTCATTGCCTTCAGGCAGAGCTTATTAAACAGTTCGGTGAGCTAATTGTTACAGAAATCACGGGCCTGTGGGTGCTTTCAGTGGTCACTGCTTCTTCTCCAGACTGGAATCAGGGAGCACTTTGCCCTGGCTGTCAGGAAAGAGTTCTGGGAGGGTGGCTGGTGTAATATGTTTATGCTTGGTACCTGAGCAGAGGTTTGGTGGGTACCTTTAGGACATCAGAGTCTAAATTTGTCCACCTATTTTAGGACATGCAGCCACCAGATTCTCATCTAGATTGTGTCCAGAATTTGAGAGTTCCTCTTCAAGTTTTAATTCATGGCCTAAAAATCTTTTCAATTTAAACAATTGGGAGAATGGTCTGAAAATGCTGCTAATAAATAAATGTTGGAGCCAGCATTTGATCTGTATTTGGCACAGTTCGGTTACATGATAATACCTCTGAAACATGGATTGTCACCAGCTGACATTCTCTGAGAACAATAATCCCACTGCTTGGAAGTTGGCCTCCAGGTCCTTGAAGACTTGCAGTTATATGAAGAGAGACCTAAAGCTCAGGGTAAAATGAAAAACTCAGGGTAACGTGAGGTTCCCAGTGCTGCTACTGTTTTGTGAGAGTAGCACCAACAGTATTCACAGTGAGAGAAAGAGGTTTTAAACAGTGTCTCACTAGAGGCAACTGCCCAGTCAGGTGTAAGAGCTAATCACATCAGAGCAATACAGACCCAGTGGGGAGCAGGCTGACACCAAGGGCAGTGTCACATGCTTCAGTTCTGGAAGAGGTAGGGTGCTGGACGTCTTGCCTGGGAAGCTGTCAGGCGTAAAGGGGCCTCAGCAGGTCCAGATGGCTGTGCCTCAACAGCTCGACACAGCAGAAGTGGCCAGGCTTACGTCAGTAAGGGGAAGGGTACTGATTTCTCTGGGAAGAGCAGGAGTCGGACAGAGCGCCATGGAGTACTTGGCAATTGGTAGCTATCTTCTGTAATAGATTAGCTATTACCATTTGAAATTTTCCCTCATGTTGTTAATGGTGGTTTCACATATGTGTGTGTATGAAGAAAGATGTGGAGACTTGTATCATAAAGATGCCCTTGTCTGGTCCATTTGGAGCCTGCAAAGCCAATCAGTAGGAAATAAGACATCAAGTGAAGCAGAGCATTGTCTGGCTGTGTGAATCTGAATGACTGCTGAATGATACAGAGGGAAGGAAAGCAGCGACTGGGGTATATTATGTGACTTTCTCTCACTAGGAAGAATAATACATATGAAAACTATAATTTTTCTCTCTTTATTTTAAGGTAAAGCGAGAATTAGCAGGTGTCCTCATTTTCGAGTCACATCCCAAAGCAGGAACGGTCTGTAAGTAAATGGAATCCTGTCAGATCTTCTTTCTAATCTTTAAATTCTTTAATTTAAGTTCTTAATGTTTAAATGACAAGAGCAAAACTAGGATGCACTCTTCAAATTGACTAGCACTCAGTGTTTAAAACCTGAGGTAATAGGTGTTGGCTTAGTCTGTTGCTGATTACAGGGACAGTATCAAAATTAATTCTATATTCTTGGTTGGATGTATGTATCACTTACAAATTGGTTGTATTTTATCTAGAATTTTGGGTTGGACCAATCTCTATTTAAAATGAATTTTAATATTATCCTTGTATTAAGAAAGAAAATGTAGCTGTACAACATAAAGGTTTTAAAATGTTAGATTACTCAGACTTGTTTATACTGATAAGTTTTAGCAAATTAATGTCAAAGTCACAGCTACTAGAGAATTGGGATAGAATATGGTACTACTGGTAGGATCCAAACCTATGTGCTGATTAGTAATTGATAACCTGATATGTATCGATAAAGTAGTTGTTGCAATTGGCATGGAAAGTAAAAGCAATTTTCACATCAGTGTAATAAAATAACTTTTGTTATTTTGTGGTGTGGTGGCTTTTTTTCTAAAATCTGAAAGCATTTGCTTTAAAATGATAGCATGTCCTTTTTTAAGGTAGACGTTAATATAGCTGCAGTAGAGTTACCTTGAATTTTATTGGGTGCAGAATCTGGCCCATTTATATTTTGAATAACTGTATTCTCACCATAAAATCTTTTCTCTCTCTTGCAGTATTTAATCAGGGAGAAGAAGGTACTTCTTGGTACATTATCCTAAAGGGATCAGTAAACGTAGTCATTTATGGCAAGGTATTTCTTCAGAAGCCTTTTTATATTATTCTTATTATTAAAATTGTAAAAGTAAACTTTGAAGGAATACAGTTTAATTTAGAGCAAAATTGCTTTGTCTGAGGAAACGAATGTAATTGTATTAAGAAATGATCCAGTGGTTTCTCTGATTATACTTCCAGTTGATGGCTATATAATTTCAAGATATATTACACACTTTCTGAATATAATTCAGCAGAGTTACATCAATATCTTTAGGACAAGGTAATTTTCTGGAATTTGGTGAATTGCCAGACTTCTGTCTCATGGGTGTTTTTGCCTTGTCCCTTTACCACCATATGCTCTTGCATTTGTATGACTAACTTTTCTCACGTGTGTCAGGCACGTCTGACAGAAGTACTGCTTTGACACTAGTGGTTCTTAGGTTGGATGAACCTCTCCCAAATTTATGCCAGTTCTTCATTTTAGTTAAGCTATAGCCTGAAAAGCATTTCTATTAAATTTCCTATTTAAGTAAGAGATTTTTCAAGGCAAAAAATAGGACTTTGGTACACAGCAATCCCTTGAGTCTTTAAAAATCGCTACTTCCCTATTGATTTCTCATCCTTTGAATGAGAATTCTCCATTCTAAACACCAAGCATTTCACCAAAATCTAGCATAGAGGCCCTGATGCCAAGTCCTAAGTAACCTGTATTTAGCTACAGTTTTACATCACTGGTGGGCCAGATCCTCTGTTACTATAAATTGGAGTAAATGGAGTACTGCTGATTTACTCCAGCTGAGGATGTGGTGTTCTATGTTATTTCTGCTAACTTCATCTTATTTTTTAGGGCCTCTATAAATAAAAAACAAACAACTCAACAACTTTCTGTCTTCAGCAGAGCTAGAAGAGTCCTTCAAGCTGAATGTAATTTCAGAGAACAAGCCAATTCTTTTCTATTCTTGCCTTTCTTTAGTAATAGTAATAACCAGCTATCAAGTATTGTTTCCTAGTCATTATTTTGGCTGTTGATTTCCTGCCAAATAGATTTGTTTTGGTACTTGATTGTGAAGTCCGGTGTTTGTACAAGGACTTTCAATAGAATCCAGAGTAATGATGGGTTTCTGAATGTAAATGTTTTGCTCTGTGCAGGGTGTGGTATGTACTCTACACGAAGGAGATGATTTTGGCAAGTTAGCACTTGTGAATGATGCTCCCAGAGCAGCATCCATTGTTCTGCGTGAAGACAACTGCCACTTCTTGAGAGTAGACAAGGAGGACTTCAACAGGATCCTTAGGGTAAGAGTGGGCAGGGCAAACCTGACAGCTCAATATCAGAACTTGCAATTTTTTCTAGAGTCTGTCTTATTTCTGTGGATATATTGATATTGATAACCTTGTTTGAAGTGTCCCTCGTTAACAATCTACAGAAGATCAAGTAAAGAATGTGTTATATAACGTTTCCCCTTGTTCTGTTCCTAGCTCAGCCATAAATATGGGACCAAATGGAATCTTTTGTCTCTCACATTTCTGTGGTCTAGAATTTGCCAGATGCTTATTTTTTCCTTATGTTGTCCAGGATTTGTGGGGGATCTCCCATCCAAATATTGAATAAAACAAGATCACCCATTCTCCCAGATAGGTCAGTGTCAGGTACCTTAAACTCAATAGATTCAACTGGCAAATTAAATAAGCTACAGGTAATTATGCAGATGTCTTTATCAGAAAGAATAGATGTAGAAAGATACTCCCAGACTAATTTTACATTTATTCATGTTAGGGCAAATGTGTTCCGAAGTCCAGTTGTAATTCTGTAAATACAGGCTGTTTTGCAATCATTCATAATATAGGAAGTCAAAACCAGTATCATCCTGTATTTGAATGTATACATGCCCAGTATTGCAGCAATAAAACCAGTCCAGACAGAGTACTTTGCTAGAAAAGTGGCATAGGATTGTGTTTACTGTACAAAGGGAACAAGGATTCCATTAGCAGTAAGGTTGGGTTGGTCATGGAGACACCCAACTGATTTAGCTTTGGGCAATACTTCAAAGAAGATAAAGGTCCATGGTCTCACTGATTTTCATTTATGTTTTTTGAGTACATTATGTTAAATTCTTATTTTTTTCTTTTTTACTATGATCTGGTAGTAGAAAATGAAAAGTTTACTGGAAGTTTACTGAGCTAAGACCATTTTTAAGTGCTATTTTCTTTTTTTAAAAAAAGCAAAAAGTCATAGATAATAATGATCCTATATAAGTGGGGATAGAGATTACATATGGAAAGTTTGGGGGAGGGCCTCTTTTTTTTTTTTTTGGCAAACTTTTTTTCCTTTGCCATAGTCAAAGTTTTTTCACGTTGTTCTTGCTCTAGTACCTCTCACAACTCTCTGCCCCTTCCCCCAGTGCCCATGCTTCCCTCTTGATTCTGCCTGTGAAAAGCAGAATAAAGACAGATAAACACAGTGGAAAAGAACCAACCCCAGAGTCTTTGGTGTTTGAAAGTCATGCACTTTTCCAGAGTAACTAATCAGCCAAATTGGTGCAATTACTTTATTAAAAGTAACTTGTCTTGCAGGATGTGGAAGCAAATACAGTAAGACTCAAAGAACACGACCAAGATGTCTTGGTGTTGGAGAAGATCCCAGCAGGAAACAGAGTTTCTAATCAAGGAAATTCACAGCCTCAGCACAAGTATGTTCTCATTCAATAGTGCAAATGTCAGACAATGATTAACCTTTTCATATGGTATTGTTATCCAAACAATAGCATATTCCCCCTTTCTATGGAAGAATGCAGTGTATATAAAGTTTTCTTTTTTTAATCATCAGCTGATCACATGCCCCATACTGGATATTATATCCATTTTCAGCAGCACACCAATTCTATGTCTTTACACAGTAATTCTCTAAAGATCTCACTGTAAATACTTATCTTATGTAATAGTTTTTAAATAGACTGCACATGGAGAATGCTGCAACCCTGATAAGTTGAGCTACTGTCTAAAAGATGTGAGACAAATACATTGTTTTATTGTTAAGTACAGATATTTTCATTTTAGATTTTGAGCTCTGGATTCTAATAAGAGTTTGCTAGGTATGATTTATATACAAAAAAAAATGTCACGCAATGACAGTCACACAGCTTATCTTACAGAATGGGTTTGCACTGTAATAACAATATTCATTATATTTTCTTTACTTTCTTACTGAGAGGGAAGAAGCACAATTCTGTTTGGATACTACTGTGATAAGAGTAGAGAGTGAGGCTATTATCATTCCAAATGTTGGTAAAACCCCTAAAGGCTTTGTAAATGTGTGATTTGTAAACGGATGCACAATTTTCTTCAGAAACACTCGATCAACTCCAACAAAATAAGCATCAAGAAGTCTTGAATCCTTTACCCTGGACTTTACTTTTTCTCAAAGAAAGAGCTAATTTAGTGTGAGATGCTCTGGGTACAATCTGGTCTGGGATTTCATATACCTATTTTATCTGCATAACTGAATAGAAAGATTTGTAAAGATCTTTGAAGGGTTGAATAAACCATTCCTTGGATTTTATATACACATTTCACATATTTCAAAAACTGCTGTTTCATCTTTCACTTGATCTCTTAGAAAAGCTAACTGTGCTACCAGGAAAACATGTAGTCTTTCAGCAAATTTTCCTTTGTCTAAATGAGGGGAACTTGACTGCATCTAGTGGATTTGCATCAGCAGCTGCAATGCATCGAAACTTGGTCATGGATATAAATCTGTTTTCTTGTGTCTGTTATATTTTCCATGCTTCAAAAGTGAAAGCTTGATTTAAACATATTCCAAACACTGCCTTCTTTGCAAAGTCTTCGCTTCAGCATTATTATTTAACATTTTCTTGTTCAGAATTTGAGAAAAGTAGCTAGAGACATTTATGGTCCCTGCTTAGACTGTATTTTAGAGCTTACATTCCAGGAATATTTTCAGGTAAAGCTCAGAATTTCATTTCTGTAAATATTTTAAGCATTTGGTCAGCTTTTGAGTACTATAAATGTGCCAGCAAGAGAGCTTCTGCTGATAATAATGACAAATAGACACAAGCTACACAAAAAAGGAAGCTACCTTGAAAGTTAACTGTCTGCTTTTCAGCAGCCAGATTACTTTGTTAATAGTGTGTTGGCAGTGTCTTTTTGTTTAAAATCCTTCAAAGTGAGTTCATTTGTTTTGAAGATGACATTTCTTTTGTTTCTTTTGTTAGTAAATAGAATAATTGGCTACATTTATGCTTGACACTCCAAATCAAAGTTACTGATGTATTCTGATTTCTAGAATGTGTTACTGGAATGTGTTAGTTGAGTGTTAAGAACTTCTGAAAATCATTGGGCCCAAAAGAGAAGCTTGACAGAGACCTCTTCTTAAAGGCTTGCTGCTTTGCCCTTAATTGAGTAGTTTACATCTCTGATATCTCTTCAGATGAGCTGCCCTTTGGGCTTTGCTCCTAAGCAGGTACGTAGCACTTACACCAGAGAAATGTTCTGCATCCCAGAGTTGTTCCCTGAGGTACCCAGTCAAGCAACAAATTAAATTTGTCCATTTTAGTCTTGGGGAAAACTTCACTTTGGGAGCAGATCCTCTCAGTTGCAGTTTGGATCCTACTGCCTCCTCCACTGAGGAGGCACAGCTCCTGCACAGCTCCCCGAGCCATGCTTTCAAACAGTGACAGTTTCGCTTCGAAGGACTAGCTCTGAAGTTCTCACTCCCAAGATCTAACTCTTTATGGGTGATCACTCTCATGCAGGATGAATTCAGCAGCCCTGCAAGTCACTTCACTGTTCATTTTCACTTTCATATTCAGAGTACAGCATCCTGTGATTTCTCTGCTTCACTCACTTAGATACTTGGTTAGTATCTCTGCGAGAATGTGCACTGGCTTAACAAGTGTTTGTGTTCTTGGGACATCAATACAGTTCTTCCAAAGAGGTTGGCAGGTAAAAGAACTGTGACGGTCAGCGCTCAAAGTGAGGAGGAGCTCCCAGGAGCTCAGCTCCACCACTTATTTCTCAGCAGGAGCAGAGTATCTTCACTTCTCGGGGTTTTTTCTTTCTTTCTTTCTTTTTTTTTTTTTTTTTAAGTTTCATACTTTATCAGTTGGATTCCAAAAAAAAAAGAAAAAAAGATGCAAAGATTGAAAGAATGGAGGGAAAGATAAAAAAAATCCTATCTGCAAGGAAAGGAAAAAAAAAAAAAGATGACAGGACAAGTTTAGCAATATCCTATGATATTTGCATGGTATTTCAAATCTTGGCAGTGTTTTTGCATGAAACAGAAAAAACTGACTATTGCACTAGTTCTCTCACCTCTCTAAATTTACTCCAGGAAATGGTACAATACTAACTTTATCCACTTGAAAAAACTTCAGCTATCTAAGGCATTGCACAAATTTGAAGATACAGTGTGTTGTTTCATTATTTGCCCCCATCTTCTCAGACCAACCCCTGCCAGTGATGCTGAAGGAAATTGTTTCCTTGCTGTGACACTGATACGTACCAGTTCTCATTTCATGCTCATAGTAAGTCTGTTAAGACCCTCTAATGACTGTGAATTGCTGTGATTACCGAAATATTTATTCTCAGTGGAGGAGCATTTCAGATTGCCCTTCCAGAGGTTTGCACCAGTGCATCTCTGCTGATTGCAGTGTAACTGTGGTGGTGTTATACTGGCGCACTTGTGCGGGGAGGGGGCCATCTGCCATCTCACACTCCATGGGTAGGGTGGAGAGTGTTATTGCTCCCATTTTACAGGGGGGAAACCAAAAAAGAACGTGAGTGGTTTTGTCCTAAACCACACAGAGATTCTGGGCAGAGCACGTATTTGTTACTCTGGCACTCATCAGTCCTGGTCTTCTCACTGGTACACAACTGTTTCTTGATTAACTGTTTTGTCTGTGAGACACTAACTGTGTCTTTCCTTCCCTCAGGTATATTGTGATGTCAGGAACCCCAGAGAAAATTTTAGAGCACTTTCTAGAAACTATGCGCCTTGAAGCAACTTTAAATGAAGCAACAGGTATGTACATGACAAAAGCTGTGTTGTTATTACTTCCTGAGATGGTCTTGCGGGTGGAACACTGCAATGTGACGCTTTGAAAAGCAGCTAGTGGTAGTTTTCCCAGAATAAAAAATACTACACTACTCTGAAACAACCCCAAGAAAACCTAGGAAACCCAGAATTAAAGATAACAGTTCACTCCTTGCCCTCTATTGGATTTGCACTTCTGGTTCAGAGTAGAAGAGCAAAATCTTGAGATTTTGTGGCAGTCATTACCTTAATTAGGCACAACTATAAGGCCAGGACAGAGCATGCATTACCACCTGGTGATATGGTACTCATACTTCTTGTTCTGGGTGTTGCTTAATACTGTGAACTAAGCTTGATACCTCCAGCCATTATGCTAGTATAAGTATTCACAAATTTTTATATCCATATCACATTTAAAGAATCAAAGTTTAGATTACTTGTTTGTGATACTTGCACATGTGTAGGGAAAGAAGAATTGTTACTCAAAAAAGAAGAACTTAACACGCCGTGGGTCAAGTCCCAAGAATGAAGTTTGCTGTAGCTGCACTTAATAGGCTGCTTTTCATTAGTGTAAAGAGAACAGAACATTTACACGTAGGGGTATAGATATTTTCTGACACTATTTTTAAGTATTTTAATTTTTAAAGAGAGGCACAAAAAATTCCTCCTGATTATGACAAAGTAATGCAGAGGCTTTTATGTTAAGCTACATAATATCCCTTTAGCAAGTTCTTCATACATTACAGATGTCTTAGAAGTATATATTCAAAGGTGTTCTTAAATCCAGTTAATCTGTTACTGACCTCATAGTTTTGGAGAAACCTGTATAGTGGTTCATAAATGGTAGAAGATTACAGAAATCCTTTTAGAGTGTGTGTTTTAACCACTTTTAAGAATAAAAATGGTCGTTTTCGTAGATACCTGTTTATTAGGATTGCAAGCAGAATGTTGTTCTTTAAGTCTGCAAGGATATAATCACAAGATTACTATTCATATTATGCATGTATTATACATTTTTCTAAAACAAATTATTTTTTTTATCTTTTAAAAATTTTCCCCAAAACATAATGACAAGATTATACCTATATCCTAATGGGATACAAAATATAACAATTCACAAAGCTGTTTTTAGGATAGAGAAGCTCAGAGTGCTGGAAAATTGAATTTTTAGTTTATTTATTTAATTTAAGAACAGTTAAAATCCACTTTGCTCTGGATATTATGTGAAGAAAAAGTTCCACCCTTCCAGAGGTTTTATCAACCAAGTGATATTTTCATATATGAATTACAGTGGAAGCAATGATGTAATTTTACATTACACAGTTATCTCACCATATTTTATCTGATATCCCTTACTTAGGGCGTTTTAAAATGTTTCTCTTATCTCAAAAGTTGCACCATAGAAATGATGTGCCAGGATACCATGTTTATTGTTTCTCAGTGATTTTATATAAGACTTGCATAGTTTAAAAGTAAAGTTTATTCTCACTGCCAAACTTATTCTGCCCTCTGTAGCCAGACTTGATAAATCCTTTTTTGACACAAATACAAAGAGAAAGCAAACTGAGATTTACACCACTACCACAGATCATTTTAACAGAGAAAATAGCTTGCTATTTTTTTGCCAGAGAAAATGTCAGTCATATTGTTTATATACATTTTAATGTAAAAGTAGCAGCTGTGATATTTTTGAATCAAAATAAAACCAGAAATTTGACTACCCATTTACCTCTTTTAAGCCTTCTGCGTATTGTGAGAAAATCAGCAAAGAATTAAATCATTTACCTTCTCCTGTGTTAATAAATCTATACAGTCCTGGGTATACTAACAGTGCTCTCTGGTATTGTAGTTCCTTAAAGCCAAATGCAGCAGCAGTTCTTAGGTACTCAAGTGTGGCAGGCCTGATTCTTCTTACTCTAAAATCACTTGTAGAGAATTATATCCAAATATTTCACTTTAGCACAGATGGTGGTTTTTTTGCTGTGCCAAATTTCCCTTTGACACAGGCAAATGCCTGTTAACATAAAATTCATGCAGACAAGAGTAAAAGCTTAATATTTCAGCTCATATTTGTTCATTCCCCGTTTTCATACTTAATGCCTGAAAACAAAATGCAAAAAGACCCCTTTATTATCTGCAGAGGGCTAATAAGATATTTTAGCTGGAAGAAAGCTCATCCTTGTGATCCCCATGCTGTTTACAGGGGCTTAATTGACTGTTCCTTTTCTTCTCTTCGCAGATTCTGTTTTAAATGATTTTATTATGATGCACTGTGTTTTTATGCCAAATAGTCAGCTCTGCCCAGCCTTGATGGCACAATATCCTTCTGTAAGGGAAAAGTTACATCCCTTTAACAGCTATCCCTATCTGTGATGAGACTGAAGCTTCTCTCTCTCAAGAAATACCTCACGTTTCATGGAAGCTGTGCCTTGTAGGTAGGTTTTCAGCCTAACAGCTGAGAGGTTCTAACAGGTAGGTTCTCTGTCTAACAGCTGTCCGTTGCTCAACAACTCTGCAGTGGATAGAGTATACCCGTGATGAGATAGAGTCCCCGAGCAAGAAAACTCTGTCTTTTCTGTGTTTATTAGTATTTCAAGGGTAAGAAATGTACTGTCCCTCCACCAGATAAGTGAATATGTAAAAGTTTGGATTACCCTGCCTGTATTCTGTCTTTCTTGTTTTTTGCTGAACTGCAGCAGCTAGATCTTAACTAAGATCATTGTTTTGGTGATTTCAGTGCTTGTCTTTATAGATTACAAGCTGCAAACTGCCTCGAGCAAAAGGGTGCCTAAACTAGTAGAATAGTAGTAGAAAGTAAGTAGTAAGTAGTCCCTAGGTGCTATCATAATAGTTATGAATAAAAATAATAATCTATAATAATAGTTGATAGCAAATGTTAACAAACTGCAAGAAACTTCAATTGCAAGTGAATACCTAGGAGATGAAAGCTTAGAGTGGACAGCCTCGAGACTGGAGGTGATTCTCCTGCTGTCTGCAGAAGGAGTCTGTGGAATGTCCATCAGTCAGTTACTGGCAGGTCATTTAGTTTGGGGAGCTGTTGGGTACTGAGAGTTTTCCTTGTGCACAGTGACTTGAAGCTATCAAGTGACTGGGAGCATTAAATAAACATATAATGTTTTCTGTTTTATAGAATTCTGACAGGGGTATAATAACTTCAATTCCCTATTTATTTTTTAGAATCAGATTGGTGTGAAAGTGTGAAGCTCAGTGGGGCGAGTGACATCTGGGAAAGCTAACACCCTGAAACCACAAAATAGAGCATCGTGTCCTTGTCTGGCAAGCTTGCAATTCCATTTGTGTTACTCCTAGCAAGGACAGTAATTGTTTTGAAAACCTTTGCACCCATAAAACTGGTCTGCAGAAAATTGTTTGTACACCTGAAACAAACACATTTTCCAAAACCACATAGTTTTGGATATCAAAAGTATTATGAAATGCTGTTGCTGACAGCTTTGAGAGGGGAAGAAAAGGACATCACTTTTAATGTTTGTTTTGGGTGTTTTTTTCCTGATTTATCTTGCTCATAATATCAAATCAGTCCGTCTGAGACTCAGGCTTGTCTATCCTCAGTTACAATACTATACCTCTCATATCCAGTAACTGGGAAAATCAGACGCATAAGCAAAATGTTCCTCATTATTTATAGGGGAAAAACTTTTCTGAAGATCAAAGTTATAATGTCACTTACGGGTATGTATTCACTTATGATGAAATCTGTTCTGGAGAGGAGCCTAAGACCATGATCTTCAGTGGGTCATGGTAGGCATCTTTTCAGAGAGGAGGAGGAGGGCTGCAAGTAACTGGTATCCTGGTATCCCACTGCTTTAGTCGCAGCTTTTCCTAAAGCTGAATTATTGTTTATTTGGTCCATTCTGAATATGGAAAATCAAACTGTGCTCTGTTGATTGTGCCATTGAAATTTATTGTTAGAGTTGGAAGGTTGCTAACAAAGCTCATCTTTTTTGAGCAAAATCACTCTGCAAAATGTTTGCCAGTTCTGTGAGACTAAGGAGAGATTAGTTATGCTCAGTGAGGAAACTAAAACAGAAAAAAGGTGGTACAGTCAGAGACACTGGTTTTGCTCCAGCCCCCAGATTTTAAATCAATACAAGTCCATTTTCCTCCACCCACTTAGGATAATATTTTTGCTAGCAGCATGTGAGTATGAGTAGAGTTAGACCACTGTAGTGCTTTCAGGCATAGTCCAGGGTATAAATTATTTGGGTTTTCACTTTTACAGTGGCATTTTGTCATCTCGAAATTCTTTAATCCTGAAAGGAACGGACAAGTGTGCCATTCTGGCTTACTAACGCTATTCTAGCTGCAGATTCACTGCTAATATAGTGTTGTCCCTTGGCACACCACTCTTTACTAGTCATTAAAGTATATGGATCCTACAGTACTAAAAAAAAAAAAAAATCACATACTTCTTTTTTATCGGGGAGCAAAGGACATGCTCCCCTGTCCTGGATCAGGATAGCAGCCCTGTGTATTGGACCAAGGGCCCTGCTTCCCTCTCTTCTTCACAGAGATGGAAACGGACAGATTCTCAGAGCTACAACTTGTCTGAGACAGGCAGGACAAAGCCCAAAAGAAGACTTGAAACAGAGTAGCACCTCCAAAAGTGCACTTGGGGTAGTGCAAATATGTGAGCGTGTGTGCAGGTGTGCATCTTTAAAGAACCACTTTTATATTTATGAAGTATAAACTCCTCTTTTGATCTCTGTAGATGATAGCTCAATAGCATGTTTCTGTGTGAATGTTTTGTGAACCTCCTTTGCCATCATGCCAGAAAAATAATTTTCTACAGTGTTCTACTGTAGTAATGGGTCCTGATTTTGCCCAGCTCCTGATATGGTAAGTGTTCCCACACAGGGAAAACAGACTTCAGAATTGCTTCCATTTCCTAGCATATGCTCGACATAATTAGAAACATATATATTGAACTCTAACTATGTTGATAAATATTTTGCAATTATCTGACACTTGTTGCAGGCATACATGCTATTTTACTTCTGATTGCTGTCTGCAGCGAAGCTGCATCCTGTAGGTTCCATAAAACTGGGAGAACCCTCCATTGACTTTCCCTGTGATAATGTTAATGAAAGAGCAATTAATACAAATGAGTGGTAAAAATACAGAAAAATTACCAGTGCCTGTGGTGAGTCAATTAATAAGTAGAAATACGTGAAATAATTACAGTGTTTGAAAGGTAAAAATGGCATGAGAAAAATAACTCAGTCGAATATTTCACTTGCTCCTTGAGACATGAGAGCACATAGCTTAAAGTATCGCAGAATCTTCATGGTTGGAAGGGACCTCTGAGATGATCGAGTCTAATCATGCATATTTTATTTACTTCTTATGCCCCTTTGCCTTATTAAGTGTACTGGCATGCTTAGTTCTCTAGCAATTTTAAATCTTTCTGAATGAAATAAAAATGCAGATTTCTAAAAGTTTGTCAGTGAAACGAGTGCCCCAGTAACCCTGTTAGCATCTCAAATCACTGCAGGGGTTTTGGGCAGGAGGGTCATTTGGAAAGTGTGAGTTAATAGATAATTTTTCCCATTGTATTTTATTAGTCTAAAGTATGTTAACACTTGTTAGAGAAATGCTTCTAAATGAGACACTTAAAATACATTTCTCACATAATTTTGGTTTCTAATAAATATTTTTAAATCCTTTGTTAGAGCAACTGCAAGTGCACAGTTAAAGAATGCTGGACTTCACTGTGAGTGAATGTCAGTATTTTAGCATTAATTGTTGCTATATAATAGGGAATAGTATTATTCATGACAATCCAGAATCAGAGTTTTGCTAACTAGAAAGAAAATTTGAAGATGGAATTGCACTCATTCTATGCTTACTTCACATTCAGCCATCAGTTATTGGGAAACAGTTTAAATATATAGTGTTAACCTCTGATCAGGGAGGAGCAGGCACACAAATTGTCAGATCCTGTTTCTGCTGAGGATTCTTCTTTACGCATAGGTTTAAGGATGAAATTATCTCAGTTTATTGTTCATTGTGCCTTTCCTTTTTCTTGGTTTCTTCCTTTCAATATATGTTACTTTTGGTCTTTTTGTTATTTACATGTTTTTGTGATGTTGGCACTTCATTTTGAAATGAAGTGTTTCACATTTTTTCTTAATGTTTATCACAAAAAAAAATTATCATAAAGTATTGTGTCCCAAATATACTTTATTTGATAGACTGGAAATTTCTTGTTTCCTCATATGTAAAATAAGGCTACTATAGATTTTATTATTTTACCCTAAGTCTCTATAGTCAGTCTAGGCTGTAAACTTCCAGGTCCCCCTACCATAATGGGACTGGGGTTTTCACCTTGGGTTACAGTAACTTCTAAAAATAAAAGGAGTAACACTGGTGCTTCATTCCAGTAGTCTTCCTCACAAATGGAAGACTGAAATTGTTAATAAACACAAAGTGAAATTTTTCTTTTTCTTCAATTGTCTCCAAAGAAGAACAAGGAGAAATATCCTTCTTCACTCTCCATGGTAATCCTCTTCTCTGTTGTTCTAGGTGTCATTTCTGTTCTGCTCCCCTACATCAGCCATCTCTGTGGTGGGATTGTGATCATTCCTGTGTGCTTTAGAGAACTCACTGTCTTTTTAATTTTTAGTATGAATGTGAAAGGTTCACAAGTCTTTATTCTAGCAGCAGTCAGAAGTATATATTGGGAAGTTGTGTTTGAACAGCCTGAAAATGGTTTGTTGGAAGTCTGTTGTTTGTGAATTCATACTGGTTTTGATATTTTCAATCACTGCATTTTCCTTGACACTGTGGCACCTATCATGCCCAGCCTTCCCAGGGTACAGAGCAGGAGAAAATGGATTATGCCCTCAACAATAAAAGGCGAGTCATTCGTCTGGTTCTGCAGTGGGCTGCTTTATATGGAGATTTACTGCAAGAAGATGAAGCGGCAATGGCCTTTTTGGAGGTATAAAGGAATTGTTGTATCATTGTATGGAAAAGTACCTACCAGGCAAGATAAGGTGAAAGCCTGTTCCCAGCCTGTAGAATTCTGTTATGAACTAAAGAGAAGTGGGTCATCTCAAAGTGCAAACTCGTAACTCTGTTTTTTCGGTTTTAGCTGCACACAATATACACACTACATCAGTCCTTGAACCATTGTCAGCCTCTAGACTTCTGAAAATACCTGCTGGAGTTGCAGACTCCTTTCAAAGCACTGCATGGGTAGATTGCTTTTCAGCCATAGATGAATTTGCTTTTTTTAGTGAACAGTTCTTGTGAACAGTTCAGAGCCTCTACAACTTGAACTGGGGGGCTGTTTATGCCTGCCTGTGGTGTGCCAGGAAGGTGCTGGAGTGTTCTCATTCTACAAAACCAAAAATCCTTTCCATTTGAATGAAAGCTGTACTGCAGCTATTGGCACTTAAGAACTTTGTCTTCAGAACCCTTCTGATCCCTTAAAATAAATTAATTCCTCATACGATCGTTGTGATTGCCATTATTATTACATACTGTGTTTATGGAACATAATTCCATACGTTACTGGCTGAATGGAAATTCTTGCCCCAAAGAGCTTAAAACTGAAATCTAAGGTAAGAGTTAGCAGAGGGGAACAGAGAGGGGCCTTAAGTATGACAGACGTATAGCAAGCCCACATGGGATGTCTTTTCGTAATAGACAAGATCTGTAGACAGACATAATGTCTTTCATTAGTCCAGAAGTTAAAGAGTAATTACTAGTTGTAAGCCCGTAGAACTGTCTTTGGGTCTCTTTTATGTAGGTGTGGCAGGAAGAGGTTGGAGTAGGGTTAAGGGAGGGTAATACTGTAGTGGACTGGGGTAGCTGAGAGTCAATAGTCAAGAAGCAAATGAACCACTAAGGACTAACAACAGCAGTGGTAAAAAAACCCAAAACCTATAATGCCAGATTATTTGTGAATTTTATAGTCTTTATTCTCGATAATCTGAAAATGCAGATTTTGCATACAGTAAGTTAAGGAGCATCATCAGGCTTCCCTTCTGCATGTATAACTCTTGCTTTAAATCAGCTGGAGATAAACAAGTAGAAGTAATAGAGGGTTGGGCCCAGCATGTGTTCTTCTATGCAGATTATCATTCTTTATAATCATTAAGATATCAGATGTCATCTCATAATCCTCTATCCTGAGTACTGCTCATTTACCCCTATAGTTATTTAAAGACTGTTCTATATCATTTACAGGAATTTTATGTATCTGTATCAGATGATACTAGAATGATTGCAGCACTAAAGGAGCAACTCCCAGAGCTGGAGAAAATTGTAAAGCAAATGTAAGTACAGTTTTTGCTTCTTTCCTGCCATTGCCCTTTTTCTCAGTAAATAGATGAAGAAAATGTATTGCTTGTATCTATTAAAAAACTGTCCTATAAATGGCACTTTGTCATGCAAGACTGAATGTTTGCATGATAGCTTGTTTGGATGAATGTCTATGGCCCTCTTTTTCCACATTCTTGCGAACACCAAATTCTCATTAAAAGATTGACAGAAGGAATAGAAATTACGTACGCACCATTGAAACTAAACTGGATGCTCGTTTCATGTGTACATAGACTTTGTATAGTATTTTCCCTGCCATGGTCGTAGATTAACTACAGTATTATCTAGACTTCATATATGCAAACATGAATACATCGGTAATGTAGTTTTACAAGTGGCCATGTTATGTAGGTGATTTTGTACACAACATCTTCCAGGAAATATTTAACTATATTCTATGCTTTACCTTTGTATAGTTCTGAAGAACCTAAAGCAGCACAAAAGAAGGTAAGATAATTTATTTGTCCATTTTCTAAAATAAAAGCTTTAGCACAGCAAATCCATAAGCATCTTCTCTTCGGTAATCATGGGTATATTAAAAAAACACACTGAGAAATAGCTTTTAATATTAAGTGTCAAATTTTGCATTGCTACTCTTTTTCCTGCCATTGATGAGATCTATTGTAGTTCATGTCTACCCCATAATGTTGCTTTTTGCATTAATGTGAATCCTGATTCATTTTCAGCACAAAGTTCTTCTGCAGCTGTTCAACACTGGTGATGATAGAGCACAGAAACGCCAGCCTATCAGAGGCAGTGATGAAGGTGGGTCCCTTCTCTGCAAAGTTTTCTTGAACCACTGAGATTTGCGGTAAATTTGCCTCTCAGAAAAAATGGTCTAAGAATAAAAAAAAAGTGCCTGCCTACAGTTTTGAAGCTTGGCCTAAAGCAAACTCTGTTTGCTTTTGCCATCCCAACATTCTCCATCATTTATTTGAAGTGCTCCTGGTCTTTTCCTTTAGTTACTTGTGCTGTCAAACACTGTGCTTCCTCAGAGGAAGGTGTGAAAAACCTTTAAATAAGGAATGAACAAAACAGGTAAGAACCAGTACAGACAGTGCCCATGCAGGTAGTGGCAGTGCAATAAATAGCAGGTGGGTGCTGAAGGTCGTGTTTGAGCCTCTGTCACCCCTGCATAGTTTGAGCTAACACGTGCAGCTGTTCCTTTGCAAGATAGGAGTGGAGCAGATAATCATCCTGTGGATCTCTGCCCTGTGGCACACAGCCTAGAAAACAAAATCTGCTGGTTTGCCCTATTTCTATTGCTTGATTCTCTGAAGAGATCAAGGTAAAATTTACAGCTATGTATCAGAATATGATTTTCAGTTATACTGGCCTTTCATATTGTCCTTTACTTCAGGCAGGTTGAAGCTACATGAAAAAATGCTGAACTTTGCTGATGAGATCTGTTCATTGTAAACAATGATACGTGCTCCTTAAAACTCATGAATCTGAGGATTTCTTTGCAACTGCTAGGGCCAGCCTCTCAATGGTTGTTTTGCTGCTTCTTCATCACAGAAAATAGCTTCTGCTTCAAGGTGTTTAACATTAAAAAATAGCTCTGACTAGTGAACAACAGTAAAAATGGGAACAAAATGCAAGGTCATATAGCTGAGAAAGCTGGCGGTGTAAATCAAACCAACAGAAGAGACATTTCAAAAGCTGGAAGTAACTGTGTATGAACAGGAGACATCCTGCCAGGCATGCAGCTTCTGTTGTCCCTATCCATGTTTTTTCTGGGTCTACAAAGAGCAAAACAGTTGCTGCTGCCAGGGAAGTTCTACTTCTTGTGTCTGTGTGGACAGGCAGTAACTTCCTCTTTCGCATGGCTGCGCCTTTCTCATTCACAGGCAAGCAGCACACTGAACATTGAAAATCCATGGGCAGCTGTAACCCCAGGGGCCACTTGGCTTGGCTTGACAGCTGAGCTGAAGCAGTCTTTCGCTAACTTCTTCTGTCTTAAATCTATGTCACTTTGTGCTGCCTTGCTTTTTGCACGCTAATGTACCATCCTGTTGATTTCTAGGCAGCTAGAGACCTGAGTTCATGTATTACTCTGTGAGCCAATTTGTCCTGTACACTCAAGTGTGTTCTTGTTAGGGTTTTTTTCTTCATTATCCACAGCATTCTTGATTCAGCAATTATATACTTGCTTGTAAAAAACGGTTGCAACACGGTTTGATTTCAATTCTGATTGTAACCAAAACTATTTTCAAATCTATTTTGTAAATACGAAAAGTATTTTCCTGTAGTTAAGAGAATTTGCAGCCAATTTTCCTGACTCTTGAAAAGCAGTGTTGATTTAAAGTATTATGATGTCTGGAACATAACAAAGTGCCAGATTAAATTGGCATCCATATATTATGTAGCAATACTGAAACAATAGTATTTCATGGTTTACTAAAAGCTCTACAGTAGAAATTGTAGAATATCGGAGAAATGGGGAGCTATCAAAACTATAGTGACTTACTGTTGCTTTATTTGTTTCATTTGTGAAGAGTGGTTACTGAAGTGAAAGTAATTTATACAGTAAAGTCTCTGTGGTTGTTACACTTGTCATACACAGTGCAATCTTTTCTTCTCTTGTCTTTTTTTTTATTTTTTAGTTTTATTTAAGGTTTACTGCATAGACCAAACCTATACCACTATCCGGGTGCCAGTGTCTTCCTCTGTGAAGGAAGTGATCAGCGCAGTAGCAGATAAGCTGGGTTCTGGAGATGGCCTCATCATAGTAAAGATGAGTTCAGGAGGAGGTACTGTATTTGCATCATCTTAAACATTTCCCACAGTGAAGCAGAATCTCAGGAGGAATTGAAAGACTAATTCAGTCAAGCCTTGTGCATGTTCAGCTGGTACGCAGGTTCTGTCTTAGACCCAAGTCCCTTCCCTACTGCAGGCACAGACTGGAGCTCAAATGGGAGACAGGAAAAATGGAGAAGCTTGTGTATCTGCCTGTTGCAGAACAGAGCTGCCCCCTTTCCTTCACTGTAAGACTTATAAGAGTTTTTTAACAACCGTTACAGGAGGTAAATGTGGATAATGTCAGGTTAGACAAATGAATCAGCAACAGCAGAAAACACTGCGGTGTAGACCTTCCAGTAGTGGTCACTGCCATGCTGGCCACTCTGTCCAAGCTACTGAGCAGCTTAGTGCCAAGCCCACTGACCTGGTGTTGGCAAAGGGCCAGGAGTCAGCCCCCCGCTACAGGCTTTGGAGATGCGAGAGTAACTGCAATGTGAATTCGGCTGAAGTGCTCTGGTTGAGTATGACTGTGTGGACACACACAGAGCTAATGAAAGCTATGTTGGAAGGCATTTTTGCAAACAGTGATGCCTGCCAAAACCAGCTCACTTCCTGAGAACTGACACCAGGCGGGTCTACTTTTTGCAGTTGCAGCAATTTTTTGTCAGATTTGCTGACAGCCAGCACACGCTGGAAAAGACTGTTTTGTAAGTTACTTCGTTATCTTTTCTTTACCTGTGATGTGATGCTCTTTTAGAACTGCTGTAATGAGATTTGAATACAATTGCATTTAATCACCTCCTTATGCAAGTACTGTCTTCCAAGGAAATTTCTATTAAGAACAGCTCTTGAAATGCTTGCAGCTCAGAGAAAAATGAATGGAGTCTGTTGAATTTTTGCGGGTAGTTTCTAGAGATGGCAGCACAGGCTTCTTGACCTGTCTGTACAGTTTGGAGCTGGGAATTCCGTTCTGGATGCCAGATCTGTAGGAGACCGGTTTGGACTGAGCTGTTTGTCACATTTCTTCAGTAAAGAGCGCCTTGTTGTCATCTATTCTGTACCCTGGACATTGGCTTACTGTGCTAAATTTGTTCCCAGAAGGGTGATCTGTGCAGCTGTTGGATCGGTCCTGCTGTAAACTCTACATATGTATAATAAACAAACTTCTGTTTCATGTTTACAGAAAAGGTTGTGCTCAAACCTCATGATGTTTCAGTGTTTACAACTCTCAGTGTCAATGGACGGCTGTTTGCTTGCCCACGTGATCAGTTCGATTCATTGGTATGTATGTACGCAGTTCTTAGGAAGTTCAGTTCTTCAGTGTATTTGAACACGTGGCCCTTTTGGTGTTATCAGTGCGTTAGGTAAAAACTAGTGGAAACAGTCACAACAAAGGGCTTGTCACGGTGCTATGGGATGAGCTCTAAAATGAAAATGAGGTAATGTTATAGTTTCCTAAACTAGAGCAGAAACCCATCTGGTCCACGTGACAGCACTTTATCCCAGTATTCTGTGTGTCACACTGAGCATGTAGCAAGAGCTTAATATTGTCACTAAGACATGCAGTAATTCCTGATTATAGAATTATGTCCTCAAGGCTACAGAAATATATTGTTGAAGATAGATTTTACTAATTAAAGCATTCTAGAGACTTTATTCCACAGTAAATTCCTTAAAATGGTGTCTTTCTAAGTTCTACAAAATACAGTATCAAAATCTCAGATGATTCTAACTAGAATCACAGAAAATATTCCTGATAGAAAGTCTGTTTTTTCTTAAGTAGAATTGTTCATAAGTACTTACAGTTTATACAGTAATTCTAATGATCTCCATGTGGTCTGCTTTGATAGAGTTTGATTTGACTGTACTTTTTGTTCCTTTTATTTCATTAAAAACAAATGTCATTGCCAAGTCGTGTCAGCATGAACTCTATTACTCCTAGCCTTGTTTCAGCCTCCTGTATGCTTTTAACAAGCCACTTAGTATGTATGCCTGATTTCTTTTATAGGTATGGTAAAATCTATGCTTTGCTGCTGCTTTCAATTTAGTAACAAGGAATGCACATCCAGCGTCATGTAGTTCCATGCAGAGATACCCCTTGTTCAGTTTATTAAATTCTGGTGTTCCTTTAAGGTTAATTAATCCTGCCAAGTAGATACCTTATGGGGCATGCTGCTCTAAAGCAGGGGTGTTGCGTCAGTACAACTGCGCTGGGCACTTTTACAGGGCTCTGCATTGTCTGCGCAGACATAGCTTTGGCAGCAAATTGTCATGACTTTCTGTGCCTTTTCCCCTCTGCTCTTCACCGTGGATCAAGTACTCACTCAAAGTGCTGCAGGATATAGGGCTGCAATGTGCTAGTTTTCATCAAGTGGGCTGATTTCAATGGAAATTAGGAAGGAACACTCAGCACCTTTAAATAGGTTCTCAGCACTGCATAACAGACTATATCCCTTTTATCAGCTGCATTTTTTAGAAGAGGTATAAACAGATTGGAAAATGTTACACTGTTACCTCCTTCCCGGTTTAATCCTTTCAGGTTCCAATTTCTGACTGCTGCATGTGCATGCACAATTATTTGCATTACACTTTGCAATTTCGATGTGAAAATTGTTCTGAGTTAGAGGAAATTTTCAGATATGCAATGACTTTACATCTAAGTGCTTCTTTCCCAGCCTTGGAAAATATGTGTTTGTTATGGTAACAGCTATGTTTTGTTTGTCTCCATATAGGGGGAAAAAACCACCCTCTTTCAGTCTGTGGGCAATTTTTTTCCACAGATTTCTACAAATTAGCATTTTCTAAAAATCAGCGTTTTCTACACAAAACTGCTGTACTTTTAATTCATACTCTGTCTTAAACTAAAGAAATTTTGTGTTTGCGAAAATTCCAATTCAGAGCAATCTGCAGGCTGTTATAAGATTGATAGGTCTCCTGATTTTTTTAGATACACTAGTTTTTAAAATCATAGATGGAGCTTTTATGGTAATAATGCCTGTGGTTTAGTTTAATTGTTTTTAATTAGTTTGCTTTATAATGATATTTGAAAGACAAGTTTTCCCTAGAGTACAAAGCAAGAACTCATACAGAAATAAAGCTCCTACATACTGTGTGTTATTGAGAAAGTGACTTGACATATTAATCCAGTCAGTCCTTTTCCTATTGGTAATAAAATGTTCTTGCATAAAAGGGGATTCATTTAGTAAGTTCATTTTTGATACTGCAGTGTGTAAATATGGTCTGGTAATCTTGCAGACTCTGCTGAGTTTCTACTCAGAAAGGAGCCTGTTGACAATTCCCTGCTCTAATTATCTAAGACCCTCTGAGAAATTGAGAAACTGAGAAACTTGTAACTGAACTCTACTGCCCTCTCCTGGAAACAAAACAATTAAAATGTGGGTTCACAGGAAGCTTTCCTGATGTAACGCATTTGAATTTGCAAGAGGGTTGGTTGTTAGTATTTTAGCAGTGCTGGTCCAAACGCTCTGACCCTAATATATACTACAGAATATTTCAAATCTAACTTGATCTCAAGCCATGTTTTAAATCTCTCTTTAAGATTTACTTGTGTGCAAAACTGTAGAGTGCATCACATTTATTGGGTGGTATGGAAGTATCTTTCAAAAATGTTTTAGAATTGAATGATTTAAAGGATTCTTTCTCCTAAGACTCTGTCCATATAATTTTAATTAGCATATCCAGGAGTTTTGCAGTCACAAATAATGCATCCCTGTACTGTCAAAGAGGTTTGAGGCTTATTTTATAAATGATCAAAAGATCTTGCAGTCACTGCAGATTTCTGAAGTATGGCAGATGTAATAATTCTCATCATTACAATCATTATTTGCAAAAGTACTTGGCTTGTGCTTTGAGGCCTAGTTATGTGTGTAAGTGAAAAAGGAAACTGGTAACAAAAGCTTTGTGGAAAGACCTATGTGCCTAAACAAACAGACATGCTTCAGTTAGCACAACGTGTATTGAAGTATTTATTTCTGGCTTCAAATTTTAGAACAATGCTAAAAATAACACACTGAGAACAGTCTGTTTTATTTCCTTACAGTGCCTCTGAAGAGCTTTCAGAATTTTCCTGACTATCCAGTGCGTAGTGGATACTGATTTTGCACAGGGCTTTTCATTCCTTAATGCCAGCCTGTGGTTAAAAGCATATTTCAGTTTTACTATTAGAAACATACTTAGGAAAATGGTCACACTGAAAAAAAAATAAAATCAGAAATACTATGGAAGACAAGCACCAATCATGCAATTTAGAATTTCTAAAATATTTTTATATCATTTTTCCATTTTTAGGCACCATTACCAGAACAAGAAGGACCATCTACTGGTACAGTGGGAACATTCGAACTCATGAGCTCCAAAGACTTAGCACATCAGATGACAATTTATGACTGGGAGCTCTTCAACTGTGTGCATGAGGTACAAGGATCTATCAACTACTGTTAGGAAATGCTTACTTGTGCATTTTAGGTTTGTGCATTATTTGCAAAACTTTCTCTAAGCCTGATTTTCAAAAATACTACAACAAAGCCACCTACAAGTTTTGAAAGTATAAGGCATTCTTAATTTTATAGGCAAAATGCAAAAATAAAGTTAAATGAACATGTGCTGCTTATTGAATTACTTTTCTATGTTTTAAGGTATTAACCAATTTATACATAGCCTGTAGTTATGCTTTTAGTATTCTTCGTCTACTGGATTTGCAACCTGAATCCTTGTCATCTGTACAGCAACAAACATAAATTGCAGAGCAAGTTTCAGGCTAGATACTTAAATAGTCATTCTTAGTCTCTTTCTTCTGTCCAAAAGATGAAATTTCTAAAAAAATAATTGCCAACGGTTTTCTTTTTCCTAGCTGGAACTGATCTATCACACTTTTGGAAGGCACAATTTTAAAAAGACCACAGCAAATCTGGACTTGTTTTTAAGAAGATTTAATGAAATTCAGTTCTGGGTGGTCACTGAGATTTGTCTTTGCTCTCAACTTAGCAAGCGTGTTCAGCTGTTAAAGAAGTATATTAAGATAGCAGCCCAGTAAGTATACAATCATCTGTGTACTGGAAATTAGTTTCAATGTAGTCAATTTATTGTTATTTTTCTTTTTTATATTCAGACAGCCACACCCAGTAGAGTAATTTGGTAATTCTGTCCATTTCCTTATAGGGCTGTATAGAACCTTGTTGATATATATTTTTCTTTCCTGTCCTATTCACCATTGCTTCTTGATCTGTGATCTCCTTAGGGACATGTTTTCACATCAAAGTTGTGAGTAAAGGTATTTTGGTCATTGGGAGAATCCTTCATTTACCCTTATACGCATTAGCAAATATTAATCTGTGAATTAGTAAATATTTACAAAAGTGAGCTGTAATTTTCCTGAGACCAAAAATATTTGTGGTACTGTTCAGGAAAACCATTCTTAGAATTGCTCTGAGTGGGAAAACTGAAAGGGGAGAGCAAAGAGATACAGTATGGACATGATGAGGCTCAGGTTACTTTCAGTCTACTTAGGATATTTTTCTAATACTTTTGTTTAAAATTGCAATGGTATGAATGCCCTTTTTAGTTATTAACTGCTGGGTCTGAGGTTGGATAGCAGGCTTGCTGTCTTCTATTATTCGTATTCAAACTTAAACTCTTTAGAGCCTTCAAGCCAAAGATGTTGGCCTTGACTCCTTATCACTGAAGTCAAGGGCAAGGGTGTGACTGACTTCAGGAGGAGCAGGGGCATGCTCCTGCCCTGCAGACCTACAGGTTTTTATCACTGTTACCCTCTTCCTTCCTTTCCAGTTCGTGCTGTGTTTATTACAGAATCATAGAATGATCATCTAGTCCAACCCCCTGCCAAAGCAGGTCCACCTAGAGTAGGTTACACAGGAACATGTTCAGACGGGTTTTGAATGTCTCCAGAGATGGAGAGTCCACCACCCCCCTGGGCAGCCTGTTCCAGGCTCAAAGTAGAGAAGTTCCTCCTGATGTTTAGGTGGAACTTTTTATGTTCCAAGTTTGTGCCCGTTACCTCTTGTCCTGTCACTGGGCACCCCTGAAAACAGACTGACCCCATCATCTTGACACCCATCCTTTTAAGTACCCTTTATATTCATCACTGTCTGAACAATCAGTTTGCAGAGTGAGGAACTGCCTGTTTCAGTGTGTGTCTGCGGCTTTGGGCGCTGTGACCAGAGGCCTTTAGGCAGCCTTCCTGAACAAAGAAGTTTACTTGCAGTTAAACCGTGGGCTTTAACTTTTTTTTTTTTTTTTTGCATTGTAAAGTGTAGTTGTGTGAAGGAAATGATTAATGTCACATCTGTGATGCCACCCTCCTCCCAATTAATAATTCCACGTAGCTGAAATCAGCGATCACATTGACTCTCTGCATCAGCCTGAGTCCCTCCTCCAGGACAGGCCTCGCTCCCCGAGTACCAACTTCCTTCTGGGAACCGCTTTGGGCCCTACGGTCGGATTACAATTGGTTGAAGCTGAAGACTTATAAAATCTAGTGGTAGGCATGCAGGATCAGGTTTATATTCAGAACAGAGGACAGAATTTACCTCTTTAGTTTCTAAAAATATATATACTGCGTATTCCATTATCTCATTCCAGAGAGCAGAGCCGGGAAGCGAGCCGCCAGCCTGGCGGGCTGTGTCCAGGAGAGGGCAGTGGCACCCACACACAGAGGCCTCCGAGCTTTTGCTAAACTCAGAGGCATGAAATGGGAAAATGTTGAAATGTGGTAAATTGAGATACAATAGTAATTTCCATAAACACTTGAAATCAAGTATCCTAAAAATTACAGTTAAATATCTCCTTAATAAACTGCTCCAGCGCATGGGTTCCTCAGTGTCATGGGTTTAATCCTCTGCTATTTGCAACAGCCTGACAACCTCCTGTTTACTTCCATGTTTCTGGTATCACTACAACGCTAAAAATAAATAGCTAAAAGCGGTCGGCTCTGCTGAGTCCTCTTTGTCTCCTAAAAGCAGAGAAACCCGAAGCACAAGACTTTCCTCCGTCCAAAGGAGGGGGCAGGTTTAATGGCGGGCGCTGGGAAGTTGTGCCAGGCGGCTGCCCTCTGCGCGGCGCTGCCATGGCAACGGGTGCTACGGCAGGTGGTAAAACAAACACAACGTGCACCCAAGTTAGAGGGGAGAAAAAGCCAAGAAATGGGATCAAAACACGCGGGCCCAGGCCTTGAAGCAGTATCTTTGAGGAAGTTTTGCTTGTGAAGATCCTTGAGGCCTAATGAGAACTTTACCCTACCTAGAAGTACTAGACTCATTAGAAGAGTGTTCGGGGAGAAGCGCTCAGTGCTGCACTATTAATCTTAGGTATGACTGGTGGTAACGAGATGCCCTGCACGTACCGATTTTCAAAGATAACTGTTATTGAGAACCCTGTTCCCATTCTGTGTTGGGGGGTTCAGGTGGCATCGCAGAGGCACATCATTTTGTGTCTGCCCCCCCCCCCCCCCCCTGCACGCTGTGATGCATGCTCCCTGCCTGCACGGGCAAGCACAAGGCCAAGTGCTGGCTCCGAGCGCTGTGCACGTGTGCTTTCCCTTCCAGGAGCCGTTGTTGCCTTTGCATCGGCTGGGAAAGGATGTAGAGGTTACCAGGTTCATCTCTTTTCCCCCACCCATGTAGGATTAAACTTTCGAACAAAGGGGAGAAGCGAACTGTATTTCCTACAGCGACTTCTTCCCACATTAACTGTGTTGGAAAGGCCCTCTAGGATGTACCTGCACATACTCTTATGGATATCCACAAACTCAGTTTGTGTATATTTCCTCTTTGCAGACACACCCGCAGGCTATTTAGAAGCCGCCTTGTGTATCACTGTAATCAGACAGTTTCATTCAGTTTTTGAAAATCATTCTTTCCATACACAAGCATATATTACAAGCCCAAGAAGCCTGTAAGAAATTTTTGAAGGGTGTGTGTTTACAGGGGAAATTCCAAGATGAATATGCTTGTGTAAGCACTGAGAGATTTTAACCACATGTGTGCTTCTGTTGGAGACTAGTGTGTGTGCCTGTATGTGTGTTCATAATTCAGACTAACAGGAAGATTTTTCTGATCCTGTCTGTTTTGGGAGGCAGAGGGACCTCTGCTCTGAGCACACTGTGGTGCTTCAGAGGATCCATTTTCTGACATTTTACAGGCAGCACATGTGCAGTGGAGCCATGCAGCACTATTTTTCCTTCCTTAGAGAGGTCCTCTATCTGGAACTGAGCTATTTAGTGTAGAGCCTGTAGAATTTACAGAATGTAGAATGTCATACATCTAAATGTATTTTTAACAGGGACTTTGTCAAATTACATTGCTTAACAGGGTATTTGACTAAATGTTTCCTTTTGAAAATGCAAGATAGATTCAAATTACATATTGCAGATACATTTGCAGCTGTCTACTATGTTTGAACACTACTGCTGTGTGGTACTAATTATTTTTAACATGCCACAATTTATTCTCAATGTCACAGGCTGTGGACAGATATCCCTTTCTGGATTTAGTCATGCCTGGGGAAGACGTTATCACTGACAGCCTATCCTGGCTGCTTTTCATCCTTATTTCCCTTCAGATCCACTAACAAGGCGCTCCCTGACCTGCTATAGTCAGAATAAGTTGGGGTGGCTTTAACGTTTCAGTTTATCTTTGCTAACCTTGCTCACTGTCCCTAATCTGATGTGGGAGAATTTGTATGAGCAGCTCTGCCAGAAGATCTGAGGGGGCAGCAGTCTCCAACAGACAGACCATCAGATGGGAGAAATCATTTTTTCACACACTCAGTGTTCACACAGTGCAGACACAAGTGAGACCCAGATCTAAAGGACTTACCCACTCAATACATCGAGTCTGGTGAAATGGAGGGACAGAAAGAACAGAATAACAGTAGGGTGATATGGCAGTTACCGAGTTGGACAATAGGATGTGATGATTGTACTAATTTCATCTGGAGCTGAAGATGCCTCAGAGGAGCTAAGAGCTTCAGCAATAAATAAAAAAAAAAATCTTATCTGAGAATCATAGCTTAAATCTTGTGAAAATTTTCTTGGTAAACAGTAAAAGAAGCAGAGTCTGAGCTTCTGAAATAAGATATTGGCAAATCAGTTGTGAAAAATAGCAAATTATTTGCAGGAACTTAGTGAGACAGATTTATCAAATCAAGGCTTTGTTCTCTTCCCTTCCCATTGAGTCATTGAGCCACCTGATGCAGTTGTGTGGGCTGCTTCGTCAGATTGTGTCAACTCCTGCATATGGTGTATTGGGTCTTCCATAATACTCAGTTACATGTTTGAGTTTTTTCTGATTGGTAACAAAAGCTCTCCTTTTCATTAGTGACGAACTGTGACCTAGAGCTCCTAGTGCCCAGTACCTCTCTTTAATGATGCTGTTAACAAACAGCAGTTCTTCGCTTGAAACATCCTAAATAGTTCCAGAATCTGTAAGTTCTAGTTAGAAATCATGTACAGCGAGAGAGGTCACTGGCACACGGGCATCTCTAGCCAACTGGTCTTCTTCCTTTAAAAATACTCTGCCCCAGTAAACTGCGATGAAGATTGTCTAGGGACAGCTTCCAGCATTCAGTTGCTATTCAGAACCTGTCAGCAAGTTCTGCAGCAAATGAGGTTGTAAACCAGTTGCTTCCACTGTTTCTGGTATTCCTTGGGACTGGATTGAACAGTTTCAGGGGTGTTTCTGGGTGGGGAGGAACTTCAAAGACTCCTTTAATGTCCTGCAGTAGCTGGCACTCAGTGAAGTGGAAGCAGGAGATCAATTTAGGAGGGAGGGGAAAGGAGCCTCCGTAGTGTGGTGAATTACTCACACGTTGGTGGAGTGCCACAGGCATGCTGGCCAGGGCTGCCCAAGTTCAGTCATATCTGTGCTAGATGCCTGGGTTCAGCTCTCCTCAGGTTGTCATGTGTGCTTCTGCCCTGACCCATATGTACAACTCAAAACCTGGCCCTTTGTGTTTCAGCTGTAAAGAATACAAAAATCTGAATTCCTTTTTCGCTATTATCATGGGACTGAGTAATGTTGCTGTGAGCCGTCTCTCGTTAACATGGGAGGTAAGTCTTAGCTAAAATCCAATTCCAAGAAGTTTGACAGGGATTTGTGCTTTTATTTAGCAAAAATATGACTTGGGCCTTTCTAACTGATAAAATTAGATCCACTAATTCAGCTCCTGAGCAGAAGCCTTTAGCTGGCAATTACTATTAGTAAGGCAGTATACCCCTAGATGTGTTGAATACTCTAAAGCAGTTAACAAGAGTGACAACAGCAGCTTCTATTGATGAGCTAAACTGCCCAACAGGATGAGTGAGTTAGCCAGTTAACTTCTTACATGAGCCCATCCTCTGGCTTTACTGATCATTTAGTGAGACCACTCCACAGGTACTTCTCTAAAATCCATCCTCTGTTTATACATATTTTCCGATCTCCATATGGACTCTGTTGCCCTGTTAAAATATGGGTTTGTCCTAACCAGTTCTGGTTTTCTCTCTGACGTGCTTGCTATCAGTTTGGTTCTCATTCTCAGAGCTTCCACTTTTTTCTGTGGCTTTGCCCTTTTGTCTGTGAGTATATAAAAAGGGTGCAATGTTCAGCAGGGTGAGGTAGTAAGCACATGTAACCAGTAGGAACATACTGGTTGTGAAAAGCAGTGCAAATTGGAATATACACGTATTTTGTTCATTAGAAATTCAAAATAGTTAGCATGACTGAGGTCATTGATGCAACTGAGACCAAAATTTGAACACCTTTAAAAAAGTGTTCTGAAAAGGCAGATCAGACTAACGCATCTGAGAAGACACCATTCCAATTTTCAACAGTACATGTTGCAAGTGGTATATACAATTGGTGCTAAAGGCAAAGATTTGCAGATCAGTTTCTCAAAATAATGACCCTTCATTTGTGGCTACTGGGAGGAACAGTGGGGAGAGCTGAGATGGTACAGGAATAGTATGAAGAGAGAAAAGGGTATTGAATGTATCTACCAGATACAGCAATCTGAAATGGGCACAGGGTCTGTGGTGGAGGGGCACAGATCATTTGTAGGTTTGGGATATGAACTTGAGTTGAGGGCAATGTTAATCACACTCTGGTTCTGTAGAGCAGTCAGTTTATAAAGAGAATCTCTGCAGCTTGATTTTTAGCCAGATATATATACAGAATATACTTTAAAAAAACCTATCAAGACTTGATTTTTGCTATATTATCATGCATTTACATTAGTTGCATGCACAAATTAGATATTTGCAGGTGCAAATGTCCAATTATCCCACTTATTTCACAAATACCTAATCTGCATGCATATGCAAACTAGGCACAGAGTTGTTCACACACATCATTAAAAATTAGGCCCTTGCTGTGGCACAGTGTAAATATCTTGCCAGGGTACACACTCCAAATGTAGAAAGTATTGCAAAAAATAATTTCTGCACTATAAAGTCTCTATTAATTTTTAATGTTACCTGCTGCCAGTAGTAGTCTGATTTAATCAGCAAATATAAAGAAATTTATTATTAAAACTAGAAAGCCGACATATTCTGAGTGTGCATAAAACATCACTATGATCTCTGAAACTAATTTATAACATATCTTACAGTGTTTATATGAAAGTTATTTAATATATATAACGTAACACGAGGAGGAAAGAAAATATTTAGTAAAGCCCATCTCATCATAATCACTGCATGATCAATTTACCATGATTTATTTCTGTAGATATTGTGGACTAAAAAACTATTCGTTAATTTATATCCCAGAAAGTGGTAGAGGCCCTTGGCTGCTGGGCACATCAGGAATTTGAGCAATGGTTGGTGATACATCAGCATATACAAAAAAACCTCCTGGAAATGCCCAGGCATGGATTTGAATGTTGCAAGGGTAGTTCATCATAGGTATGAATAATTAAGCTGAGCTACCCCTACGCAAGCTGTGTGTAAATTATATTTTCAGATAGGCTGTAATCAGGAATGTCCTGAAACCATTGACTTGAACTTTCACTTACCTTCTGAATTCAGTGATTGCAATGTGAGCCAAACAAAAATCTGAATCTAAACATCCTAAAGGAGTAAATTCATGTTGAGGTTTAAATCAGGATCCAGGTTTCATGGCTGGTCCCGTCTCTATTTATAATCTGGTTGCTAGGAGACATGTTGTATTTTAGATTAGCACATTGTTAGAAATATCTGGCAAAAAGAGCACTTTCCTGACTTAGGGTGTTGTAGAAGGAACTAGCATTTACAGTAAAATTATCACACAAATTGGATTTAATTAAGGTTTTCTATTTTTGTTTTTATTAACAGAAACTTCCAAGCAAGTTCAAGAAGATCTATGCAGAGTTTGAAAGCTTAATGGTGAATAGCAATAGATCCCTTATTCTATGCACAATCTGAGCTAATTCAGTTTCTGAGTAACTGATTTGAATTCCTTGATTCAGAACATTTTATATGTCCTTGTTTGACTTTAAGAAGTTTATGATCCCATTTTAGAGCTGCTAAAACAAGTATGTATGACTAATAAATTATACTCTTAGGAACCTACTCTGAGAGAACTTATGTACCACTCAAAATTAATCTGGGAACTCAGAAAAGCTTTATCACATGTTTTCCGATAGTACATATGGGAAATTACATTTTCCAACCTGGATTTTTCCAGGCAATACATTTCAGTGTTACAACATATGCAAAACTGGATCTGCAGCTGCAAGGAGGGAGAAAAAAATGTGTGGTTCCTTTTATGAACAATTTTTTTTGTAATCATATCTTACCTTGCTATTTGGCATGAAAAATACTTGTGTTTAGCAGCTGCATTCTCATCATGTAAGATATAAGGAAGGATGATAAAAGGTGTCTTAGTCTGCAGATGCATTTTTAAAGCCACAGGAGAAAATAATTATTTTAATAAATGCCATGACATCTAAATGAATGCATACAGTGTCTCAATACATATAATAATACATATCAGTAATTATTTGATTTCTCTTTTTTTCTTGAGGATCCATCAAGAAACCATCGGGCCTACAGGCTAACTGTAGCTAAATTGGACCCTCCAATAATTCCTTTCATGCCACTACTTATTAAAGGTAAGCTTGGATGTTACCAGAATTATTAACTTGAAAGCTATTTGTCAAATATTTGAAGAATAGGACTAGCTGCAAGAAAAAGCAAAAATCAATCTCAGTGTGATATGATCTTTTTCCATTTTAAAGAGCATGATACAGACAAGAAAAACTGCTTTAGTACACCTGAATGTCATACCTTTTTTTTTAATAGTCTCAGAAATGCTGCAAATTAAAAACTAAAAATTTAATAGCTCCTTTGATTTTTGTGAGGAATAGATAAAATGTTCCACTGTTTTGTGTGGCCATGATTCAGTAATGGCTTTTCATGTGTTTTTATTTCTATGCAGACATGACATTTACTCATGAGGGAAACAAGACATTCACTGACAATCTAGTAAACTTCGAAAAAATGGTATGTATGATATACCTGAAATGAAAATTTAAAAAGACTTCCTTATTTATCACTTCAAGAGTGAATTTCTCAACAATGACTTCTAGGGCTAGAGAAAGGGAAGGCAGGAGCAAGAGCTGGCAAAAGTAGTCTGCATTATGCACAGTGACTGGGGACCTCAGGGTTTCTGGAAAACCTCACAGAGGTGGAGAAGCAACTGCCCACTGAGCCATGCACAGCCAAAATGTTTCCTAGGAGAGGCAGCAGCAGTGACAGGAAGCAGAGCTGTTAGAGACAATTTTTAACAGCCAGTTTGGGATCGGGCTGTGATCTTAACTGCTCTTCCTTCAAACAGGACTGAACTGCCTCAGGCTGGGATAGTTCTGCATTGCTCCTCAGAGAATGAAAGGAGCTTTAATACAGAATGTGCACAACATCTTATTTTCTTCTTTACTTTAATAAGTGAAAAGACTTCTGTGACTTGATTGCTTTCATATTGGAAAGGGGAATCAATGATAGAAGGTTAGATTACCCTCAAATCTGATTTATTTTAAATCCTGCACATAAGGTCTCATCATTTCAAACACCATTGTCAAAAACTGTAAGCAGGCAACTTCCCATAGCAGAAATCTCAACTGAAACTCAGCTCAAGTAAGAAACAGTATTCTTGGTTGCTAAGGCCATGGTCTTAATTAATGTGGTTAATGACACCCACATCTGAGAACCACGGTTAGCCAAACCCAGCTATGAGCAGCTGCATTGCAAAATCAAACTTGACTTACTGTTTCTGCAGTAAAGCTTCATTCAGCAGCCATGCTAGAACATATCTACTCTGCTTGTTCTTAGTACTCCAGTAACCAGAACTACTCCGTGGTTATTTCCACTGCACTGCAGAGGAGCTTGTCTTACCTCCTGAGCACTGATACCACAGAAGGGAAGAGAGGATGACTTTCAGCTCTTTAGAAAACTGCACAGTGGTCATCATTCTGAGTTAATTCTTCTCTTCAATTTTAGTCTGTGACTCCAGGACAGCCTCTGTCCTAGGATGAAAATACCTCTTCACTAAGCTGAGACTTTTTTGTGGGTAAATGGTAGTGCTAGTGCCTGAGTAAGGGCCTGACCTCACTTTGCAATAATGACATTCTTTAATTGCATATGCAGACTGTGTTTCCATCTCCTTCCAAAGGTCTTGAGCCTTCTATCTGCAGAAAAAGACTTTTTCCTGGACTATTTGTTATAATTAGATAGATAAATATATATATTTTAGTGTAGATAATAAATATTTTGGGGAACACAAAGAGATCTCAGACTTGACTGGAGCACCTCCAAAGCAGGGGGGATGGCAGCTGCATTGCTGTGGCCATCGCTGGGTGGCTGGTTCCATGTTCTCCACCTCACTTGGCCTACTTAAACATCCTGAGCCAGAAGAGCCGGTATATCCGCAGGCCTCAGAACTGTGTGCCTCAGGCTCTTCTTTATGCCTGTTTATGTGCAAAAGCCATTACAGGAGGCAGGAGCTCTCCTGTGAGCACTTGCCAATAGACAGAATTTCAACCCAGGCTTGTCATTTAGAAATGGTTCTGCACCACTCTGTACCACAGTTTGGCACTCCTGAGGCCAAGACTGAATTTTGCACCAGCTTAAAGTGATCTGTGTCTAGGCTGCTGCAGTCTGCACTTACCTTCAGAAGTGCATTATCTCCAGAACACAGATTTACTAGTAGTACCTAAAGGTTTTTAATAAAATTTTATACTACATGAATGTATTATCACCCATTTTGATCAGTAATCTGAGCTTTTAGCATTTCTTTTAGGAGGGGAAACTGAAGATCAATTATTGTGGTTTTTTGTGCTATATATTTTTCAAAGAATCAATATAATGTCTCATGTTACTCCATGCAACAGAAAGAGAAACATTCTCCTTTCTCAGTATTCTAAACATTTCTTCAGTTAGTGCTCAACCTAAAAGCACACTCTGCTTTTTCTCCCTGCCTTACTACAAGTAGATCTTTTGTGTTTTTAATGTTCTTCACTGGCTATTCTGCGTGCTTCTATGGAGGTTTTACTGCTTCTCTCAACCCATAGCTCTTCAAAGAAACATGTATTCAGATTCCACCCACATAATGCATTCAAATCCTAATGTGGACCTGGCAGTTTTTAGCTTTTTGCATGTGTCATCAGGTCAAGCAGAGAAGAAAAGCCTACTGTTAAACCTCAGTCGCTACCGCCTACTTGTGTTAAGCTTACAACTGTCATATCCACACATAATTGCCAGATATTAACTAGTGAAGACAAGACCACTCAGCCAGATAACGCACAGATAAATTCAGCTCTCTTTTACATAAGTATAAACTCAAGGTAGATCTCTGATGTTTTTCTGCCATTTTCAGGAGAAAAGCAGAAACCAGATTTCCTCACAGGAATCCTGTCCTGCCATTTGTTGTTTCTGCCTGTTTGTTCTGTCATAATGTCAGATGGAGACACATCTGAATATTGCTGGGAGCCACTCTATTACTCATCTCTGTAAAACATCTTCCTTCTTTGGAAAATTATTTCCCTTGATCCATCCTAACTTTGATGCTTGCTGAAGTTTATGAATAAAAATATCTGGGCAGTTGCCACCAGTGGTGCCATTTGCCACCACAGGAGGTGGGTCCCTCCATTTCTCGTGTAAGCACAGTGATGAAACAGAACAGCCTCTGGCATCGTGTCTGCATTCTCACCACAGAGCTCTGATCCTGACAGCTGATGTGCTGCTGACAACTTTATTCCTGTAACTGGCAGCCAAAAGTAGAAGTTTGATCTAGTTGCATCTCTGTAGCTGAAACAGCTTCCTTTAAATATTTTATATTTTCTGATGTTTTTGTTATTATTTATATTAAACAATGCATCTTAAAACAAGCAGGAGCTGTCAGACAGTGTCTAAGCCAGGAGTTCCCCAAGTGCCAGAAACAGCGCGGCCCCGTTTCCTAAACGTTTGTATTTCATGGCTGCCTGAGCTCTGCTCAGAGCTTTCCTTGTGGCTGGAGCACGTGTGGTTTCTTCATGGCTGGGGAATTCTGTGTGAATAGACTTTTGTCATAACATAGGAACTTGCACTACAGCCTTTTCCCTGAAGGAGATGGGAGAAGAGGGCACTTAAACAATCTTTCTCTTGTCCACAGCCATATATTTTCACAGAAAATTGGTAGGAGCTTTCTTATGTTTGAAAACTCTGGGTTCTTTTTTTCAAATTTGCCAAAGTTATCTAGAGAAGAAGGGAAAAACAGACAGATGGTGTGGGTTAAAGCACATTAGCCTGGGTTTTTTTCTTTAGCAAGTCAAGCTAAACCAGAAAGGGACTGAGTCAATTTTTTCCTGCTACACTTTCCCACAAATCGGTGTTTTCAGAAGTGTAGTGGCACAACTGTGGTGTTGGCAGTAGTGGGAGGACGCAACTCTGCAGAGCATTGCTGAGCTTTACCTGCTGCTGCCTTTGTAACTGCTCGCTCCTTCTTCCCCATCTCCTGATCCCCATGGATGCCTTTTATTTGGAGGAGGAGTTTGTGGGGAGTGGGAGGGCCTGGACATCTAGCCAGGGAAGAGAATACAGAGTGTGGTAGAGCCGTAGCTATGCATTAAGAGGGAAATTTGCAAGCGGACCCATTTGGTTTGTACAAGATGTGGCCAAACAATATTGAATGTGTCAGAAATAGGTATGCTCTTTGTATTTGCACTGTACTTGTGCTCTTTACTATGCAATTTATTGCATGAAGGAAGGGAGGGGGTGGAGGAAACAAGCATTTGGCCTTGAAATCCAGCCTGGAGCATGTTATTTATACTTGTATCAGTAAGTAGGCAGAATAACTAAATTACTGGTATTAGTAGTATAACCATTTACTAAAAGGTTTTGTCTTCAATACCAAACAAGACATAGTTTTAAAGTATTGAAGGTCTTCTACTTATCTCACTGTGAGAAGCTGATGTAGACAAGCTGCAAGGTGTTTCCACCATGGTGTTGCTCATATGTACCTTCTACCTTGGCATATACTCCACGAACTTGTGTGGTAAAAACTATCTGCATCTTTTCTCCTCTAGTGAGTTGACAGTAGATGTTACTTGTAAATGTTGCTTTAGAACAGCCATCTATGTGAAAACTGAAGGTGTATTTGTCATAGAGGAACAAGGAATGAATAGGCTTGTAAACTTTTTTAAATGATGTAGTGGTAGTTTGGCAAGTTGAGGGCATTTTGAGAGCTGCAAGTAGGTGAAAGATAAAAAGATGGCAATAGACAGCAAACACAATTAGTTTGTGATCTAGAATGCACATTTCTCTTTTAGGCCCATTAGTGACCCTCTTTTCAGGTGGAGGCGAGCCCCCAAAGCTGTCAGTAGTATTAGTTCCTATAAACTCTATGATTTAGCAGATAGAGGACAACCCGCAACCTGCAGCGTAGTGCATGGCAATATATAACATTCAAGTGACACTGCTTTTATAGCTATATATTTAGAAAAAATTTAAAAGCCCTTTCCTAGAATTATGTCTTGCCAGGGATAGAAGAGAGAAGAAAGTGAGGAAAGTACTGAGCATGACTCTCCTTAAGGACAGGCAATATTTCATACTCTTGACCACTTACTCATTTGTGCTTTTTTTAAACCTCAGCTGCATAATTTTGACTGCTAGTACAGAATTTTATATTCATAGGGAGAGGGAAGATGCAATTATTTGGGAACTTTATCAGTGCCATTTCTCAAATCATCAGACAGCCTGAACAAAGATCGCTTTCTGTAGCATCTCCATGTCGTGCTACCCAGCATGTCTCAGAAATGGCACCTGTAGAGGGAGCAGAAGTCACGAGAGAGCTCTGAAAGTGCTGACCTGCCATAGCAGCACAAAACGGTGCCATGATGCTGGCCACTGATGCTTCTTTTTGTCAAGCCTCTTCACCCTTCAGGTGTGAAATGAGGATTAGAGAATCTGCGCATATTGGTTTTCGGGTTTTGTGGAGATGAACAAAAGGGAATTCACACTCTGATCCTTATGCAAAAAAAAAAGGCAAGCATTCTTTCATTTTTGGAACATAAAGATTATGCAAAAAGTGTGTGACTAAAGCCCTTAGTAGTTTTCTATGGCATATATGAATATTTATAACATTTAGAAACCTGGGTTTGGAATGGATTAGAAGATAATGTCCTGGCCTGCTGCCACTATTCCAGACTGCGTAAAACTTGAAAGGGTATTGTTTTGTGTATATATAGCATGCTGGTAGTAGAGGTTGCTTGTTATATTATGCAGTTCATTCTATTGCAGAAAGATCCAAATTTAGGTTTGTATGGCTTTTTGATAATGGTCTTTTTTAGTACAGTGAGTAAACAGAGGTTAATTTTTGCAGGCATTAACTAGAGGTAATCCTCTACTTAAAGAAAATTGTGAAGAGCTGGCAGTTAAACTTCCATCTGAACATTTTGTCTGTACATGTTTCTAGTTTTCTGGAATCAAAAGAAGACAATCCAACTTATCTACAAGATTCAGGAAGGGAGATTCACTTTCACTTCATATGCTGTTTTCCTGTTCAATTTGCATCTTCCAAAGAGGAGCTCTTTGGAGTTTATTTTAGCAAGTACAACAGCACTTGGAAAAAAAGCAACGTGAAAGGAGTTCTTCAAGGATACCTAATGCTCCAGAATCTCCCCATTGGGTTCTGATACTGTCTTCTAGCCAGGGTTTCTCCATTTATTCTGGCTTAACACCCCCTTGCTCATTCTTTTGTGTTTCATCATTGCCAGGATACTTCTGAATGCAGATAGTGAATGAGATTATCCTTGGGAATAGGCAAAGTAACTTCTTAAAATGAACCCTCTCAGCCAACTGCAAGAACCCAGGCAGTTTGGCCTTTAACTGGAAGTTAGACAAGGTCATTGACACTTTGGTTTTCCTTGCTTGGAATAGCCTATGCAATTCAGAAATAGTGATAACTTTTTTAAAACTCTTGCTACACACATAATTTGTCTTACATTACAAGTTGAAGTTAGAAGCTCCTGACATCAAGTTGGCTGGTCCAGTTCAACGTTACAGTCTGTCCTTGAAAGAGATATTTTAGGGGAGTACTTTTTGAAATAGTATGAATCAAAATAGCAACATCACGTAACAGAGCCAAATATGAATCCATAGCGTTATGAAGCATTCATGTCTACATGTTCGTGTTGTTCTGATTTTCATTTGATTTGGTTAAACTTGAAGAACCAACACTGTAATATGCAGTGCGTTCTGTCGCAATCCAGTATTATAATGGGTGCTTTGAGTATTAAAGAGGTTTCATTGAAGTCAATGGGGCTTATTTACATGCTTAATGCTAAGCACATATGAGAATGTTTGCAAGATAAGTGCCTTAGAAAATCTGCCTAGTAGTAATGGCTTGAAGAGGTATGAAAATTAACAGTATAAAAATTATTCGTACTTGAAATCTACTTATTTTCCACATGTAAATACATATGACTTTAGGAACAATATAAGCAGATGCATATCCAAATTCTCTAGATCTTTTGGGAACTTGTGTTTCAGTATTAAAATATTTCAGATTAGTTTCAGAATAGATATGTTTCATTTGATTATGCAGTGTGTAATCCACAAAAATGTACTACATGGTATATCAATGGTGTTTCTAATGCCGACCACCAGCCATACCTGGTTTTGTATGCTTGACAGTCATTAAAATGTCTTAAGATTATTCAGTATGAGTGTAAACAATGTTTTACACTGGTGCATTCACACATCTAGAATAACGGATTTCACAAAGGTATTTTATTTATAATATCATTTTCACATAAGATTATAATTGTATATTGAGTTTTACTGTTCACTAGGAAGAAATGTATCATTCCATTGTGTGAGGGCTTCTAGCTTGTTAATCTCACACAAAATTTCAAGAAGGTATGAAGCAGGCTGGTGGGAGCGTGTTGTAAAATATCGTTATAATAGCATCTGATTTATCAAAGCAAAATGTATTGATTAATATTTTCTTACATAAGTGACTGAATGGTGACTTATTTACTGAAGAGCAAGCACAGCCAGGGAGGTCTGAAGAGACTTCAGGCTGGGCTAGATACACTTGTGCAAGCTAACACTGTCTGCCAGGTCTGGCTGAAGAAACTTGCCTACAGGGCCACAGTTCTAATAGTGTCCTCCTCAGCCTGTGAATCAAGCACACTTCCACAGGGAATCAGGGAATATACACTTCCACAGGGAATCAGGGAATATACACCCTCACATGCTCATTTTACATTGTAATTTTCCAAGAGGGCTGCATTTTAAACTCAAACTCGTATGAAAGGTGAAGGCTTTTTAATTGCTGAGTATGTTCTAGAAATGGCCTCGCTATTAGGAACTGATGGTCTGAAAATGTGTACATACTTAAAGGTGTTCTTACGTGATATTCCTTTTTACTTTTTAACACGAGAAGGTGGTATCAAAGAAATGCACAAGGAAGGGGCTGATTTTCATTCTTAGTTAAGGCCTTTTACAGCATCCAAGCAAGGGAAAGGGTTCTCTGAGCGCATGTAAATTATACTCATGCTCATTTAAAGCCTGTGTAAATGCAAATCACACCCGACATATGAGGGTATCAGCATTAAAATTATATTTTCATTCATATGACTGCTTTTATTGGCATATGTCTTCACACTCAGGCACAGAGAGGTGCTTCGTTTAAATGATGATGAAATACAGTGCTTGTTCTCTGATTGCATACCATCTTTTCTTTCCAGCGCATGATTGCCAACACTGTCAGGACGGTGAAATTCTGCCGAAGCCAATCTTTTAGTAAGTGTATTACAACATCTGCACAGTCAGCATTATCATCAGTAGCTACAGTAATTACAACTAATTCTGTGTGTACCAGAATTCAAAAGCTTGGTTTCTGGTGATTCTTCTATGTTTGGATCCTCTGTTGTTTCACAGGGTGAAATATCTTTTAGGAAGCTCTAATAAGCCCCATGTCCTCCATCTCTTTTCCAAGCATGTGAAGGCGCTAAATATCTGTGAGGTCTCCACACATCTGTCAAATTAGAATTGGTTAAAATTAGCCAGTGGGCTCAGAAGTGATTGAAATAAGGGTAGCAGACAGCAGCAGACAGATACATGCAAGGTACTCGGATAAACCCTGGTTTTATAGGAAACCAGGCCGGAAACGTGACGTTTATAAATGACATAGCTGCATACAGTAATGAACTTAAAACCTGTTTGTCAGTATAATTACCAGAACTTACTTGAGGCCATGTAAGGTGACAGAGCTGTATGATCAAACAGATTTGCTCTGTGGGTCTCATCCCATCTAGGTGCACAATCAGTCCCAGTCACACTGGCACTTCTTCAGCACTTCATTCATTTTGCCTCACAGCAGCCTTCCTCTTTAGCAAAGAAGAAAATAAATAATATAAACCAATATATTTTTATTAAAATAATTTCTTTCCATCTGGGCCAAAGCTTAACTCAGAAGATCAAGTTAAGTGAGCTTTTTTATTTTTCTTCCACCATTAAGGTTTTTCTGGCTATGCATCTTTTAATTCTAATGTATTAAGCCCTAGTAAGACCTACGCATTTGTAGAAGTGGAAGGGGATTTTCAGTATACATGATATAACAAAATGTCAGAATATAAAAGTCCCATATCTAAGTCCCATGCTTTTTGTGTATGTGTGCATATTTATATATAGTAGATGCTTCAGTATCTTTCTTTTAGAGAAGTGTAAGTTATCTAACATATATTTAATTAAAAGGTAAGCTGTTCACTGTGAGGCTGAAGGTACTCAGATTTTAACTCAGTGGTATTTCATAATTGTTGTTGGAGTAGGTATAATGTGGTTATGTTAAGTAATGTAAACAGGTAGTAAATTTTGAGGCTTGACTAGGGTAGCCACTAATCACTAGCATTACAAATATTTAACACTGAGCTAGAAATGGGACTACTTCATGAAAGGAGGCTTAAATCAATCACATAGTTTTGAATCTGTGTGAAAGCTGCTGGTTCAAAAGCTGATGGGCAGCTTTAAATCACACGAGTTAGCTATATCATTTACAGCTATTGACTGGTAAGGTGATGTAGAAAACTGTAACCAAGGGCCATCAATTTGAGCAAATGTAGCCAAGGATGTCTGAGAGAAAAAGTTAATTTGTGAGGGTAGTAACCAGAAAGACTGTCAGACATGGAGGAAAGGTTTCAGAGAGAGCAATTTCTAAATATTTTCTTTTTAACTCAGCAGGATCTGGTGTTTCCTGTGACAGCTTGTAAAGAGTTATGCATTCTGTTCAGGCATTTGTTCGTTTAAGTGTATCAATCCTACATCATTTCTCTTTCACCAGATCCCGACGCAGCCCTAACTAATAAGAACCATCAGGATGTTCGGAGCTATGTGCGGCAATTAAATGTGATTGACAACCAGAGAACTTTATCACAGATGTCTCACCGACTAGAACCGCGTCGAGCATAAACATTTGAAGCAATGATGAGAAATGATCTTTTATCCTGTCAAGGTCACTTGTTAAGAACTTCACTTTCTCTGCTACCGCACTGCCACTACAAAAATAAGCAAAAACATATTCTAAGGTCTTGGGCAACGCACAATGTACCAGCCTGTCAGAGAACTTTGGCTGCGGAAGAATTTATGCACTGTGTAGCTGTACGGGTGGCCGTGTTGTGAACTGTTAATTCTTAAAGTGTAGTAAATGATTTCTCATCTGGATAAAAAAAGGCAAAAGATAAAATAGAACAGTAGGTGAAAAATGCACAAAAAGCTTCTAACAATTCTAAGGGAGGTAGTATTTTTCTCTCTAATTAAAAAATCTGTATTTTATGATTTATTCTCCAGGTCAGGACCAAAACCGATTATCAGTTTAGCTTGCCCAGCTACTGTTGACCTCAGTAGAAGAAGCATGTAAGCATCTGATGAAAAACTGTAGGTTCAGGAGAGGTCCAAGGTGTAGTTCCATTCAGAGAAGACTTACAACTGTTTCCATTATGAAATACAACAGATACTAAGAAAAATTTCTAATCTTAATAGTACTGCCTACTACTGCAAGCAGTGTGGCTATTTCAGAAAACTGACAGGACTGAAAATATTTTGAATGACAAATATATTAACCTGTGTTTACATTTTACTTCTTTTTTTAAACTACCAATCAGGTTTTTACGGAATTCCATTACAATATTAAGGTTGTCGAAATCAATAGCATAAAGGTAGCAAAGGACTGGTTCAAAAAGAGCACAATATGCACAAATGGATTTCAAGAGAATAATTTCCTGGACATTAAAACCTTAAACTTCAGCTATAATTAATTGTGGCTGGTTAACACATATTTTCTGGTCTTAAGCATTTACAAATATCTTCATTTTCAGCCAATTGTTTTGCACTTTCAGTAGACTGTAAATAAATGTCAATTCATTATGTTCTAGAATATTTATTTATGTAGCTATTGTGCCAAAATATAATTCAGTTTTATTTATTTTGTTTAGCATGTTATGGGACTGCAGCTTTTGTCTTTATACTTTGTGTGCATTTTACGTGTAGGAATTGTGTGATGTATGTTTTCAGTACCTTATTAAATGTAATTGCCGGAAAGGTTTGGTTGCTGGCCTTATTTGCACTTTCAGCTTCATTCCTGCATAAATTCCGATGCTATTAATTGACTGATACAGCAAACTGCGCTTGTCCTTCGCTGAGCCTCCAGCCCACAGTTAGCCTGCATCCAGTGCCATACGGATGAGCAGCGTAAAGCCAGTCAGATCCAGTGACGTAACACTAGGGTTTTATTAGCTGGTTTGATTAGAGTTTCTAAGGAGGCTCCCTACCCTCCCATGTAAAAACAGAAAACATTTAAATTGGAAAAGTTTAAATGGAGAAGGGGTATATGCTTCATTTTAGCTATCAACTGACTATTTTGTCCTGCTCGGTCTCTAATGTGAACACTACAAGTTACCTCCTCTTGGCCAGGATTTTACCTCAGGTTGGCTAACTCCAATTGAGAGCTTGGCTAATGCGGCACTCAAGAGGCCCCTGGCTTCGGTCACCTGCGGGAGGTCTATCAGGTCCTGCAGCCATGAGGGAGGAGGTGATCTGGTGTGTTCCCGTTCCCCTGCCGGATCATTTGTGCTGGCCTGGATACTCCACGGGGCGGCTGCAGCACTGCCGGGCAACCACCGATGGTGGCCAGTGATGATGTTGAAATGGCAAAAGGCTTTCCTGTTGCATTCACACTGGCTCTGCTCTGCGAACCGGGATGTCATAAAACTGATTGAGCCTGAAATTACAAGTTGCAACTATTATCTGGTAATTAAGCTTCAGAGATGACCTCATTGATATAGTCTGCATTTTGCCTCAGATACAGAATATACTTTTCTTGGCATTGAGCAGGACTGTGTGGAGTCGGTATACACATAAAGATTTTAATTTTTTTATCTATAAAAATAATTGCGTCCTTTTAGTCAAAACAGAAATTCTGCAAAAGCTGAGAGTCACCAGGGAAATGCTGACACATAGAACCACTGTTTGCTCAGTACCTGCATTCTGCAAAGGAAAGAATTACACGCTTAAGAAATATTCTGCAGCATGATGAAATAATTTATTTTAACTTTGCTGTCTGACTAGAAGTTCAAGATGATTCAGAGGAAAACCAGCTAATAACATAGAGACAAATTTGTGAGAAATATTTCTTATTTCCATTTGTACTGCTCTATGAATACACTTCATATGGCTTTTTCAGATACCAAATCTTCCCAAAGCAGTAGAATAAACTGCAGGGACACAATTAATTCAACAGATGTTTTTATCTTTACAATAAATTTATAACATTTGTGAGTTCATGATTTTATTTGTTCCAGATTTGTTCCTATTGTTTGGACTTTCATTTATTTCTGTGTTAACTGGTTTATAAAGCTGCCAAGTTTCAGCTTGGCTCTCCACATAGACCGATTCTTCATCTGTTTAGTATGTTTTTATCCCCTTGGTTTACTCTTTTATTCCTTAGAACCTCTAACTGTTCTACTTATTTGTTGCCAAACAACCTCTGTCGTGTAGATATATCCCAGTGATACAAACAGAGGTTTTATGGCACTTCCATATCAACAGGCGAATGCAGTTTACCTACTCAATGAAAACTGGTATCTGGCTTTTTTTAATTTTCCAATAAAGGGTGCTGTATAAATAATAAGTGTTGCTATCTCTGTATCTAACTCATTCAAGTGGCTCAGATAGTTGCTATGGTGCTGCTCGTGGCCTACATACCTAGAGATTAAATGAATAAAACTACCTTCTGGCTCTGGGATCCATACTGGGCTTCTCTTGCTCCCTGTGTTGACTTTACAGCAGGATATATTGCTCGTGCTGTCTGAAGTCGAAGCGACTGTTGCGATAGTGGGAAGAACGAAGAGGAACTCGGGAAACACTGAAATGTCAAAAGGCCCGTACTGCCTTCACCCTGTGCTTGCAGCTTCGGGTCACAACTTGATCCTGCTTCAGTGGAGAGACACCCCTGCTCCGCTGACTCTCAGGGCAGGTCCGTAAGCCCGGGCTCAGATCCTGTGCCAACGCCGCTGAGCAGTCCCCATCCCTGCATCGCTCGGGGTCCAAACTGCTCTGTTGTGTCACTTGGCCTGATTTTGGCCCACGCCAAGTAGCACCACATGGGAGCGTCCAGCCATTATGTGGGGGGGGAGAATGCACCAGGGACCATTCCCAGTGGGAAACACGGACCAGCCTGTCCAGCCAGTCTGCATCCCCTCCCCACAGTCCTCCAGCAGATCCTGGAGGTTTCGCACCTCCATCACACCCACTTGCGTGACAGCATTCACCCTGCAGCACACCCTCCTCCTCATTTCCACGCTGCAGATTGAAAAAAATACAAAATAATGGTTATGCCTGAGGGTCCCAGGTTGTACAATGCTGATGCGGCCAGTCCCAGTGCTGCTCGGCCTCACGCCCCAGAGCCCCTGTCCCCCTTTTACTCACTGGCAGAGCCATAGCTGTAGTTTTTGGATGACGGGTGACTGGAAGGCAGTGTCCACAATAAACATTTACTGCCAGGGACCACAGGGCTGGGATGGTGACACCTTGAGCATCTGCATTACAGGGTTCCTCTCCTGGCTTGTTTTTTTGCTCAATGTGCAAACACTTCTGCTGAGGGCTACTGAGCTGAAGAGCAACAGGGTCCAGCTCTCTCCTCCCCTGGTGCATTTTGCCATTGTTGCTTTGCCAGAATTTGCCGGTTTTCTCGCTGAGCAGACCTGGTGCTGGCTGTTGGTGCTGGCCGTGGCCAGGCAGAGCCAGGGAACAACGGTTAAATCCAGGGAGGCTGAATCCAACGTGCCAGGAGGCTACGACTGGTTGGTAAAGGCAGGACCCAAAGTGTTTTCCCCAGACACCTTGTTCAAACCTGGTCAGCCACAGACAGGGTAGTGCCGGATAAAAAGAGTTCCAGTGTATTAGCAGGACTCCGCAGATGGAGGGTTTGGGCTTTTTCCTCCGAAGGCAAATGCCGTGGAGGCGCACAGCCTCTGCAAGAGCAGGGACAAAGAGAGGGATGGAGACAAAAAAAAATAAAAATCCCTCTTTTCAAAGAGACGCTGGCAAAACAACCTTTTAAGTACAAAAAGTTTAAATATAATTTAGAAATCTTGCAAAATAAGTTAGAGAGAAATCAAAAGGTTTAACCTGCAGGGGTACCAAAGGAGATAATGAATTTTGCTTAAAAAAAAAAAAAGTATTCTAACAAAATGTAACAGGAGAAAATTATAAGTCTAAATTGTTAACATAGCTTCTTAGTAAGGTCAACTGCATAATATACAGCACCTTAACCTCTTACAGCAATTTTTAAACACCACGCAGCTTAAATAGACTACTTCTGAATTCATCGGTATTTCTTCTGGGAGCTCTGAATGCAAATCAAGAGGTAATAGTGGAAGAAAATTAAAAGATGTGCTATTCTCATTTCATTTTTTGTACTGATAATAAGGAAAGCAGCACAGAGAGTGATACGGCAAAGTGAACCTCCAACTTGAATAGCTTTTCTTTCACCGTTAATCTGAAATGCATTACACCCTGCCTTTTCAAATAATCATAATGTTCTTTACTATAGCCTGCATTAAAGTTTAGCAGGCACAAGCAGCAGCTGTCACCAGAGGTCAAGGTATTAGCAATCAAAGAAAATAATGACCAGATTAAAAAGTTATCATTAAAATTACTAAACCAGAAACTTTTACAGCAGCTTATCTTCACCTGGAGCACAAACAGAGAGCAGGGCCCTGCCTCCAGGGCTGTAGCTGCGCCCAGGGAACTCCTGCCACCCCTGGACACCTCCCTACTGGCCAGCCCTTGGCCGGGGTGACAGCAGGTCCACCCTCCGTGGCCAGAGGGGACCCTCACCCCATTGTCTCTCTCAGGAATGGGCACTGCTGCCCAAACCAACTGCCCCAGGACAGGGAGCTCCCCAGCATGGCTGGTGGCTAAAACCTGACCTCCAGCTTCTGGCCATGGTGAAAGGCTTGCAGTCAGCGTCCTACAGGAGCACCCAGGGTATGTCCTCCACCCATTTCCCCCCAGCCCATCAGGTAGGGCTGGCTGTTACTCCACCTGCCTCGTGTGCTGCAATAAAATACTGCTCTCAGACAGCACCTAACTAAGGAAATAACCTGTAAATTCATAAAATAATGTAATCCAACCCCAGCCTTGGCGGTTTATGACTCAAGTGATGTGGGGACTATTGTAAAAAGGGAAAAAAAAGAGCATGTGCAGCTACAAAATCTACCATTTACATCTAACCGCTGACAGATATTTCAAAGTGTTCATTTTTAATAGGTTTGGCACTCAAAGGTAATTTCTGAATACAAAATAAACTCAGAAAACTACATGAAAATGCATAAAGGATGCATAATTACTGACGCAAATTGGAATATTTTTCTTGGAAACTCCATGTAACAAAAATGTGACACACGGGGCTACTGGTAAGAGACTGACCTTTATTTCCTGGCCCTCATCCATTGGGTCAGAGTGACAAAACGCAAAGCCTTTGTCACATGGCAGGGGTCAGCCAGTCATGTTTAATTTTTTTCCTCTTTTTGCTTTCAAATGCAAATAAAGCACATTACCAATGAAAATAATGATTGTAAATGAATACCTCAATTAAAGGAAATTTACATAAAGCTAGGTAGGATGGAGGTGACAGTAGATACTCAGACATCCTAACAGACAATAATCCATTTCTTAATCAACTTCTGTCAATAATCATAAGCTTTCTGCTCTCCATGGTTTCCTCATTATAACACCACCTCTTGTGTTTTTAAATAGTTCTTTCTTCAGATGCTGTCCGAGCCAGCAAGTGAATCCGCTAGCTGGATTTGCCGACTCTTTGTGGTTTTTGCAGGTGTACATTATTTCTGTGCAGGAGTACCCTCGGCAGCATTGTGGATGTTCTCAGATAACAGAGAGCCAGTGTTGCCTTGGGTTTTCTTTAGATGTCCTCATTCTCTGTAGGACTGACCCTTGAGGGCTGCGGTACTGGCAGGTTGCTGCCTGGTGTCTGTTTGAAATCTAACATTTCCTTCCATTTGTAATTCCTGCCCTAATGTTTCTCTTGTTCCAGTTGTCTGGCATGTAACTCCTTTGTGATGCTCCTCATCAGTTAGCGCTGTTGCCAGAAACTAGTTAGAGGTTTGCACAGATTTTTTTTTCCCCTTCCTGTTACAACTAGCTATTGATAATAGGGGGTGGGGGGTGGGGTGGGGTGTGTTCACCACCTTTTTTTGGAAACACAGGCAAAGGGACTGAGATGATGTTGCTAAACAGATTTATCTAGAATAAGGGCTTTTCTGAGGCAGTCTAATGTTACAGACATTTTCTTCTTATTTCATCTCTAAATCCAAAATGAAAAAGATGTGATCTTCGACAGCTTTGTTTCCAATTTGTGTGCTCTCAATTAAACAAGCAGCATAAAATGTAAGCTACTAATACTACAGGACGTCATTAAAAGGAGCTAATATTTTCTTTTTACTTTCAATCAGACTCCCTGTCAATGGTGGCCAAAGTTTTCAGGATTCCAGTCATCCTTTGCTTTCCAAGAAAGGTAAATGTACTAAATAGTTAGATACTAATTAGTTTTAATAAAGAAAACAGCAGAGGATGCTTTAAACCAGCTGCTGAATGTTCTGTGTTGTCATCTTCCTTTGGTGGTCCTCAGAGGTGGAACTGTGCCTGCCTCTCCCCAGGCTCCCTACGACCGAGCAATCTATTGGAAAAAAGAATTACGAAGGAAATGAAGGGACTTTTGCTTCAGTGGAGCTCACAGTGGCACGGATTAGAAAACACAAGCAGGCACAGCAACAAAGAATTGAGTACGGCTTTAAAACAAAGAAAACAGTGTTAAGTCATATTGCATTTCAGGGAAAAAAATGTGCCAAAATTGGAACAACAAATTAAGTCTATTGGACCACAAAATTTAATATAAGAAGGACTATGAGCTATATATATATAATTAAAAGTATGTAATGAAATGGTAACTGAGCAGCGTACTAGCGAGTGGATTACAGCTCAGTATAATGATCAGCTAAAAACTGTGGTGCCAGTAAAAGATAAGAAAACCATTCTTGTAAAACAATCAGGAAATGTAGCTCTCATTAATATTTTGCCATCTCATTGTTAACTATATTGACGTTTTTGTAGGAGTTATATGTGCTTTTATACTGCACACATGCCAGATCAAAAGACAAATAGTGTACAAGCTGTAGCCATTTTCCACAAATCAGGTATTTGATTGACATGTAAAATACCAGCGCACACAAGCTTTCTCTGCCGCACAAATGTCTGTATTTTATCATTCTATTCTGGACTTCATAATTATGTGTTGAATAAATTTATAATTATTTCATAATTAATATTTTATAGCAATATATTTATAATTTTGTGTTAAATATACCATATAGGCCCTTTCACAAAGTCCTTATTTTTCTCTTTCATACAAAAAAAACAGATGAGAAGATAACAGCAGCAAAAAATAGCAGTTAGTTGTGTGGGTCTAAGAGAGGCACGATGGCTAGTACGGGCTCTGTCTTTCTTCAGACCCCAGGAAGGATGAGAATTAGCCATTACTCACAGCACAGCAAGGACAGGGCCGCAGAAGCAAGCGGGAAGCAGCCCTGGCTGGGTGGGCACCGGGGGCAGCACCAGGTTGATGTTTGTGGGTGCACACTCACCGTGTCGTTTGCAGCAGTGAAGGCAGGATTGCCGCTGCCTCTGCCCCACATCCAAAGGCAATTCCTTGCATTTTCCACTTGCTAGAGCTTGCCGACTCCATCTCTCAGAAAGACCAAACGCAGCTGATTTTGGTTAGCAGTACCATGCCAGGCCTCTTTTAGTCATAAAACAAGCCCTGCTAGTTGTGTTTTGGGGTGTAACTGAAGAGGCGGGTGGTTGCAGCATACCTGGACATACCTGCACGAACTTCAGCCTGGACAGCATAAGCAAAAATAATGAAGCAGAGTGGGTTTTCAGGCAAGCTACTCATTAACCTCTTCCAGGTTGCACACCTGATGGTACAAACGGCACAAAATCAATGCTACCATATTGTTACTGCTACTATTGCTCAAACTAGCCAGGTTAATACTGGTGTTTGCTAGTGCTATGTCTTCTACAGGAATGTGTGTACAACCTTCCTAGTATATCCCAAGCATGACCCCCACCATGTAACAGGTGATAGGAGAAGAGAAAATAGCCTCAAGTTGCATCAGGGGAGGTTTAGACTGGATATTAGGAAAAATTTTTACACCAAAAAGGTTATTAAGCGCTGGAACAGGCTGCCCAGGGAAGTGGCTGAGTCACCATCCCTGGTGGTATTTGAAAGATGAGTAGACGTCATGCTTAGAGATATGGTTTAGTGATGGTTTTTGTCAGTGTTAGGTTGATAGTTGGACTAGATGATCTGAAAGGTCCCCTTCCAACCTAGGCAATTCTATGACTCTATGTTTTCTGGCCAATTTTTTAAGCTAGAAATGGAGGCAAGCCCTATCAGCCAGAGAAGCAGAAGTGCTTCAAAGAAACCTCAGTACTAAGCCTGAGCTGAACTCTGAGCCAGTCTTGAAGGAGAACTGAAAAATATGGAGCAGGTGTCCACCAGCAAACTATCTGTGTCTAGAGTTTCACGTACAGCCTCAAGCTGGCATAAACCTTCCCTACTGCTAAAAAAGCACTTCCACGCTCGGTCCCCTCTCGACTGCTCCTATCAACCCTTGCTCCTCTCCTGCCTTTGAGATGGCACGAGCCTTTGCGCAACTGCCCGATGACCTGCCTTCAGACCTGGGGGAAAACTGATTGCTTCTCCCTGTGGTGGCCTGGCCTCCCCAGCCCGGTTCCGCAGGCAGCCGTGCGGAAGGCGTGCTGGCAGCAAGCGAGGTGGGCAGCGCAGCCACAGGAACGGGGCTTGCCGGGCAGGGGAGGGGTGTGCCTGCTGCTTTTGGCAGGCAGGATGGCTTCAACCGCCCGGACGTAGGCATGAAACTATGTTTTTCCATGTTGAAAGGTGGTGAGACGTCATTGCACACCCAGCGTGGCAATGAGATGTAACGAGACAATTCGTATGAATCCTTTCAAGTCCAAAATTGAGTTAAGAGTTGCTAGAGGTGCCTTTATCCTTTGCCAATTGTTGTGGCTTTACAGTACCTTTTGTTAGCTTGTAAGTATTTTATTTTTCTGCCTGTTCCACAGTAATTGAAGAAGACTGGGATTAGGATCGAGCTCTCCAGAACTAAAGAGTTCTTCAGTTTGAATTTGCTGCCTCAAGAAGGGGGACAAACCATACCCCATGTGTTGGGTCACTGGTTTATACAGTATTATGACCATCCAAGAAACTCTGATGACTCTGGTTTCTGATCTTTTCTAGCTAAATTTCTAGTGCTCGTGCTAATGGAAAAAAAACCCTTGATGATATTTGAAGACTCACTAGCCAGAGGGCAGAAAGAATACAGCTCCCCAAACGAACACCTAAAGCCTTGTTGTAATAATTCCAGCTCCGCGACAGCGTACCACTGGGGTCGGACCATCCTCACACAGACTCCTTCGCTTCTGCTCTCTTGTCCTCCAACAGACCAAGTGCAATTACATGTTTTAAACAGGGGCATGTTAACACAGTGCCTGATGCAGGTTCTGCATTCCTACTCTTGGAGTAGGAAACATCAACCACCCCCTCGTTTCTCATGCGCTACTGGAATAGTTTATTTCTTTCTGCAGCCAGGGCCTAAATTCAGAGGTGGTAATTCCCAGCCCTGGAGAAAACCCCTGGACAAAGTGCCCTAGGCAAGAGACCTCTGAAGCAAGTTCTCTGCTCTCTGAAGCAAATGCCTATGAATTGAGTGATTTAACATTTAAATAGATTTTTAAATCATTTGACTAATTGGCAATTGCCTCAGACAGGAAGGATAAACATGTTAGTCACAGCATTTAAGAGACTAAATATGTGGCACCTCTCCTCCTCCAGAGCATGAGATTCATGTGATTTGCATTTGGTATTTGTGCTTTCTTTTAAAACGAGGTACCTTTGATTGACTTTGTCTGTGGAATTCTCCAGGCTGAGCGGCAGATCAGTTCTTAATGAAGCACAAGGACTCTGAGATCAGACAGAAAGTGCTGCATCCAGGGGAAGCCAGAGCCTGACCACCTCCTCCACTGCCTCTCTGGTCCACGCTGAACCTGTCAGTGGGCGCAAAGGAGTCAACAGCACCTGCTTTTTGGCTATTTTAGCATCTTCATGTACTTATTGCACAGAGTGCTTAAGATCTTGCTGAACTTTACTCCAGTTAGTTATTATGGCTCAGTGAAATAACGTCTTATTTGATGACCAGAAATGTATACTTGTGCTCCACTGTTTTAAGTGGTTTTTTACTCTCCCTTGTGCCAAAATAACACACCTTGGGGAAAAGCCTCCGATGTCAGTGAAACAACTGTATTTGATTCATCAGTAATGTGTTCTCCCATGATTCACCTCGATACCGTACATCTCTGTGATGTACAATTAATGTGTATGATTCGGTGTGATGCTGCACACCTCTTTGTGATTCATTGTGCTACACAGCTGATTTCTATATGGCAGATCTACACGTAGATACACCAATAGTCAAACAGGAGAGGTGCTGAGGAGCTGAGGGTCTCCAGCGAAGGCACAACCACGGACACCAGTAGATGAGCTGAGGAGCATGGTATGGAATGGTGATGGGCATTGAATCTTGCATGATACCAATCCAAAAAACGTACTTGCACAGCCACGTGATGAGTTTGCCTCAGTTGAAAAATTGTTTGCCCCTGAGTCTTTTGAGTCACTTCCTTTAAGTGAGACTGCTTATTTTCAACTTGCAAAAAGTCTTCTGCAATAGCAGAGTATCTCACTGCCATTAAAATGTTTGGATAAGGAAGGATCTGTGTGGCTTCAGAGGGTGGAAGTGGATCGTCTGTTTTCTTTCTGACCTGATGTGACCACCCTGAGGGCAGCCAGGGGAAACCTGGGGGCTGCACTTGCCAGTCAAACCACAGAATCACAAAGTGGTCAGGTTCGGAAGGGACCTTCGGACATCCTCTAGTCCAATGCCCCTGCCAAAGCAGGGCCACCCAGAGCAGGCTGGACAGAAACACATCCCGGCGGGTTTTGAGTATCTCCACCACATCTCTGGGCAGCCTGTTCCAGTGCTCTGCCACCCTCAAAGGAAATAAGTTTCTCCTCATGTTGAGACGGAATTTCCTGTGTTCCATCTTGTGCCTGTTGCCCCTTGTCCTGTTGCTGGGCACCACTGAGAAGAGCCTGACCCCACCTTCCCACCTTTCGACACCTGCCCGTCAGGTATTTATAAGCATTGATGAGGTCCCCTCTCAGTCTCTTCTCCAGGCTAAA
>JAOQGH010000077.1:35801908-35885570 GCA_025769975.1 Gallinago jamesoni | reverse complement strand
CCCACCTTTCGACACCTGCCCGTCAGGTATTTATAAGCATTGATGAGGTCCCCTCTCAGTCTCTTCTCCAGGCTAAACAGACCCAGGTCTCTCAGCCTTTCCTCATAACAGAGATGCTCCGTTCCCTTGATCATCTTTGCAGCTCTCCGCTGGACTCTCACCACACTTCCCTGTCCTTCTGGAACTGGGGACCTCAGAACTGGACACAGTACTTCAGATATGGCCTCACCAGGGCAGAGTAGAAGGGGAGAATGACGTCCCTCGACCTGCAGGCCACGTTCTTTCTAATGCACCCCAGGAGACCACTGGGCCAACACCTGAGCTGACAGGCCCTGCTCGGTCCAGAAGGCTCTTCCGAAATGTGGCGCCGTTAATGGACATGGCCACCCTGCCCGTCCTCTCTGCTCAGTCCCAGCTGAGCACACAGCGAACGCCCCATCCAGCTCACCCCACGCCAGCCCCATGGGGTGCAGCCCGCCGGGGGCCGGGTACCCCCTTACTCCTCGGGGGGCAGGGCGGCGGGCACGCGGCCTCGCTCGCCCACCCTCGGGCGGGAAGAAGGTGCTGTCATGGGCCCCCAGGCCCGGGGCCTGACCGACCCGTCCTCCGCCCGGCCGGCCCCGCGCACCTCGCCCCCTACAGGCGGGGCGGCCGCGCTGCCCGCTCCCCTCAGGCGGCGGCAACGGCCTCGCCTTCCCCGCGGGGCCCGGCGCAGGGCGCGGGGTGGCGCCGCTGCGAGGCGGCGCGGGGGCGGTGGCGGCGGCTCTGTCTCCCCGGCACCAACCGGAAGCGCGACGGACGGAGCGGGAGACGCGGTCGCGCCGGTTCCAGCCTCCCTCGGCGGCTGCGGGATCGGCGCCGCTCGGGTCCCGCCAGCCCGGAGTCCTTCGGGGAAGGTGAGGAGGGGCAAGGCGCCCGGGCAGGGGGCAGTGCGGGGAGGTGGGGGCGGCGGCGCGGCCGGTGCGCGTTTGGCCGGGCGGCGGGAGAGCGGGGCCGGGGCCCGGTGGGTGTCCTAGCCGGGTTTGACGTTTTCCACCCGCTGAAGCAACTTTGAAAGTCCTTGGGTTTGGGGGGCGGGAGAGGCGCTCGGCAGCTCCGGCGGCGGGGCCTGACCTTGCGTCGCCCCGGGGAGCAGTTACCGGCTGGGCCGGACCGCCCCGGGCGGCAGCGGTGTGGCGGGGGTCCCGCCGGGGCAGGGCCGGGCCGGGCACGGTGGTGTCCGCCGAGCGGCACGCGGGTGGCCGTGCGGGGGCCCCGGGCGGGAAGGGTGCTGTTGCCGGGGGGAGACGGCGGGCCGGGGGCCGGGGACCCTCGCCCGCTCCTCCGCTCCCCTCACGGCGTTTCGGGCGCGTTCCCTTCGCCTCCACCTGCTGCCTTCTCCTGCTGTTTTGGGCACAAAATCCCGAAGGCTGGGCTTCGAGGTGTGACTTTCCTTCCCCTCCGTTTTTTCTCTTTTCCCCTCATTTTTTAAGTGAACTGGCATTCTTTTTCTTTTGCTGTGTTCGCTCAAGTTCGTCCCTTTCCACCAGTATATTTTTATTTTTTTTTAGCGTGTGTGCGTGCCATCCCATTACCGCTCTGTTCAGCGTGCTTTGCTGTGAGTTTTAGTGACAGAGCCATCGGGAAAGCCGTGGATCATTACTTTTTCTAAATTCCAGAAGCAGAAATAATTTGAAAGCAGCGGATTAACTGGGTCACTGCCTGAAAACATCATAGCTTTCCTCTGGAGGCATGCGGTTAGATGTTTTCAGGACTTTGCCCTGAAATTGTAAGTCCTCAGAAGCCTACTTGTTTTATCTAGCAGTAATGTGCTTTGCATACCGGTGGCAGCGTGTGAATAATGGTAACCCTGGAGAGCCTGGCTCACCGAGAACGGAGGAGATGACAGAAACGGTGACAAAACCAAGGCCCGGATCCTGCCGTCGTCCCTGTGCGGGGACCGAGCAGCTCTGCTGGCTGGGGTGCAGGTGTACATGCCTTGTTCTCCCTGTGTGGCGTTGTGTGTGTGTATGTGCCCCTGGCAGACATCATGGATGAGGTATAAGGTGCAGCGTAAATGAAGTGAGCAGTTTAGGGTTTCTCCAAGATAAAGTGTTTTCTATTTACAGTGGAGCCTTTAAACCCTTCAGTCCCAGCCATTGACACAGCTCAGGTCTAAAATAGTTCTTATCCTGAAGTACTCAAACTGTTTAAGCTGAGTTGAGCTCTTTTTCCGTAGCATTGATGGTTATATAAATGCAAATAAAATTAGAAATGTTATTAATGGAAGGTATGCAGAATTCTTGGGTTCTGACAAAGGACAGGCTCAAATGTTGTTGCTTCTGTAACTAAGGTAGGCAGAGCCCTGCCTCCAGCCTCACCGTCTGCAGGACTGCTGCTCAGTCTGATTATGAAAGTTTAGAAAACTGTAGGGGTTGTTGACTTTATTTTAACTTACTGGGAGATTAGAAGATTAGGATATATTTAATTTGGAAGTGTGCTTAGAGTTTGTTTGCATCTTATCTGTCAGCAGTTTGTGAAACGATTAAAGGTTCTTTAATTTACAAAAACGAATTTCTGCGGCATCTCTCGTAGCTCAATATCATTGTAACTCTTTGTCTGTTTTCTGTTTAGACAGGACAGCGATTAACCATGTTTTGGGGTTTTTGCTGTGGCTTGTTTTTTTTTTTTTAAATGCTAGATAAATATGCTGCTGCAAAAATCCAGGTTGATATGCTCAAGGACTGTAGGCCATGTTGGATACAAAGGATGATTTGGGTCTAAAAATGGATGGTCAAAGATCCTGAAAGCAAATGGGCTGTTTTGCCAAATAAGGAAACTTGGCACATTCTGCTGTGTATTTTAAGATAGCACAAGTGTAGTGTGCTACTACTTTATTGGCAATATGTTGGCAGTGTGCCTTCCTGAAAGAAGCACTGAATCCTGCTTCGTGGAACCACACAGTGAAGTGAGGGCAGCCTGGTTGTTCCCTTCAATAAATTACAAAGGATTTTCCTGAATTAATCAAATATTTAAGCAGCGTCAGGTGCCACGTGCAAGATGAGGGATGCAATTTTCAGTTCTGCAGCCACGCACTAAGCAAAATATGAGTTGTAGTTACTGTGCGGTTTGTGCTAAATGCTTTCCTGCCTCCTGTCTCTTAATTGCAGGTCCCTGTGTGGAAGCTCTCTATACTCTGGGAGCAGTAGCTGAATGACCAGTAGTAGGGTCTTCTGCTTGTACACAGAGTAAAGCAGAGAGCTGGGCAAGGCAGCACTTCCCCTGCGGCACAGACTGTTTTGGGGGGAGCTGGGATGTAGGAGTGAACGTGTCGGGTTCTCCCAGTGTCACCGTGCTGGGATGCAGGGCAGGGCAGCCTGCAGTGGGTTTTTTTTCCTCCTCTTGAGAGGGCTTGGGGGGAGCAGCAGGCGTGGGACCCCAGCAGGGTCCTGGGGAGACACCCTCCCCCACCAGCTACTCCCCCACAATGCTGGAATCACAACAAGCCAGTGATGGTGGATGGTTCTCTACACTGAACACTTATTACTGTACTTAATACTTGTGGCTTAATAGCTTGCTGCAAAGTGACTCCGCATAATAGAGACCTGACATGTAGTACTAATGTTAAATAATGTTAAATAGTAACCCGACGTGTGAAATACTGCCAAATGGGGCTCAGATTTGTTTTTTGCGTGAAATGAACAGCTTTTCATATCATGCTCAAATAAGCTATTATGAGGGGAAAAAAAACCCAAAACACACAGAAGTTGTTGCATGATGACAGGCTCATATTAACCCTTAAGTAAAATAGAACACGGAGAAAGTTCCCCCGCCCCAAGATCCTATAGGAATAATTGAAACACCCAGCAGTTGAATTATTTCCTCAAATACCTGTCATTCAGCGTTTCTGAACTGTCACATTGTCATTTCATGGACACCAAGCAACGAAGTCAGTCGATGCAGCGTTGCCCGCTCCTACGCGATGGTAATGGTTGAACACTCACACCTGTTAGTGGGGAAGGAGGGTGCTGAAGCCAGACCTCGTTACGTTGCGTGGGGGGAATTGCTGTAATGCCTCTGGTGCCTGGCTGGAGACCCTCTTGCAGAGGACTGCTCCCTTGGCTGCAGAAGCCTACCATGCAAAGAGGTGCCACATGTTGTTGGAATGATGCACATGTAACGCCATGGAGTTTAATGAAATACCTGATTATTTTTTTTTCTCCCCTTAACCAATGGTGTAAAGTCAGATTGTTAAGTATCTTTTAAAACAGGATGACAAGTTAATAACTGTGTGTGGATTTGTCACATGCAGTTGTTACTCTAAACAGTTGTTTTCTCAAACATAACAAAGGGATTGATCTGTCTAATTGAGGATTAACTACCTTGCATCCAAAAACATACAGTAATATTTAAACAGGTCCGTTCTTTCATCTAGAAGGAGAAAACTGTATACCTAACTTAGGCTGTCATTAATTACAGATCTCTAAATAAAGCATGCCCCATGTAAATCTCTTCTGTTTTCTCTGGGAAAAAAACATCTGGAAGAACCTGATACAAACCAACGAGTCATTCTTTAAATTATATTACTTTATTGTAGTCTGGTGCTTGTAGCATCTGCCGCTGATTGACTGCTGTAGAATTTGAAACTAGGAAAGTGTTAAAAGAATGAACAGTAGCTTCTGCAAATACTTGTGTGCTGGGCACTGCACTGCTATTGTATAAATGTTTAGGTAAAATTTTAAGCAGCAAGGAGGACGCATCAGAAGAGTACTCACTTGTCATTAGCAAGTGTCTAGTATGCATATTGTACCATCTTGAGGTATGTTTTCTGTGGAATCTTGGAATAACATCTTGTTCTATGTTAGCGTAACTTTCAGAAGTCAAATAATTTACTTGTTTACATGGATGATTTGGTTCTTCTGGCTAAGCAATAATTTAAAATAGTTTGACAGCTCTTCAGAACTATTCAATTTAGATAGTGAAGGCCAGAAACGTTTGTTTCTTCTGTTGTATTTCTCTTTTTGCTCAGTTCCTTCTGCCATCCCAAGTGCAACCATCAGTTATCAGCTTTCAAACTTTCCTGTTAAAGCGCATATGCTTTTGCCTGTGAGTAACATTATTCTTCTGAATAATTCTGTTGTCAGTAAGGAGGTTGTTCACTGGAGCATAATTATCCATGTGCATAAATGTGTGCAGGGCCATGGCCTTAAGTTGTGAAGTCTCTGGGCTGGGAAACTGACCTGTATTATTTGTCCATAAAATGTCACATGAGCTTGAGACTCTATGTTCACAGCATTAACTTGGAGCAACTGCTGGAGTAAACGAGGCAAATGAACTTTTGTTTCCGAAGACCTGCTAATTAAGCAGCACTGGCAGACAGGCAAAAAGTTAAAACTGCCTTCGCTACCCTCCTGATTTGCAGGAGTAACCAACGTCCTTTCACTTGAGTTTTCTCTAAAGAAAACGTGTGCAGGGCAGCGCAAAAGATGACTCTGAGATAGCAGGAAACCTAACGACAACAGTGACAAGGTTAAAACAAGAACAGAAAGTCAGCAGAAGAGTTCAGGCACTCATATCGCGGAAGGAGCCAGCAGGGTACTGGATGGATGGCTTTATTTCGCGTCCCACGGGTAGCTCCTGCTCTGACTGGCAGAGCTGGGGAAAGGGCGTTCATGTTCCCTCACCGAGAGCTCTGCAGGCTGGCTGTCAGTGAAAGGCGTGCTTGAAGCCTGCTCCCTCCTAAACACCTTGCCTTCTGTAAACATGATGAAGTTGTCATGGTCTGGTCAGCGCTTGCCTTCACCCTTATGAGTGGTGAAGTGATGTAAAATGAAGCAGGCAGGTTCAGAAAGGGCTGTTATCTTACGCACTGTGTAGAGAAAAACGTTGGTATCTTCATCTCTCAGTTGGAGGGTAGCTGCAACCAAACAGTGGCAGAAATTTTTCTGGTCAAATGATCTTTCAAAGTTTAAATCAGATTAGCTGCATGATCAGGAGAGCTGGGGGGGAATTACGTTTTTGTTACTGGGGTGAAGGGAGTTTGGCAGTCGGCAGTGGTAGGTGTATTACAGGTGCATTTCCCAGCCCTGGACAGCACATGATGTGTGGATTCCATCTCAAAAACCCTTATGGATTGGAGGTTCCCGGAAGACACAGAATGTTTTGGTACTATAGTTAGACCAGTGGAGGTGTGATTTTAACCAGCAACCCAAAATCTCTCGTGTCTATTTTTTGGGCTTGTTTTATGCAAACCCATCTCTTTCAGTTTATGCAGATAAGTTTACTTTCATTAATTGCAAGTATAGTAACTTTTGCTGGTAATTGAAACTACTTTGTCTAAACTGGTGGCTCTGAACCAATCTCACAGGAGGCTTGCCGATGGTTCTGGAGGATGCCATGTCCTGCAGTCCCTCCTGCGAAGGACCTGAGGCTTCTGGATCTTACACCATTAAAAAAAGAAACCTAAAATTACTCATTGTTCATGCATTTAGGTGATAATGTTTCTTGAAATTCACTATGGGCATAAGCTTTATCCCTGTGAAATCTCTGAGAAGGACGTTCTGTTCCCCTGGCAGCCGACGCGGGATCATCTCTTGAAACCGCCGACACCAGCCCTGGCACAGGCTGCAGGATTTCACGTAGAGTGGCCCAGATGAATTACCCTGTCCTTGCGCTTTGTTACAACATGCGAACAGAACTGAGTCACTCGGGCAGAGATGTCGGCCGTGGCCAGGTTTTCCCCACATCCTTGCGCCGAGGACTCCTGCCTCCGAGCACGGGTGGCCGGCGCGGTGCGTGCCAGGGGGGCGGCGGTGGTGGCGGCAGAGCCGGCGTGCCTGGCGTGCCTCAGCTCCCAGCCCAGCTCCCAGCCCGGGAGAACACGCTTCGCCGGCCTCGGGGAAGGCAGCGGCGTGCCTGCCTTCCGCAGAGCCGCTTCCAAGGTGTTCGGGGGAAACGTCAGTATTGCTCTGAGGAGTATTTTTAGGCGTTTCTGTCTCTCAGCTGCTCCTAATAGCTCGTGCAAATTATGCAAACATTTGCACAGCCTGCTGGAGTCCCGAGTTCCTGGGCTCTTCCTCTCCTGTGCCCCGTGGATTTTACTGTAGTGGGTTTACGGCAACTGGTTCTAGTCTTGGGGTGTCTGAGTGTGGGTAAGAAAGCCCGTAAATCCACAGAGCATATGTGTTAATGAAAGTCTTTTTCTTTGCAGGTTTTGCTGTGGTATATTTTGTCATTATGAGATGTCGTCTACCAGTGCTTCATTTGTGCAAATTAGATTTGATGACTTGCAGTTTTTTGAGAACTGCGGTGGAGGGAGTTTTGGGAGTGTCTACCGAGCCCGATGGATTTCTCAGGACAAGGAGGTGGCTGTAAAGAAGCTGCTCAAAATAGAAAAAGAGGTAAGAGTTTACTTTTCTTTCACTTTGCTGTGGAAACAAGAACAACAGTTCTTTTCTAGCATCTTCCATCCTCCAGCTAATTGAGGCAAACTACCTTGAGCTTTTTGTTTGTTTAATTACAAAATGCCATAACTGGATGATGTTACAGTAAAGATGTACTGAGAGGGCCCCAGCCAAGGGTGTCTCTGATTTAAAGCATTGTTGTTTTACTGTTTACTGTCCTCCCCCACTTTTCTTGTTTAGCAGTTCCTCTCTGCCCTGGCCCTGAGGAGGAGGAAGAGGAGAGCTAGTTGCACCTGTGGAGCTAGTAATTTCCCTTTGATACCACTGGGCATGTGGCTAGTTAGGAAGAGGTGGTGTTCACTGTCTTTGCCCACTTCTGTATTCTCCTCTTTACATCTGGTCTCTTAAGTGATGTGGTTTGCATCTGTATGTTTGCTGTAGGCTTAGTGTGTGTTGGCAGGCGTTGTCTCTTCCCTGCCTGCTGCAGGTCTTGATCTGGGTCACAACTAGCTATCTCCACTAGCTCTGAGTTAGTCACAGCCCTACTTTGGCTTGGTCTCATCTTGCAGAGAGGTTTAAGCCTAACAAGTCACCTTCCCTCATGGCATCCTGTGCACCTGGAAGGGCAGACAGGTCCTTGGCAAAGGGAAAAAGCAGAATTGACTTACTGCACCTTTACCAGCAAATCCTTTTGATCCTCAGCTTTGTATGCTCCCAGCAGAGAGAGCGTGTATGTGCTTATCACAGCGCTCATCACCACTGATGCAGCAGTGAGGACACATCAGTGTAGGGATGGACAGCACAGTTACTGGACTGCTGTTCCAGCATGGCCATATCTAATTTGTATACAATATCCTCAGAGTATTTTAGGAAGAGGGTTATAAGCTGGAGGGCAGCAGAGCAGCGCTGGGGATAGTATGCTTGGTAAATAATCAGGCACCAAGGTTCATCCGCTGCTGCAGCAACCGAGTTAGCATCATTACATCATGCTCAGTGATGTGATAAGCATGTTTGATCATGATTAAGCAAGTTCCTGCCTGAAATAATGTGGAAGGATTTCCTGATTTTTCCATGATGGTGGGAGATGTGCTCTTTCCGTCCAATGTCAGTTTGTACTGTTCTCTTTATTTCTACTATTTGTCAATATCAAAAGATATACAAAGACAAGTAAAATGGGTGCTATGTGGTATCAGTAGCATGCTCCTTAAAAATCAACTGGTTGGCAGTTCTCAGTAGTGGTCAGTGAAGTATCTATTGATAGGTGTGTTTCTGGTGGATTTACACAGGAGTCCATGCCAGACCCGTTCCTGGTGCTTTAAGCATTTTTGAAAGAAAATTTAAAAACAATATTACTGTATGATGTCATGGCGTAAACCTTGGTGGAATGGGAAATGATGGAGAAAGTAGGACAATCCTATGTATTGCTTGACACACTTGGACCATTTGACAAATTTTTTTTTTTTTTAAACTAGCCAAATACAATGTTCAGCTTGTAGTAACAAGGAACAGAGGTTGCACCCTAGGAAAAGGAAACTGTGCTGGAAAGAATTGAGTATGATTTAAGGGTTTATTTAGGGATTAATGAGGACTTGCAACTCATTAAGAGCTCATATCATGGTGTTGTTTGCCAAATTAGGTTAGTGCTCTTGCATATCCAAATGAGGATCAAGTCATTTGTAAGAGCCAGGCGTGCTTTATCATGGTATGTGGCACTGGGGAAATGGGTGTTAGGCAGTAGGTGCAGACCCGGTTCTATTGCGCTTAAAAGAATGTAAACAAACTGGAGGGGCAGCCCAAGGGGGACTGCAAAACTCAATGAGTGGAAAGTAGGGGGCTGTGGGAGAGTGTGTGTCAGAAGGGGGTGATGGACACCATCCATCAGGATGAGTTGAAAGAAGGGGAGCAGGTGCCTTCCAGCACAGAATTGTTTATTTTCCTTCAGACTGGTCATCATTTGCAGCTTAAACTAACAAGATGGATTATAGTTGGGAGAAGCTTGGTGTGGGGATCTTCTCTTGAAAGTTTTCTGGGGAGGCAGAAGAGAGGCAAGTGGTGATGCCTTAAATAAATTTAGTGAGTATTGCCAGAATACTGTCAAACTTTGTCAAAAACCCTAGAGAATTAAAAAATGAGAGCTTGTTTACAAAAACTGCATTTTCATGTGGAGAAAATGCTGTGCTCATTTAATCTATTGCAAAAAGTTATTACAAGAACTAATAGTTGCAATCTGAAGCCAGACAAATTAGAATGGGAAGTAAAGCATAAATTATAAGGAGTGAGGATGAGGAATGCTTGAAGCAGACTACAAAGGGAAGGAGCAAAGGTGGAGAATCCTTTCCATCTCCTCATGACTTCACATTGTGATGTCTTTGTGGACAATCGTTTTTGTCAGGTTGTTAAGCTCAACACAAGAGCAGCTTGCTGAAGTATAGTAGTGGCCTGCACTATACTGGAGGTCAACCTTGGTGACCTAAAGGTCTCTCTTGACCCTGTTTACATACATAGAATGCAGCATGTTTGTGTATAGTGATGACAATAATGAACATCTGTGACTAAACTGTGCTGAAAGTCTATGGCGGGTCAATGACTTTTCTGATAGCAAGAGAAAAATAATTTGCCATAAGTGTAATGTATCTGTGTTTAGTAGATATCTGGATGGTTTGCATTTAGTCCAGAAAACTGTTACCCTTTCTGGTTTGTTTGAAAGGAAGTGTCCTTTTAACTTCATGACTGATTGTCTTGTATTTCTGTTAACTGCTGCCAGTAATCCATAACAACTGATTAAAAAGAAAACAGAGGAGAGTTGGGAAAAGCTTGCTCAGAGGAATTTTGTGCTAGCCGAATCCCGGAGCGCAAGCCAAGTCAATAGAGCTGTGGTATCATTCTGCAAATATGTTGTATCTGTGTTTCATTTTACTAAGCAAGCCAATCAAAACCAAGAAAAGGTCTTGAAGGCTTTGTATTAGCCAACTGGCTAACAAGTTGTAACGTGTGAAACAAAGCAATTTTTGTTCCAGTATATAGCACCATATCGTACTAAAATATGTGCTCAGAAAAACTTACAAGTACATGGAACGGTGTTGCTCAGGCAGATTTCTTCAAAACTCTTTAAAATTTGAGAAGTGGGGAGACCTCCGCAAGACATTAACTTGTTACAGACAGGCAGTAAATTGTGACTGTACAAGAAGAGGTGTATGTTTCTTTGAATAAAATATGGCTAAATAGGTATGCTGAGAAACATAAATACGTTGCAAGACCTTGATTAGAATATCAAATCTAAAACTCTGGACAAGACTTCTGCTGATTAAGTACACCATAGGAGTGTGTCTTGGGTGATTAAGTAACAGCAAAACCAAAATTAAATTGCTGTTTCACTATCTAGACCAAGCACTTTAGAAGTTTTAGTTTTTAAGCAAGGAGTTCCTTGTGAATTGTTTTATGGAAAATCAGACTTTCACCGTGATGTTTACGATGCATGTGGGGGGAGTAGAAATGCCTCCTGTAGTAGGATGTGCTCTTGCTCATTTTGTCTTAAGTGATAATTATGTGCAGTCATTGAAGAAAGTCAGTTATTTGATATTTTTATGAATGATTTATATGAATTGTTGGATAAACCCTTAATTTGGCCCCCACTGAAATGGATGGGAGAAGTCAGGCCCAAAGGCCTTATTCTGGAAATTGCTAGGAATTACTGGGACTCCTTTGTCTTGAGCAGGTAACTGCTGGAGTGAAATGTTACAACCTGTTGTTTTATTCCTTGCCATGTTAGCTTTTCATGCAATAGCACTTGCCTCCTTTGGTTGTCTTGTACATCTCTGACATTCCCCTGTTACTTGTCACTGTCATATTTTGAAGGCTGTGCTTTTGGTGGCTGCTTTTGGGTAGTTGGCATCTGATCTGAAGTATGGTTCTGGGAGTTTTATGTCAGCATTCTTTGGAAGTACTCTGCGATCCATGAACTGTCTCTGTGCTGTTGGTGGACAGCAGTATTGTATCTCATTTGCTTGCTTCAGCTGTTGCAGCCACTGTACTTAGGTACAAGATCGTTTGGCTTCACGTAGTACAGCTGTTCCTGGATTCCTCCAAAATGCTGGTCCTGCTTAGTGCAAGCTGCAGCAGAGTGACAGGGAAAAAAAACCACAGTAAAATCTAACTGTAATCTTATTGGGAAATACTTCTGGTGAGCTAACACAGCTAACTTGTGGATAAAAGATGTTAATTTGGGTGGGATTAACTGTGCATGCTTTGTTCAGTCATGTCTGTGCAATGCATTTGAGTTTTATGAGGCTCAAAAATAAAAACATGTTTTTACTGGTTTCTATGCTGTATTGCTGGAATTCTGACTACCATGGAAATTAATTTTGTATTGTTGTGTTTTCTTGTATGTAATACATGTGCAATAAGCTTTAGGGGATCTTCTAATGCTTCATAAAACTTTTCATATGGAATATAATGCAGCTTGTTTACTTTTTTGATTTTATTACCCACTTCTGGTAGGGACTGTCCAAGAACATGGTTTGTGCCTGTACCTTCCGAAAGGGATGAGTTATGTATAACCACACGTGTGTCACTGGACTTACCTCATTCATGTTTGTAGTCCTAAAGAGAACATGTGGTAATTTTAATGTGGGTCATGAGAGTAAGGACTGGGAATGACTTTCAAGAGTAACAAGAGAAAAACAACAGAGTAAAACAAACCAAACCAAACTGAAATTGATACTTAGCCCTGACAGGACTAAAAATAGAAGATGTGCTTTTTGCTTGCAGTTTATAGCTGGTATGGCTGCTTGGGTGCCAGCCTTGAATGACTCTCCATGCTGGGACCTGGCTGAAATGAAGGGCAATTTTGAATGCTTTTTTATTATTTTGTTAGCTCTTTCTAGGAGCTCCTACTCCTTTACCTCTCTCATGTCTGAGTCAACAAGTATTGTGAGTGATTCAAGGTAACATCTGCCAGGAAAAGTCTGGATTTACCTGGTTCCAGCTCAGAGCAGGGACAAACCCCATGTTTCCAACCCATGGTCCTTTGGTACAGGTGCTATTGCTAATGAAGGTAGGAGTGTGTGCTATGTAAAGGTACGTAAGGCGTAGGAGTCAAACGTATGAACTTTCCAGAGATATCTGTGCCTGTATCAGAAAATTACAGACTTCACAAAAAAAAAGAAAAAGAAAGGTGGTATATCCCTGGAGTAAATGACCTCATGGGATCCCTTCCAGCCCCATATTCATTTAAAGAAATAAGGCTGTTACCTTGTTAAGAGATAAAAGGAAATAAAGCTGTATTTATTATACTAGAAGGGTGTCTTAAAATGTTTTTGTGTTTTACCAAGTGGTTATTTTGCTGTGTTTTCTGTTTCTTTTTTATATTTTGGTATAGGAAATGGCTTAGAGCACTCTTCTTGGTGCTGACTAGGGTGTTACCAAAAGGTATCAAGAAGATACTTGGTACCCTTTCTAGAATGTGCAATTTTTCACATGGGTTCAGATGCTCCAGCTGTTGTATATTCTGCATCTTGCAGAATAAATCGATTTGGATAGGAAGGACTTCTGCAATAAATTTGACTGCTTGAGTTTGCCCTACTCTTGGCTTTCATTCAGGGGATATTTTCTGGAGGACTATTTTGTAAATGAATATCATATTTTCAGGTGTAAAGAAAGTCACTGCATTAGATTTTCTTACTGGGTGCTTTGGATAGGACTGTATCGTAAGTGTCGAGTGGCATATGTGTTGCAACCAAAGTAATACCAAGATCCCATTGGTATTTGGGAGATAGCACTATAATGAAAGATGATGTAGCATTGCCAGAATACAATTATTCTTGGGAAGAATAGGCTTTGGTTTCATTTTGTCTATCTTAGGAAGAAACTTTTTTCCTCTTGCTTTCTGTTCCCCAGAATGATCTCAGAAATGTAGCAAACCAGGCAAAGAAATATATTTGTCTTTTGCTACATATTATTGTAGCAGATTTTTTAAATTGTGTATTTAAACATTTTTTTATACCACGTTTTTCATTAGTGAGTAACGACTTTCAGAGTTGCTTCATGTAAATAATGATTATTTGTAATACGAGTTGTGTGGCTTGCTGGGTTTTTTTGACCCAGCTTAATTTGAACTTCTTACTTACACAGGCTTGTGTACACACTCTTAATTCTTTTAAATCAAGCCAATTATGGCTTAATTTGATTTAGACATCAGTTTCATTGAAACTGGCATGTCAGGGCCCACACCGGTAATCTGTGGCTTCAGAAGTTATTTTGGGTCTGTTGAGACATAGTGACTGTCAGCGTTGTCATCTTAGCTTGCAGTAAATGAAGAGCAATTTCACAAGTGCTGGGAATCTTGCTGTAGCCATATTTAAGAAGTTACTTTATTCATTTTTTACCAGCTAAACTACTGATTTTGTACTGAAATTATAAAGGGTTAAGTGCCCCTGTCCTTCTGTTGGCTGGTGGGCAGCTTTGAACAGTTGCTATATAAACAAAATTGATTTGCCTGTTACTTCCTTTCACTTGACCCTCTTGAATTGCCCTAAACTTTGTCATTGTGATTCAAAATTACCTTGTGTGTGCTGCTGGTCAAGAATACGTGTGCAGTTGCTGTAGCTTGGTTGAGGAGCTTACTGTGTGCCTGATCCCTGGGTTAGGAACATCTCTGTGAGGTCTGGTCTCTTTTACCTCAATTATCTTTAACTTTGTTTTTTTTTTTCAGAAGGTGCAACATCTACAGGTGAACAAGTTTTATGCTAGTTTCCTACAAATTATGAATAAATGTTGTTTAGGGAGAAAATCTGTCTCTGGTTATTTAGAAAGAGCTCTTTCTTACCCTTTTTGCTATCCACAATATGCAGTTCGTTAGCATATTATTAAATATTCTTCAGTTTCATAATTAGTTTAATTCCATTTTATATTGTCTTAAAAATTATTCTGTCAATCTGCTGCAAATTTTTGTTTGATGGTGGGTTGCGCAGGTTGCCAGTAGACACTTAGCTGCAATTAAGGGTATTTTTCCTGATTTTATTTTTTTTTAATTTTATTTTGCTGCAGATAGGTTTCTCTCTTTTCCATTTTCTTTTTGCAAAGGCTCAGTTATTATTTATAATTTGAAGTAGAGGTTGTGTTGCTTATTTCTCCGTGCCGGCAACCCTTGACATCAAATGGCAGCTCTTTTGTTTCCCCTCCCACGACATTCTCTGACCCTGAGCTTCTGTTGAAGTGATCAACTGCAAAATGGTATTTTTGGATGTCTAAGCTGTCCTGAAGCTTTGCTGTAGGAATCTCATGGATACAGAAGAGGTCCTATTCTCTCAAGGTGCTGTTTTAGGCTGTTTCAGGCTCAAGCAATCGAGTGTTGGTTTAAGTTAGTCTTATCTCTACATTTATCTAACTATATAGTTTTCCTAAAACATGGTTAGTGTAGAAAATCGCATGGCAGGTGAGATCTAGTGGTAACTTTAGAGTGCAGTGATTAATTGTTTGAGTCTCAAATGCTTTTAGGGACAGCTGACAATTTAAACGTCTGTGACCAGCATTGTGGTCTGATGTGTTGCGGTCACTGGGGACTCTAATTAAATAATTTACACTCACTGCAGCATAGGGAATGACAAATTACTGTTTCTGGTAATACCAAGGATGCTGTTGAGGTGTGTGGAGGTACTGTTTGACTCCAGTGCACTTTCTGGCATGTTGCATGCCTGTGTGATGGTTCAGATGAAGTCAGGGGTTTGTGCTGGAGTTGATGTGATCTGAGTCTGGGACCATTGGTGTCCTGGAAGCTGTTTTTCACAGGTGTATTCAAATCTTAGGACAGGGACCACAGTCTTTGGTTGGGGACCCCAAACTACCTTCAGCACATGTGGTAGCAATGGAATTTTAAACGTTTTGTCCTGCTAAGAGGGCAGGAAACACTCTATAGGACCAGACATGCCCTCCTTCACTTACCTTGGGGTTTTTTTTCTCCTTAATTTTTGACTGGCTGCACATAAATTGTATAAGGGTCTGGGGCACCAGATTTCATTGAAACCAAAGTTGAAGAAAAAATACATATAAAAATATATCCAAACTTTAAGGGAAGCATCAAAATCAATCTTTTAAATTGTAACAATGCAAACTAAGACTGCAAAATTATTTCACATTTACCTATTGCCACTTATTAAGGTGCTGATAGAGAAAGCTTCCTTTTTAAGAGAACAATATAAACAGTCAGAAGGAAACATTCAGACCTGTTTATGTTAGCTGGAGGCTGCAGAGAGGCACAGAGAATAGCTTCAGTGTTAACTCTTTCTCTCAAACTCAATTGTGCTAACGTGCTGGGGAGACCAGTAAGGGCAGGTACGGAGCTGTTCTTCTGATCCAGCTGCCTCCAAACTACCCTTTTTAAATGTGTTTCATCTGTTACAGTTCAGCTGCTGGGGAGGAATCCTATTTGCAAATACATATTCGTTTATTAGATTAATGTTCAGTCAATATGCATAATTTCTGTTTAAGACAGCTAGCTCCACTGGGAAGCTGGGTGACTCTGCTCACTTACTTTACTTCAAATCTTCTGAAAATTGAGGTTCTTTATGGCTAAGCCTTATAAGCATGGGAGAGAGAAAATCATGGCGTGATACGCACCTGAACAAATAGCTATGGGGTTTGTCCATCAGGCATGTGAGTTCCCAGTAGCTGCATCAGAAATAAACATGGTTTGTAAAAACCCTTGAGCTGCCGTAGGAGAAGCGAGGAAGCTCTTGGTAGGCGCAAGAGGACAACATGCAGTAGCTTTGTACAGATTCATCTTTGGAAGGTATAAAAGCCGAAGGGCAGGCGTGACGGCTGGGCGGCTGTCGGCGTTTCAGTGAAAGCTGAGGTGCTCTACAAATTTTTGTCTGGCATAGGCAGAATAGGTTGTTTTTCTGGAAACTTGTTAAAAGAATCTAATTGCTGCACTCTCGAGTGAGTGAGTGACATTTTTTTCCAAGAGGGTATCTTTTTCTCTTGCTTGGATGAATCGCAGAGCAGAGAAAATGCAGCACGTGCCTGTATGCAGTTAGAAGGGGAAAAGCACAGAAATCACTTTTTTGCCTAATCATATAATAACCTTAATTTTAGTCATATGCATTTGAAGCAGTCCTATCAATGATGATGGCTTATAAGCAGTGCTTGGTGGTTTTCCTTTTTGGTGAACACCGTACTTTCAGTCTCTTAAATTGATGAAAAGACTTTTTCCTTTGGCCTCTGATGTGTCTGTGTATTCTGAGGTGCTGCCTGTGATCTAAGTATGTAGCAACAGATGGATAAAATTCAGGGCTGTTGAATTGCTCTTCCTTTTGGATGTCACCTTGCTAGTACCACTTGTAAGAGTTTGTGAGGGCCCTAAAGGCAAATACAAGATCCGGAACCCCACTCGTTAGGACCACACATTTTGGAGTTCTGCTCTTAACTTTTGCTTGTTCGGTTGTTTATGTATTAGTACCGAAGTCTTTATTGCAAAGCCATCTCTCCAAGCCAGTGGCTGGTCTGTCCTGTGCAGAAGTTGGCAGCAATGTGGTTTCTGGCTCCGTGTCCCAAGTGGTTTGCTCTGTTCCCACTGCAAACCACTTCCCTGTTAGCACCACAGTTCTGGAAGGAGTCCTGCAATTTTTCACCCACTGGGAATAAAGCTCGGTCTTCCCAGGGTAAACAAGTGTTCTGTTGTTACTTAATAAATTTGAAATCTGCAGTACAAAACCTTCTGCCTTTTCATTACTGTGTTTCTGTGCTATACTGTGAGAAGGGAGAGATTCCCTGCTCGTTACGGCTGTTACCAAGATGAACGTGGAGTAACAGCATCGACAGGGTGCCTGGCTCAAGAAATTCAGGGCAAGTGACACTTGATTCTGTAACGACACGGCATCAGCTGTTAGCTCTAGTGACATGGTTGTTGCCTTGAAACTATGACCTGAGTTCCCTTTTTGGGAAAGAAAAACCCGCAGCCCCATTTCAAAGACCAGGGCAGCTGCTTTGTTTGTCTTTTTAAATCTGTATGTCTGCCTTTTTGCTTGGTCAATGTTTAGAACCATTAAAAAAGTAAACGTGACATGAGGACTGAGATCCTGCAGCTAGAGCTCCTTTATAATTACATATTCAGCTACAACCATACAAAGGAAAATGAGAGTCCCTTTTCCTTTATGTACCGTATTTCAGTTTTCCCTTAGGTTTAAATTGGCATTTTGGACTATGTTCACTGGAGCCACTGAAGAGCTTATCAGAAAAGGAAGGAAACAGAGGGAGGGAAAGAAAGATAGATTTCCAAATGACAACCTTTTGAATAGTCCAAGTTCAATCCCTAAAACAAAAAGTGGAATCTTTTTTTTTTCTAAATAATGTGCTCTACAGTCTCACCTCTCATCTTGAGAAACATGAAAGAGCAAGTAAAAGAGATGACCCAAATCACAGAGTTCCTTTGAAAGAAGAAATTCAGCTGTTTTGAACACTTACAATCAAAGGAAGTGGTTTCCCTAATTACATGAACTATGTGAAAGCTCTCAGAATAGCTCTTCCACCCCAGGATTCCTTGTACTTTAGAAGTTTGCATAAAAGCTCACATGGAGAATCAGATGCAAAGTGTTTGATTCAAATTTTATTAGGCAGAAGTGAGCATACATTCATATCTCTGGGTTTGACAGCTGGTTGGGTTTGGACCACAATCCTGGGTTTGATGGATTTCAGTCCTATACTTTAAAATCTTTCACTTTTCAGGTTCTCCGGTGAGACACCCCTTTCAAGAGAAAAGTGAAAATGAAAAAATGCAGAAGGTATAGAGGGGTCCCTTTGTGAGCTTTCAGTTGAGGATTCTTCACCCCGATTAGGCTGTTCATCGCTGTGAAAATCCATCCCTATACACGGCTTTTAAAAGAATGAGGAATTTCACTTCCTCTCATTTTAAAGAAGCTATTGGGATCTGAATTCTACAATTTCAGTACTATTCTAGTGCCACAGTTTACTACGACCCATCAAAATTCTAAATTCAGTAGAGACTTTTAACAAAAACAAAAGGCAATAGTTTCAGAAGGCTATTATACCTTGTGCTTTCCTTTTGTACAAACACAATAATAAATGTATGCTAATCTAAACTAAACAATGAGGACATAGGAAAAGATACAGGACACTTTTAAAGGCTTAAGATCTCTGTTCTTCAAGGTTTCATTTTCAAAAAATAAAAAAGTTATGCTTTTTTTAGTGGTTTGGGAGTAACGGGAGCAAGCAATGGAGAAGGTGAAGCAATACCAAGGTCATTTTCAAATGTAGGCACCTAATGTTAGGTGCATAATTGACCCAATGAAGTGCCCAGTTTTTTCCAAAAAGAGTGTAATTTTATTTTTGGTCTGTAGGAACTGTCTCTATTTCTTAAACGGTTTATTAGCTAAAAATGTAGTTAGATTTTTAGCAAGAGTTATAAGCATTCATCATTAATGTGTCTCTCAGACATCATGTCTGTCCCAAAAGTGCTAAAGATACTTATCTAGTCTACCTAACTAAAATTAAAAATTACTTGTCCTTTCCAAACCATCTCTGAAGCTAAAACCAATGTGCTTTCCCTGATGATACAATATGGTTGAAATATTAATAAATAATATTTGCAAGATTTGCTATTGTGTGGAAGACCATCACATTTGCTCTGCACAGCAGTAATCTCCAAGTTGTCTATTGTTCTCCACTCAGAACCAACTACAGTAATTATATCCGGATTTGATAAAAACAGAGATAATCAATTAAATTGGCCTTGAGGAGAAATCTTGAAGCCCTCCAAACTCCAACAATTCAAGCTCAAGAAGATAAAAGGGTGTAAGACTGCCTTCTGGGTATATAGGATCAGCCAAACCCTCTTGAGAGCTAACACTGAATACTAGTAACAAGATATCGCTAACTCTACTTGAAAAGAAGAAGAAGAAATGTTTCTCTGGGTTCCTTTTTCCTGCTAATACCGTATCTTTCTTATAAGAGTTAGCCTTCCGAAGCTCCATTTCTTTTTTTTCCAGGCAGAAGGAAGGACTTTCCCCGGAGTCAGGGAGTTGTCTCCTGGAAGTGAACACCCTCAGTCAGTGGTGTTGCAAGTGAAGCGCACAGCAGCAGCAGTGCAGGAGGGAAGGGAGAGGGAATGTCGTGTAGCAGTACAGCCCTCCGACAGGGTGGAAAAGAGTTCTGGCTGTGCCCTCCAGAGAGATGTGTCTCAGGCAGCGAAGCTTTGTGATCAGTGCTGCGAGAGGACAATTTTGCCTGGATGAAGGAGAATGCCTAAAGTCATCCCAACCTTGCTTGACCTGAAGGTGGCACAGAAAATTACATTTGCTCATCTCTGGTCCTTGATGGGAGTTAATGTCTCCCTATATGTAAATTAGAATAGTTCTCAGATGAGTTTTTGCATACCTCTGGCATTGGACACTGTATGTGATGCTGCTATTCTTTCGCACCAAAGGAGACGTTGCAGTTTTTGTTGTTCTCTGTGCCACCAAAACAGCACGGAGCTCCTGGGCCCTGAGTCCAGCTTGTGAGTTCATTTCACTGGAGTCAGCTTCACCAGTCCAATACTTGTCGTGCTTGGAGCAGAAAGCAAACAGTTAGTAATGGTGTGAGGACTACGGGCATTGCTAGAACAGGAAGAGAAATGCCAATTCTTTTTGCTGTGCTCTGGCTCAGTCTCAGACTGGAATTGTCGTCAGCACGTTGCCTTCTCCCTGGCTTTTCAGGTACAGCCGGTGGGAAAGAGGTTTCCAGGGTACACTGTGCAGTGTGACCCCGGTCCTGAAGTCCTGGGGCTCCTGCAATGCAGCGTTCCCGCTTCCCCTTTGCTGTTCCGTTTATTGCAGGTCCTCGGGAAGCGGAGAGGAGGGCGATGGAGGAAGTAGTGCAAGTCAGTTATTTTGTAATCACAAAACAGATCATCTCCATTTTCTAACTGGCGTTTTAAACGTTCTTAATCCCCCATTGGGGTATACGTGTGGTATTCCTCTCATACTAATTTTTGATGTGCCTGGAATTTTTCTAATAAAAGTATGAAAGAGAAAATTCAAATGGATTCTGAAGGTCCAGATAACTGGTGTTACAGTAGAAACTTTCAAATGGAGAGATGCCAAAGCTGAATGTGGTTGCAAGATGTTCTTTCCCTGTACATATTTACCCCAAAATATACTGTGGTTACATTGTGGAGTGTTACTGCAGTGTTGTTATTTTTGCACTCAACTGTCTTCTATTTACCACTTTTTCCTACATCTGTATTCTTTTAGAAATTTTGGTCTGTTCATGTGTTTTAGAGCAGTTCTCAGAAATATTTTGTACATGTTACAGAATGAGAATTAATGGCACAGCTGATGCTGTGGGTTTTCCACATTTCCAACTCTCCTTAGAGAAGATGCTCCTGCCTTGCATGTGCTCTGTTCCACCAGCCCATTGCAAGGGAGCTGGAGCAAGTCTCTGGCTTCATGTTCTCAGTTTGGCTCATTGTTCAGTTTTGCTCTTTATAGTGGGATCAAACTGCAGAGCTGAGGTTGTGGCAGAGACACAGGTAGAGGTTACAGTGCTTCTGGTCGTTCTGTTGTAACTTTGGGGAAGGAACTGGCTCGGGATATTGCTGTTTGCTTGAAGAAGAGCAATGAGAAAGACAGGCTTTTGGCTTAATTTGGTATCCTATGGTGGTACAAAGACTCTCTGAGTTCTCTGCACCTTCTAAGTCTGCTGTTCGTGAAACTCACAGGATACCAGGTCACTCTGTAGTTAGTCTCCACCACTCTTCTATATAGGTTCTTCTAGATTTTCACTTTCTACAGAGTTTAGAGGTACTGCTATTCAGGCTATTGCCTTTTTAAACAATTTGTATAGATATGATGTCAACATAATTTAAAAAAAAAAAAAGATTTTTTCTGAAAACAGTTGTCTTATAAGAAGTATTAGAAATAAAGTAGTTGTTATTGACATATCTATGTAAGCTGATGGCTTTAAAGAAGTCTAGATATAACTTCTGTGTACAAGAAATTAATCAAAGGGAAGTAGAGGAAAAGCCAAAGTTACATGTCAGAAATAGAGTACAGTAATACTAATAACTGCGGGTTTATGACACTAAACCCAAATTTTAAATATTGCTAGTTTTCCTGTAAGGTTTTTATCTTTGGCATTGTTTTATTTGAAAAATTTTAGTATTACTGGAAAAAAGATTGAGCTACCATTAGGTAGCCTGAAGAATCCCAAAAAGAGGTAAACAGTGGATCTACTTTGCATGAACGTAAAAACTTGAAATTTCAGGAGTTTTGTCTGGTTTCATTTTTTGACCCATTACTGCCCAGTAGGAGTAGCATTTGAGCCAAGTTTCTAAGTAAAATACAATTTTCATTTCTATGCAAAGAAGAATAACATTTCTGAAAAGCAGGTAAGGAATTTAAGTCTGGAAACTTCAGTTTCGTTTGGAATAGAGAGTCTAATCCAGAATGGTCTAGGTGGTAGTGTGGACACAGCCAGAGAGCTGCTGTGAACTATGCTGTTCTGGCTGTTGTCTGGTGGCATGGTCCTGGCTGAAGGGCAGTCATATTTAGTTGGAGAAGGTGCAAGACAGATTTTGGTGGTGTTGGGAGTCCTGTGTTCCCAGAGGCTGTTCTTGCTTATGTTCTTGTCGAAGGTTAAAGGGAGATGTGGCTATAACCTGGGGAAAGATGCTTACTGTTTAAGTCATGGTAAAGAGAAAGAAGACTTGGTAAGTAAGTCACAGAGACAGCTTGTTCAGGAAGGAAGGTAATCCATTGATAATACATGTTAAAGCCAAAACTGGAAGCAGATTCACCATAGAAGCAGAAGATACTTATTTCTGATAATAAATAAGATTCATTGGAAGCAGAAGTCTTCACAACGATTCATGGTGGATTATTTGTACAGTTGCACATAAAATCATGATGTGTGTCATTCAGATAATGCGCAGCAGTCAGAGGTTCAGATATGGTGACAACTCATTTTCTTGAAAAGCCCCAGATTTTGTGAGCTTGTATTACTGCATAGGTAAATGTAGCATGAAAAATGTTTCTTCTACATGGAGGATTCTCAAACACTTCAGCAGAAAAACATCTGTAGTTGACAACTACTCTATCTCCTTTCTCTTACAGCAGCTGGTCACAGCCACAATTTCTGTGCTGAATGTTTTGTGTCTTTTTAAAGTAGGTGATCTCTGGGTAGGGAACAATTCTTTGCCTTTCTGCAGGGGCAGGTCATTTTTGAGTGATAACAGAGGAGAGCCTTCTACAGAGCTCTGATAGCTCATGTGGAAAGCAAACCCCCATATGGTTCCCCAGCAGTTGCTGTTAACATATAACAGGGAGGTAACGCGTCTTGTGATGTGCTGTTTTCATGAGGGGAGGCCCAGCCTGTCTGGTTGAGGAACGTTTATTGGAATCCCAGTGATTGTTATAATTCCAGAAAGAGAGATCAAATACTGTCTATTATTAGCTGCAGTGGGTTGGGTTTATCTATTCTAAGACAGATTTTAAGTGAATGCTCATCAAGAACATGATTTTTTTTTTTTTCCCCCTTTGGTAAATTACAGTTTTCATGTTCAAGTTTGAGAAAATACTTAGGTGGAAAGGTCAAAGCTGCTTTAGAGGAGAGGATCAAGATCCATGAGCATAGCTGCTGTCTCTGTTGGAGTCTGTGCTAATTGTTCAGCAAAAGCTACTGTATAACGAGATTAGACTTGTTCTTCTAAGTTATCTTATCGAGATTCCTTACTAATGCTCTGCAGACCTCAGAAGAATCACTGCTCTAGCTGGATATGTATGGACATGCCCTTTCTCCAGGTACCATTTCTTTGTCATTATTTTCCTCTTCTGTTGCTCCTAAACACTAGAAGAGACTCCTTGAAGAGGGGATTGGTTTTGCCCATTACTGTCGTATCAGAACGGCTTTCCAACAAGGCACTTGTGAGACTTACAGTGACTTTGATCTCAGAATTTCCTTGGATATTTTTCCATTTGTTGCATCTGGAGAGATTCAGGTGTTGCGTATTAGCGATGATACCTCCTCCCTGTGGAGTGAGCTGGGAGACAGAAAGTTTCTCATTTTGTTATTCCCTTGTATTTTAGAGGTACCATGGGTTTTGTTGCTGTACTCTATAGTCAAAGCAGTTTTGTGTTCAAAATGATTGCGGGTAAATGGGAAAATTTCCCAACGTTGAGAAAAGGAATGATGATTGCTGAAAACTGCTCTATGGGAGCTCAGGTATTTCAAACCTGTTGTTTAGTCCACTCGTCTATTGTTTCTGTTCAGTATTGCTTTGCAGTTGGAGGCAGCTTCTCAATCTGCCTGATTGAAATACTTATAATATTGCAGGACATTGCTCATTTCTAAACTCTTACACCACTACAAATACATAGTTTATGCATGTTTTAAAAGGTTTTACAACCTGTGAATAACATTAGTGAAATCCAAACTACTCTTCGTGTTCTTGGCAGATCTCCTTTTATCAGGTACCTTAATATTAAATGCTGATAAAATCTCAAGCTGTATGCTGCAAAAGGTAACACTCTTGTGGGATATGTTTGGATGTTGTGGATTTCTGATTGAAATCTGTGTGAGAATGAGTTACTTGTCTGTGATATTTGTGCTTTTTTGTTGTTTTTTTTGGTAAATGGCAGTGTAGCTGTAACTCAAAAGGTCATTTTCAAGCTTATTAAACCTCCTATAACAGCTTTCTGCAGAAAGTGTCCTTGCTTGGTTTCATCCTGAGTGTGGCAGCTCCTGTTCCCAGCCTCTTCTCTCACTGATGGCAAGTTTGTGGCGCCCGTCATGAGGAAGACCCACACCATGATCCTGCAATTGCTCGGTTACTGCTGGGTGGGCTCCATGTGGGTGTCGTGCTGGGCTGATCTAACTCATTAGCAGGATCTTGGTCCTTCTTACTGCTTAAGGCCGGAGGTCTGCTGCCCCATCGCAAGGACAGATCTCCCTGTGATTTTTGGAGGGACCAACCTGCTTTCCACGAGCTGAGCAAACCTTTGCAGTCTTTTGACAAGGATGTTCTGAATTCACTAGATAGCGTTCCTAATCCCATAGCCTTCAAATTATCCTTAAAACTGCCAAGTTATGCACAAAGATTGCTGTAAAAAGTTATAGGAGATTATAAACCTCAGTTTTCTTTTCAAATGGTCAATATCCAATATGTTTTACTACTATCATGTTCTGCAGTGTTCCTTGCCACCAGAAATGCTCCTATGCGTTTGCTAATGGTGCAAATGAAATATTTTAAAATAAATTACATGTGATGGGGTGAACCTGTAACAGCACATAATAAATTTATGTCCATATTCCTTCAGTGCGGTACATTATGATTATGACAGCTTAACAGAATTGAAGTATTTTGGTAATGTGCTTTTTTCCTTTAAGACTGCAACATAAAAGTCACTTACAAGGTATTTCTGTGTTTTTACCACAGTATTTCCAAAAATGAAAATTGTGTGGTGATAAATAATGATAAGATGATTATATAGCAATGGGAATTTATTATTATCCCATATATTTCCACTTTTAATCTCTGGGATTTATAACACTGTAGGACATAATTTTGGATGCAAATTTGATGCTTTGAAACATTTGCTCAATCAAAATGCTTTTAAAAAAGTGTTTTATATATCATTGTAGATATACTCCCGAGAATTAAATTCTGTTGTTTACAGAAGTGCTGGAGGCATCTTTTGGAGAATGTAATTTAACCCTTCTTTTCTGTGTGGTTTGTGAAATTGTATCCCTGTAGCATGGAATATGGCTGTCTTCTAAAATATAACAAATGCTGACAGAGTTTTAACTTGTTAATGAAATATAGAAAATAGGTTTATTTTGGATAAGTGATCCGCTGAATGAATTCTAAAAAAGAACCCCAAGCTCACACAGCTTTAAGTGGTATGCAACTCTGGTTTTAAGAACTGTGACTGCTTTTTGGAAGGGTTGGTTATGCATTTGTGTTGGGAGGGTGCCCACAGCACTCATCAAAGCATGTGGTAACTCCGCTTATTTGCAGTTAAAAATCTCACTGAGGATTCTTCAGCTTTGCCACATTCAGGTGTTTTTTCTCTTGCTTTGTTAATATCAAAAACAGTTTAACAGGTTTAACAAACATACTCTGAACTGTATACTCAGTGTGCTTGTCCTGTTAGTGGCTTTCTTCTTGGGGACCCAAAAGCACAAAACCTTCATATATTTTTTTCTTATAAAAATTTATGAGAACAGACAAAACATTAGGAAAAGTCCTAAATTTTTATTTTATATCTGCTTGATTTCTTTTTAATGTTAAAAACTAGTAATTGCATAACACCCCTGCTGTAAAATTCTTCTTAGGAGTTTCATATTTTGAAAATTCTTTATGTATCCTTTTATTTTTTGCATATTGAGAGGAACATCTGCGAGCAATGATAGAACACTAGTTGTCTGAGACTATGGCAGATAATAATCCAGAAAGAGCTAAATTGCATTAACTGTTTCTATATCCTGCTCATTAAGAATTGTGTATTTAACTTTCAAAAGGACAGAAACAGTGAAGTATTCAAAATTGTCTGCTGTGGGTAATTTCTGGTTTCTATCAAAGCCTTAAAGTGATTTAAAAAGAATCATCATGAGGCTGTATAATATTTATGTTCAAACATACAAAAGACAAATATCTTGTGAAAAAGTATGGGTTTTTTTTGGCTTAATGAATTATCAGCATTATGTTAAAAAAAAAGTCATAAGCCTCTAAGATTCTAAGATGCATATTTGATTAGTATTTTGTAGCTGAACTGTAGCTTTAGATGCTGATTGTCTTAGTACTGAGTCTGTAAAATGATGTTTTGGGCTTATTCATGCAGAGAAACTAGTGTATTATAATAGACAACATCCCTTACTCTAGACATCAGTGAGTTCACAGGAGAGCATTTTTGAGATACTGAAACAGGCAAAGACTGAATGTATTTTTGAGCAGGAATTTGGAAATAAAGGTTTGGGATCAATTTGTGTTAGCATTCCATATCTTTTTTTGTATGTGGTTGTCAGTAAATTTTATTAAAACATCAGCTGGCCTTTTCCAGCTGCCCTTTTATTAGACTGTAAAAACCCCCTGAGAGTGGCTAAGATGTAACTCTCCCAAGCACATGACAAAGGTCAAAGCCTTTAAAATGCTGCAGGACTTAGGAAAAAATATCTTTTCAAAGCTGCTTTAAGTGTTTCTAAGTATCTTCTTAATAAACACAGCGAATATTTGTTTGAAAAAGTAAATAGCCAAATATTAGAATGCAGTTAAGGAAGTTATATTTATCATATTCCTTAAGTAGCTAACAGTGTTTAACCCTGTAGTTCTGCGTGAAGCAAAGGTGCCTCTTGCTGTGCCATTAACTTTATTTTTGCCAGGATTTGTTGGTTTTTTGCAGGATTTATTGCCAGGAGAGTTGCCTGCCTGTGGCTGACCGGATGGTCTCGCGCAGGGCTGCAGCTATTTTCCGTGTTAATTGTCAACCAGCCTGCTTGGACCAGGGTGGGAGGATGCCTGTACTTTGCCCTCTCCAGCCAGCAGTTCCAAAGGGATCTGGAAGAAATGGTGATTAAGTTGCAGTGGTCCCGGTTTGCCCAGACCCAAGCAAAAAGTCTTTTTTTGATACTGAAAAAACTCTGTGGACAGATGTTCACTTGCAGACCCAGCTGTGGTGCTGGAATAGGCTGCCGGGTAGCTGGCTTGGTCCCCTCATCTACTGCTGGCCACGCTCAAAATCTTACATTGATAGTTTCTGTTCAGCCGTTGCTGACCACAGACAAAACCTAAAGGAGGACCCTGTTCTTACCTGCTGAAAATACTGAGGATATGAGTATTTGTGCGTAGTTGTTCGTGCTAGAAGGTTAAGAGCAGAACTAGCAGGTCTGGAGGCATCTGTAGGGTGATGTCAGTCATAGGTGATGAAATTGACATTTCACATATGTCAATAAGCAGAGATTTAATCGGCATAAAAATAAATTAGTCATTAAGCACTGGGATCTAGACCATGGTTCATAGGGCACAATTAGTTTACACACAAAGGCATTACCTGAGTTCCTAAGTCTATGTAGTGTAATTGTCTTGAGAATTGGGTTTGATTTACAGTAATAATACAGGAGCCAGTGGGAATTAAATTAAAATGTTTTTAGTGTAATTTGCTCTGACCTTGGATTTCATGATAGTGGCTGAATTATGTAAACAACGGATTAGGTTTGTTTAGATTTCTGAATCCCTCTGCCTTCAAGAAATGGCATCTAGTCTGTAATTCCCTTCAGCAGGACTCAAGAGAGGGACGTAATTTCACCCACACCTGTGATGTAAGTACAGGGTGAATAGCTTTAGCGTTGTTTGATGATCAGTACCAGGCTGTGACTAAGTTTATCATGGGACTAAGCGTAATGTTTGGTTCCACTGCAGTCGCCTTGTGTGTCTGACTGTCTGTATGTTGTATCCAAGGTGTATTTATGTGTTTGAGTTGAGCCTTTCCTTCAGCTGAACTCCTTCTAGTACTGCTTTGATACAACATTTAAAACAAAACAAATAAAAATCTGTCTTCTACACACAAAAAAAGTAATACAGTCAAATAACTGGAGACTGTTACGGCTTTAGGAAGGAAATCAACATTCATTTAAGTTGGGTAAGATAGATAGCAGCTTTACCGAGGGAAGTAAGTGTGTCATGCCTAAGCCAGCAAGGGCATGGCAAGATTTTCTTCCAAGCATTCAGGAATTTTGGATTTGAGTATGAATTTGATACTTAAAGGTGATTCTAAATATTCTTGTAAGTGCCTAAGAGACCTTTGAAATACCGGTCTTTAACCACTGCTTTCTAATTTGCTATCTGAAAGACAGTCTTTCATTGAAATATGGCACCTTCTTGTCAAAAAAAGTACAAAAGCTTCAAAGATATGGATTGACTTGCATCTGGTTCTCACTGTAAGGAATAAGTGTCTTTAAATTGGCTAATGGAGTTCACAACTGACCTACAGCAACTGAAAAGAACAAAGCATGAAAGGAATAGTCTAGAATTGCTAGTGCTAACAACAGCAGAGTGATTAAAAGTGTTTAGAAAGGATTTCTTTCAGAAGTAATGGTCCCTAGAAAGTGTTGGCCATTCCCCCCCCCCCCCCCAGTGGCGGGGGCAATTGTGGACAATTAGTAGGTGCCTTTCCTTGTTAGTAGATGGAAGCTTGCTTTGGTGTCTGTTAAATACAAGATTTAGAGTGTGAACATCAATATGAAGATGATGGTATTAGCCATGGTCAACACAGCATATCTCCATGCTCTGGGAAGATGATCTTAGTGTGTAATATACTGTAAATAAGATAATCTTAGAAAATAATTGTTTTTGAATCTCCAAATAATAGAAGCACTGTGTGAAGGACATATCCTCTTAGCCCAGTGCTCCTGTCTTGCTTGTTGTCCATTTCACGGTAGTGCTGGGCAATTGGTAGGCCTGGGATTTGCTGGTAGTGTGGCTGCAGTGCAGCCCCTCCTGTTGTCCAGTGATGCTGGTGGGCTTTTACTGGATCCAGCAACATCTTGTTTGAAACGGAAGACATTCTGCGTGTTTCTGCTATGGAATAGGGAGCTATGGCCCTTTCATGTGTTCATCGTGTGCCATTTTAATAATTCTTTAAAATTCATCTGGTAATATTCTGTAGCCAGGACCAAAATACATTATGCCACAGGAAAGTTAAACGTGAGACCAGCCAATTTAATTCTAATGACCTGTTGAGGTATATGTATTGTAAACACCAGCAGGTGGTGTACACAGTGCTTTAAAGACATGGATTTTTAAAGTACTGTACGATAAGGTAGTTTTATTCCTCTCCTCTTGACCAAGGTGTTCAAGAAAAGATAGTTTGTGTAGTGTTGTTTGTGGCCTGTGTTCCTCTCATTTCTAACAATATTCAGGTAGGCAGTCAAGGAGTATTAGGTCTCCTGGTTACCCATCAGTAATGCTGACAGGAATTAGAGCACATTCCCCAATTGATTATTTCCTAAAGAAGATCAAAAAACATAATGCAAAAGTTTTTGACGTATTTTGAAGTCTTGCATTTGCTAGCCCATGGAGATGGAGTTTTGAATGACTAGGCTATCATCTGCATCCTCCAGGCTGCTGAAGGAGGTTGGAGGTACAGGTGGTGAAACAGGCAGTGCTGCTGCTGGAGTCCCCTGCCCTGGGAGGCTGGTGGGGCTGCAGCTGGAGGGCAGAGCTCCTTCTGCCGACAGAGCCCTTGCTGATCCGACAGATCCCTCCTCGTGTCCGTTGACTGCCTGTAGGAGTGATGCTGTGAACTTGCAGGTGAGTCTGTCCATGTTTGCTTAGATAGCTGCAAATTAAATCATTTTGTGGACTTGTAGGTGAGTCAGCCTGCAGTATGATTTTCTGAAAACAGTGTACATTTTAAAAATTTCTTTTCTGGTATTGCGAAAAAGGATGACTCACTTCATGGTAACACTGTTTCCCTTGCTGAGCAGGCTAAGCAGCATGAGGAACTAGTGCAACCCAAGTTAAGTTCAAAGCTATAGTTAAAGATTTAATTGAGTATGTATAAATGTCGTTGCATTAGCTAAAGATAAAGGTCTTAATTCAAAACTGTGTTGAAGTTACTCAGAAAAGTCTTTAAACAACAACAATAAAAAAATTGAACTATCTGATGCCTTTATCTGTAGTCATGCAGTTATGCACGTGTACCATGGTACAAGCTATAAAGCGTACGCCAAAAAAAATACTGTTTTGCCATGTCTATACATCTATTACAGTAGCACTAGCTGGTGTAATACATGGTTTTCTACTATAGTCTTCCTGTTTTCAGTGACTCTACAAGGCCACAGAGTAATTTAATTGGCAGCTATCTAAGCAAATGTGGGAAGGGTCACCTGCAGGTAAACGGCAACACTCTTACAGCCAGTCAATGGATTTGAGAAGGGATCTGTCAGATCAGATAATTCTGGTAAGTTCAGAGGAATTGTGATTTTGTGCTTGTTAGAAGCTCTTGACTGATACAGAGTTAACATAATTTCAAAGTACTGCATTGCTATAGAGAAAATAATAGTATATATCTGTATCTGAATAATACATATATTTATGTAAAAACTTGTGTCTAAAATCTCTTGAGTATTTATTTTAATATACTACAGAGGCAAAACTGTTGAGAGACCCTGAAGGAGACATTTGGCCTTCTTTTCTCTCAAAACCCACAAGGACCTTATGTCTTAATTTCTGTGGATACATTCTTATTCTCTTGCAGTCTCTTTCTCTAACCTTAGAAGCATTGTTCAAGTGGAATCTGAAGGTTTTATATATTTATCCAGAATTTTCAAACATCTGCAGCCTGCTCTGAGGAGCAGTTTCAATTGCATTGCTGGCTATCTGGCAATCTCAAGTGTGCTTGCTGTGAGTATTCGATCAGAACTGTACAGCGCATGCCTGGAAACTCCACGTTTCCAGTAAACATTGGATGGAGCTGTGTGTGCATGTTATGCTCTAACAGCCTGAAGCGCTGGACTCGCTGAACCCATAGTACTTTGTGCATAAACACAAATTCTGGATAGGACTGCTGCAACTCTGCCAAAAATCCCAGATCTCTCTTTGAACAAAGTTTTCCAAGGCCTTCAGTTTTTCCAAGGACTTAGCTTCTACATCTGTGTCCTGGCCATGAAAGAATAGTCTGAAAATTTTTATTTTTTTCTTCCCCCAAGCATACTAAACATTCATCTGCCGAGCTCCATCATGAGGTTTTCAAATGCCATGCATTTTTGGACAGTCTTTCCTAGATACCTGTGTGTTTATATATACGGTGTATACCCACTTGGATATAAAATAACCCATTATAGTCCATGCCCCATTCTTAATTGTTGAACTCGTTTGTTTCTTTTATTTTTGACAGGCAGAAATACTCAGCATGCTCAGTCACAAAAACATCATTCAGTTCTACGGAGCTGTCATTGAACCTCCAAATTATGGCATAGTTACAGGTAAGGATTTTTTTTTTCTCTGACCTTGTCTTGATTCTGTAAAACTCCAGTGTTCCGAGGTATTAGCTTTACTGAATTTCAGTGTTTTTCTAATTGTTCTGGCCACCTTTGAATGTTAGAGTGCTTGGCACCACCTGCCTCAACCTAAATGGGAGTACTGGAGGTAGGAACAAGGCGTTGCTGGGAGCAGCACAGAGGCAGTTCTTAATGCACACACTCAGCACTCCTTTAAATAGAAACTTTCATTCTGTTCTGTGAATTGCTTTTCCATTTTAACTGACATGTGACACAAGCAGAAGTTTTCATAATATGAAATTCTGGCAAGTTCTGTGAAAAGGGAAGGCTGAGAGTGTGCACCATGAATCGTGCTTGTATTGAAAATAGGAGAATATGCATTGGGAAATTCCCAGCCGTGGGAAAAGCTTGAAATAGAGTCAAGGGTTTATTAGACACCATAAGACAACTCCCTTTATTCAATGGAACCTATGTTTCATTCTTTCTGGCATTCCTAGAATTATGCAGAGGTTGGTTTCTGTGTTGATTTTTTTTCCCTATCATCGCTTTAAGCTTCCTTCCCTTGTCTTGGGAGGTGGTCCAGATATAAAATTACATTACAGATAATGTAATGTCTCCCATTCCTGTATGGGAGCAACTAGGTAAGATAGCAGTAGAAAACAAACTCAAAGAAATCTGCAGTCTGCTGAAACAATGTCTGGAGAGCTAAAAACCATGAAAGCGTGGATTAGGGGACATGTTTTGGCATATCTGTAACACTTCAAAGGGTTTGAGGCAAGGAGTAGTCTTTGTATGGGGCGCAGTCTAATACCAGTTTGAAACACTGCCATTCAGGTTTTTATTGGTTCTCAGATGGTGGACAAAGCCTGTGAAAATTCACTTATTTCTACCTGTCTCTTAGACGTCTGATTATCACAGTAGATGGCAGTGTAATCCGGTGGGAGCACATCTGAGATACAACACTGTTCAGAGCGTGGGGAGCTTTATTACAGGAGTATCAGCCTACTGGAGGTCACAGTGTTGCAACCAGTACTCCAGAGGTGTGTGTGGGTCACCAGAGTCTATACTACTTAGAGGATGCTCTGATCGTAGCACCAGGAACTTGAATACCTTCTGGAAGCAATAAAAATATTCGAAAGCTAATAAATCAAGTAATGCAATTTTACTGTAATTTATAACGTAAGTGTAAGCCAGCAAGCAGAGTAACAAAGGACATGTGTAATCAACAGCTCAGGATGATGTTTGGATCAGAGAGTCCTCAGTTTGATCTCACAAAAGGTCAGCGTTCAGAGGACATTTGACCTGCTTGCCAGTCACAGGACAGACAGCAGCTGAAGTAGTTCATTATGTCATTGGGAATGGGGACTCTTTAACCATCTGTGAGAAGGAGACTGTGCTGCGTAGTCCAACCACCTTGTTACTTGAGGAGCTCCGATTCCACTCTAGCTAAAGAAAAAAAGATTTTTTTTAACAAAGTGTTGGTTGTCCCTGCAGCTTCCAATGAGAGTGCAGTCCTGTGGGCAGAAAGGGAAGCAAGGCTCTATTTCCCCACACCATTTTCAGATGAGAGAATGGCTACTCTGAGAAAGAAATGTTAATTGCACTTGAAATATCTCTCAGAGGGATTTCCACTCTGTGATGTTCTGGATGGCCTTCAGCGGTGCAGACTTAATCCTGTCTTTAGTCGGAGATCCATTTCTTATGAGGGAAAATCCCAAACGAAGAAATTCTGATAAACAAATGTTTCTTCAGAGCGATGGAGATGAGGGCATTCAGCCAAGCGCTGGCATGTTGGGAGCATTAGCTGCACTTAACGTTTTATGTGGGATTGTCAAAGAGCTCTCTGAGAGAAGCTACATCTCCAGGCACAACACGTTTCCCTGCTGGGGTGTTGGTCAGTGTTGTAACTGATCATCCTGCCCTGCAAGCTGCTAACATGGATCACATCATTCTAGATGTCACTGGCTGTCTCTGTCAACATCTATGCCTAGCTTTCAGATCTGTTTTTTGACCACAGCTGCCTCCTCCCAAAAGTTTCTCGGAGCTTGTGCCCCTTGGCTGCACAGAAATAGGGTGTATCCCCCAGCCCATCACAGGGCCCATCCAGTCAGGCACTCGGTGCTTTTCTTTCTAAAGCAGATACCTCTTTTCCATTATTGACAGAAAATGATCCTTGCGATACGATTTCCAAATCCATAAGCTCCCGGTAGAAACCAGTGGCACAATGAATACATAGAAGAAATACTAAAGGATCGAGCTTTGTTGGTTGCCTCCATTCATACAGAGCGGCAAAGGGCTCGGGGAGCTGAGTTGTCCCTGATCCTGGTGGATCAAATTCTGCTTTGTAAAGGCATGCAAAGCGTGCAGCCAACCTATTCCTGAAGAATCCATTTATAAGACAGATGATGACATCATGGGTAAAAAAAGCTTATGTTTTAATTGAGGAAATGTGCAGGTCAGCAGCTTAGTCCTCTTGTGGTGACATCAGAAGCAATGCTTCTGTCTCCTGCAGAGGCTCCTTTCAGCGGGAGGTCCTGCAGTAATGATCCAAAACTAATTTGCCACTGGAGTGTTTACTTTCAAGGGACTTCCTATTTTCTCCCTCTTTCCTTTCATTTAGCACTGGAATCTCTTCATATGGCTATCACGTTCTAGGCTGCAGCTTCAGTCTTACCCCAGAGTTTCCTTCCCCACTCAGCAATCTCCCCATGGTTTTGATTTCCTTGATGAGGAGCAGTGTTTACTTTTTATGCATTTAGTCTATCGTGAATCATTCGCTAATTATTATGATTATTATTAACAACAATTCACATATATTTGATGTAGTCTTAGAGGGAATGATTTTGTGGCTGCCTTGAAATGGCTGAAATTAAGCATTTCAGTTGCATACCAGCTGGTTTGCCATCTTAAGTATGGAGATTTTGGGAGTCTTGTAAGCACATTTTAAATTCTGCCTGAAAAGCACGCTGAATAGCCTTGGGAGAGAGGGACAGAAGGCTTGAAGTTGCTTCTTGCATCCCTGTAGTCTTTATGCTACTTGGTCTACACTGGGTGGCATGTGCCCACTCTGTCCTGGCAACCAGATAGAAGAAAATGTCTCAGCTGCTTCAACTCACAAAACTCCTGTTGTGTTTTCGGTGAAGTATGAATGAGTACAAAATAAGCATAAAACTTATCTAATAAATACTTAGCAGAGGAGCTGCAGCCTTTAGACTACTGAACGTGACCTGCAGCACATGGAAATCTGGCCTGTTTACCTTAGGGTTAGACCTCTAGTTTCGTCCTTCCATTTTTCATGATCTGCTACTAGGAAATTTTCATTTCCCTTTCTACTTGCAAACCCTTTTTTCTAACAGAACATTGTATGTTTAACATCTGGTTTTACTTTAAAAAAAAAAAAAAAATAAAATCCTTTGCTATGGGGCAACCTCTTCTGGTGGTGAGACACTGTAACAGGTTGCCCAGAGAAGCTGTGGATGCTCCTTCCCTGGAAGTGTTCAAGGCCAGGCTGGATGGGGCTTTGAGCAACCTGCTCTAGTGGGAAATGTTGATCAGCCAAGTGGGAACTTGATGAGCTTTAAGGTCCCTTCCAACTCGAACCATTTCTATGATCATTTATACTAAGTACTGCTCACTAGTGGTGACTATCCTCTGTCTTTGGAAACAGTACCACTAAACTCATCTGTTAATTGCTCTTCTGATCAGGAGCATCAAATTCACTGTTTAAATATGTAAGAATTACAAATTATATAAAAATGGCGCCATGGAGGTTTCAGTTGTCTCCAGTTTCACACCTAAATGTGTGTTGGTATAACAAATTTGTTATTCCAGCTCTCAGCCCTGTGAGCTCTGACAGTTGGACTGGATTCCATCTGCCACACTTGCAAACACCAGCAGGCCAAAAAAGCTCTAGTTTGTATCTGTATAATCCTGCTGTGGATTTCTGCAGGTGTAGTTGGGAGAAGTTAAGAAAAAGGTTTGTTGATCCTGAACAAGGAGCATGCAGAATCTTTTGCTCTGGAATTTGAACTACTTTGCCTGAGCTTTCTTGGTACCAGACCTTTCTAATGTCTTTTCATTTTAATGTTGTTTTGTTTGATTTTACTTACAGATTGAACTGCCATCCTCCTACTATGCTACTAATAATATTAGCTGCTGAACCCAAATTCTTTGTCATTAAGCCAGAGGCTGAATGCTTTCTGGAACTGGCAGAGTTTCCACATTCAAATGTTCTTTCAGTTTAGGTGCAGTGTTCAAAAATGTCATATGAGTTTGTGTGTTGTTGTTTTTTAACAGAGTATGCTTCTGCTGGCTCACTGTTTGATTACATTAATAGTAACAAAAGTGAAGAGATGGATATGGATCATATCATGACCTGGGCAACTGACATAGCAAAAGGTAAGAAAGATGAGTGGTGCATTCTATCCTACACAGCTGGCAAAGTGTACAGCTGGAAATGCTTTCCCTATGAAGTCAGGAAAGCCTTCCTATACTTCCTTATTCAAATTGTGAACACCGACACCACCACCATCACCCCCCCAAAAAAAGAAAACAAACAAAACTTCCCAAATATAAAAAAGTAAACCCCATTCACTGTGCTTTTTAATAGGTTCCTTGCTTGTTTTGAATCCAAAATAATTTCTGGAGTGAAAATGGCTTCTGTGAGCCAGTTTTACTTTGGGTTTGCCCCTAAATCCTCAGACGATAATTTTGCTGATATAGAGTAATTATGAGGTAAAGTGCATAATTATCTTTACATCTGATTTGAATTGGGACATTTAAGGAAGCCAAGGGCTTATTCTCAGCAAACATACTGAAATTCTTCATATAATAATGCAGAACAAGCTGCTTTGTCCTCAGTGTTCTCTGTACCCGCACGAGAATAGTGTAAACTAATGAATGAACAGTGTGCCAGCTTATAATGAGGACAACTAATGGGAACCAGAAAACATAGAATCATAGAATCATCTAGGTTGGAAGGGACCTTCAAGATCATTGATGACCATGCTTAGCCTGCCTAATTAGATTGTTCCCTTGTTTTGTGTAGGAATGCACTATTTACACATGGAAGCTCCAGTCAAAGTAATCCACAGGGATCTGAAATCCAGGAATGGTAAAGTAGCAAAACACTGACATGCTCTGCATTTGCTGTTACCTGTTAATGAACCTTTAATTTAGCCTTTAAATCTGTACCTGAGTGTTGTGAACGTGCAGAACTAACTGACACCTTGGCCATCATCAAGCTGCGCTAGGAGCTGTTGAAGCACAGAAGAATCTGTTCCCTCCTTACTGTCCCAAGCCTGTCTGAGCTTTGTTATGGCCCCTGGCATCATTTAGAGCACTGTGAAGCGCTCTTTCAAGTTGTGTCTTGCTAACCATGATTGTACCCATCTTATTATGTCAGACGTTGCCTGGACACTCCTCGCTTCCTTTTTCTATTTGGAAAGGTTGAGTACCAGGAAAGGCTGGCAGACACCAGACACAATAGACTGGATAAGGCCTATTATTTCTTATCTGAAAATCTTGTCTTTACTGTGGCCTGTTTAGAGGTTTGACAGATATTCATGCTGTTGAGTAATGTGCACTCAGTATCGAGCTGCACTGGTTAGTCTGTACTTTGCAGTTGACGACCATTTACAAAATTTGCTGAACATTGCCTTTTAACTGGAACTTTTACTACTAGTAGTGGGATAGGAGGGACACAGATTTTAATAATGTGCACAGGGAGATAGTAGTCAAGAAAAGTCTAGATCTCGCTTCAGTTGTAAGTTTTTTCTCTTTTTTTTTTTTTTTTTAAATGAATCTGTCAGAGGACTTCTTGTTAAACCTAACTACATTGGGGAGAATGGAGTTTATCTGTATTTTAGCTACAGTTGTGTTGCTGTCTTTGAACTCAGTAAGGCCTGAAAGGTTTTGCATTTGTTCAGAGGCTTGCAGGTATTCAACAGATGTTCTCTAAAGCTTTACAAAGAAACCAGGACAATCGTGCGTGTATGCATGTTCAGGTGCCGGCTCGCTGTAGGATCATTTTTCTTGATAAAATGTAGTCTTTTGCTGTGAAAATGTATTGTGTTTATTTTTAATAGCATTCTTGTAACGTATTGCTTTCTCATTTTCAGTTGTTATAGCTGCTGATGGTGTGTTAAAGGTATGAACACTTTTATCATTTATAGAGAGCTGCTGGTGCTTGATTTGATATTTTGATGCCTAATGAATGAGATTGATGCTCTAATGTCTGTGGGGTTTTTTGTTGGTTTTTTTTTTTTGTCAGATCTGTGATTTTGGTGCCTCAAGGTTTCACTCCCATACAACACACATGTCATTAGTGGGCACTTTTCCATGGATGGCCCCAGAAGTTATCCAAAGTCTCCCGGTGTCTGAAACATGTGACACATACTCATACGGAGTGGTGAGTGCCTCTCAGTTCCCTGTGTGTGGTAGCAGATCTCTAGTTTGACAGAATTTGCATGATGAAAGAACACTTCTAAATAAGGACAACAAAAAAAATCACACTTTATTTCAAGACTGACCCATAATTTATAATCACATGCTTGAAAATGATAGAAAGAACAGCGTCTTGCATGTTTAGTAAGATCCTTATCTGATTAGATAGCAGCATGCCAGTGTGGGAAGCGCATGCTTTACCACAAGTACTCAGTGTATGGCCAAAGGCTTGCAGGAGCCACTGAACAATCTGCATCATGAATCTCTGCTTGTGTTTTTTAGCAGAACAGAAGAGATAAAGGTTGCATTGCAATAGCTGTGTAACAGGATGAATTAATTAGGATTCTACTTTCCATAAAATGGAGTGTCACTGTTTATATATTAAAAAGTAAGCCACTTCTCCATGCTTAATTGTTTAAAAGACCCTGCTATCATTATCTGTGAGAACAGAGGCTGTACCTCCTGTGGATGTAGAGACCCCATCTGAAAATATAGCAAAGGCCAGCATGGTTTTTCCATTTTTCTGAAGGGGGAACAATGAATTGTAGTTCATCACAATGTCAGGTTTGCAGGTACCGTGACAGGAATTATTTCATTCTGTCTGCATTTAAACTCTACTTTGGTTTTGCTCTGCAGTACAAAATAGGCTAGAACTAGCCAATTGTCTGCCTAGCCCCACAACCTTTCTCTGACAGAGAAGAGTAATTGAATACTTTGGGGGAAGAAGGAAAGGAAGTGGGGTTGTGGTGTCCATGCATATCTGTGTATTAATCGTTTTTGGGTTTGAATTCAATGGTGGGTGGCAGAATGAGAAATTCCTTCAGTACCTGTCAAGTATTGCCTTTTTCTCTTTGACGGATGGGAGGAGATAGATGTGAGGGAGGCACTATGGTTTTAAGCTAGCACCTATGGCAATACTAAGCTGGTGTCCCAGTGGAAGATGACTTAAACTTTTTGCCAAACAGTTGTTTATAGTGGAAATAATATATGAGATGATGTGGCGTTGCTTACAAATTAAAAGCTTGAAGGTTTGCAAGGAGAGAGAAAAAGCCTATATTGGCAGACTCAAAATCCTTGCTTGCTTAACTGAACTGGGTCACAAACAGTAAGAGAACATAAGCTAACAAATGTAAATGTTAATGTAAACTGTTACTGGAAGCAATCACATATTATCCACTGAAGGGAGACATTCCAGTTTCAAAACAAAGCAAAAATGTCAGAGGAGAAATTCCAAACATGGTCTTATAGCTCAAACTGCTCTCATAGTCATCTTGGTGTGAATTGACTTAAGTAATGTTCTAGAAGTGGGAGAAGGTAAGAAATTGCCTAATATCTTATCATGTCAACTATTGCCAGAGCCTTGGGAACAGCATGTCGCACATGGTTTATTTTTCCTCATCCAAAAAGTAAAGCTCCTTTGACAGTTCTGTGTGTGGAGGTAAAACTCAACTACCCTCCATATGAAAACAGTTCAGTGTTACTAGTATATTTTAATGTGGTTATGGGTGTATACTGCTACTTTAGTATGCCTAAGAATATTTGACCCACATTTTTTAATGTATATTTTTTTGAACTGATGTGTTTTACTGTGGGTAAAAGCTTATGAATTCATAAGCACTTGGGAATGAATTTGTCTTTTTATAGCTCCAGTCTCGGAAAACCATCATTTTCAGAGGAGATGCAGGGGTAGAAATGAAGAATGGCAGTGGCCCAAGTTATCTGTTGATGAAATTACTGACATAATGGGGTTATACCAGCAAGAAATTGTCCGAATATAACACTGAAGGTTGGAATCTCCCTGTAATAAGTGTTAGACTATCAGAGAATTAGCTAGGAAGCTGAAAACAAAAAATCTAAAAAAGGGTATTTTTGTCTTTTCAAGTGATTATCATCTATAAAAACAAAATTTGAAGAATCCCTTTTCAAAGTGTAACACTTGCCAGCAGCTTTTGTGCTAGAGAGACAAATCTGCTTTTCTTCAGTTAAAGTCCTGTTAACAAAGAACAGAATCCTTTCAAATGTAAACTAGGAAGATGCTAGGAATAGATACTCTGTTTGATTCTGTTTGCAATATTTGTCGTCTTCCCCATGGTTTTCTTTAATTTCTTTTATGCTATTTTTTTCTGCCAACCAGTCTGTGATTTTAAATATTCTGCTTAAGGTGTGTGAGAGCTTTTTTTCTACAAAGTGTCAAAGTCTTTTTGCAACCTTATAGGTCTGAACTGCTCCTCAGCTGAAATGAATTTTCCTCTTTGCATGCATGTAAAGCTAAAGTTCATAGTAGTTTGTCCTGCTCTTCATGGATGGTTAAACAGATCTGTATATTCTCTTTGAGATATATGATAAATAATTTATAATACTGCCATGAAATGCTAAAGCTAAATGTTCCAGGAGACATTACACAAAGACAGATCTTGCACTTTCCTTCAGCAGTGCTGTGATTCTCTTTTCTAATCCATTTCCAAATCTATACTCTAAAAAACAGATACCAAGTTACAAGTGATCAACCCAGAAATTGACTCGCATGTCATTGTGTGGATTGCTCAAAAATGATTCCTTGCTTCTCTTCCAGCTATGAAAGTGTATGTGGAATGACAATGTTCACTCTAAAAGCTGTTTTGAAGTCATGAAGATATATGCTTGGAATATCTTATCGTGTCTGTAGTGCACTGCAGTGTGTGTATATCAGTATAAATGTGTTCAGTTGTACAAAGCTTATGTGATTTGGCTGAATTTTTTTAACACAAGAACAAAAAAGTAAAACCATTAATTGGCTATTGGTAGCATAGAGACTCCCGTTAAATGTAGCAGCTGTTACGCTCCTAGCAATAATTCATACATTGCTTTAGCTGTGAGAACATTCGTTATTTATAGAGGGAATGTTGGCCAGCTCCACGGGTTATCCCTTGCTCTTTTTGAAAAAAATTATGAGATCTTTAACTTCCACTTGCATCAATGCAGAGAAGACTGACCTAATTTTCATGCCTAATGGCAATACCTCTAAGAGTGCACCATTTTCTGCTCATCCTAGACTACTGCTAATCGTGGCTCCTGACCTGCATCTGTGAACGCTTCCCTACCAAGAGAAAACACTTCTTTTTTCACTGAAAGATGTTCAGAATGTTTGCTTTTTCTCAAATTACTCATTTGGATGTTCCCTATCATATATGGCACTTTGAATCTTTGTTGGCTTTTCAGTGGTGTGGGAATTTAGGGGTTTTGTTTTTTTTTCCTTTTGGTTGTTGTCACATACTTGAGAGGATAAGAATTGAGACGCATGGCTGAGCTGACAGAAGTGTGTGAACTTTTTCTGGAGACCATATAGTTCTTATTCTCAGCTTCATGCATAGGATGAACATTCGTACATTTGTCTCTCCTTTCTGTTTCTTTGTGGGCAAAAAAAAGCTCAACATCTTTAGATGCCACAGCTTACAAACCACTACATTAAATGATCTTGCTTTATTTTCCATCATTGTGTCTAGCTTGTCTGTGTCTCTGTGAGCATCTGCTGTCTGTCATCACAGAGATGTGAGGTGATCAGGAAAGCAGGTGATCCTCACCATCAGAGATGGGAGGGGAAGTGAACCATGTCAGTATCAATTAAATTACAGCAGAAATGGAAGATAGATTGATTTCCATATGAGGTGAGCTGGGAAGCCAGTTCTGAAAATGAACGTAGTGTACCTTGCAATAAAGAGGTCAGAGTAAGTCAGGTTGAGGTGCTTTTTCTGGTACTGAATGACCCTGGAGACAGGAAGAGACAAATGGGAATGCAGAAGATACCCATTTGCTGGTTTTTAAAAGACTGATAATGCAACCATTCACCTTAGCTGATGACTCAGGGTAGCTAATTCACGAGATGGGATTGAAGCTCCTATAAAACTGGAGACAGAGACGTGTCACCATTGGAAGGAAAGTCTTTATCTACACCATTGGCCTGAATATGAAATTTGCATTTTGTTACTATATTTTCTAAACCTGTGTAAATAAATACAAGGATTTCTGATAACCCCCTTTTGCATCTTTTACTTTCTTCTACTATTAGTTAAAAATAAGTCATTAACAAAAATTCTTCATATTGTGTCTGATTACTGTTTTTCTCTTGCACTTGAAGTGTTTGAAGCTAGCAGTGTTGGTTTAGAAAGGCAGTTATCCTTACAGGCAGTGGATAGAAACATTACAAAGGAATTCAGTACAAAATGTTCTGCACAAACTTACGTGCATGAATGAAACGAGACATCTCTTACAATTCAGTCTTCTGAAAGAAAGGTAGCACAGCAATAGAGTTTTCCTGCTCAAGGCTCTTGGAGACATTTAACGTGTATTTCATTTTGGTCTTTACTTGGAAGATGTGTTTAGATACTACTTTATCTGATGTGCAAAGGAGTTTCTTCTCTGTGTTTTCCTGGTGCAGCTGTACAGATGAGGTGGTTCGACAAGGCTGTTCAGCTGCATGTTTGATTTGGTCCAGGGGCTTTTGTTTACACCTGGCTGTTTTGTACGCTGCTTTGTTCTCTGAAGTACATGGAACAGCTAAATCATTTCCTTCTCTCACAGTTAAATTTCTTTCTCTACCAGTGGAGAGGTGATAATTGGAATTACAAATTGAGGTGCCTTTTTTTTTTCTCTTCCAAAAGGAATGAATTGAAGCAAACAGGAGAGTTGAATACCTCTATGATAGCTTTCCCCATGTATTTCTTATTGTCACGAAAACCATCCTTCTACTTATTTTTCCAAGATACCCTTACCTTTACTAATCAGTCTTCTGACTCAAGCAGAATTATTCAAATAGGTCTATTGATGGAGTAGCCTGTTCATTTGATTAAAGGCCCAACTCTGCTTCAGTGCATTTTTTTTTCTGCTTGAGCAGCATCTGCCAATATTCTCGCATTTTCTATGTAATTACCTTCATAGCTGGCCAGAATCCATTCAAAATTATATAGCTGGAATAAACCTGGTTACTAACTGAGATAGTGAGGGACTTGCATAAGGATCTTAATGTACTTGGTCAGACCCTACATAAATGATGTCTTTTTTGTTGATATGTTGGGTATATGAGCAGAAGGAAAAGTTTGTATGTATATATTTTTAACAAGATATGTATATGAAGGTGCTGATAGAAAAAAAAAGAAAAAGAAAAAGAGACTTATACAAAGGTACAAAGTGCCTGTTAATTTGGTTAAGCTCCCATGTGTAGTCCCAATAGCAGAAAGGCAGGTTGGATTCATTGACTTGAAGCCTTTCGGTGATGCTATACTCTCTTCTACAGAGTAGCTTAGATTCTTGTGTATTGTGTTACCAAAATTCTAAAAGCACACAAAATTAGGAGCTCTTTCTATATCAAAGGACAGTACATCTATAAGATATTGAAGAGAACAGAGTAATTTTCTATATGCTGTATAGTGTTTAGTTTAACATAATCACATACTTGGAGAAAAACAATTACAGTTTTGCTTGAAAAATTGTATATGATACTTACATAGGCATAACATAGGAGCAAAATAGCTTTTGGATCATATTCTGACTACTGGGAAGCATGAGTTGCAATCATAGAAATATTTTTAAATGCAAAATGACTACAGAGCAAAGATGTGTCTAGTTGGGGCTGAGGAGAGGAGTTCATTGTCTTCCCAAGTTTCTACTGCCAAATGTGAACTTTATAGTGTACAAAGAAAGTAAAAAGCATTTTCCATGGCTCTCACAAAATTGCAGTCATTAGAACCCACACAACACAGTTTTTCATCTGGGCTTTTCTGTAGAGGAAAAAGCAGAAACATTCAAATTAATTTAGTGAGAGGATCTTACACACAAACACTGGTCCAAGTTCCTGCAAATGGAAAATGGTTGCCTGATAATTGGATACAGAATAGGGCTGTATCAAGGTTTAATAATGTATTTAAAATACAAAGTACAGAAATAAAAATTCTTTTCTTTTTTTCTGTTCCAGGTTCTCTGGGAGATGCTAACAAGGGAGGTCCCCTTTAAAGGCTTGGAAGGATTACAAGTAGCTTGGCTTGTAGTGGAAAAAAACGAGGTAAGACTACGTTTCTACATTCAGGTACATAGATCAGAAAACAGTATTGGGGTTTTGCAAAAGACTTTTTCATCTTCTTCAAATTGAAAGTAAGTTCACGCGTATGGAAAGATTAGCAGTAGGAGCTAACACAAAGGGTCAAAGTGATGTTATTCCTCATGAATGGACCCTTTACATCTAATTGTTGCAGCTTCACGTCGTGATGCTGTAGATCAAAAATTGTACAAGTACTGTACTAGTTTCTCAGTCTCAATTGTAAAACCTAGGGGTTTGTTCTTAGTGATGAAAGAAGCCATTGCGTCCAAGGTAGGGGAACAGTTTAACTCCATCTCCTGCGTTTAGGACATCTTTTTACTGGCCGGGAGTTGATATATCTGTAAGAGACCTTCAGCTACTTCAACTTAACTCTCCCAGCAGGAGTCACTATAGTACAAGAAACTGCCGCTTAGATGAAAATTTCAAAAATAAAAGAAGAAAAAATAGTTTTAAAAAAAGAGAGAAATTACAGTTTTGCCACCTACGTTCAACACTACATTGAAGATGAGCTCCTCACTGGTATCGGCAAGGCTGTGGCATAGCTGCAAGCCTCCTCATGCAGAGTCTTTCCATTTCAAAAGCACTTCAGTGGTGTAAACACCGTTTGTACAGTGTCCCCAGCCTCGCTTTTCTTCTTCTCACAAATTGAGGCTTTCAGTTAGTTGGACATGTGAGCGTATATCTGAACGCATAGTCCCTTGATATCAAAGACAGTAACTACATTTAAAAAACATTTAAAGTTGTGACTGTACCACACACAGACAAGCATGGAAATCCTCCACAAAGATGAAACCTCCTCTATCTAGACACAGCGGAAGCTTGGGAAACATTACAATGGCAAGGCAGTGGCTGTACAATACAGATTCCTATTATTCTACATAAACTGTTTCTCAAAATGTTTCAGAGTTAAACAGAGGAGTTAGGTTTCCTCCTCTTAGTTTAATATTTTTTGTTGGTGGTTTTTTTTCCCCTTTCTTTTTTTTTTCTTCTATTTGAGGACTGGTTTAATTGCAGTAAATGATACTGTGATATACCAATTAGCTGGAAATGCTACACTAACAGTGTGAAGATTACGAGTGTGGTCTTCAGTGTTTATCAGAGCAAGAGGCACAAAGAGCCTCTTTCTCCTAGTTTAGGAAAAACCTCATATGTCATTTTGAAGGACTGAACCAAAAAGCCTTCCATCAACAGTATTTCTTTCCTATGCCTACGATGTACAGTTTTATGTAAGGGCTACAGAGTGGCATTGAGAATGTTGTAAAGAAATGTAGTCATACAGTGAAAGACGGCAGAGGGTACACACACATTTCTCTACAGTTCTCCAGATCAAGGAACTGTGTAAAATACAGTATGAACAAAATGTGGACGTGACAACTATTTTACTTATGGCTGAAGAAACCTCAGGGGTGACATTTTCAGAGCCAGCTCTTTGTCTGCCAGGTATCACTAGCCTGTTGCTACCATCTTCTTTGGAAGGGTGCTGGGAAGTCTAGAGAGCATTAACACTTGCTTACATGGATTTTATTTTTTCTGGCCATGACTTAGGGAACATGCCCAGCATAAACCTTGTAAAAGTCGGCTTGTGCTACTTTTCTTCATAGTTTCTGTCCCAAAGCAAGTGTGAGGGTCAGTTTCTGCTCTCAGTTCAATCTGTTGACATCAGTGGGGTTGCCTGGTTCCAGTTCATAACACAGTTGAATCGCTGTTGAGCCAGTCCTTCATTTTTTGCACTCTAAGTCTCTTGTTAAAATCAATGTGGGACTGAAGCCAAAGCATAATTGCATAGGGTGAAAAATCCCCCTTTGCAAATCCTGAGCCCAACAAATGAAGTGGATTTTAATGATTCTGTATGGGTCTTTTTCGACTCTTTGCATAATTTCATAGTGTTATTTTTATTCTGGTAGAGTTTCTATGTAATTATATATTTTTTTTAATCGAGAAAAGAAAAACATGAGAGTTCAGATTATGTGAGGCATGATCTCATAATAAATTACCACTGAGAAACGTCATCTTTATTATAATACGACACTTCTGGAACCTGCAATCTCTCTGTTACAGGACAGATAACATTCTGCACAAGTGAGACACGTATAAATGGTGATTGCAACTGATTTTCCACCTCCTGGAACAGTGAGGGTTACGGGCAAATACTGTAGCAAGACCAGCCAGTGTATTTTTAGGCAAATGACTCAACCAGAGATCAAGCACCAGTACAGTTTGTTTATGCATTGTATAAATTTCTCTGTATTTCTTGCACAGAAAGCTTTGCACCTTAAGGTATTACATTATTTTAATAATCATACTCCTGCAGTGCCCTGGCTCTGTATCTCATGTTTCCAGTTTTCATGGCGTTCAAATGCTTGCGCAGCAGAATTTGTTAACTCTTACTTTGGCTGCTGTGGCTTGTAAGGCTTGGCAGATCATGTTGCAGTAATATAATGGTACAATTAGACATAACTTGCTCTGTTTTGCTTCTGCAATGCCAAAAGTAGGACATATCAAAGGGTCTTCCTGGCAAGTTGGTCTAAACAGGACTGTAATATCTGGTTCTCACCTGTTAAAAGACAGGGAACCCTTTTTCCATCTTGACCTCTCTTATCTTTGGACCCATTTTTACTGAGAAACTGGTTTTTATGTACTTTTTAAACTCAGCAAAGGAAACCAAACAAGCTTCAAACTAATTCTCTATCGCTAGTGGTCCTGGCTATAACCAGCAACTCCTTGTCTTCAGTCATCAGGAAGTATTTATATGAGTTCACTGTGCTCTGTGAGTGCTTTCTGAGATCTGCGTGTCCTCATTAATCCTTCTGACCACAGGCTCACAAAATGTCTCTTGTGTCATGTAGAGCTTCACTTAACTCTTTTAAACTCACTTAATGTAATCTATATTTCAGCCATTTGTTATATCAAAAGTAGTATTGTAGTAGTATATAGCTGGATCATCTGTGTGGGAGAAAGGTATAACATACAGCCTGCCTTAATTCCTATCTTGACAAGCATCTTAAAATACCATGCAGTGCAGTAATCTCCATAGACTATTATGTTTTAGTATTAGAAGCTGTTTGCCTCATTTTCACTACCTTGTCTCCAAGCTTTGTTAAGCAACTCCCTTTGTGCGTTTGTTCCATTCCTATTTTTATAGGTCTATTAATTTGTACATCTTGCTAGTGTTAGTAATTTTAATTTTTTTTTAATATGTCAATACTTAGTTTTTACACTGAAATTAAAGGAAAGAAGAGTGTGGTTTAGTTCTTTTAATTTGTATTACTCTTATAGGAAATCTATGAGTAGCAGCTTAAATGGAAATGCTTCCAATAACCAGTACATTCTCTCTCCTTCAGAGATTAACCATTCCAAGCAGTTGTCCCACAAGTTTTGCAGAACTGATGCACCAATGTTGGGAAGCTGATTCAAAGGTAATTTAATTTGTGTTTGATTTCCACACCACCACTACCTGCTTTGTTTGGCCAACTGTGTTAGTGTTTCTTCAGGGGACAAGACCCAACTAACACCACTGCTGAATCCATGTAGGCACATTTCTTTACAAAAATAGCCAAGGCTGTCTTTTTTTAATATGTTTACATATGTATACCTAAATGTCTCTCTCTCCCTTTTAATCAAGAGTTACTATACTACTAACTTATCTGTCTACTAAAGACAATGCCTGTAAATATGGTGAGGTGGCAAGAATTTAGCCATTTTGGAGCAAGTGAAAAATTGTTCTTGTCTATTTTCTTTCAGTAGTTAATCTTTCTTGGATGTATGTGAGCATCACATGTGAAATATCTTATTTCAGGGTCCAGCTTTAGTGCCTTCCTTGTGTTGAAAACATATAAAGAATAAATTAATCCAAAAAATGTGGGTAGGAACGGCAGCAACACATTCTAAATTAACATTAAAACTTTCCTGATCTTTCCTCTTAGGACTTTGAATGATGAGCTTTATAATTATTATATTGTAATAATATAATAATAGAAGTACTGCAATATGCTGTTTAAGCATGAAAACAGAATAAAAATGCAAGTTAGAGTTGTGTCTGTCTGCCCCTATGAGAATAAACTAAAAGGAAAATTAAAGAGAGTGTTTACTCAGTGAAAGGTTTTGTAAGATTGCGGGAGTTGCCTTTGAGTTGACTTTGCTACCATCATGTTGTACTAGCTTTATTAGCATCCATTTCCTTTGCCTATGAAGGTATTTTAGAGAGGGAAGGGTAGGTAAGGAAAGAAAATCATGCACTGATTCTCACGCCAAGGCACCAGCGAGAACTCTCTTCCTTTAAACTCAGAAGAAGGGTAGCTACTACTTCAGAGAGACTAAGATTAATCCCAAGGTGAATTATAGCACTTAGGTGCTCTAAACCTAGGGCTTGTTATCACCAGAGAGCAGCCATACAAGAGCAATATGAGAAAGCAGATTTCCCTTCTTGGTTTTCTTTTTTTAAGCAAGAAGTTGCTTTCCTACAGAATGGATCTGGAGCTTGAGATCCATCATCAGTGTGTGGTTTCCACATGAACACTGATGTAAATGCCATTGCCAATATCTTTCTCTTTATCATCTCTAGAAGGGAGGGGAGAAAAGTGCTCTGAGACTTTGAATATACAAGTAGACTGTTAAGTTCTAGGTCAGTAATTATTGAAGAGCACTTTCCAGTGGTAATTACGTATCTTTTATTGCTACTCCTGAGCATTAGCATCACTACTAAATCCCACAGAGTAAGAATTATTGGAGCTTCTTTTCTGTAATTGCAGCATATACTCAGCATAGCTCAGCTCTCTCTCTGGCTGTGTAAGTGTCTGGAAGGCTGTTGCTGTTTTTCAAGGAGAGGGAGGGATTTGCATGCTGTAAAAGAAGGATGCCCAACCATCAGGCTGAGTTCTGGCTGCATGAGCAGTTCACCTGGGTTTAGGCTGGTGCCTGGGAGCCTTGTTGCCAGGGGCATCTGTGACCTGTGCAAAGAGTGTACCTCGGGTTAGATGGGTTTTTCTGACAGTCTGCTCTTTGCTACTTTTTTTCATGCAGCTTCTCTTCCGTTAAGCAATTATAAATGCTTTGTTCACATGACTGAAACGGAGTAATCTCTGGTCACAGTTTGGGCATGTGACTGACTTAGTCACGTGTTGGGAAAGGATCACTACTTACAGCTCTCAAAATGCCTTGATAAAAGGCTGTGTGGCGTGCATGAGCCAAAAGATGGAGCACACTCCTCTAAAATACTGCTCTGTGTAATGTTACCTTTTTGCCAAGAGATTAGCTTTAGAAAATCAGATAGTGGATGCATGAACAAGTTACTGAAGGTCAAGTGGGGGTGAGCATGGGGATGTTGGCTGCTCAAAAGCAATTGTTAATGTGCATACTTTCAGCCCACAGAAAGCACGAGGTATCCTTACATGGCTTACCCCTGAGAAAAGAGGGATGTGCATTTACTGTGGGGCAAAGGAACACACTTGGAGGGAGAGCTGCTGCAGGGGAGCTGGACTGTCAGACACTGCTCACACCATAAATTCCACATGGGAAAGGACAGAGTTATTAACTTTGCTTTGAATTCTTAAGAATTTCTTCATGCGTGGAGAAGAATGTCTGTAGTGCCTTGCTCAACATGATATTTGTAATGGTAGTCTTTATAAAAGTTTAAGCTGTGCTAGCTGAAACAAACAGTCCCTACTGGGTTCAAAGGGGTACAAAAATGTTTGGGTACAAAAATGTTCATTACTAATTGTTTTAAGTTAGTAATTATGAAAGAACAGTATGCGTGGTAACTAAGTCTCTTAAATAACTACTTCCACATGTTAAAATCCCTACCAAACAAGATGCTTTTGCTTGGGTACTGGATAATTATACAAACACAAGGTTTCTCATCACTGATGCATGTTTACTGAGGATACTTGCTTTTGAAACACAGGTGAGTGTTTCTGTCTCATTTCATCTGTCCCTTCAGTTTATCCCCACTTTAACATCAAAGATACTTAAAAATTACTGCATATTTTAGTGGGAATCAGAAACCTGGGAACAGAGAAGCAGAAAAAAGGAAAACCATATGGATTAAATATCCTGGTTTTATCCAGACCTGTTTAGTAAGAAATACTGAGTGGAAGGAACAGTAAAAACGTTAGCCAGAATTATTTCTAGAGGGGCATAAGTTGTAAAGATTTTTGTATGAGACATCACAGATATAAAGGGAAACAGTTTTCAAAGGCGACTCATGCCTTGATATTTTAAGAATCTTTTATGAGGAATGACTTGAGATGCTTGACTTTCTAGAAAGTGCTAAGCAGTCATCCACTGAAAATAAGACTTTTTAAAAAAAAAAAGCTTCTTGGCTTGGGCCAAGAATTGATTTCATCAAGAATTGATTTCATCAATCACTTATTGCCATTTTTAACCAAGGTATCACTCTGCACTTAGAGTGGATTTATTAAATCTAAAATTATACTTGTCTAGAGGGAAGAAACCCAAAAAATCCACATGGCAGTGTAGGCTCGTGTCTTCCTGTCAGCTTTTTCTCCAGGGAAAGCTGGTACCTCTAAGTCTGGCAGGGTAGCTGGTGGCTGGTCACAGAAATTGCACAGGCTTTGTTGCTACTGTGTGACTGTGTATTTGTTCTGGTTCTAGCTGTGCAACTTGACAGCTCCTTTGCCTGTAGTGTAGGACTCAAAGAGTGTGTGTTCCTGCTCCTCCCAAATCAGTCGGTGTTTTCACCCACCCTTAGTGAAATCCCTGTCCTCTGTCATAGTCTCCACTCCAGTTACTCCAGGCAGGCCTGACAATAGTGTTGACTGTGCTCAGTGAGTGTCAGCCCTGCCCTGTACTTCCCAGTATATCCCCAAGGAAGAAGAAGAACCAAGCAAAACTCATGGAAGTGTATGAGCCATAAAATATTGTAATTAATGCAGCATGGGGATGTTTGCCCTTTTGTCTCTTCCTGAAAGCAGAATTAGTTTAAGGCACGTTACACACCTGCCAGTCCATTGGACTGTACGTAGCATTGGGGTGTATTGGTGGGAAGCCATGATCTCCTGTCTGGCAGCTTCCTTGCCATTTGGGAGGCTCTTGAATCCCCTCAACAATTCGCACCCACTGGGGTGGTTACAAGAGATGCAGCTGTAGCACTGAGAAGGGTGTGAGGGCTGTTGGAAGGTTCTCCTTCCCCAAAACCGCACTGGAGTTGTCTGTCCTGGTTGGTGTCAGTGATGAGTCTTTTTGCTCTGTACCCCCTGGGTGCAACACACTCCCTGACCGGGGAGCTTTGAGCTCCTCCCAGGTGTGTTCAGAGGGTCTGCTCAGCCACGGCCGGTCCAGCAGCATCATGCATGTAGGGACATGACTGCTGCCTCCCCCAGCACCCCCCCGTAGATGCGGGAGGACCTGTTGGGCTTCCACACTGGGACTAGATCAGCAAGTGCAAGCGCTGTGCTGGTGGGTAGCCCCTGCTGCCATGCTGCTCGGGTTGCTGCTCCATGGCTGGGGGACAACCTCCAGCAGCACGTGGTGGAGGGGGCAGGCACTATCTGCTGCAAAGAAAATCTGCATCGCCCTTCCAACTGCCCGCTGCCAGAAATCATGGAGATGGACCAAAAATGACAGACAAAGCCTCCAGTCACAGCCGAATAGCACAGCATTACAGTATAAGAGAGCTTGTCTTTTTTTTTTTTGTTACGCATTTGACACTTTTTCATGGTGTTTGACATTTAAAATAAAGAAATTGTCTTTCTTTTATAATGTGGAAATCACTTGGATCTTCCTGGGAGAGACACCTCAGCATTGTTCCTAATTGTTTTTGTGCTCCCAAATTAAAATGCACGTTTTAATTGCGGCATCTGTAATTTTAGCAGAAATGGTATAATTACAGGCGTGATAGAGAGAGAATGTGCATCATCCCCTTATTATGTATCTACATTTTGTTTCAACCTTTTGTCTCAACCTTGTCTGGGGTCTGTCAAACAGACTAACAGAGTCAGCGCTCTTTCAAGAAACTCATTTAACTGTAGCTTTTTCAGTTACTATTCTACTTCATAGCTTCCTTTTGGGGCTAAGGGGAAGGTAGAAAATACAGAGAAGTTTTAACTCATCTCCGTGACTAGTCAGCACAGTGGGTGCTGGATGGAGAGCCCAGGAACGGAAAGTTTGGTAAATAAGCCCAGGACAGAAGAAGACAAGCATCACTGCCATGAGCTGGGCTGCCAGGCAAGACATCCTCATCTAGCCAAAGTCTTCCCTGGCTGCTCCTGAGGTAGCTAAAGGAGAGGTTTTCTGGAAAGTCTGTCCTTCTCTGCAAGAGGGGAACTGTAGCCAGATACCTGTTTTTGATGGGCAGCTAAATAGCTTGTTCACACATTAGAGAGTTTGGGTTACTACCTGTAGAAGGCCATCTGCTTAATTACCAGTTGCTAATGGATCCGGCCTTCTCTTTTTGGAAGTATTTTCCTTCTTAGTTTGAGGAAAACTTTAGAATTAAGAATCTTCATGGTTATTGATGTAGCTTCTGTTGTTTAATGTTCTTACTGAGTTCCAGATGGCTTTACTGGTAGATATGGGACTAAGCTAAGGATTGAGTCCTGCTAGCTTATGTGACTCTTCCCAAAATGACCTTTTCCTCAATGGGAAGAACAAAACAAACCTCATAAATTTACAGTCCTGTTGTAGGATGCTTTGTTCAGAAAGCAGCATCCCAGTTTCTATTGCTTGCTAAATATTCAAATAGTTTTACACCGTAGTAGTTGAATATGAATACAAATGCTGTCTTTTGCTTTTTTTTTTTTCCGTTTTTTTTGTCTTCAGAAAAGGCCATCTTTCAAGCAGATCATTTCAATCCTGGAATCTATGTCAAATGACAGCAACCTTCCAGACCAGTGTAACTCATTCCTGCATAACAAGGCAGAGTGGAGGTAAGTTTCCTTCGTCCTAAAACGAAATAACGTGGTTTTCTTTTGAAACGGTGTGAGTCCATATTCTTCAGAAAGACATCAGACTCCGATGATGTATTGGTAGAAAATATCTGTGCTTGAGGTATTTTTAGAACATAATTTACCTTGTTGTTTTTCAGGAATGCCCAGAATGTTGTCAAACTTGTATTAGGAGCCAATACACTTAGCTGTACCCTATATTTATTATTACACTGGTTGAGGTATCAAGGTATTTATGGTTTCGTGATTCACATCTTAAAACCAATTATGCATTTTCAGCCAATAATGTCAGGACAGAACAACTCAAATACTCGTATGTTTGATGCAGTTTTCATACAAAGTGTATAGGCCTATGTTTATATTTAAAAAAAAAAAAAAGGTTAAAGGGCATAAAAGAATAAATTTTCAACTCATGCCTCCATTTGTCTTCACTTGTGTGTGTTCTGCCACTTCTTCTGCATTCTCTCCTTTGTGTTGACTTTGTGCCCAGGCATTCAGCATATGCCCAGGCCAGCCCCGTTTTTGCACAGTGCACCAGCACTTGAGCATCATATGATTTCACATATTCGTGATTGTAATTTTTATTCACGAGTGATTATAAATGGAGATGACACATGACACAGTTTTACAGTAAAAGCTTCAGTCTATTTTCTGTACGTGCCAAAACTTTAAAAAAAGACCCCAGAACCCGTCCCCAAAGCTTATTTGTCAGTTAGAGAGCTTCACAGTACATCCTTCTGTTTGGAGAAGAAAATTGAGAACAGATCTGCGCAGGCAGGAGTCTTGTAGCAGACGATGGTGCCTCAGTCTATATTAAGCAGCGCTGGCCCCGCTCCGGGTGAGGTGGGAGCAGAACTATTGCAAAGATTCCCTGCCCGCGGTCGGGGCGGGATGGAAGGAGCCCGGAGCGGGGGTGGGAGGAGGACGCGGGGGGGGGGGGGGCGGGGCGGAGAGCGCTTGGAAAAGGGGGCTTGCCTCAAAACCAGCATCCCAAATTTTCTCCGCGGGCTTCCAAGGAAAAACCGAGACGTATCGTTTTAATCGGGCGAGTGGAAAAAGTGAGCGGGCGGTCACATGGAGGGAGTTATTATAAATAGCCGGGGCCGGGGCCGGGGCCGGGGCCGGGGCCGCTCCTGCCCTGACTCAGCAGCGCGCCGGCGGCAGCCCCTCCGCCTCGGGCACCGGCCGACACGGCGGCGGCGCGCCACCTCCTGGCGACAGCCGCCACCTGCGCCTCCCCGCCACCGGCAGTGGGGTGCTGGGGCGCCCGGGCCCGCTCCGCCCCGCTCCCCTGCCGGGGGGACCCCGGCCCCCAGCGGCCGCTGACACTGTGGAGCGTTACCTGCGGTACTTGGCAATGATTTTTTTTGTAATGGTTGTCACCGATTTTATCCGCGGCGTTGCTTTTACGGTAGGTCAGGGCACCCTCTCGCCCCCCTCAGGTCTGTATTCTGAGGCTTGGGACCAATGTTGGGGATTTAAAGTATAAAAACGCATTTCTTGGCTGCCGTTATTTATGCAGGCTGGACATCATACCATGGTATTAGTAGCAGACAGAATACAATGGGGGGTGGAAGAAAAATATCCGCCAGCGAGGGGTTTCTTATACACTCCTGTATAGTGAAAATAATTATTTAAGAAGTGAGCAAGTACTCAAATTCCTTTATGAAAAACAGATAACTACTTAAATCTTGCTAATACAGCAGAATAAAAGCTGTATTGCAACTATACGGCATTAAACTTCTGTTCTCTTACTAAATGGATTCACTTCTGGGACTGTGACTCTAGTAGCCCAACTATTCCTTGCAAATTTATTTTGATGCATGTAAATTGCCCAGATGAGGAATGGCTAACAAGGTGTTAATGAAAAGCAATGGAGAAGCCCTATCAAGTCACTGGAAAACTTCTTACCATGGAGACTTGTTTTAAAGGCATATTTGGCGGGTTTTTTTGGGAGAATAAGTAACTTGAGAGACAAGGAACTATGGGGGGAAAAAAACCAAATTTGCCTGAAAGCGAAGTCGATTTCTGAATTAAGCCAAAGTGAAACACAAAGTGCAGAAAGAGCACAAGCTGTGTGGGGACTTGCTCAGAAGCAGGGTGAGAGGGGCCCTCTCTTACCTTGATTCTTGTAATCTGTCTTCTCTGATGCAAAAACCATGTCTGTATGGAGACACTCATGAAGGTTAAGCCAATTTAACAGAAAGTATGCAAAAAATATGCAAGTTAAGGTAGGTGAAAGCCTTGGGATCGTTTCGTGTATGCAGGTCATAAACTAAAACAGACGCAGACCATTTCGGAGAACGGTTGCACTGAAGTTTAATGTGTTTTGACTTCTGCTTTGAAAAATCTTTGCTTTTACTTATTGCCTTTTTTTTATTATTTTTTATTTTTCAATCCTATAGTGATTTGTCACGAGATAGTTGGACCAGCAATAGGGAAAAAATGAGATGTATTACCAAGAAATAGGGAATTTTAATGAAGCCTGGCTATCAGAGCCCTGGAGAAGGGTGGGCTTGGGAAAAGCAAAGGTTATGCTTTTTCTTTGAGGGATCTCCAAATTAGTGATCCAGATACTGCACTTTCACAGGGATGCCGCTCTTATCAAACAAAATCAAAGCTTGGACAAACTGGATTAAATATTTTTGCACTCTTAAAAAAAAGGCAGGGTGAGATTCTTTTTTGTATAGAGACGTGCAAAAAATGCACCTGTAACAGCCAGTAACCAATTTTCAAACTCTCTGGCTGGCCTGCGTGGAAGCTGAGAGTGGGCTGAGGTGATGCATGACTGACACATAATAAGATAAATGACACTTTGACCTATCTTTAATGTGCTCCTATTTGCAGTATTTACTCGTCTTGATGCTTATATTAATAATACATTTTTATCTGCTGGTTCTGTCATTTTAGTATTTTTTTTTTAACTGTTCTACCCTTTATGTTCTTATTTGTTAATCAAATAGGAGCACTGGTGTATGACTAAGTTGCACAGGTCTGCCTGTATATTTTGGGCTGTTTCTGAAGTCACTTTTATTACAGTAGGGAAAAATTGCTATTGAAGTAATGATGTTCCAATTCAGTGAGACATCACATTTGTCTGCATGTAATCATATATACTAACTGCATTTCTCCTTCCACCCTCTCCCCACAAGCGACTGTTCTAATGATTAAAATAGTCTATTAGTGATACTTATATTAGTGTATCAGTAGCAATTCAAGACATGTAAACAAATGCCAGTCATTGTTTTTAATCTGTGACTGTTTATCATTATCATATCTAATAGTACAGTACACATTCCTCAGAATCACAGAATGAGATTATTCTAGAAAAGCCAGTACGCTCAGATTGCAGAACTACAGAAGCAAACAAACCCACATGCCCTACCATGTATAATGTTTCAAGCTGCTTCATTTATGAAGTAAGACTCATTAACTGGGCAATGTACAGTAGCTTTCTCGTTAATTACACAGTTTTATTATACAGTGGAATTATTTTTCAGAATGCAACTGTTTTTACAGACTGACCTTTTATTATAAGAGAAGTTTCTGTCTAATGAAGAGAGATAATTACCACACAAAATAGACTTTTGACATACAGAAAGCTATTGTTACCAGGACTTTCCTAGTGCAGAATGTTATTTAGAAGAGAACCTTAATTTACATATTTTAAAAATTACAGAGTTGCGTATAAGTAACAGTGATGTTGAGAGACAAACTAAGAAAAGCAGAACTTGGAACTATCTTCCCCCACAGTAGGTTGCATAGTATATGTTGCACCTGACAGAAAGGATTTATGACACTGAAATGAATGTTTGGAGTCACTTTCTGACCTTTTATGCAGCACTTTTTAGTTTTGTTCCTTTATTAGGATGGATATTTTTTTCTTTATTAGGATGTGTGACCACTCTCCATCCAGCACTGTCATCAGCCCTGACCTTTGCTTGCCTAAATATGAGAGAGAATTTTGCTTGAAATCTGAAGCATAATAATTGTGAGGGGCATTCGTTCTGACCACCACATCAAACAGCTCGCTCAGCAGGATTTAAGTGCGATAAATGTCCTTGCCCCAGGTGGCTGATTTTTGCAATAGAATCAAGCATGGTAGTAGAGTTTGCTAGTTCTCCCAGCTCTGAATCTTTTCACTGTACTTTGTAAGTAGACTTTAGTAATGCACACACGTCTTACTAAAATAAGAAATCTATAAGATTTGGAATATTTCAGTTATTTCATTTACTTAAATAGGCTATTCGGGTATGCATTTTCCCACATTGAGAACCTGAACTCCTTTAGGTTGATACTGGAGAAGAGCTTAATCGTTCCACGATAGGACTCTATTTTTTATTCCCCACCCCAATAGAAATTACAACTAACTCTGTTAGTCCTTTTATTTTCTTTCTGAATGCATCAGAAGGAGCAGATTTTGTTTGCAGCATGTTTATGAAGTGAAAAAGTTATGAAAGTTTGAGCAGAAGATTTGGCATTGCAGACTCTCAGCAGCTACCTTCAGAGCTCTCTTTCGGATCTCTGTCTCCTTAGGAGCACGCTCTCCCTAGGAGGAAAATGAAACACTGTGATTGACTGTTCCCACAATGTCATAGGAAGCAGTGGAAGTACTAGTCAGGACACAGGTGGCTGTCAGTGCACGGGCTCACACTCACACAAACGGTTCGTTAAATGCAAATGCAACCTCTGATACACATCAGAGGCTTTTTTCGGTTGTCCCACAAGCAAAAAATGGGGCCAAATTCAGTGACAGAATGTATATACCCCTGCATTTGTAGCACAAAACTTGTTAAACTCTTTTCCAAGAGCACTGTCCATTAGAAAGCCTGTCAAACGAAACCACTTTGTTAAGGGCTGCCATACATGCAGTGCAACCCAGTAAAGATGGTATCTGAAGCTTCTTAGAGTACTGCCTTCACTTCCTGCATTTCTTATTTTTCACACTTTTGCATGTATGGTGGGAAGTGGAGAAAAGTCCACCAAATCCTTTTATTAACTGTCCCTGCCTTGAGAAGCTTATATTTGTAACCATTTGCAGGGCTGGGTCATATCATGGTTTATATTCTTGTTTTTATATCTTCAACTAGAGAAAGAGGAAGGTAAGTGGGAAGAACATCCCAGTGCTGCTTCTGTGTATTTTGAGAGTAAGTCCAAATCATATTTATATCCAAGTTATAAACCCAGGCAAATGGGCTTCTTGGACTGCCCGTGTTGTGTTGCTAATGACTGACCTGTTACCAATTCATAATGCAGTTTCTTTATGGATAAGATCATGTTTCATGATGTTGAGGGAAAAAATGGCATTTTAGTTTTAAAAATGTTGTTATTATATGGCATTTTGCTCTTTTAAATATTATTTTTCTTCAACTCAAGGTATTATGGTTATTCTCGAGTATAAACATTGGCAGTTGTTCTTAAAGCTCTGAAAGGCTTTGCATTTGGTAATTAAATGAACTGCTTGAGTTAGAATTGTACTTTTCAGCCTTTCAGATTTAATTAACATTCAAGTGGGAATTATGAACAATTTATATCTGTCAGGAAAAGACAAGACGTAACAAATTGTCTCTGTGCAGATGTGAAATTGAGGCAACCTTAGAGAGGCTAAAGAAACTGGAGCGTGATCTGAGCTTTAAAGAGCAGGAACTAAAGGAACGGGAGCGACGTTTGAGGATGTGGGAGCAGAAGTTAACCGAACAGTCCAATACTCCTGTAAGTAAACAATAATTCAGCCTTTCATCCTTATTCAGAAAGTAATTGGAACTTTGTCTATGTAAATGTAAGGACACCCCAAGGAAATAGTGCCCCTGTTTTCTTTAGTTGTTCCTTTGGGCCAATTAAAGTCTATTTATTGCATCACTGCAATTAACTATGCTATTTTTTAAAATTTCATCTATACATTAGATATCAGATATTGCTTATAGTTCATATTGTGCCACGGGCACTTCAGTAGTTTCACATTGATTTAATTACAGTTCTCAGCTTTAAAGGTTGATTGCATTCAAGAAATTCATTTTTCAACTAGAAATTTGTTGACTGTAATGGATGCAGGATTTGGTCTTAAATGTAAGAATCATTTGTTTCTTGCAAAAGAAGGCTTGAAAAACCTATGTAGATTGTTTTGTTTTGTTCTTTTTCTTGGAGAAGCAGGAAATTCCATTCTGTGAAAAAGGAGGTCAAAATTTGAAGTGCTAATTTAGGGCTTTATTCATAATTATAGTTAACATACTTGTACTGGCCAGTTATTAGCTGTTAGGTTTGCCACATTTCTATTAATAAACTGAACAAAAAACCTTCTTTGGATTATCTTGACTTTCTTAATGAAATATGGTGCTTTTGACAACTGATTGGCAGAGGGAGGACCACAGGGTTGGTGCATGGCTAGACATGTTACAACAAAATTGTTGTTAAGAAAAGTACTGCATTATCTACTTCTTTTTAAAGCACTAGCCAAAACGAATACCAAATTGAGATTGTAGTAACATATGATTTCCTTATGCTCAGTTTTATCCTACTTATAACCTTGATTCCAGCCAGGCCCATTTACATACAACTTACATGCAACGTACTACGTTTTTAAGCTTATTGCTGTTGTTTGAATTAAGTTGCATTCATGTTCCAGCTGTGAACATGCAGCAATGAAACCATGAAGAATGAGTGTTTTCCTATGTGCAGATACTGTATGTTCTCAATAGATATCTGTATGCCTGCTTTAACACTTGCAAACTTCCAGTAACTGAGCTGTGGGCCATCATCTATCCTGAGCACAGCATGAGACACAGCCTTAATGAGCAAATCTTTTCACGAGCAGGGCCCTAGGGTTTTTTATGCTGTACTTGCTTATGACTTCTACTTTTCACTTAGAGCTAGCATTGCTGGAGGAATAAAGCATTGTGCTAAGGCCTATTGTGCTAAGCATGAACTATCTTTCTGCATAACATTAACCCAACTCTCCTATTGCATTTAAATGCAATTTCTTCTAATAGAGAAATATAGAATTGTTTTTTCTATAGATCTTTAGCGAACTGTTACACAGAACGGCTTTTAAAAAGCCCTTTTGTTAGAAAAGAATTGACACACTGGCAAAAATTGGCTTGTTCAAGCAAGATTGGTTTTTTCATAGCAAATGAAGTTCTACGAGGTGCTGGTTACAAATATAACTATATTTTAAATTCATAGCTGTAAAACATTTGCAAAATATCCCTGGGCATTCTGCTTGCAAGCTGTAATCTTTGGGGTAAAGTGTCTCCCTCCCTGCCCCAGTTCAGGGTATGTCTGCTCCAGTGTCAAACTGGAGGAGTGCAACAGGGAGGTGCTCTGCTTGATTTTAAGCTATCTTGGCTGTAACAACAGTAGTAAAGATATGGCAACCAGAGCTAATAACACAGCTAATAACACAGGGTGCCGACTAGGCTTATACCTGGTTCCTAACCAACACTAGGCCTTGTTGTGTCTTAGCTGGTATTGTCATCCCTGCTTTACACTCCACAGTCACTTCCTCATTTTGCTCTGCAGCAAAGACCAGAGGCCAGCAGATACTATTAAAGTGGCATGCAGGAGGAGAAACTCAAACCAAGCGAAAGGAGACCAGGGAAGTGGTCTCTGCCGCTTGTTTCTCCAGTGTTTCAGGGTTGGTAGAAGCTTCATCCTGCATGGTAGGTAGCTATGAGTGGCAGGCTGCCTCTACACCAAAGAGTAACATACAGCTTTGCACACATCAGCATGAGAGGAGGATGAGGCCAATCTTTAGAAATGCTTCTATGAAAGTAGTGTTTCTCCCCGCTCTTGTTTTGACCCTGTTTCAGCTGTGTCGTGTACAACAGACACCTTTGAGTCTGATCTTTGCAAATTCCCTTTGAGCAGATCTCCAAGAGCCTCTTGCACAAGAGGATCTGGAGCCTTTTGGGGGAGTAAAATATATCCACAGCTGTAAAATGGGAGGGTTCTTTTGAAAGAGGACCTGATTTTAAGAAAGAAGGGTATGTAGCAAAGCTGAAGCTAATATTTAGAGGAAGACAGTGAGCAAAACATGAAATCCAGATATTCACCTGTGGTACCATTCACCTGCAGGTGGTTATTTAAGAAGAACAGTGGCTTTTACAGAGATTGAGGATCCCAGCCATCTATAAAAGCCTCTTCATGATAGTTGTAATATGCAATGTGATACCAAAGGCAGGTCCTGTCACAAGCACTGTTCTTCAGATACTGAGATGGCAAAACGTGGAGGAAGTAAAGTGATTATAACTCACAAATGAGCCACAGCTATGGCCTGTTCACAGCTTACCCACTGCACAAACCCAGAAACATGTTTTATGGGAAAGCTGTTTTGCAGCTTTGTTGCTTTTTATAGGGAAATCTTCCCAGGGAGTAGTTTTCCATGGATCTGAAGTGACTAAAACTCCAATAGCTGACAGAAGAACTATCTGGCACTGAATCATGTATGCTGGGCATCTCGTTTCTTTGCCTGGATCTTGTTTTTAAAATATTCCTTCTCCATCAGTAGGAGCTTCTGATGTCCTTGTTCCAAGTAGAGCTCTGGTGATGGCGTGTTTTTTTTCTGTACAGCCAGGTGTACCAAGCTTAGCTGCAGGTTCTTTTGTCACTTAACTATAAGCCACATGAGGAGTATTTAGGGCACCCCATCTCCCCAACTTCTTAATTTTATTTTTGTTTCTTAAACCCTGATCACCAACTTGTTAACCACAACACAAATAGAAGGCCTGTATAAGTAGGGAACACTTGAGAAGAACAAAAGACAGATACTGTCCTTTCTAATGACAGACAATTTGTCAACGTTAAGTGGTTTTGACAAGAAATGGGCACTCTTTGAGCAGCCTGGCCATGAACCTTTCTATGGTACAGACCAGGGCATCGCCATAATCACCCTGTAACTTGTTGTGACCAACTGCTCTTGACTCTTTAGTCACTTTTCTGATTAGGTTAAAAAAGATGCGGAAACCATTAATTTTGGGCAGGTAGTTTTGCAAACAGCTTTGGAAAGAAAGGCCAGTTCAGGTGTTTGCACACAGCTCCTTTGCTGTTGCTTTGGTAGGTAGTTTTATTTGGGATGAAACTCCTGAATTTTTGCTCTCTGTGGAGAACAGGCAAGTATGTCATAGAGGTTTCTAGCCCAGCCACTCTGAATAGGCTTTAGTCATTATTTAGCTGGAGAGGGCATGTTTCGTTTGTTATTACAAACAGACTGGGTCAGGAAAACACCAGTATCTGTAGGCAAAGATTAAATTAGTAGGGATTTAATATGATGTACAAGCACAAGGCAGATATCTACTGATATCCTTAAAAAAGAAAAAGAAAGGCAACCAAGCTGAAGAAGCTGACCAGCCGACCAAACAGCCCCTCTTCCCCTGCCTGCTCCTCCCTGGGACAGCTTCCAGAAGCAAGGTGCTGGTGAGGGCTGGAGGCCAGTTCCTGTGTCCTTTGCACTGGTGAGAGGTTCATTTCTGATTGTGGCCGTTGCAGGGTGACCCTCTCCATTTGAGCATACACTCCAAACCAGTCTTTGCACAAATAATCCTGCTGCTGTTGTTTCTCATATTTAGAGGGCTGCTACTTTTGCACCAAACTTTGGGAGCTTGTTTGGGTTCTCTGATCTTAACGTGATTTATTCTTCAATCCTGAAAGGTTCAATTAAGCAACTCACTCAGACTTCTGTTGTACCTACATTGCCCTGGGAGCCAGTCCGCCTCTCTGGGAAATGTCACATGCTGTTTTAACCGGTACAAAATGAAGGATTGAAGAGTTTGAATCATCTTTTGTCATGAAAGCTCTGCTACCTGTGGTTCTTGCCATGCGACTCAGTGATTTTGCACTTTTGTTTGAGAACAATGACCCCAGAACAAAGCTGTCTGGTTAAATGAATTCTCTGTGTTTAGATTCACTAATCGTTGTGCTTTCTGTTGATTGCCAACTAATCTGGTGGTGTCTTTTTCCTCGATTTTTAAATTGGTTCTAACTTTCACTTTTGCTCTGTCCTTTCCTCCTCTTAATAGTTTTTCTTACCTCTTGCTGCAAGAATGTCTGAGGAGTCTTACTTTGAATCTAAAACAGAGGAGTCAAACAGTGCAGAGATGTCATGTCAGATCGCAGCAACAAGTAACGGGGAGGTAGCTGGCATGAACCAAAGTCTGAAGGCCTTGATGATGACGGGCTTTGGGGATATCTTCTCTCTGAACCAAGCAGGATCTGTCCTGCACTCTGGAATGCAGATAAACATGCAAGCCAAAAAGAATTCTTCTAAAACCACCTCTATGAGAAAAGGAAAGAAAATCAACATGGCTTTGGGTTTCAGTGAATTCGACTGGTCAGATGACGATGATGATGATGATGATTATTTTGATGACACAGATGATAGCAGCGAATGAAATCAGTTACAGAATTAACCCTGAAATCGGTTTTAGTAAAGCAAAACAATAAAGTTTTAGAACAAGAATCCTGTCAGTTTGGTCTGTTTAAATCCTGTAAAAGAAAAAAAAAAAAAAAAGACGTTTTCCCGGCTGAGCATGTTTGTGTGTAGACAGACATGTTGTTTTTGTTTAGATTGTGCTGACTTATTTCTGCTTTGATGAAATTTGGAACTAAACTTTCCAAACTAATTGAGTTTATTATTATTTTAAGAACCATGATTATATCCATAATTTTTGATGCCTGATTACAGAAACTATGGCTTGATAAACTTAAGATCTGAAAACATTGGGGGGAACTTCAATGCCTTTAATGCCATTAATGTACTTCAAATTTTTCTTTTGTGTTTTTTGTTATTTCCCTTGCCCCTTTAATTGTCAATCATATGGATATACTTGTACTTCCAGATTTGCTATTCTCCACAATCCATTCTTTCTTACTGTTGCAGTGACGGGGTTTGCTGTGTTTCTAATTTAAAGCCTTTTTCAAGGCGTAATCGTGGGAAGTCACAAATAGGTTTCTAGGAAGAGAGAAGCTTGGTTGAGGGGAAGAGGGGGTTAGTTAAATACACAGTTTAAAAACTGAATAGCAGCAGAATCCAGATAATCCCTTTTAGCAGATGATTTTTTTTTCCCCCTCACGTGTATGTGCATGTGTATATAATTCACTCCAGCAAAGCAAACTGCAATCAGACCTCTGCATCTATTATCAGATATTGTGATCTAGAAGCTAATTTTCAGCTATGTTGATGTAAATCCAGGAAGCCTCATTAACTTTGATGGACTTATTCTTGTACCTGAGAGTAAAAATTGGTGTTAGTAAATTTTGATCCTGTTGCATCTCCTAAAGTGGGTGAGCTGCCTTTATGAAAGGTCAAAGAGAAGCCACAATGACATTTCAGCTTGGGCCCCTGCTACTGTGGCTTACGTGAAATTCTTTGTGATGGCAGTAACGTGAGGAGTATTTACTAGTCTCTGCATACCTGGTTTTTGCAGCTAAATCACTTTTAAAGTATTGCCGCTGCTGTTACGACTTTCCATAAAACTCAGTGTGTAACAATCTGCTGCAATAATTGCCTGCCAGGCACTTATGTTGAGAGCAGCAACTACGTTTCTCCTGATGACCCCTTTAGTGGTGATGCAGAAGGAGGGAGGGAAGCCAAAGCTAACACAAATGCAGGTTAGAAAGAAAGATGATGTAAAATATTTGCCCAAGGAAGAAGGGCAGCATTTCAAAAGAAAAACATTACTGTATAGTTCAGCTGTAGTGGGAATAAGCCATCAAAATTCCATTCTCAATTACTGGAGGGGTTTCTTTTATAAAAACTTCTGGTTTTGAGTGGCTTCTTTAATTATAGGCTTGCCTGTTACACAGCTCTAACCTACATATCATGGTGAGTGTTTTTGTAGATAGCTTAGAGAAAAATGGATACATTAGATAACAGCAGGCCTGAAATCATTACATGTTCACCCAAGAAGAGAGAAGGTTCTTTGAAGGCGTTTTTCTAGAGTGATGAGCGGGCATCTCTTCAGGTTGTGAGAGGGAATTGTTTTACCCTTAAGCATCAGCATTGGTCTGGTAACCTGCAAGGCGGCGAGTGCTGTGCTTCGAGCTAGCCTGCTCCACTCCCTTTGCATGGGATTAGAAGCCTCCAGGATGCTGGGTTTCTGTTGGATGTTGTTCCACACTCCACCTTCTTCCTAAGGGATACTAATCCATTGGCTTGAAGTTAACCCTCTTATATCAGGAAGCTGTTCTCATGAGCAAATTGTAATTTAAATGATGTAATAAGTTTATGGAGTATCCCTAGGAGAATCTTGCTCCTTTGGCACAGGTAGGGATGGCTTCTTTAGGTCCGTCTAAGCAACCCGATTTTAGGGAGAAAAAAGGACATCAAAGGGCATACAATTAAATGGAAACAAGAGCAAATAGGCTGTTTCCCGTGCAGATTTATATTATTTTTGTAAGTCTATGTCTGCTAACACCCACAGCAATGATACTATTTTTGTAACTGCCACTTTGCACCCAGGAAAATTTGATGGATTTTTGTAATCTAATACGTGCACTTTAGTTCTTAAGATGTATGTCATTGTGCATAAATTACTGTACCACATAAGTAGTGTCGGGTTGTGCAGCTTTAACAAAAAATGAAATTTGGTTCAGTGCCTTTACCATTCAAAGAAAACCAAAAAATTTGCCCCTGGCATTGATCTTTTGCACTTTTTTAGCATCTGACAATCTCAGCACTCTGTGCACATTTATATTTGAATGGGTTTTAACTCAATTTGTAAATCTACTCCATCTTTACAGAAGTAAAAATAGTCCTTAAGTAGTATGATACAGGGTTTCATAGTTAAGATTTAAGCCTGTCTTCACGGTTTTGTGCTTACCCCAGTGTGTAACTTATTTCAGCTTCATCAGAATTTGGTAGCATGCTCACAGGAATTTCTGCTATCTACTTAGTTCCAGTATTTTTTAATTTTTTTTTCTTTCTCCGCATGATATTTGTCAAAACAAATTAAGTCATATTAAGGAAAAAATTAAATTCTTGTAAAACTTACCTGTGTGTTGAAAGTAGCAATGGTCTCTGAATTATAGAGAAGGTGATAACACGATAAACTCTTCTGGTGCAGTTCCCTCGAGACAGTGTTATACTTAAGATATTAATTATCCTTATTAAAAAAAAAAAATAATGGTATTGATTGCGTTTTTACTTTCCTGTGATGACTTTCATACCAGATGTCTCCAGTTCGCAAGCCAAAAATCATATGTGAGAATCAAGCTGTGTTGTTTCTGCCTCTGATGTGCTTCTCACTAGATAAAGGTTCTGAAAGCGGCTCTGGTGGGCAGGTATGTTGGTTGGAGGAGGTCGGAGTATTTCACCTCCCACACCTGATTTTGCTCTGTGGTGCAACCCAGTCTGTCTTCTACTGGTATTGTTACCAGGGTGTCTACATCTCCACAGCCATGTAGTGTATCAGCTTATGAAAGCATTAACCAAACCCAGAAGGTGTTTCTCTGGCTCCTCTGGGCTGTGGGCAAAGCCACCAAAAGGCTTCCCATACCTCGTATACCTCTCAGCACACTAGTTCCCACCAGGCCTTTTGGGATCCCGGTTTTCTCTACTTTCCATAACACCCTGGAAGAATCTGCAGTAAAATATCGCTGCATTTCACAGAGGGGAAAGGTAAGATCCAGGCCTGAACTTCTAATTTTTACCAGACTGTTGTATTGCCAACAGTTGACTTAGGTGTGTAAATAGCCCAAGAGAAGAAGGGTGAGGATCAGCTTTTGGCTTGCTTAAAGTCACAGGGTGAGCTGGGACCAAGACAGGATGATGCCCAATTCCATTTCTTTTCCTTCAGCAGTGGAGAAAAAATGGAGAGGGGAATTAATGGAGTAAGACTTTTGATCTAGTCATTTTTGTGCTGATCCTACCACTAATTCCTTGGAGTAGCAAGTGCCCTAAGGTACGGTGTGTGGGCAGGTGTGCCTGCATCCCAGCCGGTTGTGTGCTGCTTGGCATGGAGCTTGTCTCCTCTGGACGCGAAGGGCTTCCAGGAGGCGAGGCCTGGAGCAGCTCTTTGTCATACAGTCATGTTCTTGACTTGCCATTTGTTTATCGTTCCAGCGGTTTTGTTAGATGTTGATGCCCTTTCCTTCGGGATTTTAAAGTGGTTATTCTAAGTTAAATATTTGATGCAGTAACGGTCTATGTTGCTGTCAGCAATAGTGTGCGTATAGCTGTTAAGTGTTCAGCAGTGTTACTGTGTGTCTTTAGTACTGTAGTTCCTTTTTCTGTAATCAGGCAGCTTTTACAGGTTTTTAATAAGACCTCTAACTTGACAGAGGTTTTAACTACAGTCCTAGGTAGAATGTTCAGATAGAAAAATAAGTTCATTTAGTAATTTTCACAGCCCTTAAAATGCACTGGTAGGAATCTGGAGGAGAGACTTTTCCCTTTTCCCCCAGACTTCAACTTAGTGTACACTGTAAAATCTGCACAGAGATTTCTGATGTGTGAAGATTTAAATTTAAAACTGTAGAACCAGCAGCCTTCTTTAAACATTTTATATTGTATGCTAAATATTCTTATGCCTTTTAAAGTCAGATATAGTCCACTGCATTTCTTGCTTTTGCACTACTGAAAAAGTTTTGTACTGAGTACTAGAAGTCAATGCTACTTACACTTCTGAGTGTGAACCGATGCAATTTGAATAGAAAATATTTTCACAGTGTTAGAAAATTTCAGGCTCCCTTCTGAAAAAACCAATGCTGAGCGCAGCGCCTGTGCCAAAACTCTTGTGCTGTAAACTGAATATATCATTTGTGTGGAACATGTGATGTTACACTTCTGTGTGGTAAAACTTTGCAGCGTCAGTTACTCTCTTTATTGCACTTGACATATGATGTCTTGTTTTATTCACACTGTGGATTTGATTTTTCCAGTGTAAAACCAAAGCAAACAAGCAAAAAAAAGTCATGCAATGTATTCAATTTCCTCAATTGGTGTCATAAACTTTCTTTTGATGTGAACTTTTTCCTTTGCATCTCTTTGTTCCAAACTTCTATTTTGCAATAAACATTTTGACAGTAAATTTTATGCATCTGTGTCCCTGTGTAAAATGCTGGTGTTTCACGAGATTCTTTATTGTCTCCTGGATTAAGTCACTTTTTGTATTACTCGCTGTGTGACATTTTTCCTTTGTTCTCTCATCTTAAAAAAAAAAAAAAAAAAAATTAATAATACAGAACATATTCTGCCACTGGTTTTATTTAAACATGGGAAAATCTTAAAAAATCCATTGTGCAACTAGTAATGCAGTACTGGACTTCTGCAGTAAATGATTCAGTCATACAAATTATTGTACCGGGCTCCTTCTGCAGCACCAGCCGCTTGGACTATAAGTGCTTGTGAAAGGCATGACCCTCTGCCTTCCTAAGGATGGTTACGGTTGACCTCCCTTGTGCTCAGGTGTTGCCCCCAGCACTGCTTTTGCCCCACAGTGTCCTGCCCAGGCTGCGGGTAGCTGCTAGCATAGGGAATGCCTGACTTAACAGCAGGTAGACTGAGAATATTGGCTGGAGGTATGGTCTAGTAGAGAGAAAAAGTCAGGACGGTCTCTTTTGCTCTGGCGTACACATCTTCTCATCTGTTACTTCACCCTGATGCCTTCGGCTCTGTCCCTTTTGGGGAAGCAGCAGGCAAAAAGGGGTGGGTTTGAAGGTCCACTAGGTCCTCCTCACAAAGGTGGCTTCAGCCTGTCACATGGATGCTTTGTGCCCAGCAAGGTTTGGCTGAGACATTGGTGGAGGAGGAGGGAGAAGGTCTGAAGTCCTCAAAGTGGGGTGAGCAGCAAAATGTCATAGATACGGAGGCAGAAGCCAAAGGGCAGTCACAAGACCTTCAATGGGAGTTTCACATGGATGCGGCAAAGGCACCCAGTCGTGGGTAGATTACACTAGATCCTGGTCTTGTGCCTGGAGAGCCAGAGGGGTGCTCAGGCTGGCACATAGGAGTCAATTCAGTCTTGTGGATCCGTGTCCCAAGTGGATGCAGGCAGGGCTGAGCGCCTGCCAGGGGGGCACATGCTTGGCCGGGGGGAGGCAGCTGGAGAGCTTGTGGGTGTCAAGGCTCTCTGGAGGTCACAAAGCCTTGGAGGCTGGTGGGTAGCTGAGCTGAGTCTCACATGAGTCAATGTTATGTACAGCGAATAAGTTTGCAACTACACCGTGGTACTGAGCGTGTGGGAGACACTGCCAGTCCAAATGCATACATAGCAATCGATGCTAACCCCGTGGCAGCGTAAAAATGCCCAGAAGGTGAAGCGTGGGATACCATATGCTTGAGTGAGTAAAGAGTGGCAATCGGTGCTTACAGGCACATTTTCTCCTGCGCCAGTTTTCAAACCATCCCAGAATTTCACGTAACGCAGCCACCCTCCTGTGCGTCCCCCGTGGTTTCCTTGTGCCTCGAGAGCTGGCACTGTCTCACATCCAGCGCAGGTGTCCCACGCTGGCTCCAGCCCCGGGGCGGCCGGGAAGCCCCGCACTGCCCCAGCCTCCGGGGAGCAGCCACCAAGCGCTGGCAGAAGCCGACAGAGACCTGTCTGTACAGGAAGACTAGCCACAGTGGCCCAACTCCAAACTCTGCTTTCACTGCTGTCTAGTGACAGTTTTCCTTCCTTTTGCAGAAAATATTCATCATTTTGGGAGAGAGTCATAATCACAGCGTTATTCTCACTGCAGAAATCGGGTGGTACCAAAGCCATAGCAAAAGCAAAAACCTTGCCATAGCGTCAGAGCCCAGAGGAGAGGCAGCTAGAGAGTCCCTCGCCATCGGACAGTTTACTTTTGCTTCCTAAATTGTCTCTATCGGAGATCTGCTGATAATTTTGTCTACATACAGTGATGGGATCAATCTAGCACTGCCACCGCGCTGCTGGAGACAGCCTGTGGTCAGTGTGCATCCAAGGGTTTAGTATGTCAGTAGGAGAGTCTCAGCCTAAAGTCCTGCCCTCTGCAGGGGAAAAGGAACCATATAAAATCGGCCACCAGAGTAAAATTTGGGTGAAGGGGAGAAAAATGGTCAGACGGTTTTCTTTTCAATTCGTATCTCTCACGCAGTTGCTGCCCTCCTTTGATATTGGTGCATGGACCGAAGAAGATGTGGTGAGTATTTGGTGTTAATGTAGCCCGTGTTGTGCTGCTGGAGCTCTCTTAACAGATTACAGTGGGTACGGATGGAGGGAGGGAGGGAGGGATCAGAATACTTAGGCGAGATTTTACTGATATTTGTTGGGTGAAACTTATGTCCCAGAAAGTCTTTAACATGACCATGATTAAGTTAAGGACTTCATAAAACAGCCACATTCCTTAATGTCCAGAAAGTAGCTTGTGCAGGGAGCTGTGGGAAGCCAGGAGAAGTTCGGAGCGAACATTTAAGGGATGTGGAAGTGCCCCAAGACCTGCCTAAGCAAGGCCTGTCCTGGACAGGATGAAATGGGATCAAAGATTTTATACCACTGTGTGCCACCAGGATGGCAATGAACCGAAAGAAAGCTGATGGGGTATGGAATCTCTCTTTCATACAAAATACTGGCATTGAGTCTTTTTTACCCTTTTATTCAGTTAAAAGGCTAAAAAAAGAAACATTAATGATTTACCTCTGGTGTAGTGATGTGATAGTGATTTTAATGTCCCATGTAGCACCCTCCTTGTTTGTGGTGCGTGATGGGGTTATTTAGCTGACCTTTACTGAAGGCTGTCTGGAAGGCCACTGCAAAAGCCATGGTAGCCCTGGCTCCTCAACTTGAGCCCTTTTAGCATGTGACAGATCATCAAGCTGCTGATTCCGGCATTTCTGTTGTTCTTCGTAACAATAAAATAAGGGAGGTGGCTGCAAAATAGAAGGCAGTTTTTAAAAGAAGCTGAATAAAAGTAATCAGTTGCATTGGTCCTTGAACCCAAAGTTAGAAATATTTTTAAATTTTGTTTTAAACAAAAATGATTACTTGCAAACTCCAAATAACTGTAATAAGAAATGTTGATAATGTGAACTTCAAGACTGATTCCTCTTTTTTTTGCAGTTTTTCTGGATGCAACAACTTACTAGGAAAGGTAAAAGCTGTTCATGTGTACCTTCATATTCACATTATGAATATATAGACACATTTGTTCGTCTTTTTCTCCCTCCAATAAAGCATTATGAATTTCGGAATAACCTCTCTTATCTTAAGGCGATACTTCTGGTGAAATGAGTGTATATGCTAGCTTGTTTAAGGAACATCATATCACTGGGAAACAGTTGCTTCTTCTAGAAGAGGAGGATTTAAAAGACATGGGAATTGTTTCCAAAGGACACATAATCCATTTAAAGGTATTTAACAGCATATGTTGAATGTTTTCAGCAATATTATCAACAAAAGAAGTTTATAAAGCTAAATAGGGAAAATATTTGGTATAAAACCCCCCAGAGTTACAGGTTCATGTGGATCTAGAACCCAAAGCAACCTGACCATTTCATGAGGCATGAGAAATGTGCTGACCACACCACATTTATAGTCCTCTGCAGTTGTTGGTTTTCTTCTGGGCTGGACTGTCAGAACTGCTAAAGATTCACCTAAGAGGACCATTTTCCTGGCAGAAAGCTTTGGATATCTTCAGAGAGAGTTCTCCCTGAAGATTTCTCCTTAGCTGAGGGAGGAGCAGATACGAAAACAGTTATTTGAACGAAATCTCTGAACTTCTCAACTTTCACATCTCTTAAGTAACAAAACTTCCGTTAGACAACTTTAAAGCTGGCTGATTGATGGCCAGGTTGCTTTGCGCTTTCAGCTTTGTTGCACAGTGTTTTAAATATCTAATGTTTGTAATGAGTTAAGAAAATCATGGTCTGGAAAACACAATCACCACAGCAGTAATAGTATTAATACTGTAGCCACAGGAGAGAGTTCAGTTTCCTGACAGCTTTGGAAAAGGATTTCTCTAAAAACAGCATCTGTAATTCTGTTGGGTCTCAATGATTTTATACCACAATTTACTAGTAAAGAGATACTTGTATCCTAATTGCTAGTCCTGCAAATTTAGCTTCATAAATCACACAGATTTATTCCCCTTTTGCTCATCAGCCATTTTTTCCATGCCACACACCATTACTGATATATTTAATTTACATTTCCTACAGGGAAAATTATTGAAACTTAATAAAGTCAATAATGCCCAAAATGAAAGATTTCAGCTTCCCAGGTTGATTGAGCGTAAATAAAAACAACCAAAACAACCCCCCAAACATCTCTTTCTCTGATTAAGCAGGTCTGATTCTGAATGCAAAATGGGGCTGATCTGCCGCCACAGTTCCCAGAACAGAGCTGTGTTTTAAACTCCTCTCACATGCCCGAATGTCTCCGCAATGGGGGACCCTCCACACGTGGTTGTGCTGGTTTTCCTGCTGGTATTTGCAGTATGAGATACTGAATAACTCTCATGTGATTTTGTTGATATCTTTTTTTTTTTTTTTCTAGACTGCTATTGAGAAGTTAACCCATGACTACCTAAATCTGTTTCATTTTCCACCATTAATTAAGGCAAGCCTCCTTGTTTATATAAGAAGTGCTCCTCGCGTTGGTATGAATATTTTACTGTTCTCGTGTCTCAAGGTCCCTACCGTTTGCGGGAGGGCGAAGCAGCCGCTCCTGCAGAGGGTTGTGACAAACGCGGCGGGTCGACAGCAGCGACGGGTCACATCAGAACAACTAATAGGATAATAAAAGTTGTTTTCAAGGAGACGCTAAGATTTTATCGTGGAACCAGTGGTATTAAATTAAAAGATCTACTGGTTGCGATTCCTTTGCTCTCATTAATCAGAAATTACTCTTAAGAGCCGTTCCTGTGAAATAGCACCACTGACGGCTCGCCACTGGAGAACGGCAGACCCCTGGCCCAGATGAGCCCATCATTCCTCCACTTGTTAATGTGACAGGAGAGAAGGATGATTTATAATGTCTGGTCACCCTTGTGTTAACCTGCTGGTTTTCTGATGTCAGTAACAAGAGCCACACAAAAGGGAGAGAGTGTTAGGGAACCTCGGGGCTGCCGGAGCAGATATTTGCCTGATTTAATTCGGTGAGCTAATCAAGCAGTTCTAGACCCCAAAGCCTGAAGTAGCTTTTTTAGTCATAATTTATTGCGCAGCTCTAGAGTGAAATCCACTTAAAGTGAATTTATATGCAGTGAAACTCTGTTCCCCGAAGGGGAAAATGAAAGTTGGGGCTTCGCCACCGCGCCGAGCCAGCTGCAGTTCCAATGGCAGCGCCTGCTGTGACCCCTGCAGGGGCACCATGCTACACCAGAGCAGCTTGGCCAGGAGCAGAAATCACTCAGCATCTCCCAGGTGCCACCCACTGCCCACCATCAACCCGTGCAGGAGCCCTGGCTCCTCTTGGAGTGGTGGGATCTGGGTGGCAATGGCCCCTTTCCACTGCCTGCCAGACCTTTAGCATCTGAGAGGTGCATCCTTACTGCCACCAAAGGCCTTGCTCCTGCCTGCCAGGAGGTTGTGGGAGATGTGAAGTCTCACCTTGCGTGTTGTTTTCTTTTTGGCAGGATTCTGCAGGTGGACCTGAAGAAAACATAGAGAAAGTAGTGAATCTCGAACTCGTTTTTGGTTATCACTTGAAGCCGGGAAATGGTCCAAAGGTGAGCTGGGAGTGCTGGATGGGTCAGTTTGGGGACCTTTTTAGATGCTACCTGGAGGGTCCAGTACCTTCTGGACACAAAAAGACAATTTGCTGCAAGAGTCCTCTTTTGGAAAGTAATGTCCAAATGTCAAGGTGGCAGAGGGGGCTGCATCGCTGATGGGGAGCTGCAGGTGAGGAAGAAAAGAGTGGTGCAGAGAGCTTTGACTGAAAGCTTTTTTTCCCTTGGGATTAATTTTTCTAACCGTAATTTTTGTAATTCAGGCTTTTGCTTTGTTCCTTTTATCCCAATGGGTGTGAACTAACAATCCACGTATGCAGAAAACCCCATTCGAAGGGAGGTCCTTGATTCCAAGGGGCAGTCGAGCAGTGATGCTGGGTGCTAACCTAATGTTAGCAGACAGACTATTGCTTTTGCCTCGGCAGCAAAGTGGTGTCTCTTCTTGCAGCCAAGAGGAGTTTGGAACATGGGTGGTGTGCGTGGCTGCCGGCTGGGAGGGACGGGACTCTTCCTGGTGGTGATTGTGTTGCCTTACCGTACTGGGGAAGGAGGGAGGGGTGGGTGCAGCACATTGCAGATGGCAAAACTGCTGTGGGGCGGCCAGTAAAAGGCAATTGCCAGCATGGCACATCCTAATCAAACCGCAGCTCCAAGCCGAGCTGGTTCAAGGATCTCTCGTTACACCCTGAGTAATGGGAGCGTTGACAACTCCAGATGTTCCAGCAAAGCATTTCCATCAGGTTGTCTTTTCTCGAGAGTGAGGTTTGTCCCATGCTTTCTGTTTTCTTTATCTAGCCTGCCATGGACTCTGAGTTCAAGGGTTTTAGAATTAATCATCTATGTGGAAATGGTGTGCAAAGCGTTTCTGAGTTAGAGTCAGAGGTTGTGACAGCAGGATTTGTTTCCTTTTGTGTTTGACAAATCTGCATTGTGTGTCCACCCTAAACTTGTGGGTGGCTGACTTTCGTCTTGTGTTATCTGGCTGCTTTGCTTTCAGGGCATATTGTTTGCAGAAGTCTCTTGATTTCTGTACTTGGTGGTGCTTGCAGAGAAAGCATTTAGATTTGTACTTAGTAGGAACTTGGACTCGTACTGAAATCATTTCATCAATTTGAAAAAGCTTTTTGCTTTTTGTCTGGAGATTTCCTTTTTGTTTGTTTGTTTGTTTCTTTTATCCTAAGCACTTTTTTCCCCCTATGAAAATCTTTATCACTATGTGAATTACTAAGACTGTCACAGTGTTCTTGAATGCATGTAGCTTATGATGCTGTATAGCTGCTTTTTTGTGTGTGCATCTTTCTTCCCCATGTGCAATTCTCCAAGGAAGTAAAAGTCCATGAAATAACTCATATCTCCCTTCCATTTCCACTATGGGCTGTGAGCCCTAGTGCAAGGAGGGGGGCAGACTCCCCCAGGAAGGAGCAAGAGATGGAGCGAATGAACCTCTGAGTGTTGGAAGGAAATTCAGGTTGCACTAATGCCTGTTAGGTTTGAGGACAAGTAGATGTTTTAGCCATGATGGCAAAATTTGCAAATGAGAGAGTGTCCCAAAGTCTGTGTCACATAAGCTGAATTGTTACAAGAGGATGGGGCTAGTTCAATGGGCCTGCCTAGTGCTGGCGTAACCCTTGCAGCTTTCTGACATACCAGCTGAGAACTCCTTGGGTTTTTATGGTCCTTCCTTGCCCATCACCTCCTAATTGGTCCTGTGCGCTGTGTGTGCTCAGTGGGCCCCTTCCTAAGGAAGCTGTTCCCCCCGCAGCTGGGGCACGTGCCAGGCCTGCCTGCCCTGGCACCCGTCGTGCCACGGCGCCCAGGTCCCTGATGCCGTTCCAGGGAATGTGCCATTTGTCACCTGAGTCTGTCTGGGCTAGAAACTTCTGTCTGAGGTCTGCTTAAATAACTCGCGCCTGCCTTTGAAGATGTTGTGGCTAAAGCCAGTTTTAAAAAGTGGACTGAGGAGTAGATGGACTGAGCTTTTGGGCAGGATAAGCAAGATGATTTGCATTAAACATAACACTAACAAAGACTGATGTGGCACAAACAATACAGAAAATTTGGCTAGCTTGCTGCTTTGAAAATCCCTGGATGCAATCTTCTAGCTCCCCTAGAGGCTGCTTTAAGCCAACTGCTGCTGGCATCCAGATTTGTTCCAAAATGAACTGGATACTCTAGGCAAACCAGGGTTGAAGGATTTAAACTTCTTTTACTATCCCAATTTTTCTAAAAGGGTGATGCCTGTTCTTGTAAAACTGGGTCAGCAGAAACACTTGGCATCGTACCTTCCACCATCTTTATAGCTGAAAAGCTGGCCTACATCAGTTTAAAAATAAACTTCTCAAAGGAACTTTACCCAAATCAGTCCTGATAACTGGGCGCCGGCCTAAGAAGCATTTCTCCTGTTTTAGCCATGAGGACAAAGAGGCAGTAAGCTCAAATCTGGGTTAGGAGTTGAGAGTGTGTGTTCCCCAGGTGATGTGTAGACTGCTAGACCTGTGTGCATCGAGGGAGGTCACTGGGCTCAGCTGGGGGCTGGTTCGGCGCCACAGGAGGGGCTGGCTACAGGGGCACAGCTCATGGCGGGGGGCTTTACCCCAGGCTGAGCTCTGCGCTGGTCTCCTGGGCTGCTGCACCTGCAAGCAAGCTGATCCACGCGCTCGGAGGTGGCTCTGCCAAAGCATGGGACGGGATGGACTGGTGGGACAAACGCACGCCCCTGATCCGAACTTAAGGGCAGTGTGACACACCAGCGTGCCACAGGGCCTAACAGTGCCCAGTGGGTGAGCTGGTCCAGCACCCAGAAGCTGTTTGAGGGGTTCAGGTTAACTGAGGTGGTTTGGCTGGTCAGAGCACAGCACCCTTTCAGGTGTGGAGATGGTCCAGAGAAGGGCAGAGAGGTCCTCTCCCTGGCACTGCACCGAGCCCCGCCGGCGCAGCCAGTGCACCTTCTCCATAAGCAGGCAGAAACTGAAGGGCCTTGGGAATGGCAGTGCTTTTAGCCAGGATCCTGATAAATACACTTCAGGATGGCATTTGAATGTTTAGCCTTCTCTGTAGACTGAAGGAAACATTGACTTCCCAGTGCGCGACTTTGCTGGCCTCAGGTTTGTTATCTAATTTAAACTGCATCTTCTAGTGGGATTATGTTGGTTTCCACCAGCTGATAGATGCAGTCATTTCATTACAGTTTCCTTCCCTTTTTAGCTGCATCTTTGGAGGTGATGAAAGCTCAGTTGACCTCTTTGCTCCCCGAATGCATCAGGAGTGAGCGCTGCAAAGCTAACCTGGTTTATAGAGGTTTCTTTTCCAACTCTTGCAGTTTGAGTTATGTGGTTACTTCCTTTTAATGACCTTTCTGTACACAATTCCCACTGAGCTGAAAGGTGATAGATTTAGACATTTTATATGATTTTTTCCCACAAATTAAAAAAAGGGGGGGGACACCAATTAACTCCAAGATACCAAAGAGGGTAAAAAAACAAACCCTGGCAATTGTGGCTTGAGCTGATTCGCAGAACTGCAGAGGGAATGTTCAATGGCTTTCTCATCCTAGGTGGCTCATTAAAATTTCCCAATCAGCGAAAGAAGTCTGAACTGTGTCGGCTCCGCACTGATGAATCATCCAACCCCTTAAGAAGGATGGTTCACAGTCTTTTTGTCTCCTGTTGATGCATTCTTTAGTTTTGGTCCTCAAAAGGGCAGATTTCACCTTGCCTTTGAATGTTTTCATTTTTTACCGAGTGTGGCACATTCTGACCTATATCCAAACACAAAGCCTTGAAGTTGGCTCACCATTTTGCCTTATTTTTCCCCAGTTACCTCTCCTTCCATTTGACAAGGTAAGGAGCAGGCCCTCTTCAAAACCAGCTACTAACTGTGTGAACTATTTTCTAACCTCGGATATCCAAACTCGGATATATTTTAATGCCATTATTTAAATGTGTAGTGCAAAAGTGAATATAATATTAAGGCTACTTTAGAGAGACATTGTGACCAACTCTTCATGTGGAGAAATGCAGGCTGGCAAAATGCAGGTAGTACCGAAATATTTGCTCTAACTGGAATGCGGTTTCACGAGTGCTTGGACCATTTCTGCTGCTTCTTCCTCTCTACTTTCCCACTGCATCAACACTGACAAAACCTTTCTTTACTTTCTTAAAAATAATTCCTGGTTCTGGCAGATGTGACATAACATCGCTGGCTTAATGTGCCGTATAAGGTACTCCTCACATTAGAAATGTGGCAAAAAATAAAGCAAGGGCCGAGGTCTAAAATGTAAAATTTCAGTTTTGTAGTTTTTTCAGTTGTACATATTCCCCATGCTCTGTAGATAGTTTAACCCACTTGAGTAAGGAAGCTTGCAGAGAAATTGGTTTAATTTGATCTTTCCTTTGCAAGATATTGCAACTCCCTTGACTTTCTGATGTGGGGTTATTTAACCTTATCTCAAAACTTCGCATCTAAGGCTTCTCTCTTTAATTACATCTCAAAGCACAATGCTTTCACGACTAAAGGCCAATAGTTCATGCAGGTAGCTCTGTTTGTGTGCCATTTTCATAGATTTGCTCCTATTCTATTAAGTAGCCAGTAAAGGGGTAAACACTTTGTGAAGGAAAAAAAACACACCTAAGCTGTAAAATGAAACCACAGCCACTTTAAATATAAGCAGCACCATTAAGAATGGGTTAATGTAGTCTTGCTGAGGAGGTGGATCAGTAGTAAGATAGAAGTTTAGTGCAGGTGATCTGAGCTCCTTGTATTTTGTTTCAAAGAGGCTTTTCTGGACTGAGTATTGTTTTTACATTAGGTGGAGCTGGTATAACTCCTTCACCTCCACTGGGATTGCTCCAGCTGTAGCATCTATCTGTAACTGAGGTCAAACTCCAGCCAACACCTTTTAAAGTCCTTGTGTCAGCAGTGCTGAGCCAGGGATTCCCATCAGAAATGATTGACTTTTCCGTAATTCTGAAGAGGCATATAGACTTTTCAGGTAATTTGCTCACATGACTTTCTAGACTTTTAAACCTAAGTTTTATATTTATACCCTGGCCATTCCAAAAACTTGCTGCCTTCCACATGTTATCTCTCATGTGTACAGCCTCTCTCATGGATAAGTCTGCAGGAGCACAGACAGGTTCCCCGTGGACTCTAGGCTTGGCACATGTCCTCTACAGGGAAAAGCCTGGAAGAAGAGCCTTTGTCCCCAACCTGCACAGGGCAAAAGGTAATGGGCACAAACTTGAACATAAGAAGTTCCATCTAAACATGAGGAGGAACTTCTTTACTTTGAGGGTGGCAGAGCCCTGGAACAGGCTGCCCAGAGAGGTGGTGGAGTCTCCATCTCTGGAGACATTCAAAACCTGCCTGAACATGTTCTTGGTCCACCTGCTCTAGGTGGACCTGCTTTGGCAGGGGTGTTGGACTAGATGATCTCCAGAGGTCCTTTCCAACCCCTATCATTCTGTGATTCTGTGACATGACCAGCAGCACAGCCTGAGCTCCCATGCACCCTTGTCTGATAGCACTGATAGCCCCCATGTGTGAGCTGTAACCTCCCCATGCTGCTCTGCCGTTGGTGGGGACATGGTGCCTTCATGGCTCCAGTGTGTTGCTCCCATGAGTGGTCTGGTCCCATGAAATGCCACCAGAGGAGAGGGCAGGCTTGGGCAGCAGGGAGGGCACCTGCGCAGCCCTCAGGGAAAGGACCCGTGTTTCCCCCCCCTTCCACCTTCACAGTCCCGCTGTCACAAGCAGGATGCTCGTGAGGATGATGATGCCCAATTGCTTCTGATCACGTGGCAAGGGCAGCTTTGGGTAAATGCTACAGCAAGGCTCCAGACCACTGTTAGGGCAGAGCTCTCCATCTCGGCTGCTGCAGCCCGCTCTTCTCGGGGCACCAGCCCCTGGCAGGCAGCGGTGCCCAGTGTTTACCGTTGTGTTCCCCTCCGTGGTGGCACAGAGCTTCACAGCGCTGGATGTTAAAGAAGGGCGCTCTCAGGGGACAGATATTTTTGGTGCTGCCAGGTGGTCTCCGTAGGTGTTAAAAAGGCCTTGTGGTTCTCCAGGCGAAGCTCCAGCCAGCCAGTGCCTGCTGCCTCGCGGAGGAGTAAGGGCTCCGGCTTTCGGAGGAGGCACCCAGGCAACTGATAGCATAAATATATCTTTCGCTTGCTTTGTTTCTGTGCGTTTTAAGACCATCTCCCTCGGAAGGCCTCCCCTCCGCCCCTGTTTTTTTCTGCCTGCACAGCTGAAACAAAACCGGCGGTGGAGCCACCTTCTCTCGCTGGAGCCTGGCTGGCAACAGCCTGCCCTGACCTGAGACACCAGCCATTGTTAAGGGTATAACACATTTACATATTTTGCAATAAAACATCAGTTATTTGCATTACTGTGTCAAGTTTTATTTGATTCTTTCACCTAAAAATGACTCATTTTCCTTTCTTGTATTTTAAAAACCAACTACTCTAAGCTTGTTTGAGAATAATCAAAAATTGCCCATTTAGCTAGAAGTCATTTTCTTTTCAAAAGGCAAATGTTATTTAATCTTTCAGCTGTTCATTGTGCCATCATAAATACTTTCTTTTCAGCACAGTTGTGGGGACTGAAATGAGCCCACTAATTGCCTCCCATTTCGACTGACATGTGGTGGTTTAGTGGAAAGAGAACACAGCGGGGAGAAGGAAATAGGAGGCTGAGAAAATGAGAGCTAATTATTTTCACTGCCTCATGTCAGGCTCTGTGTCAGCCTTGTTTTTACAAACTGGAAGGTTTAGCACTAAATAAAACAAACTGGCGTCATGTTTTTATATACTGGCAGTGTCATGGAAGCAGCTGCACATCTCAAAGACAATATAATGCCTGCATTCGCATGGACACCATCTGACAGCCACTGTGAGCCACTGCTAATGAGGATATCACAGTGGTGCCAAGTGAAAGGTGCTGAATTATGTATGATTCTTCATCAGTGCAGCAATAGTCCTGTACATCATTATGAGACATTGTTTTGCTGAAGAGATTAAAACATTCTTAGTTCCAGACCCTGCAACCTATACACGCTACAAGAGGTTATTAATGGAATTTTTAGGGAGAGTTTCTTGTGGATTTCTTTTTGGTTAAAAATATCTCATGGGACAAAGCCATGGTGGGTCATGACACTATATATATAAAGAAGAGAAGCAAATTAACCATAATTGTGTTATCTTCCTTTAAATCCAGAATAATAAAATATAGTGTAGCAGGGTGATACATAATGATAAATAACCCAAGTGCTGTCACTAGATGTTCAACTCTAATGCCTTTAAAACAGCAGGTTTCAGCAGCTGAGATAGATAATAGCTAAGAATGTAAAGGAGCTTCTGGGGACCTAAATCATCAACATGCTACTACTTTTAGTGCCAGCATGACCAACATTTTTTTTGTATTTGTTTCATCTTGCGTTACATCTTACTTTTCTTCTAATATCCAGTTGCCTGCTACAATGCTGTTTCCAATTTTTCTTCAATCTTAAAAAAAAAAAGTTTATTGCGACCGCTGATTTTAAAACGAATCCTGGCTTTTGGGCCTCCTTGAAAAAAGAGGTGTCTCCCCAGCAAGAGTTTTAAGCTGTTGTGGCAGGAGACATGTTTGTTGTTTAAAGCCTGTGCCTGATCCTTTTCATTTCCCTTTCGTTTTTTGTTGCAGACGTTAGTGCATATGGGGTTAAAGGAGTATTGTCACCACAGTAAGCAGGAGACTTAATTTTTAGAGTGTTCTTATTTTCTGTTTTGAAGCTGAGGAGAAGTGGCTCAAAATACATGTGTGATTTGCTTTTCCTTTCTACAATCATTTGCAGAGGCTGCTGATTTATTTCCTTTGTCAAAGTGTTATTCGGAAATGTTTTTCACATGAAGTTTTACTAGTTGTGCCTCTCCGTTCTGAAACTAGATTTAAAAAAACCCAACAAAACAAAACACAAAACCAACCAACAACAAAAAGCGGGAATTCTTTATTTAAATCAAAATCAAGCAGATAGATATTGGGAGGTATTTTAATGCGTGAACTACAAGATGTCCAGGGAAATCTCTTTGAAGAACTTGTGTAAGTATATTTATCAACCAGACATTTGGAACAAGCTACTTCCAAGTTATTTTCTCACATACGTCTGGCACTAAATGTAGTTTTGATCCAAGGAATCTTATGGCTCCAATTCATCAAAGAATTGACGTACATGTTCTAGCCAAATTTTTGCTTAAGTGGCTGAGTATCACTCTCCATTCATTACTAAATAAGAACCTTAAACTCCATTGAAAAACAGGGAAATCAGTCCCTTTTTGCAGCACACAAATCTCACATTATTTACTGTTACCAAACAAAATGGTTACCAAGTTGGTAAGACAAGTAGTCATCTACTTATCTTGGATATTTCCCAAATGCCTTGACTCAAAAGTGACCTGGATGCTATCTTTTTTCCTTCTTTCTCCTTGCTTCTTTCTCTGCTTCTTTCTGTCTTTTCTCATTTTCTCCCAGCCTCTCCTTCCCTTTATCTCCTCTATTTTTTTCCCTGTCTTTCTCCCTCTCTTTCCCCTTCCCACTGAAGATTTTACAATAACACAAAATGAAAACCTTTCCAAATAAAACAGGACTCGTGATTTTGAGTGAAGGGTACATTTAGTGTGGCAATTCGCCCCTTTGGTACCTGCGCGGTGTGGCTGGAGAGGACTCCAAGGAGGACCGAAGGTTTGGGGGCTGGATTTGAAGGATGGGAGAGTGCATCTCTCTTTGGGAAGCTGCCGTTCGGAGCCGGGGAAGGCGGTGTCTGTGCAGGGCTCCTGCATCCCCAGCTGCGTGGGGCAGCCTGATTCGTTACCGCTCGGAGAGGGCTCCGGCGGAGCCGGTGAGGGGCCGGGCGCTGGCAGGTGCCCACCGCCTGCCAGACCCTGGGTGTGCACAGCTTGTCAGCCTTGTCTTTAGAGACGGTCATTTGATTTACGTCGTTTATTACGACGAGCTCACGTTTGTCAGATCTGGTCCGCAGGGAGGCGTGAGCCAACGGCACAAAATCCCGAGTCGTGGCAGGCACAGGAGCCTTGGCACAAGGTGCAGCTCTGGCTCTTGGGTGCTTGGCACTGGTCTCGCAGCAGGAGATGCGCTGAATTAGCTGGAGGATAGTATTTTATGTCAATCTTCTGTTCGTTCCTTGTCTCGGGTGTTTTTATAAAACTTTGGAATGTCATCAAGCACCTTGTCTCTAACCTCAGGTTTGATCTGCAATAGGGAATCCAGGTAGCCTGAATTTAGGAGGGTAGAATTTAGGAAAGTCCTGCAAAAACCTCCAGCAACAAGGCCCGTGTGGGCAGGGAGAGGAGCGCAGTTTGAGAGGTGAGGAGGAGTCAAAGACATCTCTCTTGGCTGCTGCTGCTCAGTTACATGGCACATACGGTCCTCGGCCGGGGTCAGGGCTGATGCATCGCGCTCTGCCTCCCTGGGGAGACACAGGCGTATCCCCGGGTCAGCTGACAACCTCAAAAAACGGGACAGAAAAAGGACATGCAAATAGATACAGTCCATGATGAGGAAATGGAGGCGCAGGGTGACTTTAGCACCTTATCAGGTTGCGCAGGAAGCCAATGGCAGAACTGGAAACTGGACTCGGCGCCCCCGAGTCCCCGTGCGGTGCCCTGGCCATGGGACCGCGGTTCCCATCGCTCAAACTCACGCCGGGGTGGTGGGAAAATCAACTTGCATGTCCACTCTGCTCCTAAACCGCAGCAGCTTTCAATGGGACAGATGGACAGACGGGGCCAAATGCTTTCCTAAGCATAATTTGTTGTTGCGGTTCGGAAATGATTATACTCCAGTTTTCTTTTATCTTGGAATTGCCAATTCAATGCCTGATTGAAAGCTTTGAGACTTCTGAGGGCTGAGCTCCTACGTTACATTTATGAGAGATGCACGTGCAAACACTAGCAGATAATCGCACGTGCGAACGGATACTTTCTAGGCTGCTGTACGTTTGTGTGTGCAAATAACTGTTTACGCAAGCCCTTGGCCCTAGGCGGCCATCTGCGTCCCCATTGAAAGTTTTTTTGCATTTTCTGAGCAGAATGGAGGAGCAGACTGCCTCCCACAAACGCTGGGACCACACCTGCCCAGCCTGCAGCGTGCGGCGGACACAGACCCTCCTGAACCCCTGGCGTGTCTGGAGGAGCTGATCCCCTCCTGCCTGCATGGAGATGGAGACACTCTGCTTCACTGCAGCCCTGTTATCCCCTCAAGAGATGGGT
>JAOQGH010000077.1:35744457-35801808 GCA_025769975.1 Gallinago jamesoni | reverse complement strand
GCTGATCCCCTCCTGCCTGCATGGAGATGGAGACACTCTGCTTCACTGCAGCCCTGTTATCCCCTCAAGAGATGGGTTTTTGGAGGAGCTCAGCGCACTGGATTGAATTCCCAAATCACCTGCCAGGCACACCGGCAAATGTTGGCTGGTGTGCACCATGGACAGGCAGTCCCCGGTCTCCAGCGGGAGCCTCCCTGGCCACAGGCACAGACCCTGGTCTCACCACTCAGCCCACACGGGATGTCCTGCAGGATGCTGCCTCTTGCAGGCACACACCTCTGTAAAGTGTTGGATGTCGGCCCCATGTCCAGCTCATGGGACTATTTAAGGATATCTTTCATTGCTTTGGTCTGTTCTATTAGACTCACGGTGATCATTTTCTAAGCTGAGCTTGCTTATAATTAATAGCGCAGTTGGAGGTGAGCGGGAGTTGAGGATGCTCAGTGCCTCGCTGGGCACTCGGTACCTGCAATAATTGAGCTGTAATAACCAGCTCAACCTGTTGCCCATTATCTGAGCAACTGTCTTAATGGTGTTTCACAGACCCCCTGTGAAACCAGGATGATGTCCCTGGGGCTGGCTGTGACCCAGGGTGATGGTTCCCACTGCTGTCCTGTGCCTCCGCCACCAGCCGCTCAAATGGGCTGTCTGCCCCAGGGGGTGAAGCCACCATCCTCCTGGGGCCCATCAGGGGGACCTAAACCTCTGAAGACATCCAGGCCCGTCAACGTGGCGACTCTCAGGGTGAGCTAAGAGGAGAGCAAACAAGAGAACCCAAGGGGTTTCCATTATCAACACCTTTAGTGGGAAACATGCATATCCTAAAAAATGTTTATGTTCCTTATCTTTGTCATTGGGTTATTCCCCTCTCCCGCCCCCCTCCTCCCCTTCATATATTGAGGATTAGGTTCTGGGTTCTTTTGGCTTCCAGTTTTGTTTCATTTGGGGCTTTTTTTATTTGTATTCTAACAATCCAGCATTCTTTTTTTTATTATTCATAGGATTGTAAATGGAAAATGTACATGGAGATGGACGGGGATGAAATTGCAATAACCTACATAAAAGATGTGACATTCAACACTAACCTACCTGATGTAGAGATTTTAAAGATGACAAAGGTATTTACAGCCTTAAAGCTTTCACGAATTCACAGATCTCAAACAAAGACATTAAAATACCACAGCAGTCGACTTTTGTGCTTGCAGAAGCTCAGTCTCTTGACAGCTTTTAAATAAAATGCACATTTTAAACAGATTTGTATCATAATAGGAGTTAGGTATTTTCGTTCTCTTTTAAGCTGACAATAATGTTAACAATAGAAAAATAAGAGAAGGAACTAATTTATATTTTCTTGTTTTAATTCCATGTTATATCCCCTGAATTTATTACCCCTTTCAAAGAAAAGAATGTTCAAAAAAATTACTTTCCTTTTCAAGAGGAGAAAGTGATTTAAATTTTCCAGTTTGAAACTTTGTGTGATTTGTCTGGGTTTTTTTTTTTCCTCTCTTTTTCTCTCTTTTTTTTTTTGTTGTTGACATGGTTTTAGAACTTTTACAGGGCTCTAAAAACTCCCTCTTTCATGCAACGATGGGTTGCAAAGACTGAAACCCATCAACAGACAGTAAAACACTGAACATCTGCGATTCAGTGTCACTGGGCTTTTCACCTTATTTCAGAACCTCCCTGTAAATATTTACCAGCCAGTATTTAGACTGCTTTTACAATAAGTAAGAGAAGCTTTGTTAATGCAGAGGGCATCCTGTTTGCTGTTATTTTAATTGTTTGTTTTTATTAATATGCTCCACTTGATAATAGCTAAGAAAATCAATTTCTAAATGAAAAAATATACAGCTTGATTACCAATTAGAATGCTGCTCTAATGTGCACTAATAAAAACCCCCAAATTCCTGAATGCTTTTAACTGTGAATTTTTTGACAAAATTTTGGGGGAAGCTTTCATTATTCTTTCTAAAGCAGAAACTGAAAATCAGATTCTCAACAGTCAGAATTTTAAGGACAATGTGAAAATATGAGTATTTGACAAAAAGGATTCTCATACTTAATTCACAGTAGTACTGTTTTTATAGCTAGTGATTTCTGGAACAACACTTATGATTTTTAAAATTATTATTATTATTATTATTATTATTTCATTGCAAAATAGTTTTCTGTTTGATTTTCATCTTGGACATTTTAATTTTTTCCTTTAAAAAATAAGAGGCTTAAAGTTAAAGAAACTAATAACCAGGGACAATAACATTAACTTTGCACATAGGTCAACATTTTTATGTCTGTCAGGGAACATCTCTGAGAATGTCTAGATGTTTGTTCTTGCTGGCCTCTGTAAGTCTAGCAGAAAAAAACTACATGCACAAAAATGAAAAAGGTTTATGCCCCCATAAAAACATTCCATGTTGTCTTACCTACTGTCTGTTATTTATAGAAATCTCTTCTCAGTTTCCTTTTGTAAACAAGGGGGTAAATAATTCCAAAATATATTGCTTTGTCTCATAAGATTTTATTGTTGTTAACAATATGGAAAAGGATGAAAAAAGGCAAATGTTGAAAATATCTTTAGGGTATTTCAGAAACAAGTCAGGAGATGAAGAGCACCTTATAAAGCTCCCACCATGTTTTTTTCAGCCACCGTTCGTAATGGAAAAATGGATTGTGGGGATAGAAGAACATCAGTCTGTGGAATGTATTGTTACATATGAGGTAAGCTCTAAGAAACAAATAAAAAAATTGTTTATCCAAGATAAAGCCTACATGGGAGGTGTGGAAATAGCATCCTCTGGCTTTGTTATATCCTATAATCAAGTCTCAGCAGCCTGTAATTAATTGTAAAGTCTAAAGTTCAGAGCAAAAGCTGAATAAGGTTTACAGACACAATATCCTCAGACTGCTGCCTGGGACAGCTCTTTTTCTCAAGGAGGACAACTCCTTTTGCTTGAGGGGTAATGGTCAGTGTTGTTTGCATTACTTGAAGAGACTGTTTTTTACCTTGCCAATGAAGTGCTAATTAGGAGAACTGGGAAGCAACAGGAGAAGAAAAAAAATAAGAGAAGTCAAGAGTAAAATAAGATAAAATAAAACCTGGAAGACAATGTAATGCGGCAGAAATTAGCCTTTGTGAAAAGGGTTTGCAATTACTTAGAAAAGTGTTTTTATAAAGACCAATGCTGTGCATCCCAAGGAGGCTAATAATTGAGATTCCTTCATTGTCCTGAACAAGGATTCAAGCAGTGATGGAGAGACAGGGAAATCCTGCATCTTGCTTGCCTGTCTCAGAAATGAAGAGCAGTGGTTTCTTTCAGCCTGAAGTCTCACAGGAGTCATAGGCCCTTAAGAGCAAATGGAAGAGTTTGATACTGCAGGGAAGTTTCTTGGAGGGTCCCCCTACAAAAATACCTGCTTAGACCTAGATCTTTTAGCAGAAAGCATTGCTCATTTGATGCTCACATTAATATAACTAGTAAAATACATTTTTATGTTTGTAAAGGAAGGCCTTCGGATCTTTCCTCCGCATGAATTGAAACAGTTACTACCACATTTTTAGCATAATCACAGAATACCAGCCAAAATTATCCAGAGTCTAAAAATACTTGAGAACTGGCTGAGTGGTTTTGCAAAACAGACTCTATACTGAAAAGGCGGCTGCTGCCCAGGCGCCAGTGGAAGTTCTCTCATAGGAGAGCTTAGTGGGTTGTGTGTTGCTATGTTCTCATGCGCGTTATGTCCTCATGCATGTTGTGTCCTTCCCGAGCAGAGTGACGTTAGAGCTCCCAAAACCACCAAGCACGTCCAAGCTATCTGCTGGAGCAAGGTGAAAGTGCAGGACGAGGTGGAGACGGTGCAGCTCATGATACAGACCTCGCTCCCCAACTCGGAGGGGAACTCACGGAGGAGATCTGACTCAAGTAAGTCAGTACAGGTGAACTTTATTGCTGACATGGGCAAGCCATATACAGGGAGAAGAGCAAACAGTCGATGCCATTATTGTGTTCCAACAACACAGCAGCACCATCTTGCAGTGTCAGCTGGCGTTGTGGTTGTGGTTCCTGGGATGTCTTTGTAGGTGCATGCAGGAGCACCCTGGCAAGTCTGACTTAGCTTAAAGGCTAAACTTTGGGTAGTAACATGTTCTGTATCACACTATGATTTAAGGAGGATGTCATGGTTTAATCCCAGCCGAAAACTAGGACTGCACAGCCACCTGCTCACCTCCTCTCCTCCACGCCAAGAGGGTAGGGAGAAAAAGGGGGGAAAAGGGAAAAAAAACCACCTCATGGGTTGAGATAAAGGCAATTTAATAGTACACTAACAAGAAAGGAAATTAATTATGACAACAAAAATAATGATAAAAGAATATACAAAATAAACTAATACAAGTCGCTCTCACCGCCTGGTGATTGGTTGCCCAGCCCATCCTGAGCAGTGATTGCAGATCCCTGTCCCCCAGCCAGCCCCCATGTAAATACTGATGTCTATGGTATGGAATATTCCATTAGCCAGCTTCTTCTGTCTCTGCTCCATTTCAGCTTCAACGGGAAGCTGAGAAAGTCCTTGACTAATGTAAAACATCACCTGGCAACAACTAAACCAATATGCATTATCAGCATCACTCTCGTGCCAAACCCAAAACACAACAGCTACTAGAAAGAAAATTAACTCTATCCCAGCTGAAATCAGGAAAGGGGGATGGCCTATATGCTCCTATAGGAAACATGCTGGAAGCAGTCCATGGTGATTAGCTACAAATCATTGGTCTACTGTAGTCACTTGCAGTTGCATGTCAACAGCAGACACAGAGCTCAGATCCTTCTGCTCCAAAGCTCTGAATAGTTCACACCTTCCAGTAGTAATCAGCCTTAAATACAGACATTTTTTCAACCTTGCCATTGTTTCAGTTGGGATGGAGTTCATTTTCTTGCTAGCAGCTGGTGTGGGGCTGCGTTTTGGATTCAGGATGAGAGCTGTGTTGATAGTGCACTGATGGTTTTGGTTGTTGCTAAGCAGTCAAGGCCTTTTCTGCTCCTCTGTAGCGTCAGAAGCAGCATGTGGGGTGGCAAAGAGTCCCGTGTGGACCATACGCTGTTTTGACAAGTACATGCTGCCAGTCTGGCAGACCCCATAGGCGCCCCTGACAGCCTGCTCTGCTGTGAGGAAGAGTGGAAATCTTCCCACTGCACTATTCTTCCACAGCTCAGCCTGCTCCTTTGGGCCAGCTGTGCCTCACCCTTACCTGACTGCTGGAATAGTGTTTGTTATGGCTTCTGGGGCTTGACTTGTTCAGTGAGATACATTTAATAATACAGTGGACTCCACACTGCAGTCTTCATTTCCTTGCTAAAGTATGCAGCTGACATAGTCAAACTCAACTCAGTTGACTAGCACAGTTCTGCCTTGAAGCTCTGTTATTCTTCTCGTAAAGGTGTTTCTTAGCCAAATCAGTTTTCCTGATTGAGTTCACAGTAGGGCTGCAGAAATCCTTGGGTTGGGACAGCTGAGGGGCAGCACAGGAGCTGGAACCAGATACCAGTCAGCGGAGGGTGAGCTTCTCCAAGTATCTAACACTACTGCCAAACATAAAAGAGTGGCCTCATGAATTAAGAGGAGCTGGGTTTAGACTACAGACACATCTAAAATGGGTGCTCTTAAGCATTTGTGATCCATTTGCAATACAACTGGGATTTGTAACCTAGAGCATGTCCTCAAAGAGTCATCTTCACTGCAGAATAGCTCTGCTGATGGAGGTTGCCCTTGTTTCGGGATGATGAGCCATACAGCCATACCAAAGTGTGGTGTTATATCTTCACAGGTTGGCTCTGCTGCAGTAAGCCGAGCTGCTTTCATTTTTTTGCGGTGAGCGGTGGGAGAGCTTGTCTGTCCCTCTGGCACATGGAGGAGTTACATGAAGGCACTAATGTATTGTCAGCACCCAAGGGAATAGGCACAGTTCAGAGGAGGTGGGTTACCAGCCAGCGTGAAAGCTGCGCCTCAGCTCTAGCAAACCTTCTGGCCTGTCTTCTTTACCAGACCACCCACCCCAGGTTTAAAACACCACCAAATCCAAGCACAAAGGTAAGGGTAATACCTGTCTAAAGGCTCAAATAACCAGCAGTGAAGGTACTACCTCTGTGGGCTGCCACATAGATCATTTAATTCAGTGTACAGAGGTGGTGGCTCAGACACTGTATGAGGGAGAAGCCCCCCAGCCCATGAGAAGTGAGAGGCAGCCCCACAGGGCACCCTGGGAGGTCCCCACTGGGCAACTGGTCCCTGGACTGGTGAACATGGCTGGCCATAAGGAGCAGGGACTGAACAGCCAGAAGGCACTGAAGGGAGCCTCTTGTTCAGGACAGCATTGGCACTGGCCCCACCAGGGCATGTGGTGGCCACCTGAGAGCTGATAACAGAAAACAACCCAAACGCAAGTCCTGAGGCTGCTTACTTTCATGAGACCTATGTTTTACAGCCACAGCCTTGGTAGCAGGGCATGGGAGATTGGCAGAGGGGATGGTGTCTAGCAAGTCCACTTCAGCATGCATGTTTATTTTGAAACCATGACTTTCAAGGAGGTTAAGAAGCAGAGAAGGCAATTCCCATCTCTCTTTCTGTGAAAGGAGGTTCATCTCTCGGTGCAGCTGGAGCTATCTGCTATGTCTGCTGTGGCAGTGTCACACTCGCACTTTGACAGGAAAGACAGTTTCCTTTTGACATATTTGACATTAAGTTGAAGTGATTTAAATCTCTCGGGATTCAAGCTAAGGCAGGGGAAAAGAAGAATGGAAGAGACCATCCCTTATATCTTAACAGCAGCAATCCTAATGAGTACAGAGCTGCTACCCAGCTCCCACAAAACTCCCCATGGCCGATGTGGCACTGCAGCAAGAGGCAGAGGCCCAAGGCATAGGGTCTGTTTCCCTGGAAAACCAGTGAAAGGTCAGAGAGGAGCTGGGGTCCTCTGCTGAAGATAATGACATTTCAGTAACGCTTATGTTGCTTCAAGCTGGTGGGGTTATGCTTTCCTGTTAGAATTATGTTCCTGTTGGAATCTTTAAGGACATATAACTCAAATCTCTCTAGAGCAAAATTATTTAAGCTGCTCCCCATGGGTTTTTGGCCAGAGCTGTGGCCTCAGATAAGAGGAATTCCTGGTCTCTGCTCTACCCATAATGTAGCAAAACCAGGCAGCCCTCACAGTTCAAATGGAAAATTTACAACTATTGTATTTGCTATAAGGCCTTCGTGCAAACCACAAGACTGATGTTCAAAAGTGTTTCAGCCTGATCTCTGGGAGCTACAGCTTCTGTGAACAACCCTGGGGCTGTGACAGTAGGTGTAAGGGAACTGCGATACCTGGAGTTGCTCACAGTTAAGCACTGTCTGAGCTCTCCAGGCTGAAGTTCATCAGCTTTTCCACATACAGAGTTATTTTCCGCATGAAGCCAGATGGAGTGGTGTGGCTGGGGCTTAGACTCACTATCTGGAGCATGCAAAGTGGATTGGCATCTGAATTTGTAGGAATAATAGCAACTGAATTTGCTCTGGTTGTTGTGGTGTGTAGCAGTTTGAGGAGAAAATGGAGCAAGAGGAGGGGGGAGACTGGCTGCCGCAGCAGGGGTTTGCGCTGGGGTCTGCACTGACTTTGTCTCTGCTCGGCTGCCAACAGCATGACCATGCCGGCTGGGAGAGACGCAGGTGGAGGGTGATGCTTCAGCAGTGCCGGCACCTTGAGGTGCCCACTCCATGTCCTCTCTGGAGGTCTCCAGGCTCTTTTGCAATGAAAGCTGTGGAGAAATCTGCCAATTTCTCCAAAAGCATCACAGGAAATGTTTAAAACCAGGTTGGGTTAAAAACACTGGGAGACACTTGGGAGTGGGAACCCACCTGAACAGCCAAATGGATAGTTCAATGTCTTCTAGTCTAACCTCCATAATCTGCCCTGGCATCAGAAATATCTGCATCGCTTGCTATTTTAAAAGTCCAACATTGTGTTTAACCGTAACAGAGAACATACTCAAACCTAGAACTATTTACTGCAAGGTTGGGAAGGAAAGGGTGGTTTGAGATATGTTGAGGTTCTTCCAGGAGAAACCCTGGTACCTAACCTTGCACCTTCAGTAAACCAGAGAGCGATTTTCCACTGATTCACAGATTTCCATGGATTCACAGAAAGCTGACTCCTTTCCCATTTCCCTGCCAGGCATCGACAGCCAGTGGATGCAGACTCTGCGGATGCACCAAATAGCGAAAGCCATTTCCCTCCAGCATGGCCATCCCCACAGCCCGACCACTGTCACCCACTACCTGCCCTACCTTCACAGCCAGGACTCCTACGCCGCTGCCGTGAGGAGGACGCGGGGTCCTGTCAGTTACCAGTTCACGTCCATCAGCCACTCCAGGAACTCCTCTCCCCTCTCGCATAGCTTGGTGAGGAACCTCTCCAACCTGCACATCAACTCGAAGGGCAGCAGCACCTCCAGCACGGCCTCGGACACCCCTTCGGAGAGGGACAGGTCTGCCGGCAAAGGCAGGAATGCCTCGCACAGCGGGAACTCCCGCAGCTCCTCGGACGGGCGCCGCAGCGGGACCAGCTCCCCGGTGCCCCCCAGAAGCTCAGGAAGAGCCTACAGGACCTCCCCATCAGTGCCAGCCCCCCCTTCCCAGCACCGCAGGTACCCCCGCAGCCCCCCCCCGCCCAAGGCCATCCCGGGCATGCCCCCGCAGGGCGAGAGCGAGTCCCGGCGGGGCGAGGGGGAGAGCAGGGTCAGCGAGGGGGGCTGGATAAAGGTGCAGCATGCCAAGAAGCCCCACAGGCAGACCGGCAGCAAGCCGGGGAAGGAGAGGCCCAGGGGGAGCTGGCGGGGCCGGAGGACGTTCTGAGGGAGGCATTGTCTGCCCCTTTATTTAACTGAACATTCAGCCTAGAGAAGATGCACCCGCTGGTGTTGAGTTCACCACCCCGAAGCCAGGACACCACCTCCCCTGCTGGCCAGCGTGGCTCAGGGCCTGCCAGTGGAAGGGGAGAGCTGGCCACCTCTCCTCCTGTCACGGTCGGCGCCAAAGGATTCCATTTGATTTCCTCTCCTCCGTCTGGCTGCTCGTGTCCTCAGCTGACTGGATATCCACTGATTTGTTTAATATTTCAGTAATAAAATCAGTAAGGCACAGCTGGATGCCGTAAGAAAAAGTTCTCCGTTTCATCCTTAAGGGAAGGAGTTGTGCTGCTACATCTTCCCTCACCCCGCTTATGTCTCCAGTCACCGAGTCCAGCTCTGAGAGGGTTCTCCTCACCCCTTGTTCAATCTGCTTCTGCCAGGGCAGAAGAGGTAGTAGGAACAGGTAGTATTTTTATCAGACCATTGTAGTCTGAAAAAATAGGAACACAGGGAGATTTTGCTTCAGGTCCGCTACAGTAGTTTCATTTCTCCACTTCCAGCTTCCATCCCCTCTCAGGAATTTCTCACCTTGCTCTTAGTGACGGTCTCACCTCTGTTCCTTACCAGTGGATGGCTGGTAAAGAGAATCTGCAGCACAGGTTATTTTTTCCTCTCTCCTTCCAGTTGTGGGCAGTGATACTGGAAGAACTTAGAACTGGAAGTGCTTAGAGACCTGGTTTAGTGATGGTTTTTATCAGTTAGGTTGATGATCGCACTAGATGATCTTAAAGGTCCCTTCCAACCTAGACATTTCTATGATTCTATGAAACATAGGGCCCAATCTATCAATACATGGTTTTGTGGCTGGTGTCACTGACACAATTTGGGGGTTTTTGATAATGGGATGGCCTACACAGCAGGGTAGTTTTAAACTAGAAGAGGGTCAATTTAGACTAGATTTAAGGAAGAATTTTTTTATGCTGAGGGTGGTGAGACACTGGCAGAGGTTGCCCAGAGAAGTGGTAGATGTCCCGTCCTTGGAAACATTCAAGATCAGGTTGGATGGGACCCTGAGCAGCCGGATCTAGTGCAGGGGGTTTGAACTAGATCACCTTTAAAGGTCCCTTCCAACCCAAACTATTCAATGATTCTTTACTAAAAATCCTGATACCAGCTACCTGACACCACTGAGCACACTCTGTCACATACACAGAGTCATAATCAGAAGGAGAAACAAAAACTAGGCTTTATTATTTTGGGAAAAAAATAAAAGTAGAGGGAGAAAAAGGCATTGCCTTTATCATAGTTACATCTAACCCCACTGAGGTCTGTGATAATGTTTATCCCTGGGCAGCAGGCATTTTTTAATTGAATTTTTAAATGTGGCCAGACTGTGTCGCTTTTGTCTTTCAGTTGTCAGGTAATATAGACAAGGTCAGCAAAGTTTCTGATTAATGTGGTCTTTAGCTCCACTGAGAACAAAGACACAGCTGTAGACTCACTCATTGTCAGAAAGTTTCTTTTGGCCTTTTCACTCCAAGTTGATTTCACACAATTAAAAAGGAGGAAAAAAAAAAGAAAAAAAAGATAGGGTTTTCCAAGATGCAAGAGGGGGAAAAAAGGAAGAAACAGATAAAGGATGCTAAACCCAAAGCAACGCATGATAACTGTAAATTAGAGTGCTAGATACCATCCATGCCAAGCAGTGCTCACTGGCACGCAGTTGTGAGCAATGCTGGAGGAGCTGCTGGTGGGTTATGCCCTTGATGACCCCCATCACCATAGCTCTGTCACTGGATGTTCAAGAAGACATGTAAATTCCCAGGCTGAGCCCTGTGGTGCATTTCCCAATACCTACCAGCATGAACTGGGACTCACATTTTATGAATTTGGGACAAGGTCCACCAAAACCAATGGAGCAGGACACAACTGATACCAGGTGGAAGGAATTGGATCTCTCTCATTTAAGCACCTTTTCTTCTGACGAGCAGAAAAAGCAGTAAGAAACTTTACCCAGCAGTGAGGGAACCTGCATGTGAAGCTCTGTGATAACAAGGCTTACTGCTTTCTTGTGGCTTCAAACTGCTTGAAAGCTAGTTAGTAACCCAGTTTCTGACCCTGGTTTACTGAACCTGGCGATTAATGTGGGAGACATGGACAATCCACTACTGGATGTTTCTCTGTCACAACGTAGCAGGAGGCTGGTGTTTTGTCTAGGTTGGGGATCCTTCCCTAACATCCCTTGCCATGACCAAAATGGGCTGAAGGATACCAGCTGATAGTAACCGCACCTGAGAGCTCTTGCTAGAAATGGGCTTGTACTATTAAAATTTGGATACATATCTCAGGAAGTGAGATCTGGTTTCATGATTGGGCTTGCACGAACCCTAGAAAAAAATTTTGCAAGTGTTTGGAAGGGTATATTTCTCTTTGAGGGTGATGAGGGTCGCAGTGTAGTTCTACAAACCTGACAACAAGGCTCTACCAAGCAGACACTGTGGGCTGGTGGTAGCAATTCAAGATTTATCAGCTGCCTGCAGTTGATTATCAAGATGTCCAGAAGGATTCCTCTGCTGTTTGTAAGCAATTTAATGTTGTGCCTAATTTTAATTTGCAATGTACTGTCTGTCCACATCTGTTGTATTAAAGTGTTCATTAGCATTTAAAGGAGGAACGGATGGTATTGATCACGCCTATTAAAATTAAACAATCAGGCAATAGTGACTGATTAGAAATCCTCTTGCTGCACCAGCATTGCTGATTAAAGCAACAGTGAGTGAACTTTTCAAAAAAAAAAAAAAAAAAAAAGATAAACTCTCAGCAAGATCTAGTTTTCGATCTCATTTTTATCAATCTTAATGTGGCAACTCCCTGTCTTGGTAACTACTAATGTGCTTACATTTTCATCCCCCAGTACTTTACAAAGCCAAAAAATTTATTTCCATGTTTTACCACCACGCAGCCACCACTGGTTAGAAGACTGTGCACAGCGATGTAGAAAATCAAACTGCCGTGGGCAACTACACCACAGAGAATGTCTGCTCTTTGGAAAGGAGCCGTGCTGTGTTTTCTTAGGGGTTTCTTACAGGTCTGGTAAAGCCAATCATATTTAAGTACCAGTATGTCTAGAGTTGCCCACTAGGAGCTGAACGTGCTGCCCTTCATCCATGCAAATAACCTCGGCAGTGCTGCACTCTCCCTCCATGGCTGACCCTGCATGTGGCACAAAGTATCACCACTGTAGAGCCACCCCTTGTTTTCCTGGCTCTCCTTTCTCTTGGTTTTTGTATCTCCATGCACTGATGTTGCTGTTTTCTCAATCCCCAAAAGGTATCTGTATTTTCCTTTTCCACAGCTTAAAATGCTCTGAATTATAAGAAGCCAGCTCTGGGATGGCTGCTGGAATGGATGATGACAAATAGCGGAGAATTCATGAAGACAAATTCAGAACTGGACATCCCAAGTGAGTATTTGCACCCAATGGGGAGAATGCTTAGAAAATCAGATACAAATTTATTTATCTATTTATTTATTAAAGTGCGAGACCCTGACTGTTGGGGCTTACACAGAATCTGTTTGTTTATTTGGCATCATTTTACTCTGGATCTTGGGGGAATCACAAGAGTTGCTCAGCTCCCTCTGGATGCCAGACATTGGCATCAGGTTTCAGGGTGAACAGCAGCATCTCTCTCCAGCTGTTAGCTCTTAACCCCGCTGATGGGCTGGGAGGGAGGAAGCAGTGCTCAGCTCAGACAGGAAAAGCAGATTAACCTCAGCATTATGGTCCTTGGTTTTCTGAAACCCTACAGGTTTCCTCATGCAGCTGATGTCATAGAATGGTAGAATGGTTGGGGTTGGAAGGGACCTTAAAGATCATCTAGTTCCAACCCCTCTGCCATGAGCAGGGACACCTCCCACTAGAGCAGGTTGCTCAAAGCCCCATCCAGCCTCGTGGCATGAGCAAAAATGATGCTGAGATGTCTTTCTTTTTCTGCCAACAAAATGTGTGGTTCAATTTTTTTAAGCTCTTGGGTTTTTTTCTGTCTTTCCCACATACCTAAGGATGTGTTTACAGAAAAAACAAACAAACAAAAAAGGGTGGATGGAGAGCAAGCACTTAACACCGAGGTTAGCAATCATTCTTCTTTAGTTTGGCAAGGTGCCCCAGAGCTGGGTCTGACCCTGGGGGTTATTGGCTTCCCAAGTACACAAACTTCCCCAGCAGCACTGGGGTACCTCTACCATCAGAGGGACAGCTTGTAAGAGGCAAGTGTCCCGGGGACCTGCTCCGTGGAGGGACCAGCAGCCAGCCCAGCAGCCTGGCACGGTGCTGTGTGGGGAAGGGGCCAGGCAACTGTGTTCCTGAGGTGCATGTTCCCCGTGTCCTGCAGGTTGGGGGCACGTGTGCTGCTGTGCTGCAAACCAGCTGGCACCTCCAGCGCCTGTGACACTGCTCCTGAGCTTAGCAGCACTATGTGAGTGTAGGACTCCCTGGAGCAATAACATTGCCCAGTCCGGCAAACACAGACCACTTTTGTTCACGGGCAGCCAGGGCTTGAGGGGGGGCTGCCCACATGCAGCTTGCTCGGCAGAGCCCACAGCACCTCCCAAAGGGGGAGAGCCGCTCAGAGGGCTTCCAGGTGGGGAAAGGATGAAATGGCAGAGTAACCCATGTCCCAGCTCGACCCCTCAGACAAGACTTTCCTTTTCCCATGGAGCCTTTGCAAATTCACAAAAGGATGGCTGTCGCAGAGGTGACAGCCCACTGAACAGTCCAGGAGCCCCCAAAATCATAAACAACCCCAGGCTGTTCCTCACCCTAACCCTTTGTTACATGAGTAAACTGTCAATCCATCCCGGGGCAGCGGAGCTGCAGAGGTCACTTTTTATGGCCTGGGCAGGAATTTCACCCAGCTCCATGACTGATTTGGGCAGTGCTATAATCTCTCTCTTGCAACATTTCTAGTTGTTGCTTTGGCCTCCTGTTGATTTCAAAGCACATACTGAAATGTTATGCCTGCCCTGTACTTGTCAGGAAGATAAACAGAACTACTAATGGTCAGAGAGGGAAGATGGGGTGACCGTCTGACCCCATTTTCCTGGGGAACCCGGCTGCCAGGGATCCAGCACATCCAACCACCGTCACAGTGTGCTGCACAGCTGTGCTGGGGGCATCTGGTCATACTGACCAAGGTGGGATGGGATGATCAAGGGAGCTGGTCACCCTGTGCTGATGCTGCTGCGACCTGCCTGTAGCAGGTGGGACACTAGTGGACCCTCTGTCTCTCCCCATCTACACCCGCATCTCAGCGATGCCATGCCAGTGGCCAAAACACTGCCATGCTCCAGGAACAGTGGTTTTCGGGGCTGGGGTTCATGGGTGTTGTTGCTGCCAGCTGATTATTTCCGTTAAATGCTAGAGAAAGTAAACCCAGTTCCTGTTCAGCTCGGAGGGAAGAGCATCCGTTTGTGCCTCCCCCCTGGCCCTGCCACTGGCATCAGTGTGAAACAGGGATGGGTGGGTTTGGACACTGTTTATTTTTTAAAGAAAATAATTGCTTCTGCAGTTTTGTGTTTTCTAACCTGCTCCCACTGATTATTTTCTAGCAATTGGCCTTGTCTGACAGCAACACCACCTGCCCTGGGCATATGCCAAAACCCCATATGCTGACCACGATCTGACAATTTGCTGGGCTGATTTAAGCAGCAGGAGTTGCCCAAACTCTGTTTGGGGCAACAGCCCCCGGCCAGGGCACCCCTTACTACTGTCCTCCTCTCCAGCTCAGCTGCTGCTGCTGAGGATCAAAAGCCGAGGATATGTTAAGACTTTCCATAAACTTCCTGCCAAGAATACTGGACCATGCATCCAAGATAAGCACTTGATTTTTTTGATCATGCTAGAGAATACACTTTGACCTTATTATTACTATTATTATTACTTTAGGCTGGGAAAGATGGGCACTTGCTTTTGTAATTGTGAAAAAACCCCAAACTGAGAGACCTCCTGACATCTCACATCACTAAAATGGAACCAAATAGCTGTGCTACCTCTGAAAATTACATCTGACAGAATTATTTTCTGTGTATGTGTCCACCACAGAAGGGTTTTTAAATAATTTTCTTATCTAATGAAGTGCCAAAGCTTAGCAGTTCAAGCCAGTTTGTTGCAAAAAGTTAGAGGTTATGGAGGAGAAGTCTATTACGGCAATAACACTAATAAGGGTCTGCCAAGATCACGTTTGAGTACGTGTAAATACAGGGCATTTGAGATGAACATCTCGGAGGACAGAGGAACAGTGCTGGGAGGCAGCAGCAGCCCGAGGTGGCTGAGAGCTGGGGGTAAAGTGTGCGGCCCCTTTCCGCAGCTCCCACCCCAGCATCACCTACACTCCCCCCCCAGCTGCATCCCACTGCTCCCACCTGCCCCAAGGGTCAGTGACTCCTAGAAACTACATGAGGCAGTTTTGCAGGTCCCAACGCACTACAGACACTAACCCTGTGCCATTTAGAATGAAGTGGCTTGATATACCTGGGGTTCAGCGTACACATTTATTTTCTTGCCTTTGCAAGCAAGGTGAGGGCTCCCTGCAGCAGAGAGAGGGCATTTCCCTCATGCTGTGAAAAAACCAAAATGGGCCTGAAGTCTTGCAGAGTGCCCTGGGGACCCCCTAGCAGGCAGTAGGGAGCCCCAGGGCTGCCTGTCTGCCCCCCCTTCCTCCCTCCCGAGGGAGCTGCCAGGAGAGAGGTCCCTGGGGAGAAGGTTAAGCCATCCCCTGTCCCCCGACTCGCATCCTCTCTCAGCATCCACATCTTGCTGAAGGCTGGTGGAGGCGATGCAAATCAACACTCACAAAGAGGCAGTGGCAAACCTTATATAAAAGGGCAAAAAAACCCAGAGTGCAGTAAGCAATTTTTATTATTTTCTGATAGCCTCCTGTTCCCCACAGCTATGCATTTGCAGAACATTTTGTAAGCAATTTCTTTATGATGTGACTTAATCTATTTTGTGTTTTCAAAGGGAAATAAGGGAAATATAAATCAAAGCCAAAGAGTGAAAAGGCTGGGATCTTGAGGTTTTAAAAGTGGCTCTGCATATCAACAACAGCTACTTTTGATCAACATTTTTTGCTATGTATTTTGTGGAATGGCTACAGGACACTCAAATGAGCATTATAATTACACTCCCACATGTGCATCACAATGCTTAGGGCTCCCAATGATCTCCTACGATGTGTACTTGGAATAATCATTAAGATTTCTATCAAAAGTGACCACATTTCACTGACATTTTTCAACTGCACTTTTTCTCTCCCTGGGCTGTATTTATACCTTTGGTTTTCCTTCTCTCATTCTTTCCATTTTTAAGGTATTGTCAGTTCCATGTCAAAGAAACATGGTATCGAATAGGATCAGACATGACCATCTTCAATTCCACACGCAGGATGCATTTGCACTCAGCATTTACTATTAAGGAATTTACAGCAAAGTAAAAGGAGACACAAACCTGTTAATTTAAAAGGGGAAAAATCTATTTTTCCTTGGATTAAGAAAAAGGCAAAAAGATACTAATTGCTTTGTGGAGCTGGTACAGTTGGTCTTGGCAATAAACTGACTATACATACTAAGTATTTAAAATTTACATTTATTATACAAATTCTGGATCTGCCTATTGGAGCACAATGTTGAAGCATTAGCAGCAAAAAAAGTACTTAATAAAAATGAATGTCCAGCAAACATGTAGACATCTAACTGTACTTAAATCTCCCAAAGTGGCTATCCTTCTGCTTCTGTGTAAGGACAAACGTCCTTTCTGGGTTCCTACCAATAGCAGGTTCCCTGATTATAAACCTTATTGTGTCATCCATAGTAGCGTTAGCCACTGGAGGGTGACATGTGAACAAATACATATGCTTGATCAGATCTTTTACAGAAACACACCTTTCAAGAGAGAGAAAAACAATTAGTGTGTGTTATAGGTTACCGATTTACAATTTATATCATAAATCAATGTCTGATTATTTTAATGCAAAATGTTTTTAGCTTCATTTTACTGCACTAACGGTTTCAATAACACACTATAATTTGCTCAGATGAAGAGGTGATTGGACAGCTCTTGCAGAAATTTTTAATTACTGTCATTAGTGGCTGCAATCTTATTCTTTTCTATGGAGTTAAGATATGTTATCGCATTGTGCTACAGGTACTCAGTGGTCATGAGAATCCTAACTCTCCCTTTCCACTGAAATACTTGCATCTATAAATTTGTGTCACTGTGCAAGTCCCATCTCAATAATTACTAGCATCACACAAACATTAATTAATGTATCCAGGTATTTTAGGCAGGTAGAAATGCATTGCCCCGATTTAAAAAAAAAAAAAAGGAAAAAAAAGAAAAATAGAGCATATAGTGTGCTGTCCATAGTTAAGATAGGAAGTGTGTAGGAGAGCCAGGGACAAGGCAGCAGAAATCCTGTCTCCAGAGAGAAAAGCTGCGTTGCAATGCCAGCAGCCGAAATCTGTGGGGTGACACGGAGGACAGCGCTTGTCCTTTGTCCCAGGGGTCTAAAGGTCACACTTAACTGTTTTTGACAATGGCACAATTGTGGTTGGAGTTCCATGTTCTTGCTACTGCTTGAAGCTCCTAATCTGTAAACAACTTAGCTTTCCCTAGATGGATGCAGAAAGTGTTGCTCGATCTACCGCACACCCCTCTGTAATTTCAGCCAATTCCCTTAGTAGGTCTTCCGAGGGCTGCTACCATCTACTGACAACTCATTTCAAGGAAAGATGATAATTTAAGAGACTATTTCCTTGGGAACAGCTTTCAAAATACTCCATACAATCTTTGCTGAGGCGAGCCCTGAGGGGTGAGCTTGCCCAGCAGACAAGCAGCAGTGGGGACAAAGAGGCTAGTAGCACGGGACAGGCCATGCAGGACCCGGACTGGGAGACCGAACAGGCAGGGATGTTTTCTCCCACTCATGTTAGCCTAATTTGAGTTAAATGTGGTTGAAAATGCAATGCTCTCCTGGTTTCAGCTTTGCAAGTCCTCAGCTATTGTCAATAGGATGCAGGACAATGGTGCTCCCTACATCTCCACAAACATTAAGAAACATTTTCCATCACGGTAAAGCCAGTTGGTAAATTTGTTCTGCCCATCGTTGGGGGTATCTGGGCCCTGCAGGGTAGAACAGGGGCACAAAGGGCATGACGATGGAAATGGGGGAAATAGCAGGGGCGCAGGTAGCAACAGCCTTCTCCTGAGGGACAGACCTTCACCTTCTGGTACACTGCACTCTCCCTTAGGAAGGGAAGCCCCTGCCCTTCGCATACTGCTCATTTCTCTTCTCCCTTTCCTGGCCCCTTTTCCCCAATCCTCAGTAAAATACGTGAGCTGACATACACAATTTTCAATAAATTAATTCTTTTTCACATATTTTTTTTTTTAAAAAGCTCAACTTACAGTCCACAAAACTGCTTTAAAATGTCCTGTCTGGTTTCCCCACAAAGTCCCTGCTCTGGCCTATTAATTTTAAAAGAATTTGACTACATGTGTTATTTGAATGCTGTTTCCATTAAGCATTAAATGGAAAATTAACTGCGGTCTGAAGCATGGATTCAGCCAGTCCCATCAGTACTCCATAACTTTTCATATGATGCTTTTAGAAGCTGTGAAGGTTGGCTACTTTTCTAGTAAAATCCTTATAAACATGATTCAAGGTGTTTATCAGAATTTTACTAGAAAAGTAGCCAACGTTCACAGCTTTTACTCCTGTGTAAGTAAACTAGTAATTTTTTTTTTTTTCTGAAAGAAGTAAAACTACATCAAAATTCAAGATAGATCCCCCCCCCCCCCCCCTTCCCAACTGAGATGTCTTGGTTGGGAACCATCTGGGTGGCAATCCTCCACTAAGGCGGATTTAGAGGAATCGAGTGTGGTCCGGTCTCCAGAGAAGCAGGTCGAGCTCCCCTGCTTTTGTGTGTGCGCGGAGCAGCCAGCCGTGCACGTTAAGTATGTAATTACGGGCTTATTTCAAACGGAGGTTCTTTTACACGGCGCATGGCAGCACGTGCGGGAAGAATAACGCCCCCCAGGAAAGAGAAGAACCTTCCTGAGGGCTCTTGCACCCTCCCTGTTGCGCTGCAGCCCATTGACAGGCTTTGGCTTTGCGGTGATTTGCGGTTTGCTTTACAGGGGCGGCGGGCGGCCTCTACCCCCCACCTGCCCGTCGCACCCGGGGCCGGCCGGCTGTCGGGGGCGGGGAGACGGGGACACATGGGAAGGCTGAGCGGCCGCGGTGGCACTAACGGCGGGATGAACGCCCGGGCCACTGATCGCACCGGCTTCTCCCCGGTGCTGCTGCCGCCGAACGCCGGCGGCCATGCCCCTGTAACGTTACAGACGTTACACGCAACGGTTTGCAACGGCCGACGACCTGTCTTCCTCCTTCAGGCCACATTCTGCCCGCAGGGAGCAACGCGGGCAGCTGCTTCGCGGAACCCCCTGGCGCCGCCGGGGTTCCCGGGGGAGCGGCGGCAACCGGCGCCACCCGCCACCTCGCCCCGGCAGCGCGGGGCTGGCGGGGGGACGGACTGCGTGGGCTCTTCATCAACCGCACTTTCACTACCGTGTTAATGAACTGCACCTCTCACTGAGCTGAGCGCGGGGTCCCACGGGGGGGGGGGCGCGGGGGCTGCCCCAGCCCGGGGGTCGGGGGGCCTCTCCTTCGTGGAGACTCCCCACCCCCTCCCCCCCCCCCGTCCCTGAAAACCGGCTCGTTTTGGGGTTCTACTTCAGGGCGGTGGGACACACACCCAGGGGCGGCACAGAAAATCTAAAAAGAATATATGTTAAAAAAAAAAAAAAAATAGTTAGAGACTACATGGGCTGCCCCTGGCCCCTCATCCTGTTTTCCACACACCCACCCCCTCCCGCGCGCGCGCGCCCCTCCCCTCTGGCACGCGAGCCCCGCGGCGTTCCGACCGGGAGGTTTTCGCGCCACAGGGCCAGGCCCTTGCAGCTCCACAAACCCCGCAACGACAACAGGGGAAAAAAAAAAAAAATAAAAAAAAATAACGGGTCCCCCGCACTAGGCCCCCCGGGAGCGGCATGGGAGAGCCATGGAACTCCTCAGCAGGGGTGGGTGGGCGGGCGGCACGGTGGGTGCCCGGTCCCGCGGGGGTGTCTGCTGCATCTGCCAGGACGCGGGCGCCAACGCGGGAAAGGCGCCGCCGGGCCCCGCCCCCCGCTGTCCCAGACGCTTTGGCGCGAACCTTCAGTTCCCGCGTTCTCTCCCCGCAGCCGCCAGCATGGGTCCGTCGCGCCCGCAGGTGAGCGCTTCCCGCCGCTGGCGTGGGGTTCCCGGGGGCACGGCACCTCTGTAGGTCGCTGCTAGCGACCGGGGTGGGCGGCTGCGTTTTCCCGGGGCCCAGCGGGGTCTTAAGGCCGGGACAAGCCGGGCTGGGGGAGGGGGGGAGTAGGTCGGTCTGGGGTGAGTCTTTTGGGCTGGGGCTCGCTGGGGAAACCACGCGGGCCGGCAGCCCCGCGCCTCCTGCCGCCCCGCGCCTCCTGCCGCCCCGCCGGGGCTCCCCGCGCCCGCCTGGCTGGGAGTGGGGGCTCGGCCTCGGAGCCGCGCTCCGTGGGGGGCAGGCGGCCCGGCGCCGTCCTGGCAGCGGCCCCCCCTTTCCCCCGGCAGCTGCCCCGGCCGGCGTTAGGATGGGGGAGGCGGGAGGGCGGCCGGGGGGGCTGCTGTGGCGGGAAGGTACCTCACGGGTGGCGGCCGTGGAGCCCGGGGGAGCGGGGCGGAGGGGGTGGGGGTGCGTGAGGAGGGGGAAGGCGGCTCTGCCTCAGCGGGAGGCGGAGAGCGCGGCCCGGGCCGCCCCCAGGGCGATGGCGAGCCCGGGTGCCCTGGGTTGGGCCTCCCGGTGCTGGCGGCCCCCCGGCGGGGTGTTTCCGGCCGGGCGCTCCCTCAGCCGCGGCCAAAACCGGGCCCTCTAGTGCCTGAGGCCGCGGCTGGGCCGGGCGGTTTCCCCTGTTCCTCCTCAGCACCAGCGAAGCCTGGGCAAGGCCTGGGTTGCGGCTGGGCCGCCCCGGCGGGGAGCGGCGATGCGAAGGGTGCTGGGGGAGGCGGGGGCCGGCGGACCGCTCTGCTGTGGCGCTTTGCTGGTCGCACCGCCTTTGTGAAAGGCTTTGCCCGGCCCGTGAGCCGGTGGTCGCGGTCAGAGCGCTGGAGTCGGGCGGTCTCTGGGCGCGGGTGCCGCGGTCTGGGCCCCCCCCTAACCCCGGGGAGGTGAAACGGGCCGTGGCCGGGAGGGAGTTTCCCGGGGAGATGAAAACCTGAAGCCCCATCGAGAAAGGTGGTTCGACCTGGGGATAAAATTAACAAAGCAGCAAGCTGCTGCGTCTGGAACAGTCGTTTCAAAGCTCCTCTTTTGTGCGGGTATGATCCTTAGCCCCTTCCTTAACAGCTGGGGTGTATTTAGTGTCTGCCTCAAACTAAAAGTAATTAATAAACCGAAGCAGATTTCTAGGTGCCATATGTGTATTTGTACTTTTTCCCGGCGTTGTCTATAATGAGTGGGGAAGGGTATGAAGGAAGGATACGTGTATATTTCCACCTGGTTGTTTCTTTAAAACAAGTATTTCTAAATAATGAACAAAACTCATCTATATCAATGATCAAGTATCAGAGCAGAAACTACTCCCATTTCTAATTTCGGGAATTACTTAAAAGCTGATGGTAATTCTGTGACTTTCATTCAAAACTGTTAAACGTCCTGAAATGTTTAACCTCCTAAACTTCAAATTAAGGATGTTCTTAATTAAAAGCTAGTGCTATAGTAGGTCTCTTCTGTTAATGGTGTTGCCATTGTCCTTTTGCAGCGCCGAGTTTGTTCAGGAAGGAAAAACTTAACAGCATTCCGAAATACAAAACTGATTCCCATGGAAACATCCTCATCCTCCGATGACAGTTGTGACAGTTTTGGTTCTGATAATTTTGCAAACACAGTAAGTACAGTACAAGAACAAGTCAAACTGAATGTGAAATGCTAGTAAAGCTTGCAAAAATGTAAAGCTAGTAAATGTTTTGTGCATGATTAAAACTGCTCGCTCTGCCTATGTTTTTGTGTAGTAGTTAGAAATCTATGCTATATGCTGTAATTTCATTTCACTCTTCACTTGTGCTTCTAGGTAGTAATTGTTGGAAACAAATTAGCTATTTATTCTACCCTTTGAAATGTCACCTAACCTAACATGGCTGATAATTTGCAACTGCAGTTCTGAAACCCCTTGTTAAATGCCTTAACTGTTTTTTTTCTTTATTAAAAAAGCTATTTGCTTATACTGCAGTTATAAATATGAATCATTTTCTGTACAATTGCAGTTAAAGAATATTTTATTCTTCATAGAAATCCAAGTTTAGGTCAGATATGAGAGAAGAACTGGCAAAAATTTTTCATGAAGCCTCTGATGATGAATCCTTCTGTGGCTTTGCAGAAAATGAGATTCAAGATGCATTGGTAAGACTTTAGTTTGCAATTTTAAGTTTAAACTCTTAGACATTTTAAATTGAAAAATAACAGCAGCTTTAGCTTGGAAGTCGAATGTTGTCAGGAGGAGGCATTTTATCTAATTGAATGTACAGTCTAAGTACCCATAGTTTCTTTTTTTTTGTCTCCATAAAATGCCTCCAAGCTTCTGAGCTTTGCAAGTTGAGAATAAAACCTGCCATATGGTTTTTGAAATATAATAGCTCCTCAACCTGTCCTTGCTGGATGTTAGTCTGTTACTCTCTAATATGAAATATTATGGTATCCTGTGGACTCCAGCAAACCTGAGAAAAATTTCTGTGTGTACTGACATGTAGTCAGACCTGCACTGTGACAGTGTAACAGGACATGCTGTACTTTTTATCTACTGTTAAAGTAGTGATAGGTGGTGAAATCCTCTTTCCTGCTATTCCTTGACATCAGTGCAAGAACAGTTTTGTTGATTAAAAAGACCAACAGTTGTTATTTAGTAGAGAAGACAGAAGTAATATTGTATTTGGCATAAAATAGGTTTGTCATAACTTCCGAACATGCTGAAGAGTCACTAGAAAAGAATAATGTCTGATTGGAAGAGGATGTGTCAGAGTTAAATAGTACACAACAGTAAAGAGAATACGTAAGAGACAAAGCTGGAATAAGTATGTAAGAAAAGGAATCAATAACTACATATAATGGGCAACCAGAACCACATACCTGGTTTGATTTTAAAAAAACCTGTACAAATAAGAGATTGTAATTTGAGATTGATGGTCTATGGATATGAAGCAGGAAGTCTGTTGTTACCTATGACCAAAATAAAGACTCTCTTGAGTCTAAACCTAAAAGTCATACCTTATTGCAAAATGGGCTTTTAACGAAAGAATTTAACTTCTGTCCTCACTGAACCCTTGGTTCTTGTAAAAGTTAAGTGAGGCATGGAAATTTAAATATAAGGAAATATTGGAATTTTATTCATAATTATTTCATTGACTGACGAGAAGTTTTCACTTTATATTGTTGATATTGTGAGATGGCTGTTCTTGACAGCTTACAAACTTGGGTTTGACCCTCTGCTGAGAACTGCGTAGTGGCTTTTTTTACAGCCAAATACAATATGTTGCAAAATTGAGCCCTTTAAAGGCAATTCTCTATCTCACATTCATGCGCAAGCTGTCTTTGCTCTTAGACCTGCAAGTGACAGCTGAGACTGCTACAACCAAAACCAAGCTCCTTTTTCTCGTGTGTTGTGGCAATACGGTGTGCCTCTCCCTCAGAGTTTTTATCCCTGCGTCTCCCTCTCCTACTGCCCCCTTTTCTCTCCACCCCCTTGAAATGTACTAGAGCACCAGAGATTCAAATGTCTAGATTTTAGTCAGATAGCCTCTTTAACCACCCTAAACAAAATATTGTCAAACTGTATGTAATTGCAGAGCAATTCACTTGGATTTATGTGCTTCCATTCTGGTTTGTTAACAGAAATTGGATTCAGAGGAGAATGATTCAAGTGCTGAAAGTGAGGCAGCTCAGAGAAGGCGAAAATACCCTGTTCCTCTAAAAGTATCGATGAAGTTTCCACCTCGAAGATCTGAGAGGGGGATGCGTGAGATGGAACCTCTTCCTGAAAAGCTGATGCCTTCTCCAGATTCAGACTCTGACTCTGAAGAAAAGGGTGCCATGTTTTTAGAAAAGAGAGCTTTAAACATAAAGGAAAACAAAGCCATGGCAAGTATCAGTGTCTCCCTGGGGGTTGCCCCTTTTTCCCCCTTGTTTCTTAGGGGACCTCTTTATTGTTCAAATTACCTCTAATAGGAATTATGTGAATGCATTAAGAGGAATATGCGTTCCTAATGTTTAAATCTGATATGTCCACTGGAATGTAAAAATTAATAGGCTGCAAGTCTAAAGGATAGGACTTCAACATACTAAGTTTGAGCACTTTCAAATTACCTGCAGTCACTTTTATGTCTTATTTATGTTCTAGTAAAAAGTTGAAGAGTGACTGCATTTCCTAAAAGTGATTGTACTTCTAGCCATTTGCCCTAATCTAATAGTCTGTAATAGCACATAAACACCCTTTTAAGGCTCTGCTTCCCTTTTCTTTCCCTTGTTAGCTTGCAAAGCTAATGGCTGAGTTGCAAAATGTTTCTGGTATCTTTGGTGGGAGAAAATCATTGCCAGCTGTCAGTCATGTAAGTATAAACTTGCTATATTTGCCTTCGGATTTCTGAGAGTCAAATTCTGACATTACGAAACAGGACTCTTAATTAAAAAAACTTAATAAACCGTGTGAGTCAAAGCCCAGTTCAGAATTTTATTGCTTCCTAAAACAGACATCCTCATTGTCCTCTTTTGAATTTGCCATTGCATAATGCAGAGCAGATTAATTCCTAAGTTAGGTGTTTCCTCGGGCCAATAAAACTAAAAAAGGCACTGTGTAAATAAGTATTTATACAAAGGCTGGAGATAAGGAGACAGCTCAGACTTTGAAGCTCAACCCTGAATATTCTGTGAGTTTGGAGCCTGGAAGAAAACCTGGCATTTGCCCTAACTAGGTCATTTAAGAAAGTTGGGTTGTGAATCAACTAATTTACTTGTGAGCTGTGTGAAGATGGGAACACCACCAGAAGCTGCAACTCCTCGTAGACACAGGTTCTGCTGCTGTGTGGGGGAGTTTCTGTATCTTACGTCTGCATGCACACAAATGTGCTTTTGAGTATTTCTCCACAGCTAGTGAGGTGAATTTGCCTAAGATGCTTTTACCTTGGGTTTTCTGATTTGGGATGGGGGGAGACCTCATCTTTCTGAAGACAGAAGGAAGGCATGTCTTTTGGGGAAGAAATTCATACTAGGGGCTGTAGCTGTCTGGGGTTTTGCCCGTTTCATTAAGGGATTTTAAACTTTACCAGGGACCAAAGCGACTTCCAAGATGTTCATTGCCCAGAAGTGCTTTGAGGAGAAACCCAGACCGAAGTTCTCGGCCTCACACCAGATCCAGGTCCCTGATTGAAGGCCCTCCTACTCCTTTGCCAGAAGAGGAAGAGGATGACCGGTACATCTTAGTGAGAAGAAGAAAGATATCTGATGAATTCCTAGAGGTATGTTGAGGATCTAGTGTCCTGGTGCAGGTTGATCGTGAAGGTGGTTTTGCATCCTGGCAAGAAAATAGCAACTCATACAGAGTTGATCGAGATTATGAGTCTGCTGTGGCCTGGGAAGAAGTACAGAAAATAGCATGTTTGTATGTGTTCTCCATTTCCCCCCACCTTATCCTTGAAATATCACTTCTTTTTGCACCAGGAATTAGGCAAGATCCAGTAGCATTTCTGCACCATGAAGGTGACACATCATATGTCTTTGCAGAGATCTGTATCTCTTGTTTAAATATATGATGGGTATTTGAGATTTTGGCATTGCTTTGAAGATCCCTACCTTGTTTGTGTAGTTTTTGCTGAAACTATTACTAAAAGTATTATGTCTTCATTATTCAGCACGAAGCCCACACTCCCAGGAGGGGTCACCGTGGTGCCATGGCTTTACCACACGTTGTGCGCCCAGTTGAGGAGATAACAGCGGAAGAGCTGAATAACATTTGTGGATCTGTAAGAGATAAAGTATATAACAGGGCCATGGTAAGTACATTCCAAGTTTGTGAAATGCGTACTTTGTGAAGTCATGTTCTTGTTATTCCCTGCTTGTGGTTTAGCATCAAATAGAGCAGACTCCCTCTCACTGAGAGGAAGGATGTGATTTTGGGGAGAAGTATGCCTGAGATCTTGAAACATCGTCTCTTTATCTTTCCCTGAATTTGTATAATGGTTTTTACCAAGCCAGTTAGCTTGCTTTCACCCTGGAAAAACTGTAATACCTAGATGATACTAGCTGAGGAAAGTGATTAATGGACACTGAAGATGCAATCTTAAAACGGTCTTGCTAACTAAAGAGCCATCTTGAATATCTGGTGTACTGAATTACTTTCCCTGTGTTCTAGGGATCCACCTGTCATCAGTGTCGCCAAAAAACCATAGACACCAAGACAAACTGTCGTAACCCAGATTGTGTAGGAGTACGGGGGCAGTTCTGTGGGCCGTGCCTCCGCAATAGGTATGGGGAAGATGTCAGAACCGCGTTGCTGGATCCGGTAAGACAACACTGAATATTGCCTTTATTGTGCTTAACTTGGGCAGAGAGGTGCATTGGTTACTCTTTTGCTATGAGTTTTAGTAGGGGAACTGCTTACAGTGCTGTAGTACATAATGCAAGCCCTGGTTTGATTCAGACAATCACAGAACCTTGTGTAGTGTACAACTCGTAGTTACTACTTCTGTAGCTTTATTTGCAAGATTAAACTATGAGAGCAGAACAGCTGGCAAAATATTCCTATATTTGAGCGTGAGAATAATAATTCTCTTTTGCCTTGCATTAGTGGTCAATGTCCTATGGAAAGGAGCTGTATTGTGGACAGAGTGCTGCTGTTGTGGGCTGTGGAAGCGGTGCAGGAGTTGAGCAGAATGGAATGCCTCCTGTGGTTATGCGCAAGACAGACAAGAGTTTAATCCCTTACAGAATAACTTGTACTCTTGTACTGGTTTAGACAACTCCTGCAGCAATGATGTTTGCTGCAGAACTTGGTGTGAAGCACGGGCCTCTTCTAAGTTGCAGGTGTGAATCATGTCTGGCATTCCAGTTCAGTTAAAAAGGCTTGCTGTCTTGTCTTTCATCTAGACCTGGAGGTGCCCACCATGTCGTGGAATCTGCAACTGTAGCTTCTGCAGACAGAGAGATGGCCGATGTGCTACAGGAGTCCTGGTTTATCTGGCCAAGTACCATGGCTATGACAATGTCCATGCCTACTTGAAGAGGTAAGTAAGCCGTTGTGTCAGTGGCATGGCTTTGCTGTAGGGAGATAAGCAGCTCAAAACTAAGAGACGGGAGCTTTCCGCGTGCCAGTCTGTCAGGTAAATCTCAAGATCAGTCCCTGTTGCCTTTAGAATCAGAGATTTTGCCATATGATTTTTCTGACCTGTTGGTTCTTACCCAAAACAAGTGGCATATCCACTTTATCTTTGGCTCTCCACTTCAGCTGTGTTTAATTGTTAGGGCTTCCGCTAATTTGACTAAAGAGTTTCCAAGCATTGTTTTGCTACAAGCTAACTCATGGTTCTACTTGTCTTTCAGTCTGAAACAAGAACTTGGAATGGAAGACTGAAGCTGCGACTGCCTTGAAATTACATACTCTTTCACCAGTGTAATATTGCCTACAGTGAATTGCTTAATCTAATGAGATTACAAAGCCAGTGCCTTCCTTCTCTCCCCTTTTGGGTAAAAAAGGATAAGGAACTTTCACTTATCTCAGTGCAAATCATACTGTTTAATGAAGGTCTTTGCCCACAGACCGTTGTTTTCTTTTTAAATGACTTTGCAAATCACATAGCATCAGTTCTTGCTTTCATGCCAATAACTTTTTTTTTTTTTTCCTGAAAGGAGATGGGGCTTTAAGTCTTTAGAGTTTTATTCATGCAGCGATCTGTGCTGCAGGTTTATTTATCCTTTGAAGTTGATCACAAAAAGATTCAGATGTTCTGAAAATTCAGGGGACTGTTCCCCACAGAACCAAGTGGGGAAAGGTGTGTGCTTAATTCCAGGCCAACTTCTGCTGTAATACAGACTCTTACTGAACATCAATGATGAATTAGAAGCTAAGAACTCTCTAAAAAACCAACACATTCTTAAGTTCACAAAGGAAGCCCTAAAAGTTACAGCTGAGCAGTCTCCAAGCACTAATATTTGGTTTTATAGAGTACTCAAAGTGCGCCTTGGCCATTTTAAGGGAGATTCTCCAAGTGACTTAAAAATTGCAGCAGAAGTAGTTGGGAGTGGCAGTTTGTATTTTCCTCAGATGAGAGGAGGCACCAGCACTAGCCACTAGTGATGCCACTGGTGTGAAGGGACTGGCATACATTGTAGAGTGACTGTTCTGTCTAGAACAGAATGATGTACGATTTGTTAAATTACTGGGTTTGTGGATTCTCTTTTCCCTGCTTTTGCTGCAACTGCAGAACTGCTTCTTTGCAGAATCAGCACTGGTCCTGGGGAAGAGGAATGCTTCCAGACCAGGACTTTGTTAAGTAGAGGGGTAGTGGTTCATGTGGCTATTGGCCAACTACAAGTGGATGAAAGATGGTAACTTCCTAAATTTGGTAATCAAGAAAAAGGGCGATGACCGTCCCTGGAATTGGAAGCCTGAATTTTCTTACTTCTGAAAAAAATGAAAAAGCAAGGACTTTCTAAGCCACAGTCCAGCTTAAAATGAGTTATTCTTCCAGTTGCATGGGGCAGCATAGATGTAAATAGATATGTTCCCAAGAGACACCCTGGTCGTAGTAACAGATGAGGAAGAACAATTGCTTCATCAGAAGGGCTTTCAAAAATAAAAAAAAGGGAGATGTAATGGGTTGTGTGCAAGCTGTGAGCACTTACAAATGTGGTTAGTGCTGCGGTCTCCTCCTTAACTGTCCAGCCGTATTTCTGTATCTGGCTTTGTGTGATTGTAGAAGGATATTGCTCATGATGATGTAAATGAAGCATGAATGCAGCAAAAATGGAGCTGAAGAATTCTAACGTGCTGCGTGGATGGGGTCTTGTGTACTCAGTGCTGTAGGAAAAAAGGTGCTGTGAAAATTGCATCTGGAGAAGCAAGCCACAACGTGTATAAATGCACTTAGTTTGGTTATGGAAACTACTGTATAGGCTTTGGGTGGGGTTTAGAATGTGATGTTATAAATAATGTACAGTTGAATAGTAGAAGAATCAACTTGCTTTTATTGAGCCCTGGTATTTTATCGACTTCTCTGCTTGCCCAGTATTTGTACTGTGTGTATACATAATGATCCACAGCTTCACAGCTTATACCTTTCTGGGAATTACATCAGTATGTGGGAGGGGAGGAGAGAGGAATTTAGAAACAAGAATATTTATGTTTCAGACTTGCAGTTCTGTTTCATAAATCATCTGTCTTACTGAAAATCTCCTGTCCTCTCTTTGTCTGTTTTTATAGTGTGAATAGCTGTGCAATCTGAGGTGTTAAGTGTTCTGCCCTCTAGGTACATTTCATGAAGAAGGAACTTTAAAAATACATGTTCTGACAGAGAAGAGTGATTTTTAAATTTTAAATTTTTTTTTTTAAATTTTTGAATTGCTGGGCTTGCCTTCTGATTGCTAGAGTGTGAAAGGACTGTGGTAACGGCAAACCCTTGCATCATATCATGGAGACTGCTGTATTAAGATTTACTCAGATCTACAATGTTCTGTACAAAGTTTTTTATTTTGAAAATAAAAAGAATTCTGGGTTAGAATTTTTGTCTCTTAACTGTTTTTAAAAAATCCATTATAGTGGTACTTAGACTTTACCACCTTTCAGGTAAACTTTAGTTGTGAAGTGAAGGAGTTGGTTTCTCCCTGGGGGAGCAGTGGGACTCAGACATCTTTTTCTCCCCAGCCCTGTGTCCCTGGACCAGGCTTGTGGAGATGTTTGTGCTGCTTGCATTGAGTTGCTTGGTGCCATCTGACTAACTTGTGATGGTAGAAGTATATAGGTGCTGAGTTCAGGCTAGGTACAGGCTATAAGCACACGTGCTATCTGCTTACCCTTCTGCTTTTTCTAATTTTTTTTTTTTAAAGTAGATACTTATATCCTGAGCTGAGAAGGATGAGGAGGATATTATCATTTCATACACAAATTTAAGTTGGGTACCTGCTGATATATATATATATATAAGTTGGGAGTTCTGTGCTGGAGCAGAGAATTACCTGGGGGGGGTGGGGGGGTGATCACCTGGGTACAGCCTGAACCTTGGCTGACCATGCTGAAGGCTGTTTTTACTGCTTGGGCCGCTTGCTTTTGCATCAGCGTAGCTGGGTCGGGAGAGAGGAGTTAGCTGAGGCTGGCAGAAGAGTACACAAAGCCAACCTGGAGTGAGAGAGGAAACAGTAAAGAAGTGATCAAGCAAAGTGACTGAGCTTTCCCCAGATACGCTCTGCTGCTGGTAAAATCCTCGGGTCTAAAAGCTTTGCTTAGGTACATTACCTTTCGTCACAGCGTTGGTGATGGGAGAATAAATTTGTATGTACTTGTGCAGTATGTTAGTGCACAGTTTACATGGTGATTTTGAGGTGTCACAAAACACATTTTTCCCCAAACCTCTGTACTGCAGCTACTTAAGTACTGTTGATATTAACTTTACAAATAGTTAAAGAGTTCACAGTTTCTATCTGTGTCGTGGTTTGGGCTGTATCGGCCACTAAACAAAATAGCATTGAGGTGGTGCTTCACAGGCTGACGTTCCAGAGCAGCACAGACTCTTAACCAGTTACACCAGTGTAGGGAGCTGCAATGCAACTTTTGAAAACAGGCATTAGTTTTGGAAATTACCCCTCCCTCCTTTCCTAACCTCATGGGCTAATATACCTTTATGTTGTGTGCCAGAAACCTAAAACATACTTTAAAGAGAAAAGCAAGGAGACAGCAAAGCATCAGCATCATTTGCGTGGGTAGGCTAACAGGATCAAAAAGGGCAAAGTGGTTGGATCTAGTCGCTTTCAGTGTGAGGGAATGTAGCTGACGTGGGAGTGTTACCTGTTCTATACAATGTGCATCCGAAACATTTGGCAAGAGAGTCACCCACTGACCTCTGCTGGCATAAACCCGTTTGTTCTCTTATGGCTTTTTGCAAGTGCAGCTCTTGCATGACTAATGGCATAAGCTACTGTGGAGATTTTGGAAACGTTGCCTGCTGTTCTTCCATGTTCTTGGCTTCACAACTGAAACAAAGTGAGTGAAATGATACACCTTTCTCTGTCAAATATAGGCTGGCCAGTCTATGGGGTCCTAAACGCCAGCACCCACATAGTGCTGGGCTGCGTCATAAGCTGTGTCATAGTCATACCTGAGTATATGGCCTCCAAGCGTTAGGACAGCATCACGCTTTCATGCTTGGATCTCATCATTCTTCCAAATAATAAGCCTGGGACTCCTAGATTGGTGTCAGAAAAACCACAAACCCTTTGGGCTAAGGGTGGCAGACGGGAGGGGAATTGTATGTTTGAACCCAAAAATACAGTGATCAGTGCTAGTGGTAGGGGTCCTGAAACTGGGAGGTGTGGGGGGGAATTAGGAATGTGACTGATACTTATTGAGAAGTTGTGGATGTTGAGTTTGCATGAACCTGTGGAGCACAGAGCTTCAGTCATACTAAACAAGATCTTCTTGCTGCTGTTTGGTACAGGCTTTCGTCCAGCTAGAACTGATCCAGGTCTGGTTGCAAGGATGGCAGACAGTTCTGTTATGTGAAAAAAATCAGCCAGAAGTCATGGTACAGTCATGATGGGGTAAGAAAGCATTGCGTCTGTCTCTTATTAGTAGCACTGGAGTGGTAATTGTGCTGATCACTTGAACTAGAAGAAAATCAGTTGTTCTGTAGATCCTGCTGTGTTGAGCCCTGCTCATGCAATCTTTCCTCTGGAATCCGTCTGCAGGTAAAACTTATATCTACTCCTGAAAATGGAAACAAAACTTTACTGAAATTATAGATTTGTGTTTGGGCTCAAGTTACTTTTATTATCCCTACCTGTCTGTTAATATCATTGCAGACAGGGGGATGAAATTGTGTGCTTGGCTGTGTCAAGCGGTGTTAAGTAGCAGAAGCCTCTGGCAAGCATCCTCATTTTCTTTTAATCAGTTACACAATAACACAGTAATCCTACCAGCACTCCTTTTTTTGGCCTTGCTTTACCTCCTTTTAGCTTGAATGTCCGTGTAAAAGCGGTATGTTTGTGAATTGCTGCAGAAACTGGGCATTCACAATTGACTGCCACCAGCGCTGAGGGTGAGAGGGCTCCCACAAATACAAAAATTTGTATTGTTCATATTTTCAGAGAATTAGCAGTTATATCTCCTCTCTGGATATCCAAACAAACTCCTGTTTGAAAATAAAACTACTGGAAAGACTATGCTGAAAATTTAAACATTTTAGACTTCAGACATACTTAGACGTTTTCTATCTTACTATGTAGCTGAAGTAAAACACAAAGTTCAATCAGTGTCAAACGTTTTGTTTAATACCTTGGAGATTCACCATCTTTAGATGTGCTCTAAAGTTCCAGATCTAGAGGCTTAGCAATGTTACTACTCAAATGTGAATGAGTATAGGCACTCTTATCTTACATGATTCTCTTCTTATATTGCTTATTAGCAGAATTTAGCAGTAGGAAGGATCCTATTTCTTAGTGCTTTTGTGGTATAGGTTTTTTTGTTGTTGGGTGCAGGGGGGAGTTGGTTTCAGTTTTGGGTATTTCTTTTTGAGGCTAGTTGTAATGTGAATACAAGTGATAACAGTGAATCATCAGGAAAAAAAAAAAAACCCTTTGGAAATAAGCCAGAGTCAAATTCTTTTCTCGTGCTCTGTTCAATCTGCTTCCTCTTTAAAAGAAAACTTTCACATTAGCAGAAAAATAAATGCTTAGCCAGAGTTCTTTTTGTGTCCCTTTCAGCAGGGAGAAGGGGATGAGTGTGCCGAGCTCAATGCCCATGCTGGCTTCCTCCTGCCGTGGAGAGTTAACACTCTAAAAGCTTTTTCTTCCCCCTTTATTTCTGTTTCCATTTAATTCGTATGAAAAAGTTGCGATGTTACAATTTTGGTGTTGGAAACCAAGCACAGAGTTCTGTTGTGAGGAACTGAGCTGCTTTGATATAATCCCGGTTTTCTCTGGGAGAAGTAACTTCTAGTTTTTAAATGGTTGCTGTGGCTAGAAAACAGCATCTGCGCTACAAAGCTCTGAAGTACCTCCAGTAAATAAAATTATAGCAGTGCATATGGTATCTGTGTGCCAATTAAGTATAGAGATACGGTGTTCTGGCAAAGCCTTCTGGTATGATCTTAAACAAGTCGCTTTTTCTGCAGCTGTAAGACCAAAACCCCATTCACCCACATAGCTAAAGCTTGCTTTAGAAAAAATTAATAACTAAACGTTGTTAACATGATTACAATTAATTTTCATCAAGGCATGCGGACTGACCCACAGCAAGGGATAATGTTTGTTTGTTTTTTTTTCCCCCGTTTACTTTCTAAGCACAGACTGGAGATACACACCCTTTCTGCTTGCAAGCACTTAGTCTATTTCTTAGACACACTCGTTATTAAGTGTATTATGAATTAGAGCTGAAACAAAGGAGTAGAGAGTATTGCACTCTATTGGGTACCATTTTTTCTTTCTTCCTACCTGTTTTTCCAGTTTCCAAAAGCTCAGGTCTGGCATCTGGGTTTTTTCCAGTTCTGAGAAAAAATTATGGATGAGATGGACCAGTTTGGCTGATACCAGGCTCAACTAACTTCTAACTAAGCCTGACTGCTGAAATCTAGCTTCTGTTATTCCCTGCATAGATATTGTGTTATAATTCTAACATGTTGGGATCCACAAGGAGGTATAATTCCTGCCAGATCTTAGGCTTCCCTGCTGTCTAGTGAAACAGCCAGCCTCACTGGAGTGCCCTTGCTCCTCCTGGTACACCAGGGCTTGCTGTACAATAGGTAACAAGACATAGATTTTTGTAAAAGGGATTCTCAGAAGTCCCTATGATAAATGGCTTAGTTTGTACAAAACACTCAACTCCCCTCCTGCAGTTAAAACCACCTAAACATCTTTCTGCCTCAATTTCTGAGCAATGTTCTCTTGGTGTTTGCCTGCTGCCTAAACTATGTTGACTTCATCCCTCAGAAAATAAAGTCAGTGGAGCAGAAGAGAGGTACTGGAGGTGCCAGACTCTGTTACTATTACTTTTACCTGTAGTTGTACTGAGCTCTGCAGTGCTGGGCTTAGTGTGTTTCTGGGACATGGAGCACCAAAAATATAAAGGAGTAAGAGAATCTGTCTTGTAGTTGCTCTTCGTGCAAGGATCATTCAGCAAGAGCCACCAAATCCCACCAGTAGTGAGATTAGGGAGGTAATGCTTTGTTCAGCATCCTACCTGGAAGCATGGATATTCATCAGCCAGTCTTGGTGAGACTGGGGTTCCTTCACATCTGCCACAGCAGGAACTCATGTACTGAAGGGACTTTACAAGAGCAAATGTGAAGTCTCATGAAATACAGCCGCTATGGAGTGAAGCAGCAACTGAAGTGGATCTAGTCCTATAGTCCTTTGTAGAGTTAATTGCCTACTGTTTAATTGCAGGGAATGTGTAAGGGGGAGAAGTTGTGTGTTGGTGAAAGTCAGGCTGTTCTGATGACACAGAGTGACGAATCAGTAACTGCAGTGTACCAGTTCCAGTGAAGTTCAGTGGAGGCCGGTTTAGCCATAGCAAGGAAGGCTGACTGGGAGACATTGAGCTAACAACACCAAGACTCCCCAGGTTTCCTTAAGCTAAACAACCAAGGGAGAAAACGCAGCTCATTCAAAAAATGTCCATTAAATGGGAAAAAATCCTTTCAGGTCTATGAATTGCCCTCAGTGACCCTGGGTTTACCCACACACCTTTTAATGTTGCCCTGAATGAAAGACTTGCTGAAACAAAAAACCTGATGGCACAGGCCAGCAGTGCTATTTTTTGACGTAGATAAATTTACTTAAAAATTACTGAAGTAGTGCTTGAGCTATGGAATTGGATCTATCTGATGTGGTACCATATAGCTGGAGTGCAGAAAACATTCTTAGGTGACAGAAATGTCAAGGGATTTCTCCTGATGCTGAGCTCCTCTGATGTATATCCCAAGACATTGCTGATGCATGCCTTTTGTTACAGTTCAAACCGGTTTTTATGCTAAAGTCTGCAGTTGCTGAAAAAGGTGTGGATGATGCTGGAAAGCAAATATAATTTGCAGCCTTTGTTTGAACTATAGGTTCACGTTCAGCATATTTTATTCTGTATTTTTCTTAAACCTGTTAGAAGAATGTTTCATTTGATCAACTGATGCTTTGTTGGGTCCTGATAATACATCCTAAATTTTTTGGTATCATTGACTTAGAAATTAGAGACACCGGACTGAAGCAGGCAGCTTTCTTGAGGGCTGGGAGAGAGACTCACATTGGAACACTCCTCCTTGACCTCCAGACAAACCATTTGTCTTCACTAATGTACATTATTTTACTTTTTGCAACAGATACCCCAATTTCTGTTTTGCCATCTGCTCCATGGCAATTGACGCTTCAGAGGGCTGGCTATTTATTGCTTACTAGCCGTGGATAGGAATACAGTAAATTCTTTACAAAATAAAAATCAATACTCAACTGACATACTGCGTATTGAAGAAAATAATTGTTTATGGCACTCAGCTTAAGCTGTTCTGGTAATCACGTTGAAAAATACAATATTTATTCATTAGATCAAATTTAATGAGGCCTCCTGGCAGTAATTATAAAAATTACTGTAGCAGTAAATTACTAATGAGTTGTGATGTGCTTCCTACCTGTGAGGAAGGACTGGGGGTTGAAAAACCTGATATCCAGACAACACTAGGGAGGGTGAGATCTTGAGGCTAGGAGGCAAGCTCACAGCAGCGCAGAAGTTGTTCACTGCACCTGAATGGAAAAAAAAATTAAAAAAAAAATAAAAAGGAAAGAAAAAAATAGCAAGGAAACTCAAAATCAGGAGTTTCACTTTAAATAGACTCTCAGTTCATTTCCAAACCAGCACGTATAGGCAAGGGAACAGTGTTATCAATGGGAGGAAGAGGCTTCTTTGCTGTATGTACATCATCTTGTCTACAAAAGCAGCTGAGGTGACCTAATTTACTGTAGCAGATCTTAGGCTAGGAACAACTTCTCGCTTTCTAGTTGTTATAAAGTTTCATGCAAAACACAGCATAGAGGACAATGTTTCCCTAGTGCCCTTAAATCTTCAGAACAGTCACCTAAGACGCGGAGCTAAGACAAAGGTTGAAAACCCCCACCAGCTCTCTTTGATGCAGGGAGTTTGACCTGGATTTCTTTCTTCTTCTGAGACAAAGCTTTAAGGAATGCAGAGGCTTTTGGTAGCAAATGGTACACAGTATGAATAACGCCAAGACATAAAGGTAAAAAAGTGGTGCCACTTCTATCAAAAGTCCACGTTTCTGCTGAGTACAGGGTGTTGCTGCGGCAGCAGAGGCTGGCTAGAGAAAGAGGTTCTACTGCATGCTAAAATTAATGCACAAGTGAATTGGCATATAATTATGTTTCTTTCTGTAGCTTGCAAAGATGTCATAGATTTGACAGGTGGCCTTTGGTATTGTGAAACAGTGAATAGGCTGGCTTTTAGCAAATATTTGCTCAAAAGATTGATCCTGGGTTCAAACATCAAATCGAAAACGGCTGTGAATTTTAATCTCTCGCAGCACAGAACTGCTCTTACATATACTGTTAAGACTTGAAAAGCAATGGGAAGCCCGGCATAATTCTCCTTATGTTGGTATTTTGCACTAGAAGGTACCACTGGGCACCAATACTTCTATACACCCTTACGCGTTGTGAAGCCAAAGGGGAGAGAAATGTCTGTTCACTTGACTCGTCTTCCAAACCCCTTGAAAGAAGCAGAAACGTAGGTCCTTTACACACAACCTACTTCTGTGCAAAAATGCCATGCAGAGAAGCTGACTTTGGTGGGGCCATGGGTTTCTTAAGCTGAACGAGCCCCTAAGAGTCAAGCGTTGCAGTGCCGAGCCCAAGGCCCTCTGTGGCTTCAGTTTCGCACCTAAATAAATGTATATGCTGAAAAATATAAACCACTGGGTCTTACAAAACCTTGGGTGTGCTAATAATGAACAGCAACAGGTCAGCATGCTGCAGGACTATTTTGCAGTTTCCTTAGTTTCAAGAGAAAGGGTACACCTTTGTGTGTACCCCTCTAAAAAGTGGTGGTTTGCAGTGATTTAGCTAATTCACATTACCTAGCTTCTCGTTATTGAAATAAGGCAAGAAGAGCTTTTGCCATGATGCAATTGCAAAAAGACCAGAAATTACCCTTATCTAACTTCATTGCTACAAAATCCACAGAGTCTGTGCTGTCACATCACCATGAGAGAGGTAATGCAGTCACACTGCAGAGAAAAAACATCTGATTTTGGCTGTGAAGATGGTACCTCGGCTGCTCAAGTACTGGGTTCTTTTCCTAGTGCTGGCACGTGTTTCCTCAGTGACCTTAGGAAATTCAGTCTCTCCCTGTTTCCCTTTTTAAAGCATGGAAATCCTCTCCAGGCTTTCCCTTGCAGTCTGGTCCTGTCTGGAAGAGAAAATAAGTGTGGTTTTTTTATTATTAGCTAAACTGAATTTGGCAATGGACAGATGTTCACTTTGCATACAGCTGTGCTGGCTGAAGATCCATTTTTCTGTGTTTCTGGAGCTGTTGTGTGGCTAAATTAACACTGATAGAAAATTTTGTGGTCTTCAGATAGAAAACACTTTAGAAATAGGAGTTATTGTGGGTTGGATTTTCAGAACTGCTGTCAGCCACAGCTGAAATCAGTGGAAGCTGGGGGCTGAAAAAGCTGGAGCCCTGACCTATAATAGTTTACATGAATGTAGCATTAGTTCATGATTGGGACATTAAAAGCTCTCTGGTAAATAGAAAAGGTAGACTTGGTTGAATGATCTTTTTGCTTGGGTTTGGTTTTGGGTTTGTTTTTTGGGTGTATTGTTTTGTTGTTTTAAACTGCAGCATGCAGGTCTGAGGACTTGTGCCCAGAAGGCTATAAGCTTTCACTACAGACAGGCTGACTATTGTCTCCTGATGCAAAATAGGTTTCCAGTTAGTAGTGTGAATTCTTATGGAATCTTACAGTGGCAAAATGGGAGCAATTTACCTAATGCTGCTTCTTCTATACCTATGAAATTAATTTAATGTGTGTGTGTGGGGGACACTGTGGAACTAAACCTAAAAACTAAATAATAATGATGAAGCTTTTAAGAGAGAATGTCTCACAATCTGACATAAGTAGTAAGATTGTTGCTGTGCACTATTACTATAATTAAATTACATTATGCTATTGCATTAAACTAATCCGTCAGTAATACTGTACTTAGCAGTAAGATTTTTGTCACATAAACATTATGAGCCTTTAAACTTCTGCATTTTGTCTTGAAAAATGCAGGGAAAATACAGAAATTGGAGCAGCAGAATATAACATGAAAAGCGATAGCAGTGGAAAAGGGCCAGCTGGTTCAACATGCCAGTCCTTTTAAAGCAGGTAAGTTAAGAGTGTTAGAATACATTTACCAAAAGGGTGGAACATAAGATTTATGCGTGAGATGCCTGCTATGACTTTCAAAATATTAGGTACTGATCTAAAAATTCTCTTTTTAGTATTTTCCTGGACTTCAGAAAATAGAAGGTTAAATCAGAAGCTGCTGAGAGTAAACTGTTAAGAAAAAACATGCAAATAATAACCAAAATGAAGCTGCAATCTTTTCTCTGAACAGAGGCAGAAAAAGAAGGAGGCTACAGATCACTTTAGACTATGAAGCAGGGCAGCTGATCAGAGGGACGCAGCCTTTAGAGCAATGTTAGCTCTTGCAGACCCAGGAAGCAGAATAATATTTTTCAAACCGAAGACTTCACTCCCTTCGTAACAGATCAAACCGTCGTTCAGACCAGCAGACCCCGTCCTCCCTCAGCCTGGTAAGCTGTTGTACATTTATTCTGGTACATTTATTCCAGAATTTCGTCCACATCCCATTGACAGCTGTCCCTTTCTCACCGTTGCAAAATACAGACTGTCTTAATTGCTCCTTTTTGTTATCACGCACAAAAAATTACTTGGATTTTAGCAAAAATTATCAAGGAAAATGACAAGCAGATTTCTGTCCCTTTGCTTCCCTATAGATAGTATACAAACACCCCCTGTAAACTTAGTGTGTGCCGCTCTGCCGTGACTGGAACTACAGCATTTTCTGTATTTCTTGTATCTGCCTCTGCCTTTAAGTGTTCACTGAGCCACCTTGGTCTGCAGTCCTTGTGATCTAATTGTGCGCGCAATATGCCGGGACGGCCATGCTATTCATTAAGGATTCAGAATGTATACAGGGGTCCTCGTCTAGCTCCTGGGGGTACGAATAGGATGAAAACATTATGAGACTTTATTAAGCCTTGTAAGACTGCCACCCCTTGCCTCTGGCAGCCTCGGGAGTGGGAATTAGCCTTTACAGGGAGGTTATCATCCATAATGCATATTTATGCTGTGTCCATCGTGTATAAGAATGCTCTCAGTAAAACTTAGGCTAGGCTATAATAATACTTTGCACTTCTGTGTTGCCTTTCATCTGAGGATTTCATTGTGCCTGTAAAAGCTTTCATTAACTAAAATTCGCAACCCCGTTGTGCAGTAACTGTGCATTAACACCTCCACCATATGCAAAATACAGTTCAGAGAAGCAAGGACTGGTGTAAATGGTTTAAAAAGCTGGAAAGAATGGGAAAAAAACCCCCTCTGGAATTGATTATTCCCACATTTATGTGCTAGCCCTCTGTTTTCTACCTAAAATATCTTAGGCTTGGATTGATGCTCTGACTGCACTTTGCTGCATTTTTAAAAGCTGATGTGTGTCAAATTTAGCATTTTTTCAAAATTCTTAAGACGTTCATTTCCAGGTTCATTTATAATCTGCTGGAATTCTCTCCTTTGATAACTGGATGCAGATGTAGCAATGAGAGTGATATAATTGCCTGTGGAGCTAGGTATGCATTTTCACTATTGTTAAGCTACGGGGTCTAGTTTCCCCAGGATGTGTATGACTCTTGTGAATGTCAGTTACACACATTCCCGAGAAGAGAAATATGCCCCTAAAGCTACAATGTCCTTCGTGCCTAGCCTCCAATCCTCTACAAAGCTTGCATTTCACAGGATTCAACAGTATTGGTTCTTTTGGGATCAATGAGAAACTCACCACCCATCTCCAGTATCTCTGAATTACAGAGCAGAACCAGATCAAACGCAGAAGAGTTCCCTCATTTATCCTGCCTCTGTAATACATCAGAGTGTGTGCTGCATTCATTTTGTGTAGGCGGGCTGGTGTCTAATGTACTCTATGAACATATTTATAAAGGATTAACCTGTGCCTGGTATTCCTAAAAACCTGATTTAGTTAAAATACATATTTTATTCTACTTGTCTCAACCATACAAATCATTCCTGTTTAGCTTTGATATTAGTCATTTTTTGCTGGAGCGTAATACACTGCACATTATCAGCAGTCCTGCTATGGATGACAGGCTTTTTTTTTTTTTTTTCCCCCAGCCAATACTTCTCAGTGCATTGTATGATCTGTGTCTGAGAATTTTAGCCTGCCGTGAAAGCGTTCGCTAATAGAATGTACTGCTCAGCAATTGCTGAAACTCTTTAGGATTTGAACAGGGTGCTTTTGCTTTCAAAGTGTTTGGAGGCAAACCAGGAGAAGGTGGCCAGGAGTCAGAGGCGCTTGGGGAGGACCTAGATGCCCTGTGCTCCTGGGGTGCTGGGTGTGAGCACGCACGCTCTGACCTGGCTCCTGCCACGCCAGGAAGGACCCAGTAACGTGATGCTCCTGGAAGGCAGACAACTGCAGCCCACCCCCCAACCAGCCCCAAGTTAAGTACGTATGTTTTAAAACATTTCCTTTGACACAGGCAATATTTAGGTATCTGTTCAATATTTAGGTATCTGTTTTGGGTAGGAGAAGGATTAAAAGGAAATACAAATGAATAGCTTAGCAATGGGGAACTCTAACCCTCATCTGCAATATGTGAAGAAAGCGTTAGTGGCAATTTGGGAAGTTGCTGACTAGGAACTTGGGATAAAGCTGAAGAAGGGCAGGCTTCTGGTGAAGGATTGGGAGTAATTTACTGAAGATCACAGCCACGGGGAAAATGACCAAAGCAAACACTGGAAAACTTTTACTTCAGATGTGTGACAGCCAGATTTGGGGTTTCTTCCCACCTTGATCTTCAACCTGGGATTCAGGGCTTGGTTTGGTTTTGCTGGTTTTGTTTTGTTTTGTTTTTACTTTGTATCAGCCTACACGGAGATAGCAGCTGTGTGGAAAAGCTCAGAGAGTTTTGGTTTTGATATCTAACAACTTCTGGTAGAAGGGAATGGTGGTAGTTGATTATATTTTTGCTACTTAGCCGATTGCCTTTGAGTTCAGGGAGTTCAGCCCATTTTGAATTCTGTTCTTGATACCATGGTTTTTGTATTTCTTGTGTGTTAGATATTATTTGTTGTGCTGTGAGTCCATCTTGTCAGAATGTAAGAAAACACAAAAATCAGTATGTGTAGTGGAGAAGGAGGATTTTTCTCAGCAGCCCATCAAGCAGTTTTTCTAGTTCATTTTCTTCCCCATTGTTTGAATACCAACTCAGAAGCTTGCAAATGTTTCTTGCTCTTGCCAAGACAGTGATACTTTTGCCCTGGCACACATTAATGTTTTTTTTTCTCCTTTTCTTGTGTTTTGAGTGCAGCTGAACAACAAATTCCTCTCTGTTTAACAAGCAACTTCCTCACATTAAGTTCTTTTCCACACCAAAGTATCTTCTTTGATTTCAGCACAGCTCTGCATTTTTATTTGTTAGTTAAGTAGTGGTGAGCGAACAGGCACAAATGGGGCAATGCCATGGGCTTGTGGGCTTCCAGAGCAGAGCCCCTCTGGAATCTGAGCCCCTCTGTCCCAAGGAGCCCGGGCAGCAGCCACGCTCCAAGAGGTAGCCAGTAAGGCAGCAAGTCGAGGTTCAGGAAACCACAGTGGCTCCTTCAAAAAAAAAAAAAATCTATCCGCTTTTTTGCTATTCCATGCGCGTCAAACAGAATAGTGCCCTCAGAAATTTTCATCCAAGTTACACCTGTTTCACACTCCTCCCTGAAACCTAGATCATTTCAAGTTTTACAGCAGCAAAATAATTTGCTGCCTGTTTTCTCACCAACGTAAGAGGCTTTCTTTAAGTGGAAGCTGGCTCATGGGAGGCCATAGGAGGCCATGGGCACATGGATGGATGCATGTGTACATACATCTGGAGTTCTTTTGTTCTCTCCCAGTTAGCTTTGGTTGTTAAAACAACCATTTCAGTAATTTCTTGGCTGCCTTTGCGGGGAAAAAAATAATCTTGGTCTTTGCTGCTCCTGGAAGAGAGGTTGTCATAATGTTGCTCCCCCACTTGACTGACAGGCACCTTTGCGAACACACAGCATGTTTCATCTCGGAGCACTCGATGAATATCCTTACCCCCCCTCTGGACCAGCCCACCTCTACTTGCAATGCTCCTTGCTTTTTCTCGCAGGATTGCAATCCCTGCCTTTTGTTCCTCCTTCTCAGGAGTTAATGCCTCCCCACCTTACAAGTCAGCAGCAGATTCTGCCAGTTAAAAACCCCAAATAACAAACTCTCCTACCCTGAAGGCCTTTTCCTTTCAAGCATGTATTTTTCTAGCCTGCAAGGGAGTCAGTGCCATAACCCTGAGCTTTCATGGGAGAGCTTCTAAGCCTGTATCTGTGTATTATGAATATCTTCCAAAGAGGGAACGAACATCCCTTCTTCTGGCAGCTCCTACGTTCTGTGAGTTCCTGCCCCCCCCTGCCCCCTCTCCGCTCCTTACGAGCCCCCACACTTCGTCCCCTCTGTGTGTGATGTCCCCGCTCCAGTCCTCCAGCGTTGCTGCTGTCACCTCAGCCCGCTCCAGCCACTGCCTGCCAAGGCAGTCACAGCCCAGAACCCAAACACATTTGCCTCTGTTCAGACATCCCACTGTTGGTCTTTTGCAGACTTCCAGAAAGCTGGATGACCCGTGACACAAGCTTCCAATCTTCCTCTTCCATCCTTTTTCCCTATCTGTTGGATTCTCTGAATTTCTGTGGCCTGAAGAAGAAAGCATCAGCTTGTTTTCTTCCCTTTTACCCCGTTTAACATCGCTGGCATCACATCCCCCTTTCTAGCTGAGGTCGTCTTTTTTTTTTTTTTTTTTTTTTTTTTTTTTTTTGGTGCTATTCAGTGTTGCTTCTTGCTTCCTAACAAGCTGCTATTAAGAAATGCTAGACACATCTTCTGCCCTGGGGATAGTTGACTGTCTCTAACCCAGAGACGGGAGACTGCTGGCTCAGGGGCAAGAGGCGACTCCTACACAGAAATGTGAAACACTAGGTGACATCTAGGGCCAGCTTATAAAGGGGAGCATTAACAGAATTCATGTTCATTTCAGAGACGTAGAAAAGGATCCTGAAGACAAACAGAAGATCTGAGATCATTAGGTGATCTGACATCATCTCCTTCATTTAATTGCTCACATTTGCTGTTTCTGGCACATTTGCTGAGCCCATGATGTTTAAACTGTGCATGTATGCAGATTTTTTTCCCCTTCACCTCCTCACCCCATCTCGCCTTACTTTGAAATGGCATCTGCTTAGAAATCAAAGGTTTTTATCTGATGTCTCAGCCGGTGGCATGTCAGGTAGGCATAGAAGAGACAGGGATTTAAAAAACAGGGAGGATAAAACCATCAGGATGACTGGGGCCTTCTCGTGCTTTGCAGTGAGCAGAACAGGGTGGTACAGAGAGGACAGACGTCCGTCCTTCCCTGCAGGAAGCTCACCGCTCCTGCTACTGACAACAATTACTACAGACTTTTTAGATGTGACAGGGATTCAACTTTTGTTTTCAGTCTCTGTTATTGTGTGCGTATTTTTTTTATTTTTTTTTTCATCTCCCCAGAGCCAAGGGAGTGATGGCCAAGCAGAAGTGGCCTCTTCACTGGTCATGTCCATGCATAACCCCTCAGTTGCTCCTGACAGCCCTCCCTTTCACCATCTCCCCGGTCCCTCCCCAGACACACTCTGCTCCAGCAGGGAGGCTGTCTCGGAGCCCAGCTGCATAACCCACCATCTCCTGGCTATGTTTTTGCTCCCCAGTGACTCACTGCATTTTTGCACCTGATGGCAAAAGATAATCTGTCACCTCAAATTTTACTAGTTCTGCAAGACAGCTTTTATATAATCAGTGGGTAGTTTTACCCTCTTTTCTCCAAACATGAATATAAGGTCCAGCTTGACTCCCCCATACGTTTTTTTTTTTAAAGAAAGCAGCTGTGTTGTCCTTCAGGAAAACAGCTTGTAATTTAGCATTACTGCGTTATATCCCCTAGGCAACGCTTTCTCTCTTCAGGACGTATATTTATCACAGACATCGCAGTATCTCTATGGTGCTTTAGTTTTCCATCAAGGGAAGCTAAAAGAGCATTTAATTCCATAAAGCTCTGATTGATCTTCACCACAATGTACCTCTGGTGCTTCTCTCAGTGTCTCCTCTGCTGAACAAGATTTCTTCTTCCTTTCTTGATCTCTCAGATGTCTGAACTAATCTCAGAAGCAGGGGCTTGCTTTGCCTTCTAGCACTACCTGTCTTTGTGCTAGGCAGAGCTTCCCTGTCCTTTGGTCATGTTTCCCTGTCCTTTGGTCCTTCCAGTCGTGGTTAGCTCCATCAGCCAGTGGCTCTTTGCCTTACTCAGGAGGTTCTCGAGGAGAGTTGAATATACATGGGCAAATAAATAATTTGCCAGCATTGGATGGCTTTCCACTTTTTGTTCTCAGTTTCACTTTTGGTATTACAAGGCAGCCATGGAGAGTACGCAGATGGACACATCTTAAAATGAGTTCAATTAAGATGAATAGAAAGATGATGGCCCCACTCCTTGCTCTGAAACTTTTCTCCAAGTTATTAATACAAGCTGCTTTGTTAATTGCTGATCCTTCTGGTGACCACCTCACCCTTGAGCTCAGAGCAGTAGCCTTCTACTGTTACAAATTCTGATCCCAAGAGACACAAGAAACCAGTCCTCTGAGTAGGACATACTACATGCTACAGCACTTGCCATACCTATTTGATCAGCACACACAGCTGGAGGAAAAAAGCAAGCAAGGAAGAAGTAGGAATGCAAATTTTAGGGAAATCTTTCAAAGTCTGCAGTAATTGGCAAGGTAAATGCAAGGCTCTTTCTGCTTTTCATAACCCTGGTAATACCAGTTTATGATAAAAAGCTATTCTGAGTTACACAAGAAGGTAAGATATTTGCCAAAAAATTTCTTTAGTTTCTATTCTATTTTTTTATGATGGACAAGAAGCGCCGTCCATACTGATTGACTGTTGGCATGCGACTTACCACTGAGCAACTGTATGTTGATGGATAAGCCAGTCTCATCCAAGTGTCAGGAAGATTATCAAAAAAAAGAGCTGTCTGTAGTTGCTCCATCTCTGAGGAGATTGCCAACTCACCCTAACAAAAGAAAACATTAGTGTGCTATTTGCGTCTCACAAAGAGACTGTGATAAGATGACATGATAAATGATAGAGGGCTTTTTTTTCCCCAGTAAAAACACATAAGGTAGCTAAATCGTCAAGTGTAAAGAATATCTTGGCTTTTGCAACTGGGGTGAGTCATTTATTTTTTAAAAAGGGGAAATGGTCAGCAAAACAAGAGTGTAGGTTCTGGGTTTTCTGTATTTCTTAAATTCACTCTAATTGCATTAAGTAATTATATGATATAGTAATTCATATGCATACGTGCAGAAGCACCCACCTACGCATACGTGCAGGGAGAAAATGATAAAGGGCCAAATTACTAACTTGCTTTCAGATATCCCACAGAAAATTGTACACGCAATCAAGCTACCATTCTGCTGGCTGGCTTGCACTAATGGCTATTTGAGTGCCCATGTTTTGTTACTCTGAATTAAAGATCGAAAGGAAGGTAATTCTAGGTGGCAAAAAAAGGAGGTCCCTCTAAAAAAACTAGCCCTATGAATTAGATTTTCAGTACCTAGGCTCAGAGCGGTATGCATTAAATACAGCTGTGCATGCATATTCCATGATTGTCTGTATCAATTGCTAGCGGTGCCTAAGAAGCTACTTGGTTGCCCAATTCCGTGATTTCAAGATATATTAGATGTTAGTGCAGCAGGCACATCTCTGTTTGAGATCGTGAGATACTATGAAAATCTGGCCCTGCGTGGTTAAGAACATTGCAAGTTGCTGCTCAGCCCTTTGTCGGCACTGAGAGATGTATTACTATTAAAAAGTGCCAAAGATGGGTGAGGAGCTACTCGTGTCCTTCTTACCCACCTTCCCTGCGCTCGCTGGGCGTGCGGTAGGATCAGGACCTGGGTGCTTCTGTCGCTGCACCTTTCCTCCCAGCTGAGGGCCATCTCCCTGCCATGGTCAAACACCACGTACCCATGTCTTTGAAGGTGTTGATCATTTAGCACGATCTGACCCAGGAGCCTCCTCCAGCAGGGATCTGTATGAAGTAGGGTTCGTTTTCAGCATCAGAGGGTCTTCTCCGAGGCGTCAAACAGCTGCCTCCCTTCTCTCCTGCGGAGTGCCTGAAGCGCCCGCTGTAACTAGCAGGCAGCTCTGCCGCAGTTACAACAGAGTCAAATATCCACAATGGCAGGAGAGAAAAACGTCCCTATTTTACCTCTGGGTCTGCACTGAAACAGGAGTCGGACCATAATCCGAGGCCTCGCGTTTTGCTTCATAATATTGAGAGAGAGAGGATTTCAATCTCCTGAGCAGTGTCACGGTAATTTTATTCACACAGATTAAAACAAATGATTTGATACACGGAGGCAAGTTACATATTTGGAGTAGGCAGTTTATGAAAGCACAATTTTTTAATCAAAGCCCCCCGAGTATCACTCCTGACTGCTTGTTACTGGCATCTGCCCTGGTGCTATGTTTAACCCGATGCTACGTTTGAACCCAGGCATCCCCTGAGATTAATAAAGCAATGCACACATATCTTCAGACATAAATTAAGTTCTTGAAGAGAACACTTTACGTCATATATCAGCAGATCCAGTCTCTCGTATTCTGGAAAACAAATCAGTTTGTCAGGAACATTCTGCTGGTGTTTGGATAAAATACCTGATCTTACTTTCTTCTGAAAGTTTGGGATTTTTTTTTTTGTATGCCATCTTGCTCTGCCTTCACCTTCAAGAGACACCATGTTGTCAGGAGGCAGCACGGACCTCTGTGATAATGTGAAGGAAATTATAAATTTGTGTATTTTAACTTAATGCAATGAAAGCAGTTCTACTGCCTTCATGTCATGGTATGAGGGATACGGAGGATGTATCCTGTGAAATGGGGAAGGAGTAGAAGACCTGTGCAGCAGCATTTCACGCTGTTAGGAAGAAAAGCAAATTCCGCCTTGTCGTTTGCAAATAATGGCATCTTGCAACCTGAGAAAGGATCCTAAATGGCCCAACCCTATTAATGTATTATAACACTCCAGCAAGATCTTTTTTCTCTGTGGTGCAAAATAATGCATCTATTTATGTCTCACGTATAATAGAGATCCCTCATTACAAATTTCAGATTAATTCCCTGTAAAAAACAGGTATGAAAATATCTAAGTCTATTGAAATTGATGGCCGCAGGAGAAAAAAAAAAACAACAAAACCCCATAAAACCAGAGACATCACAGGATCCCGTGACAAATTTGCAGCCTGCTCTATGTTTTGACTGACCTTGTCTTCCACAGCTTGGGAGACTCCTTCTCCAGTGACTGAGTATTTGAATTGCAGCTCTAATAGCATATGGAGCACGTTGGCTGCAGTTATTATTACAAAAGCAATCTCCACGTTGGGGTGCAGGCCATAACGGATGGGGCTTTGGGGAGGCAGCGTTTCATCCATATTTTTATGGTAACCTTCTTAATCCAGGTTCGAAGAGACTGCAAACCCAGAAGCAAGCACTGACTTCCTATCAAACTGTCAAAGAAATAATAAAAACCCTGTCACCAAGACACCGGTGGCAATCCTCGCTAGACAGAAAAGGAACCTGCTTAGGCATAAATGAAATTGTTCTATTATGGAGTCATTGTTGAGAACAAGACTTTTATAACACTTTTATATCTGTGGAAATTAATCTAATTTGTTCCCCTTTTAATTAGCCTCTTTATGTCACAGTCAAGTTCCGATGCTTGCAAGAAAAAAAAAAAAAGAATATTCTAATAATCAGATTATTCTTCAGTTAGAAAACAGCAGAGAGATAATTTTAATTTAAAAATAAAGAGACAGAAATATTTTAAAGGAAAAATGTTATTTCTCCCAAATTACAAAGTGCTGCTCTCTGGTGTAACATTATTATTCTGTGTAGCAATTTATTAAATGAAGCAATTTATGGTAGCATCTCTGAAAAATGCCATCCTTTATTGAAATGAAAGCGAGTAATAGCATAAGGACTGTAAAATAAAAAGACAGAATATCTTCTTTTAAACCATTACAAAAATACATGTATTGTCTATTTGACAATCAATACACTACCATAAAATAAAATGGAGCTGTGGTATTATCATCATAATTTCTATTTCAAACGGTTTGCTGAGAGCCAAATTGTGTCTTTTATGGAAAAGAATGACAAATGGTTTAATTCAGTATCACAGGCATGTGTATATATGAGCTGAAATTCTGTTGCAACTCGAAGCTGTTAGGCAAATATTTTAGGATCATCACAAGTTTAAAAACAACAGACATGTGGGAGTACATCCATTTATTTACACTTGTACTGACTTAAAATTCAAAATGTTATTTGATGCTTTTAAAGTACTGCTGTGGGATGTTAAATTACTGCTGAATTCTTACTGCTCTGAGATACCTTTCAACCTGCCAAGATGCGTGATGATGATGATGATAATAATAATAACAGCGGTAGTGCAGGGATATTTAAAATAATGCGGGGCTCGTTCCTGTAATATAAATACCATTTTCCCTAACCCCCGTTTTATGATTCAGCATTTCTGATGCAACAAAGTGAAATAATGAAAGTAAAATAACAACAGGTTTGTGTGGGATGGGAAAGGGAAAATAAGCACGTGCATTGTCAGAATATCTTCAGAAATTGTAGGAAAAAAACCCAACCTCTTATAAATGGCACTTCCCTCTTTCTCTCCCCCAGCCCCCCCCCCCGCCCACCCCGGGAAAATTCCTCCTCTTGTTTTTACTGTTCAATACAATTCCTTCTTTTATTCCTTTTTCTGATCTCGTCCTTTTGTTCCCTTTCCCTCCTCAGATGCTTCCTCCTCACAGCGGGAGGCTGCTGGCAGCCAGGGACGGAGAGCCGTGGCCGTGGGCCGGCGTGGGGCTTGCGGGGGCAGGTGAGCTGCTCCTGGCAGCCGAGGACACCGGCGCCCGAGGAGGAGGAGGAGGAAGATGGGAGCCCACAGTTTGCTGCCATGTACGTACGAGGCCTGTTTCACTCCTGCCTTTGTGCCCCTTCCCCGGGGGACGGGGTGGGGACGAAGCCCCTGCATGTGGCACTGGGAGGTTTCTGCACCTGCCTTGCTCAGGGCTGGGGGGGAAGGAGGAGGAGGATGTGGGATGGCAAATATGTTCTCAGGTGAGGACGGGGGCTACCAGCCACCCCCTCAGCCACACTCGGCGTGGGCTGGGAAGCGCAGAGGTAGGTGCTGCCTGCTACCTGCCTGCCATCTCCACCCGACGGAGCGCGGCGGGGGGTCCCTCCGGCCACCACTGCAGGCAGTGACAATCACAAACAGACCCCACAGAGAGGGGAGAGGGCTTTTTTGCCTCCCTGCTCCCCAGACAGCTTTATCGCCCGCGGGCAGAGGGGAAGTGTGGCCGCTGGGCCGCTGGCACGGCGTCACGGGAGACCCGAGCTTTGGTGAGGGGTCAGAGGTCACCGCTGCCGGGGGCCGGGTTATTAACCTGCTGCTGGAGCTGCGGTTCCTCCCGGGAGCAGTGGGCTTGCGGCCGCTGGAACGAGCACGGGAGTGTGCCCAGTAATGCCGTATTTCCTTCCCCCAGGCACCGACCCTGGCCGGGGCAGACACCGGTGGTGGCAGTTGGCCGCGTCCCCTCCAGCCCCGCGGGTCTGTCACCGGTTCCTGTTCCTGCCTCAGCCCTGTCCTCCCGGTGGGATCCACGGGAGAAAGCGCGGTTCGTGCCTGCCTTGTGCTGACCTTGCCGCAGCCACCCTCGATGGCTCCTGCACTGGCAATAGCCCCCCCCCGGGCCTGAGGGGGGGCCCTGCGGTGCGGGGCGGGTTTGATCCCGAGGGGAAGTTTCCCCGCCGGCCCCTGGGAGTGCGGCAGCGGCGGTGCCGGGGGTGCCACCCGCCGCGGGACGCCTCGCGCACCCCATCTCCGCCCTGCGGGAGGGAAACCCCCCTCGGGGGTGGCCGCCACCCCGGCCCCGGGGCCAACACCGGAGGGCACGCGCCTCTTCCCCCCCGGGGCCTCCCCCTCTCCGCGGGGCGGGCTGCCGGGGCCGCCCGGACACCCTCCGTCCGTCCGTCCTTCCGTCCGTCCCCCCGCAACGGGCGGCGCCCGCCCGCGCCTCGGCCGGGGCGGCGGCGGGGGCAGCGGCCGGCAGGGGGCGCTCTGGCTCCGGGAACGCGCCGCCGCTCCGTCCGCGTCCCGCTCACCGGAGTGTCACCCCTCCCGCCGCGCCGCCGCCGCCCCACGGGGACGGGGAGGGGACGGGGACGGGGACGGGCGGCTGACCCGGGCGCCCGGCAGGTACCGCGGGTTCGCACCGCAGCTCGGGGAGCCAAGAGGTTGCGACCTCCAGGGCAGAGCCGGGACTGCGGGGCCCGGGCCGTGGCGGCGCCCCGCCGCAGGTGCTCCCCGGCCGGGACACCCCCATCCCGCCCGCCACAAGTGTCGCCGGGCGGCGGGGATGGCGGGGAGGGGTGGGGGCGGGAAGCGCGGACACTCCGCGGGGCGGAGGGTTTGTAGTCCCCGGTCCGTGGCGGGGCTGGGGGAGGCGGGCGGCGGCGGCGGTCCCGTCCCAGCCAGCCCCCGGCAGAAGTTGGTGACAAACGGGCTGTCCCCGTCCCCGCGGCTGCAGGCGGCGGTTTCCTTTGTGCGGTCCTCAGCACTTGGGGTGCCATCCTCGCCGCGGGGCTGCGGCTGTGCCTGCCGGGGTGTGTTCTGCCGGGAAGAGATTGCTCCAAACAAGGGGGATAGAAGAAAAGCCTTTGTAATTTTTATATAGGGCTTTTTCTTTTTTTTTTTTTTGAACGTTCTGTTTAAACGACAGTCAAAAAGCAGAGGGTTTTGGTGGGGGCTTTTTTGGGTTTGGGTTTTTGTGTTTGGTTTGTTTGGGTTTTTTTTTTTGTAATTGGTGAGTTTGTCAGCGTTCAGGTTGATGCTCTTTCTTCAGTACAGATGTGTATTCCAAAGAGATACTTGATTTATTTCACTGTATATTTGATCATAGTTTATAATTGCTGCCTTTATACGCTTGTGCTTGTAGCCACCTTTTTAGAGTCAATAGCAAAAATTGTTTTTATTAAAAGCCTTCCCAAATAAAGATTAAAAAGACAGAGGAAAATATGATAACCTAGCAGCCAAAGCACCCTTCCTTCTATGTACAATCCAAACATTTTGGACCAAATCCTTAGCAATATAAATTGACAGCGTGAACCTCACTGATTTACCTTAGCTGAAGACCTGATTCCAGTGCACAAGATACTCAGAATATGTAAAAGATATTCTAAAGACACAAAAATAAGCATGGTTTTACATTTCAAGAAAAATCAAACTAAGCTGGACTAAAGCAAAATATATTCTTATTCTGTACTACACTAATTATCTGTAGTGACTGCAAATTCTTTGTTTACTGTGCACCAGAAACTGTGTGTTTTTAACCAGAAGCTGTGTGTGATGCTTTAAAACGAAAATAAGTAATTTCTTGTATGATTTTTTTTTTTTGGTGATAGATATGCAATTATTTCACTCCAAGTTAAGTGAACAAATCTTTAGGGAGTAAAACGCATTCTGCTTTGTTATTGCCTGTCCTGAAGAGGCTGTTAGTGTCTTCACCGTTTCAAGTGGCTTTAAAATGAGAAGTTTAATAGTCACGTTTTTAAAGTTTTATTTCTGTGGTGTTTTACTTGCCTGGTCAAGTTTGTCCAGTGCAGCGTGATGATCAAGCAGCACTTCTGGTAGTGGCTTATCAGTTCTTTTAATAGGAGGTCTCCCAAATGCCCCCTGGAACGAGATATTCTCCAGGAGAAGGGGCAGCAGGTTCGCTACACTCAAAACTGATCGCCCTGCTGACTTCCTTCCCTGCGTTTCTTCAGTAATTTCTCTAATGTGAGAAGCCACTTTGCTACAAAATAAATATTCAGAGATGGAGAGGGAGGAGGGGGGAGAAGGGAGAAAAAAAGATAGGCCTCCCAGTGAGCTATTGATTTGAAATATGAAACATTTTATTGATACAAGAAAAACCCAGACATAAGGAAGCAGTTTGATATTGCACAATATTTGAAAAAAATCATGTGCATCTGTTTAGCACAATATACTGCATAATGACAGCAATCTTCCCTGTTTGTATCTATTCATCTGATTATACGGCATAACAATTCTTTTTGCTGCACATTTATTTACTGAAGGATTTTTTTTAATGGATAATAAGTTAGTAAATCAGATATCATGTGCTTGGGAAAATACGTTAGTTGACTCCCTGCACACAAGATAGTTGCAATTCGTATTTTATGTGATATTCAGTGATACTTGCATATACAGATGAAGTTATGTGCTTCCCTTGTGGCAAAGACAAAGGAAGTTTTAAATCACTATTTAGTAGGCTTTCATCTAGGCACATGTTATTTTGAAAAGCTTCAGTTTTTAAGACTGCAATGCAGCACTGATGTAATGAAGAGCTTTGACTTACTTGAAGTATAACCCAGTGGCCTTCTTTTGATGCTTTTTCCATAGCTATTTCTGCTGCAGCTTCCTGTCCTTGACCCAACGATACATTGTGAAGTTCTCCTGAGTCAATGGTAAATTCAAACTTCTTCCCTAAACAGAACAATATAACTGTACTACTTCGAGCCAAATAATGGAGTGTTCAAACAAGCATGTGTTCTACACACAGTGTTTAAATGGCACCACATCGCATGAGTCACTACAGTAAAAGAAAGGGCCCTCAAAAATGTAGTTTCAATAAATCAGCTGAACTAGGGTATTGTATTGCTTTCTGGCTAGGTATTAGCAAAATACTGCTGTGTCTGAAGAGCAACTCAGAAGTAGAACAATTGATTCCTGCTAATGGAATCCCTACCTATTGCTTATATAAATATCTAAATGCACACAGAAGTGGATATTTTAGAAACGTATGGCTGATTCATTTAAAGAAAAAATAAGAAACTAAAAGTAACTGGTGCCTCACTAAATGCAGCGTGACACGCAGGCAATACAACGGGCCAAGCAGAAGTCCTTGCTCTGGCACCGGGGGTGGTTTGGTCAGAGGAGGGTTAGCGAGTTGTCAGTGTATCTAGGCAAGGGGGTCAAATCTGCTGCTGAAGTTCTCTTATCCAGGGCTGGTGACTTGCTAGTAAAAGGCAGAAGAGCAGGCAGCTCCTCTCGTTGCAGGGAGCAGCCGGCGTTTGCCCAGGCAGCTGTGTGAGTCAAGCACTGTAACTCCCAGCAGACAGAGCGTGTTCCAGATGTAATGCCGTCTGTGCCGTAACATGTGACAGCGCTAATGGAGAGGCCTCATTTATTTCTCTGGTTGTAACAGTTAGAATATCTAAGACCAGTGGTATTGCTAACTCATTTGGGAGAAATTACTTTTATTTCACGGTGCATGCTGTGTTTTCTTATGATTGTTAGTAATAATTGTTATGATTGTCCAGTCCAGACTAATCTAATGGTCCAGAACCAATCAGGGCACCGGTCCAGGAGATACACACTACTGGGGAGCAGCACTACATTCTTTGGGAGTTTTTGTGAACACTGAACACGTTTTGTTCCAAGTCACATCCGGGCAAAGTTCCCATAAATTAAGAACTACAGTTGACAGAGCCTTGGGGAAAACAACAGTTAAGGTGTGAGACCCATCTATGGGGCATAATATTTTATCATGACTTCTATTTGGTAGAGTTCCAAGTACAACACACGTGAGGGTCACTCATGGTGCAAAAATCTGTCCTTCAAAGGGCTGAGGCTTGTAATGCAGACTGACAGCACAAGCCATCCCGGCCGGTCTGCTGTCTCACATCATTATCAGCTTCAGGAGAGAGCTTTTTTACTTTGCATTCTTTTAGAAATTTCTCTTTTTCTGGATGTTCCAACTCTGTCGCTCCTGCTTGTCCTCTCCAGGAGCCTTCAGTATCTCTATTCAGGTAACAAAATTTATTCGTTGTTGTCCACACGTGAACAAATACGATGTAGAGCCAGTATATTTGAGCACATGGATTTTGAAAGTCAATTTAATGAAACTTTTTGATTTTTAAAAAAACAGTGTGTGGGATCATTATTATAGACATTTCTCTCCATCCAGAATTAGAGACAAAATCAGGTAAGTATTGAAGCAGTGGTCAATGTAAATTCAGAAAGTTCACAAAGCATCAGTTTCTTTTTTTGTAACTGAAAGCTTTAGGGCACAACAACTGTGAAATTAATAGAACACGTTTGTAATTACTTATCAGTGTTTATTTTTGCAAAAGCTTTGGATTTTAATTGTGGAAACATTCCCCATTTAAAACATTTTTAAAGCTTTTAAAATCGTGCAATATTGACTCTGGGTATCATAAGCTTAACTCATACACATATAGAAACATTCCTTGTAGTACATGAATCCGTTCACAGATGATGATAATGAAGTGTGTCAGCTTGCAAGACCAGCTAAACCTTCACTGAAATACTGACAAAATTCTAAATGTAAGGCTTTTCTGAAATGTCCGCCTTCACAAATTAAATGTGGACTTTTGTGTGTAAGCCCTTTAGTATGTCAACAAGATGAGAAACACTGAATTGTTCTGAGAAAGTGTATTAATACAATATTCCAAGGTCAGTTGAACTCTGATTTCTGTAGAAGAACAGTTTCTATTAAGAAATCACCAGATCAAAGGTATATGGTGAAATGCTTAAGATTTTAGAAGTCTGTAAGAGCCAGGTCTAAATTTTCCACTGTTCTAAAAACAGAAAGGGAGCTCCGCACCGTTATTTATCGCGTTGTGCAGGGATGTGCTGTGTTCTGTTACTTGGGATTTAATCCAGGAGTCCGTTCAGCTATGTATTAATAGCAAGCACTGAGTTATAAGCCATCAGAGAAGCAAAAGATAGGACAGAAATAAACTCTTGGCTGCAATTGCCCCTTTGAAAAAGAACAGGAATTTTGAGAGGGGAGGGAAGGAGTTTCCTTGTCCCCGGTGGAGTATATTATTCTCTGCAAACAGGTAAACCAACCCTGGCTCATGAAGATACTTCAGAATAGGAAATGTTTTGCCTTTGAAATGTACCAGATTACATGTCATTTCAAATAGTGTTCGTGGCGAAGATACCCCTGGGACCACCTTACAAGAGCTTTATTTCTTGCTTGCAAATTAGTCAGTTCAAAACACTTCTCTCATCTCTGCCTTCAGCTCTTAATACCACACACACCATTTGTAAAATAGGGGATAAGAATGAAAAGACCCTGAATACAAAAGTACAATTAAAAAAAATAAAACAGAAGACTGTAAAGGCAATAACAAGACGGGTTTCAGCCGACAAGGAAAAGAATGAAATTTTGGTGTATTTTTGGAGGCATTTCAATAAACCCTCTTTTTTTCCGTTTCAGCGGGGGCTCATTGAAACAGCGATGTTTTCCAAGTGCCAGACAGACAATAGCATCTAAATTATTTTTAAGAAAGCACTCATAGCACTAAGCACCCACTACTACTAAATCCGTCTTAGAGGAGAAGGGTGGAGGAAGAAGAAAGGTCAACAAATGTATCAAGTTCTTTGTGTAATGCCTCACTGACATTTTCCAACTCACTCAGCTGGCTTTTATTTTTTTATTTTTTATTTTTTTTCAGAATCCTGATAAAATGCAGTAAAGGATTTAAGGTTATCATCTGTCTCTCTCTAACTTCTGACATCTCTTTATAACAAGAAAGAGTCACAGCCAACTGTAACAGGAGGGCAGCACAATGAATCCTGGTAAGGCAGGGAAGGGGGGAGGTTCAACTTTCCTGCCCCTTTGCCCCTATTTCTTCCTCACAGAACAGAAGTGCCATCTGTTCCTCGCCATAACATGCGTGCGTTTGATTTCCATTCAGAAATAACTAACACAGGAAAAAGATTATCAAGCGATCTAAAGCGCTATCAGCATTAGCAAGTCTTCCCCATCCAGTGTTTTGTTTGTACCTCCCAAGATCTGCAGATGAAATGGATATGGGCAAGTGCCTTAATTGCCTAGAATTATTCTGTTCTCTGGTAGAGGGACCATATGGTGAAAGTGTGGAACATGATCAGACTAAGGATATTTAGGTGCTTGGGTCAGAAAGAGATTTAGGAAAATCAAACGAGAGGATGGATGTTTAGGTTCTCCAACCTGAATTCAGTTCACCAGTCTCTATTACTCAGTGCTGTAATATATGTATTAATGCAAAATCAAGTCCCAGTGTGTTGTGTGAGGATGGACAGTCAGTATTAAAGTATGAGCCTGTTTCGAGAGAATCTGTAAAAATGTTTCTTAGGCTTCACAGTGAAATCTGTCGCATTCGCAAGTGAAAAGCCCAACAACACCAAAACCACCAAACACCAGCAAACTGGGTTTAAGATCCAAAAATCCCATGAGAAGGTCTTTTCTTTATAACTCTGTGGGTGCTGAAGACCCCGTTGATACCTCTGTTTTGATGTCTTATTGGTGAAAGCAACAGGGCACAGCACCAGCAGTCAACCAAGGAAAGGTGCCTAAAACGTGCTGTTTGCAAAGCAAGGTGACAATTAAACAGTAGGTGCAGTGGGATTTATCTGAAGTCCCAGCCTCTCAAGCATTGCAGTGCTCTCTCCTCTTGCTCTCTAAACCTGATTATTTTAGCAGTCTCTCGTTTCTCGTTCTTCTCTCATTCGAGTTGTGCCAGGGGAGGTTCAGGTTAGATATTAGGAAATATTTCTTTACTGAGAGGGTTGTCAGGCATTGGAATGGGCTGCCCAGGGAGG
>JAOQGH010000077.1:35718654-35744357 GCA_025769975.1 Gallinago jamesoni | reverse complement strand
GAGGTTCAGGTTAGATATTAGGAAATATTTCTTTACTGAGAGGGTTGTCAGGCATTGGAATGGGCTGCCCAGGGAGGAGGTTGAGGCACCATCCCTGGAGGGAGTTGACATAGTGCTTGGGGATATGGATTAGTAGTGGATTGGTGTTGGTTTTGGGTGTGGTGGATTGGTGTTGGTTTTGGGTGTGGTGGGTTGTGTGGTTTGTGGTAGTTTTTTGTTTGTTTTTTTTCCTCTCCATTGGTTGGACTAGATGATCTTTAAAAGGTCCCTTCCAACCTGGGTGATTCTGTGATTCTGTGATTGTTCATCTTCTCATCTTTTCCCCCTTTGCTGCTGCTGCCTGCCCACCTGGTTACTTAAAGCACTTCTGTGGCCAGAAATTGACCGTGTTGTCAGACAGCAGCATTCTTCCCAAGGACCAGGGAAGGACCTCAAGCATGGGAGAAGCATTACTGTTATAATGTAAATAAACCTGTAAAATGGTTCAAGAGGGCAAAGCCGAGAAAATGGCTAGTGAGTTGCTTGTGCTTTAGACTAGCTTATTTTGTACAAGTCAAATATTGCTGGAGCTGTATCTGAAATCTGAAGCTGATCTGTCTGGCAAACCTACTGATGTCTACATTGTCAAAATACATGAGACAACATTTCATTTCTCCGAATTTCCATTAATTTCATTGCCTTATTTTCTTTCTTTTCCTCCTACACCAGGATGACATTTTAAAGTGTACTTCTAAGAGCATAATTTGATCAAATGATCCAAGGGAACTCCCTATAGACATCCATGATTTAATGCTAGATCTGTTCTAAAGGCTGGCACGCCTGGTGACAGCAATTGATTTAACCCCAGTTATGTTTTAGATGACAGTGTGTTTTTTTCTGAGTCAGAACTGTATTTTGTTTACACAGCTCAGTCAGAAATGCCTCAAATAAAGGCAGGGTCTAGCCACGCGTGGTGGTGAGCATCCTGAGCACCCAGAGCAGGAGGTGCTCGGCACCTTGCTGGAAGTGCCCATGGTGTGTGTCCTCCTGCACGGTGCTTGGAGGTGACTTCCAGATGACCTACAGGAGACTGGGCAGGAATTCTGTGGAATTACGGTTCAGTACAGTAGATACTCTGTCCTCTGAAAACAAGTAGGGTCAGCAGCTGAATCTGAATTTCTCGGTCCTCCCTTTCACCTCTCCATTTGGGATTTCACTTTCCAGCACACAGCACATGCACTGGAAGACAAAGAAGCCTCTTCCATTAGGTTAGTATTTTCATCCTAGTCCTGACACATCTGTGCAGGCTTTGGGCTCCTCTGCTCTGTACCTGTTTGTCACTCTTTTTCAGTGGGAAGAAGGAAACTCTTGGTATGGGTGCAAACCTTAGAAGACGTGTGCTGAATAAGAGCAAGGACACAGCTGCACAAGACTCAGCGTACTTCTCACGGACAAAATGCAGTGAGGGCAAAGATGGCACTTTAACCTAAACTGGAGCTCATTATATGATACTCCTTGCGTTCAGCTCATTCTAGGAGGAATATGTTCGCGCGGCAGCAGCACTTGGGACACGAAGGGCTACTTTGGAAGTAGGAGCAGTTCCCAGTGTTTGAGATGAGGATGGATAGTGGGGAGTGAGAAAATCAGCTGTCCCTGCAGAGGTGCCACAGACACGTCTGTGAAACCGTACTTTTCTCTCCTTAACAAGAAAGCAGCCGGGGCTGAGAGCTTTGCTGAGAGCAAAGGCAGTTTGTAGGAAGTGTTTCAGACCGACATTCGCTGCCTGAGGAGGAGGTTTGCAGGGTCCCGGCAGAGCAGCCTGAACAGCTCAAGTTGCACAGGGAGGCCCAAGCAGAAGGACACGGACCTGTCCATGTTCCCTCCTACAGTGAAGGGCCTGAAAATCATTAGTCAAGGGGCTGTTCTGTGGGCTGCAGGGCCACGTGTACGGGTACAGGCACACAGAGTCATGAACAGGAGCTGGTGCAGGGTTCCTGCCGGACCAGGAGAGCCAACTGGGCTGTGAATGTAAGATTTTTCTCTTTTAAGCAGACTGATGTGAATGATAGCTGGGGGTGTAACGCAGGCGGTCGGTCTCTTTACACTCAGCCTCACGTTGTCAGAGGGTTTTGCTGGCCGCACTGCCCTGTGAAGTACAACAGTAAAAGCCTGTGACGGGAGGGAAAGCAAGGTGAAAGCCAGTGGTAGCACTAGATTAAAACAGCAGCACGCAAACACACTGACCTCTTCCTGAGGGGTAACCTTGAGTGAGAGCTAATTCACTGGATTGATTTTATTCAGCTTGTCCATGAGAAAATAGAGCACAGCAGCATTGACTGCGACTGGCCAAAACTGCTTGCGAGTTTCAGCGATCTTTATGGTGTTTATTTCAGCTTCCAGGAACCTTAAAGATCTTGGCGATGTTAAGATGTAGTATTACACTCGAAGTCTTCTTATTGGCTAAAGGGTATTGGCAAAAGGCACAATATATACAAATCTAAGAATTTATTGTTAGTACAATTAATGTTTTGAACAGTTAATAGTCAAAATTACTTAATGAATACTGGGAGACCTCATTAAAAATAGAGTTAACATTGCCACACAAAACTTTCCTTATTCTTTAGTGTTGTGCTTACTCCTCCAGTGCTCCTTTGGGTCTTAAGATTGACACTTCAGTATTTCTCAAAAGGAATGGGGGAGTATTATGGTGAGTCATCACAAGGAGGAGTGTGGTATTCATGGGAGGGAGATGTCTTTCTCCTCAGTCTGGTGTCTGCTTGGATTTAATTTCGTATGTTTTCTTAACGCTATCAGCTTACTGTGATTAAATGGCTGGTTTGTATCACCTGTGTCTGCACTCCGCCCCACGACTTAACCTAGAGCTATAGGCAGTTCAGTCCACAATGAATAACCATTTTTTATTACTATAAACTAGGGTTAAACTAAAGCAAATCTAGTCAAGAGTACCTCGCAGCTGGAGGCACACATTGCTAAAACAAGTTAAAATCTACTGAGGCCCAGACGAACCCGGGGAATTGCTGAGACCCTACGCTGTAATGTCAATACAAACCTTGTTGCTTTTTACTAATAATGGAAAAATCACATTTACTGGGCTATAAAGTCCCCTTGGATCATCTGTGAATTGCAGAGTTCAGGAAGGATTTGCAAACTCTCCTATGACTGCAGAATCGTGACTGAGCAGCAGATCTTGGCAGCATTCACACTTTCCTGTCTTCTCTTGAATCAGGATGATCTATATAGGTCTGATTGACCTGTATTTCTTCATTGCCATCGGGACAGCAGCTAATAAAAAGTGTTTTCATCACCAATATAATTTGCACATCAGCAGGAGTTCTGTGATTATTAAAAGGAGAGCTGTAAGTTGTAGAGCTAAGTTAAAAATTCCTATAGCTGCAGGAGACCATAGTGTAACCTATAAGGGTATAGATAATTAAGATCACATGCTTGACTCTAAGATGCATTTCTCTCTCTCTTACACACACAGACACACACACAATCAGGCAGATTTTACACATGAGGTAATGCACAACAATTTCTGGAGTTGGGTCTGTACACAAACACAAGTAGATCCCATATGTATGATTAGAGATTGATTAGAAACAGAAGGAGAAATGTCGTAGTCACATCTGGTTAACTTTTGCGCTAAGCAATCATCTGAAGACTGGAAACTAATATCTTCACATATCTGTTGCATATTTCAGTGCTATTTTCTAGCATTCTTTTGAAAAGACTCACTGGAATATTCTGTTTTCTTTGACAGTCTGTGTTTACAGACGCACATCTTTAATATCAGAAACACTTGCTATACATTTCCAAAATTATCTGATCAGCTTCTTGGTAACAAAAAGAACTTTTCCATCAACTTGGTACATGACTACATATCTTACATATATGCAGTGTTTTTAGCATGTGCTGAAGTCAAGATGTTTTAAAATACCTCCAATACAATAGTACTTAAACGGAGCATTTACTTTAAAAATATGATTTTCCGTGGCAAAACATTTTATACCTTGTTGATCCACCTTTGCTTCTATGTTTTATAAGCACTCAAAGCTTCAACTATACTTGTAAATGTATGTATATTTTAATGTTACAATTATAGACATTCATATCTTGATGATATGTCAAGCGTGGTCACTCTCAATAAGAGGACACACAGTTCAGCGGAGGAACCTGTCACCTTGAGAGTGCCACAACCTCCCAGGGCCCCTCCTCCAACATTTCACCACCCTCTTGGTAAAGAATTTTTCCCAATCCCTGGTCAAGATTTCCCATGTTCTCACTTCTGCCTGTTGCCTCTTCCCACTCTCGTGCACCTGTCGGAAAAATCTGGCTGAGTCCTCTCTGTGCCTCTTAAGAAGTATTTCCAGGCAGCAATAAATCCCCCCCTGCCCTCTTGGCCTTTTCAGAGCTGAAGAATTGCAGCTCCCTCATCCTCTCCTTGCATGCTGCCTGCTCCAGGCTCCACTGGATTAGTGCCAGTAGGTTAATGTCTTTTTTCTACTGTAGGAGATACAGTAATTAAATTCATACTTTTCATTTATAACATCTATTTTTGTTCATGTTTTTACTGATAGCGTAAAACTTGTAACTTGTTCTACATCTGTACCCTCTTCTTGAATTTTATCCTGTTCAGTTTAGTTGGATGTGCTCCTACTTCGGCTTCCAATTTCACTCCTCTGAAGTCCAAATTTCTTCTTGCAGTGCCAGTTCTTCACTTAACCTCATTTGCCACTAACCAGACAGCCCATGTTTCAGCACATTACAGGCTTTTCAAGAGAAAAATTTAGATGTCTTTTTCCTTTTAATTTTGCAAAACTTTGCTTCCTGGATACAACTGCAAGAAGCTGGACCCAAAGGATATGGTTCCCTCTGAAGAGCTGAATGACATACTGGCCTTGGACCGACAAAGTTTAAGAAGGAAAATACTTCTAAAGAAGATCCAGGATTTGAAATTTAGGAGAGAAGCAAAGCTCTTCTGAGTTTGCTTCTGCAAAATTTGTGACAGCATTTGGCTCTGCAGTATCCTGGTATGGAGTGTTCCTGAATTTCCTCTGTAGTCAATGAGAACAAAGGATACTCCGGACTTAGCAGAAAGTATTTTCCCTTTTGAAGGCTCAAGCTCTTAAAGGACTCCCCATTGTTAGGAGCATGACTTCTTCAGGTACTTAAAATTATTTAATTAGCATTATAAACATTAGAAAGAACACAGTTGACAAATCATTGTAGCAAAGGTAATGGAAGTAATTGCAGGTGTCACAAAATTTTTTACAAAAGATAGTGTTTCCAAAATTTGTTTTTTTAAGTGTTTTAAAAGGCTGTATAAAGAAGGGAAGCATGCAAGCAGGATATCAGGCAGTGGGTTTTTTTTTTCCCCTCAGTTTTTTTTTGTGGACTAAGAATAGAGGGAACACGTAGCAAGCATCTTGCTATTAAATTTGCCCATGACAAATAGTGCAGCTGCATGTGGTGTGCAAGAACATCTGTAGGATCATGACACATGGAGAGTCCCCCACACTAAGATCGTGACATTATACTGAAAATAAGTCAGTTGTAAAAGCAATATAAATCCATTTTACATAATCTTTCTCCACCTTCTCATCCCCCTTCTCCTTTGAATTATGTTAATTAAAGGATTATGTCTCTCCTTCATGGCATCAGTAAAAATCACAATGTGGAAGTGACTAAGCATTTCAGGATTGTCCCCTTTTTTCATTAACAGCTGGAATGCAAGTGTGTCTTTCCTGAAGAAACAGAAAGTTTAAGCAAGAATAAGCAGTGGCAGAAATGCACTAGACACCAGAACTTACGCCAAGTGGAACTTGACACAGCTTGTAGATGCAATTTAACTCTTCAGAAATCAAGGGCTGATTTTCCGTGTCCCTGGATCTTGTGTGGTTTTTCAGTTCAAAGTGAGCAGTAGCATTGCTGCCAGTCTTTACTTCACCCATGTAAATGACGGCACAAAGTACAGTGATATGGAAGTATATGTCTAAAATGTGTAGTTTTCTAAAGCAAGGGGAATCTCCTTACCTGGGATTTTGTGAGTTCCCACAGCTTACCATTCAAATGCAGCTATTGTAGAATTCGGTAAAAGTTCCTTTAAGCTCCACAAGGTCACAAATAAGGACTGTGCCCTTTTTGAAATCCTTGAAGGCTTTTATTTTACCCAAAATTATTTTAACATAATGTTTGCTTCCATCTTCTAAATATTCTTCTTTTTGCTCTCTGAAATAGTTTCTTTGCCATCTTTAGATGTATTAAAGTAAGAAGTTTTATAATGGCAATGCAAACACTGATTTTTGTAAAGTCTAAGGTTGTCTAAAGACTGTGTGATGAGACTACCATGGCAAGGCAGACACATGCAGGCTGCTAATGCCTGGATCATCGTTAACTGATTTCTCTGGAAACCCCTTACTTTCAGTTGCTAGGTCAGCTCAGGCATGATAACTACATGAAGCTCCAAGTCCATTTCCACACCCTTTATGCAGGCTGCAGGGCAAGCCTGAAGCTGTAAGATTCAGCCAGATGGGTCATAATTTTCAACTTTATTAAATTCCTGCACCCTAACTGCAAAACTGCAACCCTTGTAAGAGATTTCCTTAATGATTTTATTGATAGCTTACATTGTGAGTTTACTGACTTGCTGATACTCTTTGGTCAAGTCCTTTAAAATCTGTTTTATTTGCCATCTGAATAAAGCCTTGTTTTCCTATTTCAGGGAGACACGCTGTGCGTAAATTAGATGGTTTTTAAAGCACTCTGATGATGGAAGAGATCCACAAGTACAAGTGATATCACCTGACAACATTTGCTTACTATTAAGGGTATATTTATCTCTTAATTAAATTAGATACGATTCCTCATTTACTAATGCAATGATTTTTAACATCCACTTCCCGGTTTGCATGTTCAGTAACTGCTTGCACAAGATATATAATCATGTGCATCACCATAGCAGAAAGGAATATCATACGCCCTGCAAAGCAGTTACGGAGTTGGAAAATGCTCTTATTAACTTTTCGGTATCCCTGACTTTCACCTGGAGAAGTGCACATCCAGGGGCCAGATGTTACTGCAGCATCTGTGGCCACTCCAGGCTAGAAACGAGTGATGCATCCCGCTCACTAATCCGGCCACTGGCAGTGCTTGAGTTTTAGCTGGTCCCCTGGGTAAATGGTCCAACAGACACAAACGGCTCCTGGGTTCCAGTTAACAATATAAATAGTGATACAGTTTTTAACAACTTAGAACTATAATGAGTTTTGGAAAAATGTAGCAGCAAAAGCTGTATTTATATGGTATGTAAACCAGAACACTAAAATTCCCCTCTAGCAGCTTTTATTTTAAATAAAATTAGAAGAGTTTTATGGTGATTTGAAAGTTTTATTTTATTTTTTTGTGATGGAGACACAGTGGTTCTTGGAGAGTAAACACATACACATAGATACATTCATCATGGATAAGTGATTTGAAAAATACAGATTATGAAATAAATACAGTTCTAAAAAATAAATGTATTTGGTTTAGATCGAAAGGAGCCAAATTCAGTATCAAAATAATTTGTATTGTAGTTGATCTAATTCTTTTAGCTGTTTGTCTTAATGTCTATTTTTGCTGCTGCAAGTCTTATTTGTCTCAGCCAGAAGAATATCCTGAAGGAAATTACTGTCAGCAGCCAAAAAAAGTATCCACAATTCATCTTAAAGCACTGTCAACTTAATTTTAAAGTATTTTTTCTGCTTTTTGAGTTCAGGCTGAAGTGGTAAGTTTGAAAATCCATAAATCAAATCATATTAATAAAGGAAATATGTATCCCTTTTTTTTTAAATACTCCATTTTCCTAAAACTTCATTGTAAGCATAGATTTTAATAATTAAGTCGTCAATTACTAGAAACAGGAAGGAAATATTGTGAACTGTATTCCATACGTTGTTGGAAGGCGGACAATAGAAAAGCCAGCTAACTATTGCCAATTCACCCCTAATAAGTGCACCGACTGATTTATGACTGACAGTTTCCTACAGTTACGTCTGCGAGGAGCCATATACAGGCCATCTCAGCCTCCTTCACTGAAGAAGACTTTTGGGAGGCTAATCCCCAGTTGGTGGAGCTAGCCATTGAGCAGAAATACTAGGATGGCACCCAAAGTATCACACCTCAAAACGTTCCCAAATTCAGGACAGACCTGCAATGCAGCACGTGCACGTGGGGGTGTTGTGCCACCTGCATTTTCAGGTGTTCAAAGGCCTTACTACGCTTTGGTGAAGTTGGTCAAGTTGCTGCTTGATTTACAGTTATTAATACTTGTATTTCGGCATTGAGACAGGGAAGCTGCGTGTTGCTACAGGTACCGAAAGGCAAACAGAAGTAACAAGTATGCGTAGGACCCTGAACCTTGGTGAAAGCTCTAGTGGGTGCTTACGCGGAGATTTTTTTGTCAATGGTAGTGTGAAACAGTCCCTTGAAAACAAACCTGCCTTTACTGTGTTGTTTAGTCTGTTTGACTGCACGCAGCAGCTTGTCAGCCCACCATCACATCCGTGCCCTGCTGCTGGTCCCTGAAGGCAATGGCCCTACAGGGATGGACGGGTTGTCCTCCACATCCCCTCGCCTGCAGAGGAGGAGGAGGAGGAATTCGTTTTCCATGGCTTCAAATACCTTGGAATTTGGTGGTTTCAGGTGTGGGGTTTTGCTGAATTCGGCTGTAATGGTGAAGGTCATTTATTAATTCAAAAGCTGAATCCAAGCTGGTGTTCTGGTATCCTCTGAAGCCTCTTCTGTGCAACTCTGGGATTCCTATCATGGGTATATTTACATCTTTGTGTCCACAGTTCAGCTCTGTGTATCTTCAGTCCATAAGCAGATTTTACTGATTCAGAATGGAAAGTGGATTTGCACACAAGCAAGCCTACATTATTTGTAGGCTAATGAATGACATCTGGGATCACCAGGACAATTCTGTTCCTACCCGTGTTGTGATTCCAGAGACATCTCCTGGGTTGTGCTTTTCTAGAGTAGCAAAAATGAGTTTAGATTGTGTGTTCCTCTGAGCAGAGTGAGGAGACGTATTTGTGTATGGGGCTCAGCCTGCTGAGGCCAGTAAAAGGCACGCTGTGCTGGGAGGTCCCCAGTGTGTGCCAGCGCCATGCCGGGCACCTGTGACAGATTTCAGAGTAACGCAGACACTCGTGAAACGTCCTCAGTCTGGGCCTTCCAAATGTTTCCACACTGACCTCACGTATCCTGAGTAACAACGAGGCTGATTCAAGTTCTTTAGGTCCAGAAGTCCCATTTAGAGACCACATTTGGAAGCTTCTGTGGAGCATTGGTGAAACCGGAAGAGCGGCCTGGCAGTCACGGGGAGCAGAGTCCCATTTCTGCTCTTCTGCAGTGGGGAAAATCATGCAGAATTCATCGTCCCAGAACACAGGTTAGTGCCACAGAAAGAGGGAACCGTCAGCATGTATTCAGACTCAGAGCTGCAACTAACATTTACTGAATTGCAGCCACTTTCTGAGGCTCAACATGCTATGAAAATCCTCCTTGAATCAAATGCTCCTGGGGGAGTGAGAAATTAAAGAAGCTCTTCCACCCTGGGCTGGTGCATACCACTAGATCAGTACCCAGCACAAAGAGCTTTCTCCTTGCCGCTGCAGTATGGGGGTGGCAGGCAGGGAGGACACTCCTCGTAACCAGCAAAACCAACAGGCAACATGTAAAGTAACATGAGAAAATGAAGGCAGCAATAAAGAAGAGGTGGAAGGTGCAGTTCTGAGTGGGGCACTGTGATGGCTGAATTTGAAAGCATTTTGCTTCTCAGCTTGAACTTTTTAATTAACGAAATTTCCCAGTAATTCACAGTCTAAGCTTAAAGAGTAATAATTTCAGTGCTCTGCCTCACTAAATACTTTCTTGCAGCCTAACTAAGCAGCAAAGATCAGAGCCAAAGGAATTCAGTGCCATTGCATTAACAGCACTCTCTCTCCAGCCCGCGCCGCAGGTAAGTGCTGTCCTGTGGCAACCTTCTCAGGGTCAAGTGATTTAGAGAGCTTAGAGAAGGCCACGTAATAGGCTTGGGCTTTGGATCCCTGTGCGCTCAGACACCGTCCTGAGTAGCAGGGGCTGTGAGGAAACATTTTCTGTCATTTGCCAGAGGGGCAGGGGAGGGAAGGGAGGACGCCCGGTAGCTGTAGGAGGGGCAGTAGGTGCAGCTAAACTAGAAGGAGGGGAAGGGCTCAGGAATATAATGAGGAGGTGGGGGAAATGACACTGGAATAAAAGGGTGAGTGAGTATACGAGCCAGATACCCACTCATCTTGGCCTTCCTCTGTTCAAAGCACTCCCTCAAAGGGTGGGTACAAGACTTGAACAGAGGGGATAGATGTCAAAATATTGCCATAAGGAATATAGTGTAATAAATCAGAGAAAAAGGGCAGAATGGAGGCAAGGAGCAAATGGTAGGAGAATTATTTTTATTCTAAGTGAATGATTATGTCTCCGGGGTGATTACACATCAGGATGGTGGTGTGCTGGGGAGAACTATTCAGCTAGATAGAAAGGAGGAGTGCTCAAATTGCAATCATTGAACTGCAGTGCATGCAAGGGTGTAAATAAGATAAGAAAGGGTCAAATAGACTAGTTAAAATCCTGATAGAGTTAATGTGACCAGGGCACTGCAGTCCTTGCCAGTTAAGATAACTATCATACAGGTGTAGGAAGACAGAAGAAAATACTTTGAATACTTGCGGAACATAATCAGAGAGATAGCTGATGGAGAAAATAACAGACTATTCAAAAGTACTCTGAACATAAATAACTTGCAAGTACTGAGTCAAATACAAATAATTTTTTCCAAGTTGTCTACCAAAACAGGGCCTCCAGCAAGAAATACCTGCTGTATAACACATGCCTATAAAAATCATACCAGTATAGGGCTGGCATGACAAGGGATACAATGTCATGTACTGTATCCCATTCATTATACTTCCATGAGCTTAAAGTAGGAAAATGCTTTAGGAGAGTTCTTATGGTCCTGGGGCATTAAGAAAACACCTTTTGCAACATCAAGATGTCCAGAAAAAAAAGAGTCGCTGTGTTTCCTTGATAGCTCAGCAGCTGGTTTTACTCTCACTAGTACTTGCAGCTTCCAACTAGCTCTTTCCTTTTTTAACTCAAATAGATAACTTTTAAATCTGAACCAGGTTTAACTTTTATCCATTTGATCCCTGTAGCTGAGGGTTGATCAGTATATGCCAATGATGACTATATATGTAAGACCAGGGGCTTTTTGTGTGGCCGCGGTATTGCTCGGCCCTGGCATCACTTTTCTGTTTAGCAATTGTGTCATACAGCGACTGGATCAAGACCTTTTGTTCCTGGAATGGGAACCTAGAAAAATAAAGGTTAAGGTTTAAATTCCTAGTTAGAGAGGCTAGTGTGTTTCAGCATTCACTTGTTTTCTGTAAGAATAAGCAATATCAGTAGGAAAAACATTTCTCCTCACTTGATTTAAAAGTCAGGAAAAAACAGATGAGGATTCCTGCACTGACTCCAGCAGTCCTTAATTTGCCTCCATGAGGTCACTGGGAACTTAGTGCTGGGTGGTTTCTGAACTCATCTTTGCTCCATGTGGGGCAAGGTCAGCAATTGCTATGGGAACCTCTGCCAGTTATGCTTTCAGATGTTTAAAATCACAGTTATATTACTTTATTTACTTGTATTTTATGCTTGTATTTTATTTTCAGGTGTTTCAAGGAGAACGCAGAAGGTTATGTCACAGCACCTTTTTTCTACAGATTAAGGGATACTGTTCTAACATTCCTGGCTTCTGTTGCCCAGGTACTCCTTTGGTCCTGTGGAGAGTCACACAGTGCTCATCAGATGATGTGCAGCCTCTTATGTCCACTAGTATACAGGAGTGTAGCAAGGAAAAGAGAATACAAAAGCGTTAGTGGTTTGGTGTCCTTGACAGCCAGTGTAGTAAGTTGAAAGAAACTGCAAAAACTCCGAGTTATTTTCCATAGTAGCCTGGCATTCAGAGGGACTCAGGATATGGAGACAGTCCATGCCACTGCACGCCATTCCCTGCTTCCCCAGGCTAGCTTTCTGGGGAAAGTTAATGATTCATAAGATGCTGCACTGATTTCACTGTGAGCTTCCACATTTGCATAAGTAAAAGCTTGTGCAGCTTCTGTAGGGAGATTCTTAGTGAAATTGCAGTACAAAACATTGATATTATGTAATTATAGTAGTTCATCGTAACTTAAATGAAATTGTTACTTTAAACTTGCTCTAAGTGGCTCACAATGGAACTTTTGTATGACACACCTACAAAACAAATGAGTTAATCACAATATGTGTCATTTTTAATTTTTCTCTTTCATTTTTCCTTCCGTCATTCTCTCTTTGTAATTAGCATGAAGACTATCCTTCAGTCAAAACTAGCCACCTGGAAAGTTTCAGCTTGTAATATGCAGCTTTTTTTTTGTGAATTATGAATGTGCAAAAAGAGAGACCTTTCTCCCCACACCCCCTTCCTTGCATAATTCAAATATGAATGAATGAATTTTATTCAGACTCATCAAAAAAAAAAATCATATTTCAGCTGATATAACAAGCATGAAAATTTTCAGATGAAAGAGATTTTTTTTTAAGAAGAAGAGTATTATGAGCATGGGAGAACAGCAGGTTAAGGCGGAAGTCTCAGTGCTGCCTTAACTGTAACAATTGCTAGCAAGCAAATACTATATCCAAGCACTAAATCTTGCTTTGTGCTGCCCTGGTGCACAGTAGTGGGGAGAGAATAGAATAATAAAAGCCGGTCCCCTTATGCAAACAGCAGGGCATAGCACTCAACAGAATACAAGAAGAAGGTGAGCCTGCCTACTGTTCTGCCTTGCTAACCATATTCCCAAGGTCTGTGGGTTAGTTGTCACCTCCAGCTCCAGTCAGCTAGCAAATGTACTTCAAACACTAGCAAGGGGCACGTTTTGGTCCTTTCCAGAAGAACATTTTACCAATTCATTGCCTCCAAATATACTGTTCTATTAAATAAAGTATTTGAAGGAAGTTCATATAAGCAACATGATAGTTTAACAGGTCAAAAAGGGAATGGAATAGCTGCTACACTTTTTCTGATTAACCATGTATTTTTAAAAATACAGAGCTGTGAAGAAGGTATTATATGCAAACTCTCACTTACTGTTTTTCAAGCAAAGTATGCTGAGATTTTGGCTCACCGCAGTACCACTTTGAAAATGAACTAATTTAGGAATAAAAGATTGCAATCTGGAACACATTTCTGCATCACATTTTCTCCTGTTCCTAATACTGCTCGGCTGATAAGCCAAGCTCTCGTTTACTACCTCGAAAACAGGATTAAAGAAACATTCATTTACTAACTGTTTATCAAAAAACTGCCCACTACTGTGGCTAAACAGTATTAGTACTTCAGTATTACCTTACAGATTCCCGTCGATTAGAGGAGCAACAGAAAGGATTTGCATGTGGCATAAAAAAATCCCCTTCTATTCTGACACGAGTTGACTGTTGCAAGTAGAGTTTGGCAGTAAGAGACCAAAATTGAGTTGTCAGCATCCTCTTGCATAGAGGAAAAAGTTGTTCCTTTCTTGTGCAGATGCAAGAGTTTCTGTGGGAAAACAGAACATAATCACGGTTCTGAATGTCTCTGTGGATTGGTAACGTCTCTAATACATAGATCACTTGTGCAAATTCAGTCCCAGCTGGATGGGAAATTATTGAAAATGGTTGTTGTTTGATTGATATAAAATGAGTTGTCAGCTTGATTCAATGCCTCCAGGGCAGATGTCCACAGCATAATTGGCACCTGTCAGAAGCAAAGAATTCCTTGGTACAGAGTAACAACTACTCATGCAACCACCCAAAATAGTCCTTGCGTGCCAGGGCTCAGAGAAGGCAGCAGGAAAAAACAGTTTCTACTTTTGGGCAGGATCTTTTATGCCATAAAGTCAAGAGATTTGACGTGACACTTGGTGCAAGCTTTTCCTGGGATCCTGGCTAGATGCTATCAGCTCTCCTGCTGTTTGGTCAACAGTCTCCTTAAGAATAAAAAAACCCCACACATTTGGCTATTTGTTACTATTGTCATGGTAAAGGTATATATATATAAAGAATGGTTAATAAAGAATTTTTTAAATATTTGCTTATTATAAGAAATGTTGTGAACAATTTTATTTTCCCTTTTCTTGAGCAGTTCTCCTCACAGCAATAACTTAGCCATATAGGTAGGGAAATAAGAGTGTCTTCTCAGCTAAAAGTAAGGCAAAGAAACAGCCAGGACCGAGTACAGCAGTGTCAGTATTACACTGTTTGTTAGTAGTAAACAGTGACCTGTTGTTTATCACAGACTGGATTAAAATGGATCTTTTTCCTATAAATCACCAAATAGCTGTCATATGGTTATTACTGCCTTTGACTGGGTCTGGTACAACTAACAATAGGAACGAATTCAATTTTCCATCACCAATCTGTCGAGCTGGCCACCTTCTTCATGGAGCTGGTGCTTTGGGAGGTACCAGCTGAAGGGCTTTCCATTAAAATTCATTTTACTGTCTTCATCTAGCACATGGCTCAACTTTCCTTCTTTACTTTCATCTCTGTTTCGTCCTTTAGATTATTTTTCATTATGCCTCCCCCCCCCCAACATACACAGACTTTGCCTTTCATCTCTATATGTATGCTATTCCAGCACTTGTCAGCCCCAGCAGGAGGGACATGCTAGAACCAAACAATATGATATGTTAGGTGGAAGAAAATATTATTATCAGACACCTCAGAATAATCATTTATTGTCACACTTTAAGGAGATCTGTTATGTTATTTTTTTTACTATTTTGTATTAGGTGCATGGTTTAATTTTACAGGCATTATTAATCACTAAAATATATTACACTTTCAGCCAAGATGTTAACATTTTAAATGCATTCATCTTGCTTCTTTAAACAGAAACAATGGGCCTTCTGCACCGCTCTCCCTCCCCTCTAGTCAATAAATCCTTTCTATTGATTCAGGAAGTAACTCTAAGCACTGTTTTATATTTTATGTTCCACTAGCCTCACTCAGCCATATAATTTTGCTTAATAACAAATGGATCTTCTATTTTTGCTGGTTACTACATGTTTGGTTATCAAACTCAGCTTGAAAGTACTGGGTAGAAGAGCACAAACCTTATAATGGCAGTGAGGCACCACAAGAAATTTCCTAAATGAATGTTACAATAACATAAAGTATCTGTAAAAAGAGTGTGTGTGTGTGTGTGTGCGTGTGTATAAAAAGCAGCCTCATCAGTAGATGAATGATAAATGAAAAATCCATCAGTGCGTATGGATTCCCTTGAGCCAGCCTGGATCAACAGACAATATGGATTTTTGATAATTCATGGCTTTTCCATTATTTATTCTCTCCTGAAATACCCATTGCAAATCTCAGAGAGATAATTAGAGAATTATCATATTGCTTAACTAAGTAGTGCAAATTGTATTATATTCTCTGTATCCCAACCCAGGGCAGTATCATTAGCGTTGTTTAATTGTTACAAATATAGTCATCGCATTTTAATAAATTGCCTTCATTGTCAATATCTACAATCGACTATTTCTCTTCTCTTAATGTTCGTGGATAGGTTAGTTACCAGGTAATCTTACAGTTAATATATACCACAATGAAGCAAAATGTAAGAAAATGCAAAGGTCAAAAACATGTTTCTATTATGAAAAAAATGAATGATAATGACATAATTTTTTCAGCTCATCAGGTTCTTTGCTAAGTGCCTCTGTTATTGCCAGATCAGTAGTGTATAACAAAGAAGTGCTTTCTGTAGGCTGCTTCATTAGCCTGCCCTGTAGGACCTCACCTCAGACCTTTCACTAATCTGTTGGCCAGCTCAATAGCCTTGTTAGTTCTATTCACTTCTTCCTGGCAGCGGATTTTCTCAGCTGTAGCTCTCTCAAAGGCAGTGGTTAAGGCAGCCAGGATTGTGTCTAGTTCCTTCAAATAAAAACAGTAAGAAACAAATTTGGACATTGTAAGAACACATAAAAATATTTCTGCTGTCCCATTTTATATTTCTGAAAGTTAAATTACACCATGCAAGAAAGGTGTAAACATTAACCACGCTCAAAATTTTGTCTAGGTCATGCTCCCAAGGTGGATTTGGGAAAACCTGGGGAAAAATGTGGCTGGTCTTCTAATTTCCCCCACTTGTTCAGAACAGCCTTCAAAATGAAATTGCAAACTTGATCTTATATCAGTAAAAAAGGAATGTCACCTTCTCCTGGAGGATTCGGAAATGAAGTGAAATATATTTATTACAGCTGTATATCCTCTAACAAAACTTGCAAAGACGGTTGTTTGGAAACTAAAGAGAATAGAAAGGTTTAAAGATGATAGATAGAATACTTGAAAACGCACAAGCCAGTGTCCTTTGCTGACTTTCAGTTAGACTATGCTTCCCAGTGCTGTTTCTGAAAATACAGCCTGAAATCCCCAGCCACCGTAGGTTTGGAAGCAAGCAGCTCAGCATCTGGTCCATCAAAGCATTTAAGCACACAAACAGTCCCACTGGGTCAGAGCCTTAGTTATTCCCAGAGGGAGGAGTGGAAGATAATTCAGCATGGATGACTGAGCATGAGGACAAGGCAGGAATGACATGCAACTCAGGAGAGTTGCAGGCAAAGCACCCAAATGGCTCTGAGTGCAGAGGATGAGCTGCTGGGGGGCTGATAAATGAAAGATCAGGAAGGTGCTGGAAGATCCCAAGGTTGTGAGGAACTCAAAAAGGGATGTTGTTGGGTGCATGGGGACAGAGCAAGTGGCCAGAGCCCGGGGCTGCCCAGGCAGCTGGTGAGACACACGTGAAGGACGCATGACCCCTCCAGCAGCAACTCAGTTTGGCAAATAGGTGTCCATGCAGCTCGACTGAACCCAGCAATATTCCCCAGGAAAAGCCAGAGCTGAGCATGGGAGAGGGCTGGGTTTTACCTCAGCTGCGCTGCTGACGAGCTCTGTGCACCTTGGGGACGGCTGGGGGACGTGGCTGGGAGTCTCCCTAGAGCCACACGGAAGGAGAGCCCCAAAGCGCCCTGGTGCGTCCTGCCTCGAGACGGCGTGAGGCAGCACCCGTGTGCATTATAGCTCATAAAAAGGAACTGGATGACAGGACAGACAGATATTTTATTGGGAAGGTTTGGAAAATAGGAGTGAACACACATTTCTAAGCGGGGCTCAGACACCTTTTAAAGAACAGCCCAGGAGGAGATTTGCAGCCCCCACCTGGCCCACAGGATTCAGGATCGCGCAGAGCCTGGGAGCGGGGGCACATTTCTTCCTGCCTTCATGAGCCTCCCTGCAAGGTGAGAGCCAGCAGCACCTGCGTTAGAGATGTGCCCTGTCAGCAAGGCTGACCGAGGCACGCTGACTGAATCCTGGCTCTCCTTCCCACACAGGGAAGATGCAGGCACTGCCTGGGAACTCACCGTGCACGAAGACAAGCATCCGCCGTGGTCCCAAGGCATGTCATGTCACTGCAGAGGCTTGGGATGTGGCCCACTCATTTACCTGAAACTATTAAAAATGTTAGCGAGGGATAAATTATACTGGCAAATGCCTTTGCTTTATACAAAGAATCATACTGGAAATACCTCAGAGAAAGGTATTATAAATAATTGAATTTGAGAGGCCTCTAAAGTGACCTAAAAAAGCTTTTTAAATATGTTTAGTGGTCCTGACTTTAAAGTTCAGGTCCTTGGGTCAACCAGGATTCCAGCTTTCCTGAAGATTTCTGCATGCCTACAGTGCACGCCTACAAAGCTTGTTGCTCGATATGTATATACATTGCCTATACACAAATGACAGCTGATAAATGGGTAGCAATAGGTCTGCAAGTGAGATCAAGGACCAGCACTTAAGCACTGAACCTAAGGGGATGGAGAGAGAAAAAAGCAGAAAAGCTACCTGCTGTGCTGAGCCTGGATGCTGCAGCTCTCATGGCAGGGAGAAGAACTTGCTTGAAGCTGGTTTTAGCAGGTCATTCAGGAACTGCGGTTTTGGCTCTACTGAGCCAGGCTGAAAGACATTGTGTGCTATGCTGCCCTCAGACAATTCAATGCTCAGCAAATCTTCTTGTAAAAGAATAAAATAAAAAGGAGGTAACTGAAGCGAAAATATAAGTGGACAACAGAGACATAAAAGATATATAAATATATATATATGTGTGTGTGTGTGTTTAAACAATAGAAGAACAATTCCAGTTCATGCAGGTCAAACCCAGGACTTGTGGAAGGTGCCAGAGGCAGTGAAAGTGGTGGCATGTGTATGGATTGGAGCCACATAGGGAACTGGAAGTTGCCACAAATTTTTTCAAGGTTTTATCATATGAAACATTGCGTGTCAGGAAAGGCATGCAGTTCACCACTGGGTATCACTTCTTCCCTCTCATCTTTTCTACTTCATTGGCAATATGAGCACCCCTTCTCAGTACCCCTGCTCAGCTGGCAAGTTATCTGTGATGTGGAACGGATTTGGGCAAGGACAGAGATGCCAAACTGCAGGTGAAGAGCAGAGCCGCACAACACTACTCCCTATTCAAATGCAAGCCCAGAACAATCAGGCCCTTAATGTGTTACAATTCATTTGACTATCCACATTTTTGACTTTCTGTAAATAATGTGCTAAATGGATAAAAGAAGATACCATTTTTCCTTCTTTCCCCTGAGTTACTGATAACAAGACAAGTTCCTTCCCTTACAGTTTGTGCATATAAATGTGATTAATGTAAAAAAAAAAAAAATTAAAGTGCCAAAATCTCTTTCTCTCTCTCTCTTTTTTTAAAGCATTGCCCTTTTCAAAACAAGGGGAAATTCAGTATAGTTTCAGTGCCACAGTGATCAAACAGTGTCACATCACTATGGCAATTGCTGCCCAGGCCAGGAATACAGATCAGCTTTAATTGTGCAACGCCTTATTGCTGGTGCATGTCAATCAGAACCTATGAATTGAGAAAAATTTGCTCTGTTCATTCTGTTAAATGATGTATCCAATTAAACCTGTTAGAATTCATGATCTTCAGTCAAGGTTAAATGAAAGTAGTTACTCCTGTCAGCTAGGTGATTAAATGCTGCCTACATCAGGCACATTTATGTGCAAAATTAAAATTTTGGTATAAAGCGTGAATCTTTATGCATGCCAGTTAATTATCTCGCGGTTCCTCCATTTATTAAATGCCCACTGCATTTCTTCTTAATCATCAGCTTCCTTTCAAAACTTATTTCATACTCTACATTATACAAAAATTCAATGTTTAAAATGAAATGCTTTCTCAATGAAAACTTCCTTTTTTCAAGGGTTTGGCTGTTGCTATGTTACTAAAGATGGCCATTAACAGTTTTTTTGAGTCATTATGCAGAAGGTCTATTTGTGTTGTTTTGTTCGGTTCTGAGAGAGCGTGATAGGAATCCCTCGAGTTGCTGCCGTCGGGCAGTTCCTCCTTCCCGCAACTACCGGAGTTCTGCGGCACATCGGCCGGCTCCCGCACACCACAAATCAGCAGCAACACCACCCTCGGCTCTGCTGCTTCTGCTCTCCCCTTCTGCAGGGGAATGGAAGGACAACGGGGCAGTGCAGCACCACAAGGCGGAGGCACCCCCAGCTGCCGGGCCCCTGCTCCCCGCTGTCCTCAGCAGTGGGGACAGGCTGGACCCCCAGGTACCGCAGGTGCCGTGACCTCCAGGCAGGGCACTAGTGACGGCCTCTGCTGTGGGCTCAGAGGGCTGGCCCCCTTCCTCCTGCCAGCCTTCAGTGCTCTAACTGTATTCCCTTTGGCTTGGCAATGGGATGTGTCCTGTCTGCCCTAGGCAGCTACCACATTGCGATATCATATTTTAATTAGAAGAAAAATTATGTGTTGCATGCTTGAATTAAATTAAATTGCATATTTATATTTATAACACACAGTATTGGCAGGATTTAAATGCTATATGAATTGAAGCACCAGAATACAGGTGTATTATAGTGATTTGTAGCTGAAACATTTGCTAGAAATACGTAGAAAGCAGAGCAATACCAAATGCTAATTTAATACCCTAAGACAACGCTCCGTGCCCTTACAAGCACAATTTCACATATTCCATGAGAGCATTTATCCCCTTTCATTATGAAAAGGTATTAAGAACCTTTGTTACAAACAAGCAACATAAAAAATATGTCATACCACTTCACAACTACTAATGAATAATATCATTTAAACCAGACTGGGAAATAAACTAGTATAACACATTCTACTAAACTAGTACTATAAATATGCACAAGGTTGTTATTAAAGATAAATGCACACGGTAATTTTCTACTTGTAGGTTTTACAGGTATAATTTTGAATCATAAAATATTTTTTAAAACACATCATGGGGATGGAAACCAACAGAAAGACTGACTGGCAGTGATTCCTCGTGATCAATATGTGACGTCTCCATCTATCTCTGAGGGCCCACATAAATTATATTGTGGTAGCGTGAACCTTCCAGATGGGTGATGTGATTAACTTGTTCAGGGTCACCACAGGGAGCGTCTGATCATAAGGACTTTCCACCTGTGGCATCACCATTTGCAGAGATGCCGCAGGTGCCCTGCCAGCGCGGGCAGGGGGGCTGTGGGCAGGTCAACCTCAGCTTTACATTTTTGAGTGGCAGCTGGTTTTCTCTTTACCCTGTGTGCCTTTCACGGTGTCCAAAGTGGAGAGATCTGTTTAGAGACCTGTTTCACAGCCTGCTGTGCCCAGACCGTTTCCCTACCTGGGAAACCACGGCGCAGCAAGCAGGGGTGGCTGCTCCTGCCGTCCCTTCCCAGCTGGCAGATGCCTCAGCTCCGGGCCCGGGGAAGCAGCAGCAGACAAAAGACTCCTCCTCTCCTTCTCCCCTATCAGCCACAAATAATGGACTTCTCTTTCCTGGCAGCTGCGGAGAAAAACACAGATATTTTTTTCCTTTTTTTGTTCAGCAAATATAAGCTGTAAGTTAAAGCCCAATATCTTTAGATACCTCGACAAAAGAGGAAAAAAGGGAATCTTCACACTCAGAGAGAATAATTCCTCGGGGGCGCTGGCAGGAGATGGCAACGTGCCAGGGAAGGCAGTTGGTGAATAAGGCTCTTTGCAGGTTTCTGGGATGTCTATTGCTGAACTGCTTCAATGCACTTGGACCATCTAGAACTCATATTTAATTCCTATTCTTCTTTCTCTACATGTTCTAACTTTCACGCCAGTCCTCCAATACCAGATATCATAAGCTGTGAACCCCAGGCCCAATGTGCCTTAATGTTACCCCATGAAACTATGCTGGCAAGACAATTTATTTCTGCTCAAAACAATTTCCCCATCTTAAAATTGTGATTGTTAGGTTAACATCCCATTGAGATAAGAGAAGAAAAGAGCTACAGTTTCAGGTTGTGTCTAAAATTTTAAGGAAGGCAAGCTCCAATGATTTATCCTTGACATACTGTTTTATATCCATAAGAGCAAAAAACTTCTTTTTAGTGGCAGATTAAATTGTGCAGAAACTGACAGACACTGATAAGGCAAACACCGCAGTTCGCTTAAACAGGTTGAGAGTTGCACATCAAAGGCTGCTTGGCCACAAGAATGTAAGTGTGTACACACACTCTCTGGTTTATTTGATTTCATAAGCAATTTTATCTTTGATACAAATATAAAGCAATACAAAAAATAAAATAAAATTGTCATGGAATGACATATTTTTAGTAGATAGACTCACAAAGAAGTTGTGTTTCAGATTATAGTCATTTTCAGGAAATTTGCTTAGAAAATAATTAAGCATATTTTGTCCATTAATTGATACTTTTTTGTCTCTCGTTGTCCTACTGAGCCAAAACTAAAAACTATGGAATGGAAGGATTTTTTTCACACTGAATATTATAAATGAATAGAACAAGGGTTGTTAATGTTTGTCATTTTCCTTATCTGTACACATGAATATGTTATATGCTCATTTCCATTGCAAATGGAACATCAGAACGATCATTGCAAACTGAAATATACTGTACATTTAATTTCTTCACTAACAAAAATAATCAATTGCCAGTATGCTTGGACTAAAGCTTTGCATTCAATGAAAATTGCATAAATTAATGGTGTCCATCCAGAATAAAGCAGGCAACATACTTTGGAGGGTCATTATTATTTACTACTGAAACAAAGTAGCCTATGGAGCCCTGAACTACGACTGGACAATTATGCAAAGCAAAACCATGTAGTCACTCTGTTTCTTGCCCACCTCTCCTCCACCTTCCTGTAGCATTCCTATAGGAGCTGTGGGACACATGAAAGCTCCCTACATTTGGGAAAGGGCTCATAGGCTTTAGCTTTCTGTCTACTTGTCTGTGTTTATTTTGCAACGTACAGTAATGTCTCATTCTCATTTGGCCCTAGAGACTTCAAAATGTATTAATTAAAAAATACAGTGAGAGATAGTGCCTACCCCAAAGTATTCTTTCATTATAGAATACAGAACCAAAGGAAGAAAGAGCTGTAAGATCAGAGATTAACTCTGAGCTTAGAATGACATTTGAAGATACAGTAAAAAAACTACTCAAGGTAGAAGGAGGACTGGTACTCTTCACATAACGGTGAGGCTCTAATGGCCAGAAAGCAAAAAATATGTAGAATAAATACTCGGGAATAAAACCATAGGATGAACATATAACAGGAAAGTAAACGACACCCTTCTGAACTGTGTGGAACTGACATCTATGTATGATTGGTCTTATGGCTAATGGGAGACTGAGAAAACCCTTACTTATGCAAGTAATCCCACTGAAATCAATGGGAACCCACAACTGTAATGACTGCTTCCTTGTCTCCGCTAGGGATTGCAAGGTCAGGTCCATTTTCTGTGCAATATTGGATGAATGCTAGAAAATCAATATCTCTATTGAGACTTCTTCTTTTGGAGTAAAAATAAAGCTGGATCATTTTGAGTTCAAATGTTCATTGTTCCTGGGTGTTTTTATAAATTCCTTTTGAAAGCAAAATGGTCAAATCAAAATGGAGTGAAATGGTCACCTTTTTGGTGTGTTTTACAGCTTGTTTTTATAACTAGCTTTGTAATGCCATGAAGGTTAAAGGCAACTTCATAGTTTCTCAGTATTTATGCTCTACCAGTTAAAGTCATAAGATCAAGGCCACTGTTTTATAATCTTTTTATTTTAGCAATTCCCTCTATTCAAATGACTCAGGGCTGAGGGATGGGTGGGGGGAAAGAGAACGCTAGAGTCTGTTGTTTCAGGAATTTTGGTATATCATGGAAAATTTTTTGGTCTTTTTGACATAGAAAATTCAAGGAAAAGAGTTTCTTTTTTTAATAAAAAGACTTCAGTGCAGTCATAGAAATATAACTTCTTATTGTGGAGCATTGCTTTGCTACCATGGTAAAAAATTTACTCAGTTCTGTTCACGTTACAGGTTATTATTATACTTCAATCACTATGGAGCACCTTCAACTATCATTTTGTTTAAAATGCCTAAACCTATCTTGGTATCTTTATCCTTAGTTTGCTACTAATCTACAATTATCCTTATTTGTAATTGTGTCCAAATTGAATTTTCATACTGAAATACATTAAATCCCTGTGTTTGGTTGCCTTATACTTCACTTGTGGTGAGTCACAAGGAAATTAGGATTAATCCAAGGGATACAAATAAACTATTTTTAGGGTTTTCCAATAGCTTCAGGTTGTTCTGCAGTAATGGCTAGCCCTTCTTGGCTTGAATGAAAATTCAAGATCCATTTCCTTATGGCAGAGATGTGACCAGCTTCATGTCTGGTACAAACAGTGGGCTGTGGCAGAATTCAAACAGTGGTTACAAAAGAGGTCACCTCACAGAACATAACAGCTACTTCCTTTAACCTCGATTATTATCAAACTACCTTAGAAATGTGAAGTCCGTCAATTAAGAGGCTAATGAATAGGAATTGGTGTGTTTAAAATGTTGAGAAAATACATCCCAAATCCATTCTGCACCCACAGAACCCTAGACTAGAAGCATTTGGTTGACCCAGTTCAAATATTTTTCCCAAGGAATTTTATTTACCAAGTATTATTGGAAAGGTCAGTTCTCTTTCAGTTCAGCTTAATGGGAATTTTGGATGATGAAGAAATAAAACAGTTTTGGTGTCCAGGATTCAACTAAGGCAATTGTGTTGTTCCCGGGACCAATAGAAAAGTACGGATTTATCCCAGGATTCCAGCACAGCTGGATTTATTGGCGTGCTGAGGAGCAAATCCAAGGATGCGTTCAGCACTCACTCCCTTTTACCCACCTCTGCACAGCTTGTTTCCCACCTGCTGTGTGACATATTAGCCATAGCTTCTTCTACTCTTGCACCACTGAACAAGTGACTGTGGTTTGGCTCCATGACTGCTAACAACATTATTGACAAAGCAATGCTCTGCAATGTATAACGATGAGCTGTTGTAACACATTTACCCAATAACATACACTTCTCAGAGACATCATTCTTGTATTGCTTTCGGAGCTGTATTACTCACACAACATGTTTACTGGCACTAACATTCTTAATAGTACTAAAAATGTAATTAAAAATACAGGAGAACAATTAGGATCATTAAAATCTCACACAAGCACAGCATAATACTATATCAAGTGATCACCAGTGTCTTCATGGTGTGCCCTGCTTTATTTCATTACTTAGTTGTTGTATTATTAGTGAAAAAAATGCTAACCCAGAACCCAAAGCAGTGGACAGTCTGTTTTTTAACTAACTGTGCTGGCTACAGTATAAGAATAAAAATATTCCAGTTCTTGGAAAAGTATAAGAATTAGGCATCAAAACAGGTCAGATACTTACATATATCTTTTTGATGTGCTCATATGATAGGAGAACAGATTGATAAAGGACAGAAGAAATGCTAAATATGCACCATGACAAACAGTGAAAAATTAAGTATTGTAACTAACATTAATTACACTCCAGTAAGATGAATAGGCTGCTCATCATTAATGAGAATGTACACCTTTGTCTAAGTTTCACATCTACCTGTGATAAATGTGCTAATGGCGATAAAATACATCATAGTAACATTTGAATTAACAGCACACTAATAGATTGACATACAAGTATGAATAAAGCATTTAATCATAAACATTGTACCACACCCAACAGCAAGTTTTCTTTTTTGCATATATATCATGCAAAATGGATAAACATTACAGTCTTATTTTAGTTTATGCTGAGACAATCTAATAGTATTACCTCATACTACCCCAATATTTGTAATTCATACTATTAGATACTTATACAGTGTTTTTTGGGAGACATTCGGGCAGTTTAATTAAACAGTGAGGGGGAATTCTGAATAGAAAGGGTGGGGCTTGGTCTTAGTACAAACTACCCACTGACTCTTGCCCATGTGTCAGGGATGGAACATTCAAGCAATCTTCATGGTTGACTCCAATGCCTATTAAAGGATTGATTGAAATTTACGCTTAATGAAAATTAAAGCAAGCCCACTAGTCTACAGTAGTTATCTGTATCTTTAGGAGTCTTTCCCTCCTACATTCACAGAATCACAGAATCACAGAATCTTAGTGGTTGGAAGGGACCTTTGAGATCATCGAGTCCAACCACATTAAA